>JAOANR010000001.1:15736791-16429067 GCA_030278955.1 Hygrophila difformis
GGATCCCCAAATGGCATTCAAATCTATGGTGCATCTTCCCATTTCCCTGCTATTTGCGTTTTAAGTCTTGGTTCTGTCCGATGATCTAATGCTTTTTGGCCTTATACTGCAGCAAACAATCCATTCATGGACTTGGAGGAATCTATGAAATCCTCTAAGGTCTTGCAAGGTCAAGAAAATGTAGTGTCGCCTCTTTGTAGGAGTAGTGAGGCCCTGAATCACCCTTTGAGCTTCAGAATGCATCTTCCACAACTTAATCCTTCACCTGTGGGAAAGATTGGTTACGATGATTTCGTGAGAAACAAGGCTCCTGCTATTTTCACAGGCTGTCTGGGATCCACTTGGTACTCGGAGGTCTTGCAAGGTCAAGAAATTTGCTCATTGAGATTTTTAACTGAGAAAACTGACCAGAATCTTGGCCGTTGGTCAAAACCTGGAGCTGATTGCAAAAATGTTTACGAGAAGTATCAGAGGCTGGCAACGCCCGGATTCTATCCTGTGGCTTCTGCAGGAAGCAGAAGCATCAACCTTCCCGGCATGACTGCCTACAGAGCTCAACAAGATCACGGTCCCATGCCATCCAATTTTCAGACAGCGAGTCATGTAGTGACACCCACTTCAGTCCTGAGTGAGGCTGCAAAAGACATTGAAGATAATGATCCACACCCTGAAAATAAGCAGCGGGCTCAGGTGATCACATCTGCATCCTCGTCCACAAATCACAAGAACTGTAAACTGTTTGGCTTTTCCTTGACTGAAGATCCTGCTTTCCTAAATTTCCACGGTCAAAGTAGAAGCAGACGTATCAAGGTATACCGTTACACATCAAGGACTAAACCACTCCACAAACGCCAGAATTCATGGTTGATTATGCTTTGTACTTATGTAGGTTCATAAACAAAGAAGCCTGGTAGGGAGAGACGTCGACCTCTCAGGATTGCGTAGTTACAGTGGCCTGCTAAATGAACTGGAACAATTGCTCAGCATGGATGGCCTCTTGTCCAACCCTAACCATGGGTGGTGCGTGCTGTACACTAATAGTGATAACAATGTGATGGTAGTTGGCGACGATCCATGGCAGTGAGTAGTCCATCAGCCAGCCGGGCTCTTTTTCATTCTGTCCCTTTAAAATTTAAAGCTTTTTGATTACTACACTTTCTCTTGTATTCTAGTGAGTTCGTCCGAGTGGCAATGGAAATCCTTGTATACACGAAAGAGGAAGTGGCAAAACTGGACGTCGGTATTAACAGTGACGACACCAGAAGCTGCTTGGAAGAGGCGGCGGTGGTGGTGACCGATATGTCGAAGTCCCCTTTGTGTTGGTAAACCTTTAGCCTTATCCCTCCTTGAGAGTGACAAGGACGTGATGAAGCTCAGCTCAGCTCAGAGTGTTTTAATAGTCGGGCTTGGTCCCCTCCTGATGTTGGCTAAAGAATGAACTTTGGCCGCCTACGCGATACTGTGTCCTAACCATGTCTAATTCATAATTCAAAATGACAATGTATTGAGGGAGAACTGTTTGTGCTGTTAGCGCCCGCTTTCAAAATCAAATAATTTCTCGAGTCCAACCCAACTTTTAGTTAGGCGGAGCGGGGTAGCTGAATGGCACAGACCATTTTGACAGCTCTGCTTGGGGCTGTCCAATTAGCTAGTCGAGTTAATTCAGGAGCCTCCAGATACAACTAGAAGAACTCATGTTTATATGGTTTTCTAGGCAGCAGTCGAGTTAATTCAATTGCTACTATACTTTTGTCTCTAGATCATTAGGTGTATCATTGGGCTTGGGGAAGTTCGACACCGGCACACCTCTCTTACATACATACATACATAAATACATACATACATACATACATACATACATACATGTTGACATATTACAATCACATTTTAAACACCATTGACAGATAGATATCTTGTTCATCTCATCTGTTGCAAAGAATCAAGGATAATAGTATATCCATATACTAATAACTACTAACCTACCTACGAATTACTTAACTACTACTAATTTCAAATAAAATACTCTATACTGTGTATGATCTCTTCTGAGTGCAGCACCAGCAGCAATGAATCCAGCATTATTATAATGTTTTAATTCATGATATGGTTTTGCAGCCTCAACTCTGAACCAAATGGTGAAACAAATTACTGGAAGATGCAGCACAACATTTTATCAAGACTTCAGTTTGGACAATTGACTGCGTCACAGAATGACACACACACAATGACTGCGTTCCCCTTGACAATGTCTGCAGCTCTCCATACCTTCACTGTTAAGTCCAACAAATACGTTTAACCAATTAGAAAAATTATACCCAATGAGGCCATGAGTTTCACAATAACAATGCCGCAGCTAAAATGTCATGTCTAATGTGATCAGTGATGGACAGTCGTATCACAACTCACAAGAATCTACGTCTAAAAAAGAACCACCTAACTAGCCTATTTATATCAATCGCAAAAAAGCCTTTATACGCAGATTGATCAGAGAGATTATGGAAACAGCAATTTCAGTGCACCTGTGCTCAAACTCCCTGGTTTCTGCAAGCTCTTTCCCCAAGTCATCCATCCATTGTACTCTTTTCTTGCGAACCTCTTTGGTATTGCCAGCGTTGGAGACCAGAGGAACCCTCCTCATACAGCTTTTGAGCGGCCTCAGAGACTCAGCGCCATTACCCTCACGAGTTACATTTACGGATACATCCTCAACAGCACAAGTTTGTGCAGTCGAACCAACAACAACATTTAGTGTTGGAGTGTGTTCCGATTTCAATAGCCCTGCATAAACATGGGCAGCTGAAGGTTTCCAGAAGCACATGAATGGACAGTGAATCTTGCCAAATAAAGCCCTCATGAAAATAGATCCTTTCATCCACATCATCATCATTTCGAATTTGTGATTGCCTAGAATACAGATACTGCATACAAGTACAATAAGGAAGGCGGTAGAAGAATCTGAGAAATGATACAAGTGAAGGTTAGAGAAAGAGGGAAAGGCCAAAGGGAATGTTTGAATGGAAAACAACATATAGATATAATTCAAAATACACCCAATCCAACAGGCCAATCTTCCAAGTATTCCCATCATGAATTCAATTTATCTATGTCCTTTTGTTACAGAACAGTCTTGTCTTCCCCAACTTTACTGAAATATTCTCGTCTATACACGAAGGCGTTTAAGTTCGGTGTCCCTTTTGTTACTCAACCTAGGAAGATTTAAACTAAAAATATGCAGGAAGACAAAGAGATCCATCCACTTGACTTGGTACCCAGATATTCTTGCCTCATGAGTCAAGCTTATGTTTTTATCCTTTTTCTGTTTTTTGTGCTTCAAAACAATCCGTCTATTATGTAAAAAAGATATATACCTTGATTCATGATTGTGTTCACTCACAGAAGATTGTCTAATAAGCGCTTCAAATTAAGTTAAAGAATACATGTTCCATCAAGCTGCTTAATTATTCTCTGCAACTGACAAATACAGTTTACATTCACCATTTCTAGAAGTGAATAATTAACTATATTATACTTCCTCCGTTTTCTTTTATTTACTACGGACCCACTGTGTACGCAGTCCAATGCACATTTTAAATCATTAATAACTCAAGTTTGGTATAAGTAAAAATTCTAAAAGTTTGATATTTAAAATCTACACGACGAGACGAATCTAACAAGATCCCACTTAGCTATATATTAACTTGTATAACTATGATAAAACTTTAAATCAAAGTGTGTGAGTGAATAGTGTCAAAAACACACATGGAGCTATCATTTACAAACTGAGGAAGTATTCAACAAGAATATCTTAACTCAAGCTATTGAATAATTATCCATACAAGACATACTTATATTATATTCCCTGTTAATGAATTATGTTCTTATGTACTGCTTTCATCCTTCTATAAAACTCAAATGAGTACATGTATTTATTCGAGTTCCATGGCAACAAGACAAGTGATACTTACACGAACACGAACGACTCGAATATGCAAAAGTCTAGCACAAATTTATTACACAACTAAAACATGCATATAGAAGTAGACTCCATATTCGAGACACGATTTTCCCTTCACAGAATCCTCGTCAGCTGTGAATGGCGGGGGTCTGATCTTTGCCTTCACCAATTCCAATTTCGGACATCTCCCCGAGGGATTGGTCGAAGAACTCCATCATCTCCGGCGGCCAGGGTTTGGAGCCGGAGGCCGGGCAGGGGGAGTTGAAAGGGGTGTTCAGGAAGGCGTTCAGGATCTCCAAGGCGGTTTCCGGCGGGGTGAACATCCCGGACACCGCCAGGACGTTGCAGTTGTTGATCGATCGGTTGTTGGTGGCTTCGGCCGGAGTCAGGCAGGTGGTGGCGTATACCCCCGGGAACTTGTTGGCGAAGACGGCCACGCCGACGCCGGTTCCGCAGGCGAGCAGGCCGCGGGTTTCGACGGGGGAGGACGCCGACCGGGCCTGGCTGACGCGGCGGCCGATCTCGGCGCCGACGCTGTAGTATTTGTTGGTGCCGAGGTCTTCGACGTCGATGTTGAGAGAACGGAGGTGGGCGACGAGGGTGTCTTTGAGGTCGCTGCCGAAGGCGTCGGCGCCTGCTATGATCTTGAGGGGGCGGTGGGCGCCGCCGTTGGCGGTGGCTGATTCTGCCTGCGACATTGTAGGAACTTTAGTGGAGTATAAAATTGAAACGTTTTTTCCAGCTAAAATGAAATGAGATATACCGTACGCTGTGTGCAAACATATGTAGTATACTTCCTCTTTGTGTTTTTGGTGCAGTAATGTGGTACTATTCACACGTACAGAATTTCACTTAAAGTTTTATCGTAGTTATACAAATTAAAATATAGCTATGTGAGATTTTATTAAATTCGTCTCTTCGTATAGTTTTTAGAATTTTTATATGTACCAAACTTTAGTTATTAATCGTCCAAAATATGCATTAAACTGTGTGATATGTGGATCTGTCCAAAACATTTCAAGATGGAGGAAGTACACGGTATCATAAATCATAAATTAAGTACTCCCTCCGTTAGGTGAAGTTTGGCTCATTTATTTTGGGCATGATAATTTAGGTGGTGGTGTTTAGTAATTAAAGTAGTGTGGGTATTTAATTTGTGTTTAAGATTTTAATAAATTTTTAATATTATCGTAATTATGTCATTAGATAAAGATATTCAAGTGTGATCTTTTTAGAATTTCATAATATATATTTTATACAATTTTTATTTGTACCAATTTTGTAATACTAAGAATTAGGGGGGTGTATTCGATTGAGAGTTTATTAGATTTTTATGAACTTTAAAAAGTTGGTGAATTTAAAAAATCCATAGACTCCACATAGAGTTGACTGATTTATATAGAATCCACGAAGAGTCTTGAAAAATCTGACTGATTTTAGAGAGATTTCATTTAGTTATATTTTTTAAGAGAATCCTTTAAAATCTATAAAAAAAAAATTAAAATCCATAGACTATTGAATACCTCTAGATTTTTAAAGACTTTTAAAAATCTGTATTGAATACCTCTAGATTTTTAAAGATTTTTTAAAATTTGTATTGAATACCTCAAAATTTTTAAAAACTTTTTAAAATCTATATTGAATACACCCAAACTTTAGAAATCCAAAAAACTCCAATAGAGTCTTGATTGAATACACCCCACCTAAAGAAATGCAATGGAGTTTGGGTAGAAAAGTAAATGTGCATTGGAATTTATGCAGAATAGTAAAAGTATGAACTTTTAATGGGATTTGAGAATAAATATTCTAATCATACTTATATTAATTTAATTTATTTAAAAATGAAAAGTTATCAAACTTTGTATGAAACTAAAAAAAAAAATTCGAGTCAAACTTCGTGGTAGGGATGAGTATATAAAAATAGATTAGTTGTTATAAATAATTTGACTTTAAGGCTTATATTGTGCCATGAGCGAAACACTTTACTTTGACGAATTCTGTTTTAAGCTTGAGCTTTTGATCAGTCACATTTAATTTGCTGTTCGTTTCGCATTGAAGATTTAATTTAAATTTATTCACATTATTTAAGGATTTGATGATTAAAAAAGGATATTAAAGTCATAAATATCTTTACATAATGACAACTATATTGTCATTATCTATCTGTGTTGCTTATGATATGACTTTGATTTTTCTTATCTTTGATTCAAATATCTTTGTAGAAGCTTACCCAAAAAAATATCTTTGTAGAAGGGATCCTGCTGTGTGACAATTCTTCACATTCTTACTTCAGAATTGGGAGTTCAAATATCTCTTTCTTTTTTTTTCTATATAACTAGACAGCCCACCCGCAGTACCCGGGATATAAAAATGGGAATAATATATTTATATGTTCATATAAAAAATACTATAATTAAGATTATTATTAGATCCTACAGTCAAGATATAATTTATATGTTAGGATAATAAATGAAAATTTCAATAACATCGCACAACATTATCCGTGGATTTGTTCCATCCGACGACGGTTGAAAACATATAATTTTGTGCTAGCACACCCGCCCACGCGATGCGCGTGGATGTAAAGTTTTAAAAAAATTATAAAATAGAAAATAAAAAATATTATTCTCCTCACTATTTCGAAGTTAAAGATGAAAGAAATAAGCACAAAATTGTATGTAATTAAAAATAAAATCACTAATGCTATTGTTTAAAACGATGGTTAGCGCTAGGGTTCCCGCCTCTGCAACATTGTCTTCTCCAACGGCGCTCCATGATCCGGGAGGAAAGATTCAGTCTTTCGTATCTCCCTCTTCTCCTCCTACCCTGATTACTCCTCAGGCAGGCCCTGGGGACTCGGCTCGCTCGTTTCGTGATGCCGCCATGGCGGCTCCAGCGTCGTCTGTGCATGCGTTGTTGCCACCCACGGAGGCGAAAGATTGGCTCAAAGAGAACCTTGCTTCCATTGACTGTGAAGGACCCGACAGGCGGTGCCCTAAGGTGCGATTCGACAAAGTGGTTTTGAAAGAGTTATATGAACCGTGGAAGGATACACTTGTTCTCAAAGTCCTTGGGATTACGATAGGGTTTATGGTGCTGAAAGAGCGACTCGGCCGGGCTTGGAAGCTTACAGGGAAATTTGAATTACTTGATGTTGGTCATGGGTGCTTCCTTGCCAAATTTGTACGGCCGGATGATCGGGAGAAAGTGCTTACGGGTGGCCCTTGGATGGTCTTTGATCACTGTCTGGCGGTCAAGAGGTGGTCGGAGGATTTTAATCCTCGAAGGTCACAGGTGAATACAGTACAAACTTGGGTTAGATTCATGGAACTTCCGCAAACGTTTTACAATGAGAATGCGTTGAGGGTTGTATCTGCGGCGTTGGGTAACTTAATCAAAGTGGACAGGAACACATTGGCGATATCTCGGGGACGCTATGCTAGGGCTTGCATTGAGATTGATCTTGAGAAACCGCTCCTCGGGATGCTTGAAGTGGAAGGGGAGGTTATTCAGATAGCCTATGAGGGCCTTCATGTAGTGTGTATGAAGTGCGCTTGTTATGGGCACTTACAGGAACGTTGTCCGACTCCTGTGAAAGAATGTCCAACAAATGTTACGGGTAGGCAGAAGCCCGTCCTAGATCCGAGTGGGGGTGAGAATTCATCGGCTGCTCTACCTAAGATGGATGAGATAGTTCCTATGCCTGAGGATTCAGGGCCGGCAGCACCTGTCTCGGATTCTGGAGGACAGGAAGGTGTGGGGGCTCAGAATCCACAGGAATCGGGGAAGGAGGAATGTGTGGAGCTCGGAGTTGGCGAATGGATGGTGGTTAAACGACGGAAGCCACGCCAACCTAAGTCAGGGAAAATTCAAAACTCTGGAGTGGAGGGTGCTGTCAAGCGAGAACCGCAGGTAGGGGTTGGCGAGGGTTTCTTGAAGCTGACTTCCTTGGCCACCCTGCCGGCTGCGGAGGAGGCACAGGAGCAACTGGAGAATGGAGAGGAGGGCTCAATGGAGGTGAATAAGTCGGGGACAGGTCTGAACGATGTTCCCAGGGAAGGCACTGCTGGTTCCCAAACCTTACCTGTCACGGCAAGTCGGCAGGTTAAGTCGGGTATTCCGAAAAAGAACCAGACGCGAGTTAAAAATCTATTGCATGGGGTTAAGAAGAAGAAGGGGGAAGGTAGAGCCCTTAGCGGGAGTGAAGGGACGAGCAGCCACGTCTTGAATTCTGCTAAAAGCCTTCCCTTAAAATATCGACATCTACTGCCTGCAGATACTGGGAAGGATGTAGCATTTTCGTCTGGCCTAGGAACCTTGGTGAATCAACTTGTCGCTCAGGGCGAGGCAACTGTGGTGGATAATGGCTCTGTGGACGTGGTGACTGGGGCCTCGATATTAAGTGAGTCTGGGATGAAGATCGACACTAACCTTGAGATGGCCTTAGTGCCGAAATGATTGAATTTAATGATTGCAATATACTCTCATGGAATATACGTGGCGCCATGAGTAGAACCACCCAACGCCACATCGCGGATGTTCTCCGGGCGTCAAGGCCTGCCTTGCTCGCTATCCTGGAGCCGCAAGGTTCGTTTGATCGCTTGAGAGTATTCTTCTATCGTCTAGGATATGATAGTGTTTATATTGAGGAGTGTGTTGGCCGAGCTGGGGGTCTGTGGATTCTTCATCGCCTAGGATGCCCATACTCATTCAATCTGATCTATAGTAGGCCGAGAATGGCGACATTGTCGGTTGGGAGGGGACTTGTTAGTTGGTCGCTCACTGTTATTTATGCTAACCCGTGTTATCGGGGCCGCCAGCAAGATTGGCTACATTTGAGGGAAATTTGCGGCTTTCTTCAAGGGCCTTGGCTTGTGGTTGGGGATTGGAATGAAATTGCATTCCTTTCGGAGTCAAGAGGATGCTTGCCTGATGATAGACATTGTATGGAGTTCAGGCACTTACTGGAGGATTGTGGGTTGGCGGATGTGCATACCATTGGGAGCCCCTTTACTTGGCAAAGAAATACATCGGGTGGTCCACTGGCCTGCAAGCGGTTGGATAGGGCCGTGGCGAATTTGGAATGGTTCAACATGTTCCCTGAAGGCTTTGTTGAAGTGCTCCAGCGTCGGGCATCGGATCATAACGCTATTCTCTTGCGATGTGATCGACTTGATGGAAGGGAGAGGGTTCGGCCCTTTCGATGGGAAGCGGCTTGGGCTGCGCACCCCCATTATCCTCATGTGGTGGAAGCCGCCTGGGTTGGGAGTGACGATGCAAGGTTACCACACAAGTTGTCCCAAGTTCAAGCTTCTTCGGTCTACTTCAATAAGTATACGTTTGGGAATATTCGCCGACGCAAGAATCGGCTTCTCCGGCGTATTGCAGGGATTCGGCGCTGCTTGGAAAGGGTGGACTCGGCACGTCTTAGTCTGCTTGAAACCCACTTGATGAAGGCGCTGGATGAAACCTTAGAACAAGAAGAAGTGTTATGGTTTCAAAAATCCAGGGACAATAGCATCCGCTTGGGGGATCGGAATACTAAGTATTTCCACGCTCAAACCTTGATCCGTCGGCAACGGGGCAAAGTGCTAGGTCTTGAAGTGGATGGAGTCTGGCAGCGGGATGAGGAAGTTTTGAAGAATCATGTTCTATCTCATTTTACATGGCAGTATGGGGCAGTAGTGAATTTCTCTTAGCGGGAGACGAGCATGGCGGCCCTCCCACCGCTCATACAGGATGGGAAGTTGGGGGACGACATCCAACCAGAGGAGGTGAAGGAGGCCGTCACTGGTATGAAGGGGTGGTCGGCCCCGGGTCCCGATGGGTTTCCGGCGTTATTTTATAAGACGTATTGGGACGTGGTCGGCCCTTCAGTTTGTGAGTTTGCACAGAGGGCGTTGGAAAGGGGCTGTTTTGAGGAGACGATATCTAACACCTATATCTGTCTTATCCCGAAGATTGAAATTCCAAGGGATATTCGTCACTATCGCCCGATTAGTCTCTGTAACGTCAGTTACAAGATTCTCACGAAGATCATTGTGAATAGGCTGAGGCCGTTTCTGCAAGATTACATTGGTCCATTTCAGTCGGCATTTCTTCCTGGGAGAAGTACGGCGGGGAATGCTATTATTTTGCAAGAGGTGGTGACGGCTTTCCGAAATCGTAACCGCAGAGCTAAGGAGTTTTTGCTTAAGGTGGATCTTGAGAAGGCGTACGATAATGTTAATTGGGAATTTCTGGAAGGGTGCTTGCGTGATATGTGCATTCCGAATAGATTGGTTGATCTTATTATGTTCTGTGTGAGGTCGCCAAGCTATTCTATCCTTTGGAATGGTGAGGCTCTCCCTGCTATATCACCGTCAAAAGGGCTGCGACAAGGGGATCCGCTATCCCCCTATCTATTTATTATAGTTATGGAGAAGCTCTCCAAAACAATTCTGGAGAAGGTTGAATGTGGTGTGTGGAGGCCGGTTGTATTGTGTCGAGGGGCAGCTCCATTGTCTCATCTTTTATTTGCGGATGATCTCCTCCTCTTTTCGCGAGCAACGGTTGAGTGTGCCCGCTGCCTTGATGAAGTCCTTACTGGTTTTGCTCATAAGTCTGGCCTGCGAATCAATCTTGCGAAGTCTCGGGCGTGCGCTTCAGTGGCGGTAGGTGTGGCCGAGGTTCGGGAGCTCTCTTCAATCCTAAATATTGAATTCACTGCCAATTTGGAGAAATACTTGGGATTCCCACTGTTTCATGGGCCTGTGAAGGCCTCCAATTTTGATTTCTTGTTGGAAAGAATCAATTCCAAGTTGGGTGCGTGGAAGAGAAAACTTTTGAGTAAGGCGGGTAGGCTTACGTTGGCGAGGGCAGTGCTTTCCACTGTTAGTTCCTATGTTATGCAGAGCACTTGGCTTCCAGCTACGGTTTGCAATCATATTGATCGTGCTATCCGAGATTTCTTGTGGAAGGATAGCAGTGGCCGGGGCCTCCCCCTAGTTAGTTGGCAAAAGGTGACAATACCTCGGAAGCTGGGAGGATTGGGAATACGTTGTGCTCGCGATATGAATGTGGCTTTGTTGGGGAAAATCTTTGGGGATATTCTGCAACACAGCTCCAAACCTTGGGCTCGGTTAATCATGCGTAAATATGGATGCGAGTCTAGTATCTTCCCTGCGCGGCCTGGAGCATCCCCTTTGTATCGAGCACTATGTCATGTTGTGCCGTTGATTGGGAAGGGCTTTGGCATGCGAGTTGGCTCCGGGAACAGTAGCTTTTGGTACTCTTCTTGGCTTGATAATGGTCCGATCGCTCCTCGGGTGCCGTCCATACACGAATCGGATCTGGACCTTCGGATTAAGGACGTCTATGTGGATGACAAGTGGGATTGGGATAGGTGTTTGTCTGATGTTCCTGAAGAGATCAAAACGGAGGTCAGGGAATTTGGTCCACTGAGTCTTCACCCCATGGCAGTGGACAGTACATGCTGGAAAGGAAATGTCTCGGGGACTTACTCGGTACGCTCTGGATACGAGTGGATTCTTCCTCGACGTGAGCTGCCTCTTGCTGTGGATAAGTCGTGGGTTTGGCGTGTGCCAGCTCCGGAGAAAGTTCATATGATGTTGTGGCTTGTGACGCATGAGGCTCTTCCAACCAATAAATTACGAAAGCATCGTGGTGTCACAGGGTCGGATACTTGTCCCGTCTGCTTGAGTGATCCAGAGATGATAACGCATCTCTTTTTCCATTGTCGGGCTGCTGCTACCGTTTGGAGCATAGTTGGAGGTTTTCTACCGGATGCGCATGAGGCTTGGGGGTTGCCGAGCGGTGCCTTGTTTCGAGCGCTTGGTCGTGGTTGGAAGGGAGTGCACTGGGGCTTGTTATGGAACCTCTGGACTGCTCGAAACTGCGTGACTTTTGGAGGGGAGGCTGTCCAAGTGCATGTGATTGTCGCTCGGGCTCGACATCTTGGTAATCGGATCGACCATGCATGCCGGAAGCTCGTACGTACCTTGGTGCCTCGTTATGTCACGTGGCATCCTCAGGGAACGACTGGATGTGTGTTGCATGTAGATGGCAGTGCATTTGGATCTCCGGGTCGTGCTGGCTTTGGGGGTGTTGTGAGGAGTGAAGATGGGAACTGGATGCAGGGGTTTTCAGGTTCAGTGGGACGGGCAAATATTATTGTTGCTGAATTGTATGGGATTTGGCACGGTATGAAGTTGCTAGTTCGCTTGGGGTTTGAAGAAGCTTGGTGCTATACTGATTCACTGGAAGCACTAAGGCTCATTCGGTTGGAGATGGCTGCGGATCACAGTTTGTTCCCACTCATTTGCAATATTCGAGATTTATGCGAAGCGCACCCGGGGTTTAATTGGAAACACATTCTTCGGGAGGGGAATTCAGTGGCGGATTGCTTGGCCAAGCGTGGGGCAAGTTCAGAGGAGTTTTTCACTACTTGGGCATTTCCCCCGGATGATGCTCGTGAACGTTTAGTTGTGGATGCGGCAGGGGTTTGGTTTCCTCGATACTAAGCCTCTATTGGTAGTTATTGGTTATGTTTGTTTCTTTCCCGTCCCCCGTTCTGTAGTTTTTTTTTTTAGCTTTCCCTTTGCCGACGCTTCAGCGTCATTGTTCACCAAAAAAAAAAAATCACTAATATATTATATTACATGAACTTCAATTTGTTATTCTTATTTTGGGGCATTTACTATAAAATGTTTACATTATGCAGGCCTAAATCTAAAAGCTGGACCTTCAGGAAAACTCCAACATGCATTAGAGATTCACATTGGCTCTTGTGATAGTCATAGCATAGCAAACAATTAGTGGAAACTGACTTCTTGAAAATTTAAACGGTATTCTCTTATCAGATAAGATCAAACTATTCGTGGAATAAGCACTATTTGTCCACTACTTTCTCGAGTTAATACTTCATCCCGCAGGACATTTTTTCTCATTCTTGTCGGACTCAATGTACTGTCAGTCAATACTTCACCCCAGGACATTTTTCCCATTCGTATCGGAATCAATGTAATGTCAGTCAATACTTCACCCTCCAAGACATTTTTTCACACTATTGTCGGAACCAATGTACTACCAGTCAATACTTCACCCCCATGACATTTTTTTCTCATTCTTGTCATAACCAATGTACTGCCAGTCAATAATTCACCCTCCAAGACATTTTTTTCCACTCTCACCGGAACTAATGTTTTGCCATTCAATGCTTCACCCTCCAGGATATTTTTCCCACTCTCGTCGGAACTAATGTACCCGCCCGCGCGATGCACGTGGATATAAAGTTTTTTAAAAATTATAAAATAGAAAAAATAGTACTATTCTCCTTACTATTTCAAAGTTAAAAATAATTGAAAACATAATCAAAAAATTATATGTTATTAAAAATAAAACCATTAAAAGATTATATTACATAAACTTCAATATCTTATTGGAATTTCAAAAATAACCCTATTGATCTCATTCAAATTTCAATTTCATTTAAGATGATTGCCAGTTGAACACCCTCATGATCTCATTATCATATGCATTGATTTAAAACGAAAAATCAAAGTATTTGCTTACATAAATGAATAGTACTTAAAAAGATATCACATATAAAATTAATGTTATTGAAACCCAATTTTATTCAACAATTAATCAAAACAATCTTGCAACTTGTATTGATAAGATGATCATTATTCAAATACCCCCTCCCCCGCCCCTCATTGATCTCATTGTAATTTCAATTTAATTTATGATGATGACCAGTCGAACACCACCCCCTATGATCTTATTATCATATGCCTTGATTTAAAACGGAAAATCCAACTATTTGCTTCCATTAATGAATACTACTTTAAAAAGCATGTTACATATAAAATCAATAATTTAGCATTTCTTTTAATATGAAATACCAAGAAGCCCAATGATATTGAACCCTAATGTCATTCAACAATAATTAAAAATGATCTGATCAATATGATTAATAAGATGATCGCCAGTTGAACACCCCCCATGATTTCATTATCATATGCATTGATTAAAAATGGAAAATCCAACTATTCGCTTAGATGAATCAACTATACTTCAAAACATATCACATATAAAATTAATATTTCACCATTTCCTTCTAATATGAAATTCCGAGAAGCTCAATTGCATTGAAGCACAATTTCATTTACCAATTAATCAAAATGATCTGGTCATCGTTGAAGAGTTGTCTATTACAGAGCAGAATTTTGTATATACAAAGTCTCAAACCTGAGACCTTTGCTTAAGCTAATAGAGCCCCACACCACTCAGACCAGCTGCATTTGGTAATATGATTATATTATTGAAGATGTTTTTTCTTTTAAATTTTTTTACAATCATATATGGCATCATTCCCATCCAAAAAAGGTGAAATAAATAACTTTACTAATTTAAAGAATATTTTTTAAAAAAATTTACTTCATTCACAATAAAATAATGAATAATGATTTAGGGTTAAATGTTAAAAAGGGCCATAACAAGGAGGCTATTCCGCTTTTAGGCCATAACAAGTTACAATTATGAAAACAGGCCATAACAAACACAGTTTTGTAAAATTTAGGCCATAGGACCAATTTGAAATTAATAAAGGAACCTAACAACTTTTTCTTTATTTCATTCATACCCCAAGAAAGATTGACTTTATTTACTTTAGTCCTTTCTCAATATACTTAAATTTTCATTATGCAAATGACTCCTAATGCGCTTGAAAATTGGTATCAGAGCCTAGGTTTTATTAAAGAACATATTAATTATATTATTTATAATATTTTATCTCTTCATGGTGAAGATTTAATTAGTTAATGGATTCATTTAATTTGACACCTACGAGTTATTTCCAAAATTTGGAAATAAAAAATAGAAATTTCCAGAGGAAATTCTTGAACTTGTCTATAAGACAAGATATTATTAAAATTAATTTCTTTCATAAAAATCAGAGGAACTGACTGGAAAGAAACTGATCCGGATAGCTCTAAGTTATCATAAGACTTAAGAGAAATCCAAAAGACGATTCAAGATTATGGTAACCGGGTATTAATTATACCTGGAAAAATAGATAACTTGAGTCAGTCAACAGAGGAGATCTTGAAATTGTTTCAAGATCTAAAGAAAGAGATTTTGAATCTGAAATTTGACATTTCGGATATCAAGAAAAGGCAGAAGGATATTCCTGGATCTTCCAAGAATAACCAAGCCAATATTAGAGATGCATTTGGACAGTACAAGCTTTACACCAAAAAGGTAAAGCAACCATGGTTCCAAAGCAGAAATCACAAGAAGAGCTTATGATCGATCTCCTGAAAACAGTCGAATGAATGTTTCCAGGGCAGATCTATCAGATCTACAAGAATTAGCAGAATCATTTTCCCAACTTGGGATTATGGATCTAGTTAATGTAAAACCCAATGAAGTTCTTCAGCTGGGTTATGCGGAAGAATCAGGATCCAACGTGACCCACGATGGACCGTCTGATGTCCCAATGAGAGAAAGTACAGACTTCCACATGAACAGGTATCCTGAGGTGCATCTCAATGCAAGACGAAACCCAGGACGGAACCCAAGTAGAGCACCAGAATCCACACCGTGGGCCAAGACGATGTTACAATCATTAAATCCATATGGCATAACACTGAACCTCGACTTATCGACTTCCGAAACATCGAAGACCTGATCGATGAATGGGTAGCTTCAATGAAGATTGCAGCAACTACCCTGGATCTCGATAAAGAAAACTTTGTCCGATTAATAGAACTAAGTCTCGAAGGATCGGCGAAGCGGCGCTGGAAAAACTCCACGGCTGCTTTAAAAGAGCAAATACTCGAAGGAGAATCCAAAAGCACAATCTGCGAAAGGTTTGGCCTCTTATTCAAAACCCATTTTGTAGGAGATGGTTATTTTGAAGAACAAAGAACAGAAAAAATCAAAGTCTATACCCAAGCACTGTTGGGTATGGAGTTAAGAAGTATTTGCGCAGTAGACGAATATATCTACTGGTTTCGTAAATACTATTTTCGGAGTGAGATGACAGCTGAAGTAGCATGTCCCATGTTCTTTGCAAAGATCTACAGCCCATGGAGAGAAATGTTGATCCAATCGTACACAGTACCCCCTGGTACAGTGGACTCAATAGCCCGAAGAATGTCTTTCTAAAAGGATAAGCTCAGAGAATGGTGTCAACAGGCAGCAGCCCAAAAGAACATCAAAGAGACTAAGAGGTAAGATAAAAAGAACTCCTCTTTGCTGTGAAAATAACGATTTTCCAACAATTATAGGAGAATCAGAAGAAAAGAGGAGAAAGAAGAAGAGTCGATGCTCATACAGTAGGAGTTTCAGAAGACCTCCATTCCGAAGAAGAAGAGCATGGTGGTCCAAGGGCAAGGCCAGATCATACAAAACTGGACAAAGAACGGGAACGACGAAGAGTTCATCCCAAGGTTCAACTAGCTCAACAGCAAGGAGCATAGGGAGAACGACGTCCAATAGAACATTCAGACGAGCCCATACCCGAGCCAATGAAAGTTTCAAGGACTGCAACTGTTGGAAGTGTGGAGCCAGAGGTCATATCTCACCCGATTGCCCTCAGAATCGTGAGGTACGAATGTACGAATCCACGGAGGATATCGTGGAAGCGGTCTACCATGGAAAGCTGGTACCAGTCTATCAGTTTGAAGACATCCCCTCCGATGAAAGCATCTACGAGGAAGAATTAAGAAGTGACTCGGACTCATATTCAGATGGATCTTCAACCGAGTCTGACTGAAGAGGACAGGATTCAGATAACTGAAAACCTGTCCGGATTCTTTTCAAGGATGACGATCTCGAATCGAACCATGGAAAGAATAATGCGACAAGATTCCAACCTCAGCCCATATGACGGATTCAGAATTGGCGGGATTAGACGAGTTCTTAACCAGATGGGACTCAACCAAAGAAGACATAACATCATCTACAAGGTAAGTGCAGGTGAGTTTGCAATTCCTATGGAACTTACTTGTAATGTGATGGATATAATTCCTAAAGAAGAAATTCTTGAGGAATTAAGCAGAATGAAGGAGGAAATCGCCATTACTATGAAATGGATCCACATAGGAGCCATTGAAGTAGTAATTAAGGCAACCTTCAAAGAAGGCATTGATTCTGAATTACATCTATCAGTCACTGATAGAAGAATCAATAACCTTAGAGATGGTCTTCTTGGAACTATGGTGGGAAATTTATATGCTGGGAAGTTAATATTTGACATACATCCCAGAATTTCCTATAACTTAGCTGACCAAGATTTTAGTAGGGTTCTAACCCTTCATCAGGATTTTAAAAGAAAAGATCTGATGAAAGAAGGGAACAGGCCATACTCTATAACTTATAGAATCTCTTATGCACTTTCCAATAGTCATCATTCTGACTTATTTCTCAGGAAAGAATATATAAAAATTCCTAGAATTTTCAAGGAATTTGCTAAAGTCATGACTCCAAATCCTACCCAGATTCCAAGGTTAGGAGGAGTAGACATACAGATAAGAGATCATCCAATTCTAGACAGATCAACGAGTGCTAGAATTGAGTATGCAAGTCGTATGTCTTTTTCGGAAGATAGAATTATGGCATATAAAGGAAAGGAGTTCATCAAGCGCATGACAAGGGATCCCTAGTAATGTGGCGAAGCTCATGCGTGATATCGGACATAGAGCATAACAAGCGCATGATAGAGTCCTGTAATCTTGGGTCGGCCATCTAACATGCAAATTTTTACATTAAGGGATATGCCACACAAAAATAATAATTTTGTTAATGCACATGCTTCCCCCCAAAAATAGTACTAATTTTCAAGACTTGTCGAATTTGCGAGATATACTTTTCCCATGGGTTTTTTTTAAAAAAAATAAGTATTTCTTTTTCCATGGAAATAATAATCAAATGCTTAAAAATAATATTGAATAATTTGGGCCTCTATAGTGGGCCGAAAAATAATAGCTTTAAAATTTTCGGGCTCTGATACCACTTTGTAACACCCCGGATTTGATCACCCAGGCCAGGGCATTACCGCCACACCTTTCTAAACAAGACACGAATCAAGTCGAGCTTATTTAGAAAAATGCTAAGGCTAAGTTGTACCAAATTTCAAAACAATTTAAAATCCATTCAAATATGCCCGAAGTAAAATCAATTCAGAGTATCACATGCATAAATAAATAATAGCAATGCGGAAGCAAAATAGGGCCAAACAGACGGCCAAAACCAAAGTTCAACGTTCCAAGTCCAATACGAGAAATTTAAAATAAAATAAGTGCGACAAGTTCTTTCTTCGAAAAATCCCATCCCGTCGTGCCATGACTTACTCTGCGAAAAATGGAAAACAACAAATTATCAGTACATACGGTACTGCGCAAGTTAATGTATAGCATAACAAACTTTAAAGTTTTTAGAAGAGTAATAAAAGATGGGAATTTAATTTCTAAAATAAGCGAGTAATATAATTTACGGGAATTCTTACACTATACCACATGTATAATTACCAATGTTCATTTTGATCGAGGACATCCAAAAATTACCCGCTTGGGCGCTTATGTCCACAAGCCGTCGGTACCAACGATCCTGGGCCTAAGCCGCTTAAGATCAAATTACCCGCTTGGGCACTTATGTCCACAAGCCGACGGTATCAACAAATGTGAAAGCAGCGGACCCTATACAGACACACTCCGGAGCCTTAGATAACCCATACGGATACATCTAGGAGTATAGACTCATACTAACACGCAACATAATTTCCTTGGCGCCGTTTTGGCCACCAAAAAGAGGGGGCGGCCCAACGAGCTCACGCCAAGTGCACTTACCCTCCAAAGTTGGGCATCTAACTCGATCAAAACTCACAAAGTTTCAAAATTCACATTTTAATCATTACAAACCATGACTACATTCCCAGAATTCATAATATTCACAAAAGAGTAGCAATTGACTCACATTTTATCAAAACGCACGAAGATAAATTCACCGATGAAAACTCACTGTGGCAGTTCTCAAATTCGTACTAGGAAATGTAGTAAAACATTTTAAAAATTTCTGAAATTTTTACAGAGGCTAGGAATCACCTAAATAAGCATTTTTCTTAGAAATAGGCTTTGCCAAATTCGGACTCCAAATAGCCCAAAAAAATCATTTCAGAAACTACTCCTTCAAAGGATGCAGAAATTACTGTTCCTCGACCACAGTTTCTTTAAAAATCCATAACAATTCTAAAAGAGATCCAAAATTTCTGAAGATTTATAGGGATAAACTAGACACATAGATGAACAATTTTCATGAAGAAACTAACCATTGAAAACGATCGTAGATAGGAGTAATACGAACAACAAAACTGACTACATCTTGAAACTAAATCTGTCAACAGGATTTCAGAAAATACCAGATGAATTTTCGATGCTCAAATCATGTCCAAAAATTGTGAAAATTTACAGAGATCATATTCAAGGTGTTAGGAAAATTTTTCATTTAGAAAAGGGTTTCCAAAAACGAACGGATCTAGACGAACAAAGAGGAACAAAAGAAACTATCCTATAGAAACCCTAAATCACAGATTTGACAAGAAATAGAATTCGAGTTGTTGCTCCATGAATACTCAACCAAAAACTATAAAATTTGAAAGGCACAACACTAACTTACCTTAGAAGAGATTGGAATCAAAACTTCGTTGGTTGAATCTCCAAAATCGACCGGAACAGTCCACTCTTCCAAAGTTCTACCGAAGGAATCCTATTTTGAAGTGATTGGAAAAGATCCTTAGATTTGGGGCTTGAAATCCAAGGTTAGGGACAAAGGATTGAATTAGAACCCTTACCTATCAATGGTTGACTGCCTAAGATGCTTGAGAATCGCCTAAGGCCTCTGAGAACCGAAGAACTCTCTCAAAAACTCACCACTCACAATTTAGGTCTGATTTTCGGAATGAAACTGTGGAGGGTGATTTTGGGGTTGGTTTAGTTAATATCTAGAGTGCTTAATGCTCCCAATGACTGACATTAAGACCCTAGGGAAAGGTAGACATGACTCAATGCAGTCTATCTCGAAAATTCACCCTAATAACCCACATTCATCTCACCAAGTTCCCAAGGGGTTCAATGAATGCATCTAGTACATGTATCCAACCTTATCTCAACTTGTAGTGTAGTGTAATACACTTAAATCTTATCCACAAGCATCACTTAACACCCTTTAATGACTGAGGACCGAAGTGGGATTGATTGGGGTTGTTAAAACTCGAAAATTGGAGTTGAAAACGCGTGCAACGTTTCAAAACGTTGCCTGCCGCCGCCGGCGCGGGCTTCGCGCGCACCACGCGCCGCCAGCGCGCGGCAGTCTGCTACGCGATCTCTTTTTTTTTTTAATATGATTTTTAATCTCTAAAAATCATACATGGGTTATCCATGTTTGTTGGATAATCCGATAACTCTCTTCGAGTTGCTATCGTCCGAAAAATGTTTAATTCCGCTCTCCCGGAATTATTTCGGTTTTGATAATTAAATCCAATTCTTAAATTTTCAGATTTAATAATCGATGTTGATTTCTTGGGTATTACAGTGTGACTTAAATTTTTTGTGCTATCTTAGGAATTTAGAAAACCAAGTTTTATGATTTTTCCATAACATCCATAGTGGTTTCAAATTCCTTCTTCCCTTTTCTTTTCAGTAATTCTTTCATTTTCTTCCTTCTAAGTACTTGTTTCCTGATTGGTTGACAGATGCCACCGAGGTCCTTTATGAGCTAGAGTTGACAATAAAATGAGTAAAAGTTACACGGCACCTGATGGAAGTGTGATGGACCTCTTTTTTGTCACTGCTGACCATGTACTTTTTTGAAAGATGATGTATATGAAAAACTGAAGCAAATTGAACCTTACAAATCTCAATTTGAACTCATGCTTGTGCAACACGTGTTCCAAGAATTCAACAGTCATGTGGGACATCTAAGAGCTAAGGTAAGGTGACCTGATTCTGTTACCCGTGTTATCCTCATCATTGCATCCAACCTTATAAGTACTCGATAATTTTAATTCTTGGCATTTGTTTTATATCTGAGCTATGCATAACATATATTATTCCTTCATATATAAGAGGGAGAGCTCTAATCTCTCCCCTGCTCAATTCGAATATTGACCGTTGGATGGGGAATCTAATTTTAATCCTGACCGTTGATTTTTTATTTTGTATCCCAGTCTTCCTCGCTATTTAGGATCGATCCCCGTGGTCTGCACATTCGTTCCCTCTTTTCTCATCTAAGCCACTGTTCTTTTCCAGAACCTTCGGCCCCGCTCCAGTCTGCGCAATCCCCTTTCCGGCGCCCTTGCAATTTTCGTTTTGGCTTCTTGCTCTGCTCTCTAATTTGTCTCATACCGGCTCAATTCCTCCTCAACCCTAATTCCCATCCTGTTGCCGTCCTGGTGTTCCATCGATGGAGCTGAACCCTAATATCGCCGCCGCCGCCGATGCACTGCCTTGTGCTGTCGCTGCCTTACTCGCGCCGCCGGCTCTCTCTACCTGCTCGCCGCCGCCACCTCTCTCTACCTGCTCCGGCAACAACCCAATTGACACCTATGAAGCTCTTCTCGCGTATGTATCAATTGATGCAAGAAATGAGATGGGAATTATCTATGAGGATGCGGTTTTGATTAAGGAAGCTCAGAGGTCTGCCGATCTCACTGTCATCATGGTGAATTGTCCGGATGAAACTAGGCTTCGGTGCGATCTCTATAGGATTATTCTGCTCTTTGGCCTAAGCATTGCCAAAGCAGGTATTGGTGTTGCTGTGAACTTTCGCTTTTTAGGTTTCTTTTCTGTTATGGAAATTTGATCTGGTTTGTTGACTGGTGGTTCTTTTTTTATAGTATCTTTTGGTCGCCCCTATCTAATTTCTTAATTTGATTGTCAGTTTCATGATTGCTCCGGGTTGCTACTGGTTTGTTTTATCAAGTTTCAGAATTTGTTATTAATTGGTTTTGTTAGATTTATGCTTGCTTTTCAATTGCCTAAAGCAGGTTTGTTAGATTTGTGCTTGAATTTGTTAGATTTTTTGTAAAGATTTTCCATGCTCAATCAATTATCTCAGGGACAGCTACTTCAAAAGTTCCAGTGCAGACATAATCGTTTTAATTTGTAGTGTTTTGCTTCAATATATAATTGGTATCTTTGAATTTTATCTTGAACTAATCGAGTGTAGTCTTGGAGCGGATTTTTCAACAGACGGTAAATGGTGTTACTTGGTTTTCTGGGTTGTTGGGAAGCCAACAACAAGGTGGAACTTGTTGAAGGAGAGGCTTCTCAAGGTGTGTCCTACATGTACTCCATTAGCATCGGGAATCTTTTACTTTATTCCTGAGTTTCAGCAGCCAAGGCAGCCAGAAATATTCCTCCTCAAGTTCTGGTGTTTGTATAGCCGGAAAGGTCTTCTACATGGTAAACTATGCAGTTCGCGAAATATATGGCCATTAAAAGTTGCCCATCCCCATCCCTATCTAAATTTGATTTCAATATTGTATAGAATTGTTGGGGGCACGAAATATATATTTCTTGGCAATTGATGAGTGTATTACAATGACATCGTATATCTGTGGACATCGTGAATTACATTTATTCAAGTTTTATTGTCGTAGTCCGATTGAATCTCTTTTTTAATTGTATTATTTTAGATGGGCTCTATCCTTGGGAATTATCAAAGGAAAAGTTTAGGTGTGACTTAAAATTTTTGTGCTATCTTAGGAATTTGGAAAACTAAGTTTTATGATATTTCCATAACATCCATAGTGGTTTCAAATTCCTTCTTCCCTTTTCTTTTCAGTAATTCTTTCATTTTCTTCCTTCTAAGTACTTGTTTCCTGATTGGTTGACAGATGCCACCGAGGTCCTTTATGAGCTAGAGTTGACAATAAAATGAGTAAAAGTATACACGATACCTGATGGAAGTGTGATGGACCTCTTTTTTGTCACTGCTGACCATGTACTTTTTTTAAAGATGATGTATATGACAAACTGAAGCAAATTGAACCTTACAAACCTCAATTTGAACTCATGCTTGTGCAACACGTGTTCAAAGAATTCAACAGTCATGTGGGACATCTAAGAGCTAAGGTATGGTGACCTGATTCTGTTACCCGCGTTGTCCACATCATTGCATCCAACCTTATAAGTAATCGATAATTTTAATTATTGGCATTTGTTTTATATCTGAGCTATGCATAACATATATTATTCCTTTATATATAAGAGGGAGAGCTCTAATCTCTCCCCTGCTCAGTTCGAATATTGACCGTTGGATGGGGAATCTAATTTTAATCCTGATCGTTGATTTTTTATTTTGTCTTCCAGTCTTCCTCGCTATTTAGGATCGATCCCCGTGGTCTGCACATTCGTTCCCTCTTTTCTCATCTAAGCCACTATTCTTTTCCAGAACCTTCGGCCCCGCTCCAGTCTACGCAACCCCCTTTCCGGCGCCCTTGCAATTTTCGTTTTGGCTTCTTGCTCTGCTCTCTAATTCGTCTCATACCGGCTCCATTCCTCCTCAACCCTAATTCCCATCCCGTTGTCGTCCTGGTGTTCCATCGATGGAGTTGAACCCTAATATCACCGCCGCCGCCGATGCACTGCCTTGCTCGCGCCGCCGGCTCTCTGTACATGCTCGCCGCCGCCACCTGTCTCTACCTGCTCCGGCAACAACCCAACTGACACCTAAGAAGCTCTTCTCGCGTATTTATCAATTGATGCGAGAAATGAGATGGGAATTATCTATGAGGATGCGGTTTTGTTTAAGGAAGCTCAGAGGCCTGCCGATCTCACTGTCATCATGGTGAATTGTCCGGATGAAACTGGGCTTCGGTGCGATCTCTGTAGGATTATTCTGCTCTTTGGCCTAAGAATTGCCAAAGCAGGTATTGGTGTTGCTGTGAACTTTTTTGCTTTTTAGGTTTCTTTTCTGTTATGGAAATTTGATCTAGTTTGTTGACTGGTGGTTCTTTTTTTATAGTATCTTTTGGTCGCCCCTATCTAATTTCTTAATTTGATTGTCAGTTTCAAGATTGCTCCGGGTTGCTACTGGTTTGTTTTATCAAGTTTCAGAATTTGTTGTTAATTGGGTTTGTTAGATTTATGCTTGCTTTTCAATTGCCTAAAGCAGGTTTGTTAGATTTGTGCTTGAATTTGTTAGATTTTTTGTAAAGATTTTCCATGCTCAATCAATTATCTCAGGGACAGCTTCTTCAAAAGTTCCAGTGCAGACATAATCGTTTTAATTTGTAGTGTTTTGCTTCTATATATAATTGGTATCTTTGAATTTTATCTTGAACTAATCGAGTGTAGTCTTGGAGCGGATTTTTCAAGAGACGGTAAATGGTGTTACTTGGTTTTCTGGGTTGTTGGGAAGCCAACAACAAGGTGGAACTTGTTGAAGGAGAGGCTTCTCAAGGTGTGTCCTACGTGTACTCCATTAGCATCGGGAATCTTTTGCGTTATTCCTGAGTTTCAGCAGCCAAGGCAGCCAAAATTATTCCTCCTCAAGTTCTGGTGTTTGTATAGCCGGAAAGGTCTTCTACATGGTAAACTACACAGTTCGCGAAATATATGGCCATTAAAAGTTGCCCATCCCCATCCCTATCTAAATTTGATTTCAATATTGTATAGAATGGTTGGGGGCACGAAATATATATTTCTTGGCAATTGATGAGTGTATTACAACGATATGATATATCTGTGGACATCGTGAATTACATTTATTCAAGTTTTATTGTCGTAGTCCGATTGAATCTCTTTTTTAATTGTATTATTTTAGATGGACTCTATCCTTGGGAATTATCAAAGGAAAAATTTAGGTGTGACTTAAATTTTTGTGCTATCTTAGGAATTTGGAAAACCAAGTTTTATGATTTTGCCATAACAGCCATAGTGGTTTCAAATTCCTTCTTCCCTTTTCTTTTCAGTAATTCTTTCATTTTCTTCCTTCTAAGTACTTGTTTCCTGATTGGTTGACAGATGCCACCGAGGTCCTTTATGAGCTAGAGTTGACAATAAAATGAGTAAAAGTATACACGGCACCTGATGGAAGTGTGATGGACCTCTTTTTTGTCACTGCTGACCATGTACTATTTTGAAAGATGATGTATATGACAAACTGAAGCAAATTGAACCTTACAAATCTCAATTTGAACTCATGCTTGTGCAACACGTGTTCCAAGAATTCAACAGTCATGTGTGACATCTAAGAGCTGAGGTATGGTGACCTGATTCTGTTACCCGTGTTGTCCTCATCATTGCATCCAACCTTATAAGTAATCGATAATTTTAATTCTTGGCATTTGTTTTATATCTGAGCTATGCATAACATATATTATTCCTTTATATATAAGAGGGAGAGCTCTAATGTCTCCCCTGCTCAATTCGAATATTGACCGTTGGATGGGGAATCTAATTTTAATCCTGACCGTTGATTTTTTATTTTGTCTTCCAATCTTCCTCGCTATTTAGGATCGATCCCCGTGGTCTGCACATTCGTTCCCTCTTTTCTCATCTAAGCCACTGTTCTTTTCCAGAACCTTTGACCTCGCTCCAGTCTGCGCAACCCCCTTTCCGGCGCCATTGCAATTTTCGTTTTGGCTTCTTGCTCTGCTCTCTAATTCGTCTCATACCGGCTCCATTCCTCCTCAATCTAATTCCCATCCCGTTGTCGTCCTGGTGTTCCATCGATAGAGCTGAACCCTAATATCGCCGCCGCCGCCGATGCACTGCCTTGTGCTGCCGCTGCCTTGCTCGCGCCGCCGGCTCTCTCTACCTGCTCGCCGCCGCCACCTCTCTCTACCTGCTCCGGCAACAACCCAACTGACACCTAAGAAGCTCTTCTCGCGTATGTATCAATTGATGCAAGAAATCAGATGGGAATTATCTATGAGGATGCGGTTTTGATTAAGGAAGCTCAGAGGCCTGCCGATCTCACTGTCATCATGGTGAATTGTCCGGATGAAACTGGGCTTCGGTGCGATCTCTGTAGGATTATTCTGCTCTTTGGCCTAAGCATTGCCAAAGCAGGTATTGGTGTTGCTGTGAACTTTAGCTTTTTAGGTTTCTTTTCTGTTATGGAAATTTGATCTGGTTTGTTGACTGGTGGTTCTTTTTTTATAGTATCTTTTGGTCGCCCCTATCTAATTTCTTAATTTGATTGTCAGTTTCAAGATTGCTCCGGGTTGCTACTGGTTTGTT
Organism: Hygrophila difformis; assembly: GCA_030278955.1. Lineage (NCBI taxonomy): Eukaryota > Viridiplantae > Streptophyta > Magnoliopsida > Lamiales > Acanthaceae > Hygrophila > Hygrophila difformis. The sequence goes on from JAOANR010000001.1 coordinate 15,762,997, forward strand.
TTATCAAGTTTCAGAATTTGTTGTTAATTGGGTTTGATAGATTTATGCTTGCTTTTCAATTGCCTAAAGCAGGTTTGTTAGATTTGTGCTTGAATTTGTTAGATTTTCCATGCTCAATCAATTATCTCAGGGACAGCTACTTCAAAAGTTCCAGTGCAGACATAATCGTTTTAATTTGTAGTGTTTTGCTTCTATATATAATTGGTATCTTTGAATTTTATCTTGAACTAATCGAGTGTAGTCTTGGAGCGGATTTTTCAAGAGATGGTAAATGGTGTTGGTTTTCTAGGTTGTTGGGAAGCCAACAACAAGGTGGAACTTGTTGAAGGAGAGGCTTCTCAAGGTGTGTCCTACATGTACTCCATTAGCATTGGGAATCTTTTACTTTATTCCTGAGTTTCAGCAGCCAAGGCATCCAGAAATATTCCTCCTCAAGTTCTGGTGTTTGTATAGCCGGAAAGGTCTTCTACATGGTAAACTACACAGTTCGCGAAATATATGGCCATTAAAAGTTGCCCATCCCCATCCCTATCTAAATTTGATTTCAATATTGTATAGAATGGTTGGGGGCACGAAATATATATTTCTTGGCAATTGATGAGTGTATTACAATGATATCGTATATCTGTGGACATCGTGAATTACATTTATTCAAGTTTTATTGTCGTAGTCCGATTGAATCTCTTTTTTAATTGTATTATTTTAGATGGACTCAATCCTTGGGAATTATCCAAGGAAAAATTTAGGTGTGACTTAAATTTTTTGTGCTATCTTAGGAATTTGGAAAACCAAGTTTTATGATTTTTCCATAACATCCATGGTGGTTTCAAATTCCTTCTTCCCTTTTCTTTTCAGTAATTCTTTCATTTTCTTCCTTCTAAGTACTTGTTTCCTGATTGGTTGACAGATGCCACCGAGGTCCTTTATGAGCTAGAGTTGACAATAAAATGAGTAAAAGTATACACGGCACCTGATGGAAGTGTGATGGACCTCTTTTTTGTCACTGCTGACCATGTACTATTTTGAAAGATGATGTATATGACAAACTGAAGCAAATTGAACCTTACAAATCTCAATTTGAACTCATGCTTGTGCAACACGTGTTCCAAGAATTCAACAGTCATGTGTGACATCTAAGAGCTGAGGTATGGTGACCTGATTCTGTTACCCGTGTTGTCCTCATCATTGCATCCAACCTTATAAGTAATCGATAATTTTAATTCTTGGCATTTGTTTTATATCTGAGCTATGCATAACATATATTATTCCTTTATATATAAGAGGGAGAGCTCTAATGTCTCCCCTGCTCAATTCGAATATTGACCGTTGGATGGGGAATCTAATTTTAATTCTGGCCGTTGATTTTTTATTTTGTCTTCCAGTCTTCCTCGCTATTTAGGATCGATCCCCGTGGTCTGCACATTCGTTCCCTCTTTTCTCATCTAAGCCACTGTTCTTTTCCAGAACCTTTGACCTCGCTCCAGTCTGCGCAACCCCCTTTCCGGCGCCATTGCAATTTTCGTTTTGGCTTCTTGCTCTGCTCTCTAATTCGTCTCATACCGGCTCCATTCCTCCTCAAATCTAATTCCCATCCCGTTGTCGTCCTGGTGTTCCATCGATAGAGCTGAACCCTAATATCGCCGCCGCCGCCGATGCACTGCCTTGTGCTGCCGCTGCCTTGCTCGCGCCGCCGGCTCTCTCTACCTGCTCGCCGCCGCCACCTCTCTCTACCTGCTCCGGCAACAACCCAACTGACACCTAAGAAGCTCTTCTCGCGTATGTATCAATTGATGCAAGAAATCAGATGGGAATTATCTATGAGGATGCGGTTTTGATTAAGGAAGCTCAGAGGCCTGCCGATCTCACTGTCATCATGGTGAATTGTCCGGATGAAACTGGGCTTCGGTGCGATCTCTGTAGGATTATTCTGCTCTTTGGCCTAAGCATTGCCAAAGCAGGTATTGGTGTTGCTGTGAACTTTAGCTTTTTAGGTTTCTTTTCTGTTATGGAAATTTGATCTGGTTTGTTGACTGGTGGTTCTTTTTTTATAGTATCTTTTGGTCGCCCCTATCTAATTTCTTAATTTGATTGTCAGTTTCAAGATTGCTCCGGGTTGCTACTGGTTTGTTTTATCAAGTTTCAGAATTTGTTGTTAATTGGGTTTGATAGATTTATGCTTGCTTTTCAATTGCCTAAAGCAGGTTTGTTAGATTTGTGCTTGAATTTGTTAGATTTTTTGTAAAGATTTTCCATGCTCAATCAATTATCTCAGGGACAGCTACTTCAAAAGTTCCAGTGCAGACATAATCGTTTTAATTTGTAGTGTTTTGCTTCTATATATAATTGGTATCTTTGAATTTTATCTTGAACTAATCGAGTGTAGTCTTGGAGCGGATTTTTCAAGAGATGGTAAATGGTGTTGGTTTTCTAGGTTGTTGGGAAGCCAACAACAAGGTGGAACTTGTTGAAGGAGAGGCTTCTCAAGGTGTGTCCTACATGTACTCCATTAGCATTGGGAATCTTTTACTTTATTCCTGAGTTTCAGCAGCCAAGGCAGCCAGAAATATTCCTCCTCAAGTTCTGGTGTTTGTATAGCCGGAAAGGTCTTCTACATGGTAAACTACACAGTTCGCGAAATATATGGCCATTAAAAGTTGCCCATCCCCATCCCTATCTAAATTTGATTTCAATATTGTATAGAATGGTTGGGGGCACGAAATATATATTTCTTGGCAATTGATGAGTGTATTACAATGATATCGTATATCTGTGGACATCGTGAATTACATTTATTCAAGTTTTATTGTCGTAGTCCGATTGAATCTCTTTTTTTAATTGTATTATTTTAGATGGACTCAATCCTTGGGAATTATCCAAGGAAAAATTTAGGTGTGACTTAAATTTTTTGTGCTATCTTAGGAATTTGGAAAACCAAGTTTTATGATTTTTCCATAACATCCATGGTGGTTTCAAATTCCTTCTTCCCTTTTCTTTTCAGTAATTCTTTCATTTTCTTCCTTCTAAGTACTTGTTTCCTGATTGGTTGACAGATGCCACCGAGGTCCTTTATGAGCTAGAGTTGACAATAAAATGAGTAAAAGTATACACGACACCTGATGGAAGTGTGATGGACCTCTTTTTTGTCACTGCTGACCATGTACTTTTTTGAAAGATGATGTATATGACAAACATAAGCAAATTGAACCTTACAAATCTCAATTTGAACTCATGCTTGTGCAACACGTGTTCCAAGAATTCAACAGTCATGTGGGACATCTAAGAGCTAAGGTATGGTGACCTGATTCTGTTACCCGTGTTGTCCTCATCATTGCATCCAACCTTATAAGTAATCGATAATTTTAATTCTTGGCATTTGTTTTATATCTGAGCTATGCATAACATATATTATTCCGTTCTGCGATACAGCTATTTACTGATCACTACTATGCATGTAATGACACCAATGTTCTTTTACCGAGGAGTATTTGTCTGCGTCATGTCAGATATGAACATAAATTAAGAAATTCTGATTACTGCATTGAGTAACTATTCTTCCATCCGTGTTCTTTAGCTGTAGCCTTACACTCTTTTATCCTTTCCAAATGAACTGCACTGTAGGCAGCATGGGTTGCAGGGCAATATGCACACATCAATTTCTCAGATCCAAATAACTTTCGAAGAGCATTACATAGCATTATTGCAGGAATGCGCGATCCGGAGCTTCCTGTTCGTGTTGATTCCGTCTTTGCATTGCGATGTTTTGTTGAAGCCTGCAATGGTGCAATTTCCCCTGTTATATTGCTTGAGTCTTATTTCTGCCCTGAAATTTTCTAATATTCCTCATGTTTTCTATGTCCAGATTTGGGTGAAATCCGACCAATTCTTCATCAATTGCTTGATGGTATATCATTTATAACTGTTATATTTTCCTGTTCTTTGCTATGCAACATCAATTTGATTGAATTTCTTTTCAGAGTTTTTTAAACTCATGAATGAGGTCGAGAATGAAGATCTTGTATTTACTCTTGAGATAATAGTGGATAAATTTGGAGAGGAAATGGCTCCCTATGCCCTTGGATTGTGCCAGAATTTGGTGAGACTGGTTTTCTTAGATTACTGAATATCATACCTCTGTATGGTCTTCTTAAATTGTGCAGTTTCAATCTTCAGGTGGCTGCATTTTGGAAGTGCATGAATTCTTTTGAAGTAGATGAAGAAGGTGATGATCCTGGCGCCTTGGCCGTTGTGGGTTGCTTGCGGGCCATAAGTACAATCCTTGAGTCCGTCAGCAGACTACCACATCTCTTTGTACACATTGAGCCTACTTTATTGCCAATAATGCGCAAGATGCTGACTACCGACGGACAAGGTTGCTACCCTATTCTTATATATCACATATAAAGAATGTCAGGAAGTTACAGCTTATAAGTAGATATCTGAAACCAACTGCTAGGAGAACAATGCAAGAAGCAAAATTCTAATATAGTGAAAATCAGAATAAAAATACATTCGGTTCATTTATCCTTCCTTGCAGCTTTATCTGTAGAAGTGGACTTGGTGGATCATGAAACAAAAGTTCTATTAAGGTTTTATAGGATTTTATTTGATGTCAGGAGTAGCATGAAAAGGTGCACTCTTGGCTTGCTTCATAGTTGCACCATTGAATTCTTGTGGTTTCATTACGCTTGTTCTGTTTGGGACCATTGAGTGCCAATGTAGTATCAAAATATGCTGAATTTATGTCGATAAAATGCTCAATTTAAGAAGATTTATAGTGGCTTAGCATTATTTTGCAGGTTGTGTTTAGAGGTAACTTTTTGGGTATATACACGGGTTAAGATTGCTCAAATGAAACTTAAGCTCAATTGAATAGCCTGTTTGGAAGAATCGGGTTTTGGGTATTGTCGTATTGTGTGTAAAGGTAATTTCTTTGGCTTTTTGGTCAATGTAGATGTATCAACAACTTCATCTCTTATAGTGTGATGTACATTGTTTGTGAAAATGAAGTCAAGACCTTGTGCTGACACTGTTTTCGTTGGTTGTTTCTGAACTTATTGTTACATATATGGGTCTGATATACCCGAGCTTTTACGCTGTTGTTTCAATGATTAATAGAGATTTACTTGCTCAAATTTGGTTAATTCTATGCATCTGTGGATCTGAGGGAGGCCTTGGTTTAGCACCAATATTGCATAGGTTTCATATGGCACTGGCAGAGGCAGAGGCATGTGTTACTGATACCTGACAAATATCAAAATGCAGGTCGAACATGTTTTCGTGGATCGTTTGTCTCAGGTTTGTCTGTTGATTTGCAAGAAGCAAAGGTGGGTCCCACTGATGTATCAATTATTGCCATGATCTGGTCATAGTGGAATTGAATCTCTGATTGTATGATGTTTATCGTTTCGCTCGCAGGCCTCCCGTCGGCGTTTTGACAAGGCCATATATTCATATTATCAGGTATGGAAGATTTCTTGAAAAAACTATTTCGTTGGAGGTTAAGATTTAAAAAATCAAGTTTCATAAAAGATAGTTGCCTGTTGCCGCTTGGTTATTACTTGAATCATTTCCTTGGTGTTCCAATTGAAGACTTTTGTTCATGCCACGCTCATTTTACAAATTTGAACCTGGCCTGAACTTGATGCTCACCATTTATGAATTGTACTTAAGATATGCACTGTTAACTATTATAATTAAAGTGTAGAATAACTATTTATCCTTGCTACACGAGTCTTCTAATTTCAATTCAACATATAAAAAAAATCTTCTAGCGCTGCAGTAACCTACTATATGTGGTAGTTATATTTTAAATGTGCTCATTCAGTTCTAGAAAATAGATGAGTACACTGGAATTGTTACTAATTAGTTTTTTCATTTGAAGCCTGGTCTAACCATCTTGTTGCTTATTTTCTTGAATCTAAGCTGCTGTAATGAATAATTTATTAAGGGTTCGGGTATTTGGTGTTTCATTTTCTTCATTTTGCAATTTAATTTCATTCTATACTCATGAATTGGTTGTTAGCTTAGTTTGAGTGTTGGTTTTTTGTAGCTTCCTGCCCTCATATGCCCTGGGATAACTTTAGTCATTTCGCCCCTTGTTTGTCAAATCCAAGATCAGATAATGCACCCACTTCAGGTAATATTCAAATCACATTGGTCAAATGTTCATTTGTTTACTTGAATCTTTGTAGGTAATAACTTTGTGTAGATTGTACTAAAATCCAGCCTGTTGTCATATTTTTATGATGACCAGGCAAGTGCCAACATGGAATGGGCAGAGCAGCATGAGATTTTCAGAGAGCTTAGTTCGGATTACTGCAAGTACAAGCTATTGTATGTGACCGTTGAGAAAGTTGCTAGGTGTGTGCAGTTTTCAAAATGTTTAAATTTTCTTCTTTGTATGCCATGGATGTTGGCCAATATTCGGTTTGGGCTTCCACAAGCTGGATGTGATAAACCTATTATAGGGTGATGGTTGGTAGTTGTTAGTGCCTTAAGCTGCTACCCTTATACCAAAGTTACAGAAGTGGATCTTGACAATGGGTTTTGCTTTTTGCCTTGGAGGTTGTTTCATAGGCCGAAGAAGGGAAATGGTTTGGTGCTTTGGGAAAGCCTGCTCAGTTATGGCATGTTTGATTTGAATTATTCTTGTTAGTTGTTTCTATGTAGAAATTCCATGTGCATCCTTTGTCCAAAGTCCAAAATTCTTGTATTTTACCTTTGTGTTGTGAGATGGTGAAGGTATTATTGCACAATATAGTTTCTCATCTGTGCCTTACTGAAGTTTTTTTTTTCATGATTAATATCTGTATTCCCCATGCTTGAGCTTTACCTGAGGGGAACCACTGGGAATTAGTTCGTTTCAATGATATAGTTCTATGGCCCATTAACTTTGTAATAACTAATATAATTTGATTAGTTTGTTTCTTTTATAGATTGGTTAAGAGGCAAGTAGAGGAGCTTTGAACTAACCAATAACTATATCCTCTGACTTGTATGACTGGCAAATTTGCAATTATATTTCTCTCAAGCTCATGTTGTTGAGACTAATTTCATACCTGCAGAAGTGATGCTTTACTACGGCAATTGGAGAGCCTACATGCTCGTGGCTCTCTTGCTCGGATTGTCATTGATGAAGCTCATTGTGTTAGCCAATGGGGACATGATTTCAGCCCTGATTATCAGGTTTAGTATAAAAGCATTGTTATTAAATGCATAATGACAGTTCTGCTGGGTATACTCTTACATACAATGCTCGAATACACTTTCACAGACTTAATGATTTTCATTTCTGCATCCCTTTATTCTTGCTTTTGTTGGCTGCCTATTGGCAATTAATTGAGTTGTGTCACATTTGAGGGTTATGATCAGAAATCATGTACTAAGTCTGAACTATTCGTGTTATTTGAGCCTATTCGTGTTCGTTACGCGTCGAGTGTTGTTTTGTATAGAATGGTAGGATACAATCGGCTTGATAGTGACCGGACTTTTTGTTCAGTGGTTGTTTGTATTCTACAGATTCCTAAATCCCGCGTTGTTTGTTTGTTAACTAAGTCTTTTTCTCTCCGATTTTGTCTTCTTTTGTGGATTTATAAATGATGAGGACTGAATTGTATCATTGATAAATATATAAATTTAAGCGAGCATTTCTAGGTAATATAGCTGCAATTTTCATCCGATCCTCTATTTGTATAGAGGAAGAAGCTAATCTTTACTTTTGTTGACTTTTTTAGGGTTGATTTATGGTATTTTGGTGTAAGGAAATGTATTTCTACCTTGGGTGATTTGAGCATTCAGGGGTCTGATTTGATTGCTAAAGATGATATGCCTGATTGAAATTCATCACCCACTCTTGCGTTTTCGATATCTGATAGGATCTAAGGAGAAGTGGGCATTCAATTTCCTGTGCTGTGAACTTTCAGTCTGTGGATTGTATTAGCTGCAGTCACAAATGAGGCCATTCTTTAGAATCACTTTAAGGTATGCTCGTTGTGATATGATTTCTTTGTGATCAACATTGGAATGAATAAGAAAAGCCTCTCGATTCAGTGGACAACATATTACAAACTGTTATAACCATGAGATTCTCCACACCAATTTCAATTATTTGTTGTTGCATTTGCACATTTGATGATTTGAACATGAATTTGGTGGTTCTTAGTTGTGTATCATAAAATGCTTGGCGTGTTGCAGGGTTTAGGGAATTGAGTATATATCCAATGGGTGTATGCGCATCACATCCAATTAGAGGAGGTAAACTTTTGAAAATTGTTAAAGTAAGGAGGTGGCATCGTCACTGCAGAAAGCACCACCTGGTTTCAGCCAGGCATTGGCGTAGAAAGAGGAAGGGGAATGGAGGAGCTCAAGTTTCAGAATTTACTTGCGACGGAGGTTCAGCGCCACCCAATCCCTCATTTGATCTCACTCAAATGCGATGGTACCACAACCAAATTGATGCTAATGGTATGCATCAACTTTTGGAAAAGAGGGTGTGGTTTTAATTGGGTGGAGTGTATTGCATCAAGCATGCCTCATAGAAAATGAATTCAGAACTCACTCAAGACCCTTGGAATATAGCATTGAAACAAACATGTTCAGTAACATATTTAGTAAATTTGCATATTTAGAAAATAAGAGTATATGATATTATTAGTATTTATTATTATAATCTAAAAATTTTAGACAAAAGTTCTGAGGGAAAATTTGGGAAGAGAAAAACTCTTGATATATTATATTATAATGAATAGATATATATAATTCATATTTTATGGTGTTATTTGCGAGAAAAAATGTATTTTACATATGTCCAAAAATCGATTTTTGCTAAGGGATTTGATATTTTTTCAGAGAGTTTAAAAGCTTCAAAGCCTAAATATCGATTCATCTAACTTTGTTGCTAGAAAGAAAAGGAAAAAGGGAATTTTTATGCCTCACTGAAATACACATAGAGTTAATGGTGAATGTCTTAGGTGTTGAGCCCCGCTGCTTGGGTGTCATTCAATTTTTGGCCTTTTAAGTTTAACTGTTGGTTTCACACGTTAGCATTAATTGTATTGCTGCATGACTAGCAGGTTGTGCTGGGAATGTGTTTCTTGAGGGTGGGTGTTTTTTGTGGCTGGAATTGCTATTGTTTGTTACGGTTATGCTTCTTTAATTATGTATTTGTTTAGTTTACTTTAGTTAGCTTAATTTTATGCTTGTTTTTGGCATGTGAAGTGTTGTTTGTGGTGTGTCTTTTTGATTGGTTTCTAATAGATCAAATGGCAATAATTATAGATTCATTCTTGAACTGATTGTAAATTCTCTAGGTTTATGCGTACCATTTGTTTGTGAAAATTCCTGGCTGTTTCAAATACCTATCTAAGTTGCAACAGCTTAGTGTTGAGCTCTACTGGGACAGGTCAGCTTTGCTGTTGTTTCGTTGCTGTTTATGTGTTTGGATGTTGAGTTCTACAGTTACACTGCCTTCTGGTAAACTCATGCTGCGTTATTGCTTTTTTCATGTTCCTATTTCGTAATTTCGTTGTTGTCCGTGTTCTTTGATATGGATTGATTTTGTAATTTTGCATTGGTTATTTGTTGTTATTGATTTGCGTTTGTATGAGAAATGAGGATCGAACCCTCGACCAATTCTTCTTCTTCGTTTTTGTTTTTCACCATCAACTTCGATGTGCTGTGGAACTGCCCCCTGCCGACATGTGCGCATTCTTTTATAAAATTGCTGCTGATAACTGGAATTTGTTGGGATCACACATTCAGAAATTATTAACTGGATTGATTTTTTATGATTTCTGATATGCAATCCATGATTTGTTGTTTTCTAATTTATGTAAAATTTGTCGGTGGGGTTAAATGGTTGACAGCTATCACCTAACCATTTCTGGAAAGATACAAAATGAGAATTTCAAGACTCCTCCTAGAACATGACTGTTTTAGATTTATCTTTAATTCTTTATCCCTTAAAGTTTGAACTTTGAACTTTGAACTAACAAGGACTGATTATGTTGTTATCCCTTAAAGTTTGAACTTTGAACTAACGAGGCCTGATTATGTTGTTGAATTACCTTTTGTTTAGCTGTTTAGCGGTTACTTTTCGCAATTTGTGAATTGTGTGGGAGATTGATTTTTTTATTATTTCTGGGGTGCCCTCCATATACTGCCGGTCGATGTTGAGTTTGTTCTATGAATCCTGGGCGTCCTAGAAAGGGACAAGATTTTTGTGGATACCGAATGGTTTTGTTGAGGATAAGCGAGTGAAAGGTTGTGATGAGTTTGGGATGAATAATATATTGTCTTATTGTGATCTGAGTATTTGTTATTTTGTGCCGCAGAATGTTGATGTGGGAAGATGGGTTCTGCAGAGGCAGAGTTCCAGATTCTTTGGATAAAATGGATGATGAGGATCTCGTCAGGAAAGCCTTCAGCAAAATGTCCATTCAACTGTATAATTATGGAGAAGGGTGGGTACTGCTGGGTACGTGCTGCATTAAGATGGGGATTTTGGGGATTTTAGTTTTAATTTAAACACAGGATTACAAGAGCTTACTAATACTTAAAGATCTAATTTTTACTCTTTTATTTATGTACTACTATTTTCTATTTGAGTGGGTGTCGATAACCTGCATTTATTCAGTTTTACCATAGGCTGTTGCTGTCAATTTTATCTTGTTTTGGTTTTTTGATTCAGGGATTTTGGAGGGGTAATGTACCTACCCTGCTCATGGTCATGCCAAATACTGCAATACAATTTACAGTTTTGCACAAACTGAAGACCATAGCTTCTCGTTCTTCTAAGTCAGATTTTCCATATGTTCAACCCCATTTGTTATTTGCTTTCACTTTTTTCTGATATATTGTGGTAATTTATGGATAGATTACATGCTTTAGTTTATATATTTGTTCACTGGAAAGTGAAGTGTGTTTCTTAAAAAGATAAAATTTGGCTGATATTTCATATTTTTTTAGTTTCCTTGTGATGCACACTAATTTCGTTGAAACTTTAATGTGTGATGCTCTTATGCATTCAACTCGGGCATTTCTTCAGCTAATGATAGATTTTCTTCTTGTGTAGATTTGAATATCCTCAACCTGCATTCCAGAAGTTGATGAAAGGGGAATGCCTAGAACCATTGTTTCTGTCCAGGCCTATAGTAAAATTCCTTTTTGTTTCACTTTGAGAAAATCTATTTTCTCAATTTGTTTAAGAATGTAGTATCCATCTTTCTGTTGTCTTTATTTGATTTACTTTATGTGACCTTATTGATGTATGTCTCTCTGCATATGGGCTCTAGGTATTTTGTGTTGGCCTATGGTGTTTGGACGAGTCCTAGAATGACCAACAAGATGGGTCTGGTATGTTCTCGTTTAGGTGGTTTTTAAGCGAGCAACATTTTCTTGTGCTGGCATTACAGCTTGCTTTTATTGGATGCAGGCTGAGTTACGCTGGCACTGACCCAAATAACTTTATAGGGTTACAATGCAAGGTGAAAACTTTACTAATTTTAAGCTATATCCACCTTCACCATGACTTCATACATCGAATCGCCTACCGCATTCATGTTCCTGCTTATGTATTTGCCTTTTTATTGATCGTGTTACTATGTTCCAAATTGATCATGTTTGCTTTCTTTTTATGGCTTTTCACTTACTTCCCTAGCTCCTTGTATCCCTTGTACATATCAATTATGTTCAAATCTCTTATTGTATGGCTCTTCGCATATTCTTTCCAACTCCTTTGGCATTACTACTTTCTTATATAGTGATTTGTTCATTTGTTTTACTTTTTCTTACCAGTATTCTCTCCAACTCCTTCGGCATTACTATTTTCTTACCAGTATTACATTCGTGGGTTTAAATTGATCGTCCAGATATGTTCTATTACTGTCTTTGACCTTATTTAGTTCATTTTGCATAATGAAAAAAAATACAGGAACATAAATAAACTATATGTTATTGGAAAATCCTCTGAAAACAAATTGTTGTAGATAGGAACTCACATACATTTTGCCTAATTGTTGGCATGGTATTTATGTGTAGAAAAGATAAAAAGTTGGTAGAATGTTTGTTTTTATTAGTGTTTGACTTGCACATGTTGGGATATGTAGGGAATCAACAAAGTGTAGCAATCTTGCTCACTTTTCATCACCCATTATCCAACAAAAATTCAAATGGGGGACCTCTCACTCCCCCAATTTTGTTAAATAAACAAGTCAACACTTTTCATAAAATTAAAAATAGTGTTTGTTTTTATTTTCTTTAGTCCATTGTATCATGCTATTTCTATTATTTGTGGCTATCATCATGTGCATTAATTCTTCATCATTGGATTTTCCTTATTTGTGCCTATAAAAATTCTATCCCTCGGTCCTTTGACCATTTGAAAAAAATCCTTAGACTATTTTTAGTCTAAGAAAAACTGTAAGGGTCCAAGACCCTTATTTATCTTTTTCCTTTGTAAATAGTCGTTTGCAATAAAGTTAGATTTTATAATCTAACTTCGTATTATATTATATATATTATGCCTCAATAAATTCAAGTAAAAACGTATTAACTCACATTTAGAGCAAAGCTCAAAATGTGAGGATGTTGATTTTTAACTTGAATATTATTTCATCAAAAAAAAATGTAAAAATGTTTCATCTCTTCCTCTTCAGGGACCAATATATTATTGATGACTCCGTAATGTGCCTTCCAACGACAACTCCAGACCTTGCCTTTCTGGATATCGAACAGTGGAAGAAAGAAGTAGGCGAATTCAGAAGCACCCTGGGGAACGAATTCAAGTTAAAGATGGACCACCATATGGACTAGAGATTCGAAATGAGAGAACACTGGTGGAGGGACATCCCAGAGCAAGATAGAATTATAAGGCGCTGGGGCTCGAAAGGGATTTCTGCAAGCACCTGTGGAACTTCTGGAACCAGGAATTCACCTATGCGACATATGATTAGAGGTTCTCATCAGAGGTGCATTATGAAAGGATGGTCTGGAGGATGAATGAACAGAAGGGCCGGTGGAATAGACTACTCGAACAAAAACTGGGAGATAAACAGTTGGCAGCTTTCGAGCCAATCCTCATACCGCCAGGGATCTTGTAAGAAACCAAGAGGCAATATGTCAGACAAATTCATCCAATGCAAAAAGTGGCATGGACCGGGGTATTCTCCATGGCGGACGCGTTCCCATTTATGTTCAGAAAAGAGTTATACGACAATGGAACCGTCTGCGGTGTTGAGGAGCAGCGATGGCTCACAAAGCACGCCATACTGAAATGGTATTCAATTTATGGGTTGTTGTGAAGCCGATTTTGGATTTCGGACTGACGAACAACACCCCAATGCTGAAACTACTCATCGAGCGCACCAAGGCTTCAAGAAAATTGTGGGATGAGTATACAAAAGCATGGGGGAGTTGGGGGAAGGATATCCGGGACTCTGTGCTAAACGAAGGGGTGGAGATACCCCCTGAGAACCAGGAAATTGTCACGGCATTCATACCGAAGAGATACCCTGCGGTTGAACCCAAAGAAGCCACAATGGAATGTATGCCAAATTTTGCACTGATCAGAGCCTAGTGCACGACCATGATCCGGGACAGGCACTGGCATAAGATGGGCAACTGGAAACGGCAACTAAGGCTAATGGACGAAAACAAGTGCCTGAGCTACTTGAATATCCTACCGGTCCGAAACTTGTCCTATTTGAAGGAAACGGAGGCAGATATAATGGACACCTTCTACGCCGATATGAAACAAAGATTCTTCAATCTTTTAAGAGAGGCGGATGAGGAAGGCCTGAGATATTGCCAGGAGAATAGAGGAGGGCGATTGAAATACGACGTGGGATTCCAATGGGTGTTGGGCAGGCATATTCAAGACAGATGGACTGCCCAGATGATAGCAATGACCGAGACCAAGTTCATAAAACAATTTTTGAAAATCAGAGGGCCGGAAATGGGGCTGTGGACAAAAGCTGATGATCGAATGATAGATGACTATGTAGACCCAACTCCCGAACCTCACCAGTCAATCGAATCGGAGCCCCTCCAGACTGAAACCGAGCCAGAGCCGCCGAAAAAGAAGATGAAGCTGATAAAGCTGGCATAAAAAGAGAAGACTGGAAGGCCAGCTGATCCTCAAATCAAAATCCAAGAGCCAAAGCCTTCCAGCCAGCCCAGAGTTATCCCGCCTGTGCCTAAATTTTATGATGAGCCTTCAAAGCCAAAAGACAAAGGCAAGAAGCTAGTTGTTGAATTATCAAAGAAAGAAGAAAGGCGGAAGGCCCAAGAAGAAATTGATGCCGAACTAGCAAAGAAGGCTCAAGAAGAAGAAGATGTTGAATCTACTGAGAAAGAACAGAGGAGAATTAATGCTGAACTGGCTGAAGAACGGCGGATTGCTGAACGCAAGGCACAGATAGCCGAAAGAGATAGACTGGAGAAAGAACAGGAAGAAGCGGAGGCAGCCGCAGAGCAGAATGAATGGAGGCAAAAGAAAGTACTGGAAAGGGAAGAAAGAAACAAAGAATGGGAGAAAGAGATAGCTGAGAAGAAAGCATTGAAAGAGGTTGAAATGCAAGAAAATATAAGAAAAGCCCGGGAGGAAGAAGAGAATAGAAAAGCTGCCAAAAAATTACAAGCCGAGCTGGAACAGAGAAAGAAGAATGAGGCCGAAAAAGAGGCCAATGTTGGGGACGATGATTGCCAAATAATCAGCGGAACCAACATTGCGCCTATTAAAGTAAAGACTGAGCCGGTTGAATGGGCTAAGGATAAAGAAGAGCAGCAGAAGGAGCTAAGGGCCCGAAAAAGTGGAGTTGAGAAAGAGTGGATAAAATTGTTGGAGGGCTGAAACCCACTGAAGAAATCGAAGAGATGGTGCACGAAAGCAATGTGCGATTTGAAGAATCAAAAAGGAAAACTGCTGAGCTTATGAGTGGTTTGGATCAAGTTGCTGCACAAACATTGGCTGCAACTGTTGCCCAACCTCAACCCACTACGCAAGAGGAAAATGTGCAGAATTTGGAAGATTCGAGTGACCATTCAGGGCCACGAATCGATCCAAGCAAGGCAAGGGTGGTAATGAGTGAAGGCAGCAGTGGCAATCTTCAAACAGCAATGGAAGCCATAGACGCCGTCTTCAAAGATAAAACCATCCAGCAAGTCCTTCAAGAAGCTGATATTGCAATGGAGCAGCAAGGAGATGAAATCTTAGAAAGAGAATCAGAGGAATTAAACAAAGGGGGGGAGTGGAGGTACCACTAAAAGAATATCAACTTCTTGTTGATCCCTTCTTTCCCAATGTTTTATTCAATTCTGTATTTCATGAAATCCCTTGTAATGTGTATGAACAGGCTACATCTCAAGGAGGCGAGCAAGCTGATTTGGGACAAACTGAGGAGGCCCAACAACAACATTTGGAGCAGAATATTGATGAGGTACAGCAAGAGCAGCATCAAGATGATAGCTCTGACTCAGAATGGAAGCAAGCGGGCCAACGACAAGCAACTTCCGAGGGAACCCAAAAATCAACAGGATCAATTCGGCCTGCTGAGTATTGGATAACCTCTACCTCAAAGGGCCGGATGGGGTATCTACCAAGAAATATCGAAAATACCCCATCAAGGATGATGCAGACATAATGAAGAGGTTCAATGGAAATGAGCAAAATGCGGGACGATATGTGCCACTGTCTGAAATATTCATACCCGACAAAGGATTCAGTCCGGAAATGCTAGATCATCCAACGCTAATCACTTTGAGGGAAAAGCATAGATGGACTGAATTCCTTACCCACCATGCTGAACCGGGGACAGCAGAGCTTGTACGGGAATTCTACTATAATCTGAATGTTACCCAGAAGAAGAGTTGGGTGCGAGGAGTTGATGTTAGCATATCCGGAGAGTATTTGAACAACTTCCTCGGCACACCAAACTGGAGATCAGAATTTCCCGCAGCTGAGATATTTGAGAAGGGGACATGCAAGGCAGCTGAGAGGCCATACTATGATAATATCACAAGATCCCTCACTGCCGAGAGCTACACTGGAGAATTTTCCTTCAACTCAAAGCATCTCAAGCTGGAGTTCCAGCCTTCATACGACTTCTACATGTCGAAGATTAGGCCCAACCCTCACGCACATGAGACATCTGGTCGAATGTTAAAGGGTTTCGCCAAAATCTGGACTGAAGATCAATGTGGGAGAACATAATTTTCATGTTATGACTACAAGGAGCTCCGCCAAGACAGCTCTCTGCTATCCCAACCTCATCAGGAGGATTTGCCATGATCAAGGAGTGGATCTATCGGTTTTCAAGGGAGTGACCTCATTCACATGAATCCTCCTATTCCAGTTCCAAGGACTCGGGTAACTGATCCAATTATGTGTGTTATGCCAGCAAGAGATGAGGGATCAGATGCCCAGTCCGGATACACTCCTAGGCAACCAGCTAAGCGCCAACAACGGAAAAAGAAGGTTCGTACTGAAGCGGTGCCTTCAATAGAAGAAGCTGGAATCCCCTCAACAGAACCTGCTGCAGAAGAACATCCTCTTGATGATGCTCCCACTCCTAGTCATCCTCAAACGGATGCCTCTCCTCCGAGTCAGCCAAGAAGATATCCAATTCAACCCCCTCTCAGAAGCCAGAACGTCTCTCAATTTCCAGCTGACTCTCAGACTATTCAAATAGTGAGCCAAATAGGACAATCGATGGTGCAGAGTGTCAAAACTCTTGTCGATGTCATCGTGTCAAATCAAGAAAAACAGCTACAAAAGGAGGAAGAGTTCAGGCTGAGAGCACTGCAAAAAGAAGAAGAATTAAGGCTGAAAGCAATGGGAAAAGAAGAGGAGTTGAGACTGAAGGCGCTTGAACGAGAAGGAGAGTTCAGACGAATGATGCTCGAAAGAGAAGAAGAATTTAGATCGAGAGCGGCTGAACGAGAAGAGGCAACATAAGGAGAGGATGGAAAGCGAAGAAAGAAATAGGAGGCTGATGGAATCAATTTTCAATACTCAAGCCCAAATGATGAATACCATAGTCAGAAAGCTGCCCTCGCCACCAAGAGATGCCGCCGGACCTCCCGCACAGCAGCCGGAAAGGAGAGATTGAGTCCACAACGATCATATCCATGCGAGCTTCAACTGTAAACATCATACATTAGAATTTCCATTCATTTAGTGCATGTTCGAGCATATTGTTGGAAATCTTTTGTAATTGATGTATTTATTCACTTTCAAAAAAATGGAATTCTTGAGTTCCAATTTAAGAAAAGATGTGTGGCAGTCCAAAATGAATAAGCGACTGCCATGCCAAAAACAAAGCTGTGACATGCTTGCATGTTCACAGTGTCTTTTTACTGCTTTCAATTAAATAACCAGCATAAAACAAACATAAATCTGCCACCTAAATTCACATGTTGAATTTAGGCTAATGATTAAATTTTCAAACTATTAAATTGGGATAAAATAATTGAGCTATAAAAATCTAATGATATGATCACTTGAAAGAAAAACAAACTTTCATGTTGAGAATTTGATTGAATAAATTGCAAGAATTTTTCAAAGGCTAAGTTCAAGAATAAAGAGATAAATATTTTTTTAGGCCATTAATATGCAGGTAATTCACTTTTGGGCCACGAAAGATTGAATTATGAAATTGAGCCACCAACAGGCATTCGGGCTGGTTTTTTTGGCCAAATTGACCAAGTCAACGTCTCAACGGGCCGTGTGTGCTCCAGTCGCCACACACTCTCACGCGCTGGCCTAAAAAGTTGCAATGTTTACCTTTTGATGGCCTATTTTAGGTTTGTTATTTTATTTTCTATTTTTTTAAATTAAATTAAATAATACTTCATCCAACTATTTATTTATGTCTCACTTTCATTTTTATTGGCCGTCACAATATTTTTTGTCCGTCAAAATTTAATTTATTTTTTAGATTTAATTATTTATTTTTTATTTTAGTTTAGATACTTTAATTAATTCTTGATGTTATTATTAATACAATTAATTCTACTTTTTATTTTTTTTATTTTTTTATTTTTTTATAATATATATTTGTTTTATTTTTATTTATTATTTATTTTAATGAATGTTTATTTCACATCATGGTATTTTGACACAGTATTTTATGTGGGGATAGAGCGTATTTAATGTAGTGTATATTAGTATTTATTGTAGGAGTAAACTAGAAATTTATGTGATATAATTATATTAAATTTGAATTTTTAATTAATTTAGTTATGTGTGATGTATGGTCGTGTGTTGGAATTTATTAATTGTCGTTAGTTTGAAATTTTAATTATTGATGTGATGCAGTAGGTTTGGTGATTTTTTTTTTTGTTGCAAAACAGCCTATACAGTTATTAATATTTCATTACTTCTTCCGTCACACTTAACATATCTTGTTTGATTTGTGCACATATCCAATGCACATTTTCAACCGTTAATATCTCAAAATCTGTAAAAAAAAAAGGAATTATATAAAATATATATTTTAAAACTACATGAGTTTAAGATTCTAACAAGACCCAACTCGACTATTTCTTTCTAATATATACTTGTAATAACATTAAGTCAAAGTTAAATAATTAACAGTGACAAAAAGTCAAACAAGATAATTAAACTGGGACGGAGAGAGTATTTACTATAATGAGAATGAGACAAAAATGTTGAAATAGACAGAAAAAGGAAGGTGATGCATAAATAATGGAATGATGAAGAAATAATTATTTTAATTACCAAACAATTAAAACAGGCCACCTAAAGGAGACAATTTCCGCTTTTAAGCCATCGTGTGGTGATTGGGTTTCACACGGCCCGATTTTGTGTGGTATTGGTCAAGTTGGCTTTAAATTCGGCCCGAATGCCTGTTGGTGGCTCAATTTCATAATTCAATCTTTCGTGGCCCAAAAGTGAATTACCTGCCTATTGATGGCCTAAAAAAATATTTATCTCAAGAATAAATGTATGACATGATCAAACCATACCATGTGAGATTTGAGACATAAGTCACTTTTACTCACCATTTCTTTGTTGTGTGAAAATCATCTTGATTAAAGGAAACTAGAACTTACAATTGGGACTGATTCAAGACCATGCCATATTCCCGAAATCGAGCATATGATCGAGGCACTTAGAAAAACCCAAATTTTTGGCCTTCGTTTGAAATCCAAACCCAAAAATATTAGGATTAACCACTCTGAGCCTTTAAGCCTAATTTTTCTTTGAAACCACTATATTTTCCTAGCCTTATAAAAAGACCAAGAAAATAAAACCCAAGTGTCCACGAACCTAGGGGTGGGGTCGGGTCGGGTTTGGGGGTTCGGATTAGTCGGGTTCGGGTTAATCAGGTTCGGGTAGAAAAATAAATTACCCGCCCATTACCCGATATTGGTGGGTACCTGACATGTTGGGTACTCGATCGGGTCGGGTACCCACTCTTTTTTCTAAAAAAAATAAAGAAAACCTTTTTTTAAAAAAACAAACTATTAAAGAAACTTTGATAAATTCAATAATCACCATCACGATTTACAATTTATAAATTAATAAGAATGAGGACATACTCATTCATTAACGAATAACAAACAAGAATTGACTAATAATATTTCGAAAAAAATAGGGATCGTGGTTTTACCCTTTTAGTTTGCATAAAATTATGTAATTAGAATTTAGAAATACTAAAAAACAAATACTCTCTAAATTGTGGGGAAATTTTTTTTACAAAAAAGATAGACATTTTTTAAAAATAAAATAATATTTTTTAAAAAAAAAGTCGGGTAATTCGGGCACCCAATCGGGGAATTCGGGTTCATTTGTAAAACCCGATACCCGACCCGATCTACTAATTTCGGGTTCGGGTACCCGACTTCGGGTTATTTCGGATTCGGGTACCCAACCCGATCCCACTATTTTTCGGGTTTGGGTCGGGTACCCGATTAACCCGCCCCATTTTCCCACCCCTACACGAACCTATTCTACTAAGGCATTATAATTTATGATCATCAAAAAGAAAACATTAATCGGTATTCAAAAACCATTCAAAAAAAAGGAGAAAAACAAGAAAAGAAAATGAAAAAGAGAAAAATCTTGAGATTCATTCAACAAGAATAAATTGCAATTGACAAAGCAAATTAGACATAGTCTAATGTCATGCAATAGAAAAGAAAAAAAACAAAAGAAAGAAAGAAATATTGATGATCATAAATTTTAAATAAATCATGCCAAGTTATTATAGAATAGATTCTTGCCACTCTTTAGCCCAATAATTCCCTTCCATACCGATGTTACAACCATATGCCCCGTTACAACCCTTATAAGACCTCGGGATCTCGATTTGAGGAAATGAGTAGGTGGCGAGTTGGTCTGATTGCAAGCTTATGGGAGAAGTTAATTAAATTTGATTATGAGCGTTAATGATTAAAACCCAATTTGAGAGTGAGTGAAATTTTCGTTTCTACTATATGTGAGGCTCTGTTTTGATTGATCAATGTTCATGTCATGCTTGAATTCAAGAATTATACCAATGAGATTTTCTAAACATATATTCAAGAAAAATTAACAATAATGATTGATTTGTATGACTACTCAAGTGAGAAGTATCATTTCATTAACCACTGCAATCAAAAGAGTTTAATACTTGTAATTTTTTATTGTCTTATCCCAATATAAAAAAAAATGAAATTTTTGAAGCCATGCAAAAGGATTGAATGTGCAGAGCCCATGCTCTTAGGAGCACTGACTCTGACTGCTCGTGGACGATCAGTATTAAATGTGAGGATGTTGATAATGACCACAATTGTCCATTATTTCCAATCCATTTCCGTGTCTGAGACGGACATTTTGATCGTATTCCCATCTTATTTTAATAAGAAAGCAGTTGAATTCGACAGGTTAATGCGAGTTTGTAAGAATAATAAGCTGGTAATCAAAAACACAAAAATATACAATTCTAATTGTATTTGTGTTTGAAAAATCCAAAAACATGAAAAAAGGAAATGAAAAGAAAAAGGAATGAAAATATGAGCAAAAGAATAAAAATCCCACAAACTGAATTTTTGGCCAAGTGTTGAAAACCAATTCGGTTTACATCAATGCGGTTATACCGCATTGCCCATGAAAACCGAATCACTGGAGCAAGAAGAAAAACGGCCAAGTGTTGAGAGGAGATGCGAAATACCCAATGCGGTTTCATCAATGCGGTTTATACCGAATTGACATTGAAACCGCATCACTTCAAGAAGAAGAAACCCAAAGCAAAAAGAGAGATGCAATGCGGTATTACTCAATTTAAACCGAATTGACTCCTAAACCGCATTGCATCAAAACAAGGAAGCCAAGAAGGAGGCCATGAGCAATGCGAAATGACCAATTCGGTTCACACAATGTGAATTAAACTGCATTGATGTAATAAACTGCATCCCAGCCATAGACCAAGAAAAGAAGACCTCATGCAATTCGATATGTACGAATGCGGTTTATACCGAATTGCTTGAGGAGACCGAATTGAGTTCAAAATGCATCCGGATGAAGTTTTGGAACACGTGAAAAATGCATGCTACTGTTAATGGGCCCTGATGGGCCTAGGGTTCTGAGAAAGATGTATAAAAGCTGACCCTCACCAACACTTGAAGAGACTCTCACACTTTGACATTCCAGCAAGGGGACAAAAGGAACAAGAGCATCAGGTTCTTCACCCCTTAAGGGTTAGGCAGGTAGTTTAGTTAGTTTATTTTTCAAGCATGTAGTTCAGTTTTAGATGTTTTAATCTTAGTTCAGTTTGTAAACAGCTTGTTACTACCATTTAGTGTAATACCCGAGAATTTTTCAACATAAAATAAATACAATAAATAAAATAAATACAATAAATAAAGAAATAAATGTAGAGGAAATGAGAAATGGAAATTAAATTGAAAAGGAATCAAAGTTTCGAGAACCCGGGAAGCCGAAGACAATCTAATCGAATAAATGGTTACACGGGGACCCGACACCCATGGACTCAATAACTCGAGTCCAAATATAAATTTAGGTCCGAATAAAATTAAGATAGGAAATCGGAGCCCGAAGATACCCCGGAAATCCGAATCCGGGAACATAGGGGGATAGAAGTCCGAAAGAGAGGAGGAAACGCCCGACGGATCGCACGACCCCACCCGGACCGAAGTCCAGGCGAAGCCGGCGCGGTGGCCGCGCGGTCGAAGAGGGTGGAGAGCGCCACGACCGCGCCACGCGACAGATTCGCCCGTTGCGTGAATCTCTCGCCCGAACGCGGATTTTTCGACTTTCGGTTGAACATCCTTCGACTCAAGACCCTTAGGGTCAGATCTTGGACGCCCTAGGTCTTAAATATCTATAAATAAACCCCATCGGAAGCCCCGAATACTTTTCAAAAACCCTACAACTCTCTACACGTTCGAAAAACCTAATCCCGGAGTCGTCGGAGGCACGAAGGCACTCAAAGACTGTATCTTGGACGAATTTCGGAGATCCCCCGTCGCTGTGGTAAGCCTTGATCCATTCTTTTCCATATGTGATTCGAAAACGAATCCTAATTCGGTCTTTTTCTATTCTAAACCCCGATCCGGATCGAGAACGTAGAACCCGACGAACGGAGAGGATAAACGGTGGACTGGAAGCCACGCCTTCGAAATCGACGATCCCGGATGCTCAACAATCTGTAAGTTAACGCTTACTTCGGTTTTGGGTTGTTAAAAGATTCGAACATATAGATCTAATGGAACCCTACCTAAAATCTGTCTACACCAGCGCAGCGCTTTTATTGAATTTATTCGGACCCCTTAAAACGTTCAAACGAGAAAACTTAAAACACGAAAAACATTCCTAAGACACTGATCTAGCTCTTGTAAAAATTTCATAATTTTTCGTCGTGTTTCGATATCCGAAAACGATCGTAAACGAGCCAGCTTTAGATTTAGATCTTGAAACGATGATAGATTCTTTATTCGAAATTGTTGGTGATTTCTACCTTAGATCTAGACCGATCTAGGCTTGGCGTTGAACATAAGAGTTGTAGATCTATACGTTATGAATACCTCCGTAAAATTTCAGAATTTTTCGTGATGATTTGATATAAGAAATCCACCCCAAACCGAACTGGTTTAAAATCGGATCTTGAAAACTGGACAGAACATAGATTCGAACTTGTTGACATTTTTGACTAGAGTTCTAGGCCGAATTAGATCTTTAGCCGAACATAAAAGTTGTAGATAATTGTCTTAAGATGATCTCTGTAAAATTTCATCAAATTTAGAGTTCATTTGCTATGGTAGATCTCGAAACTTTTAAACTGCTGTGTGAAAACACGGACAGATTTTTGATCTGACGAAAATTGACGTTGTTGACCAGTTTCGGTATCTCGGATCGAAAAAGTTAAAACACGAAAGTTATAGATCTCGACGTTTTGGAGTCAGTTGTGAAATTTCGGAATTTTTGAAATTAAAGCTGATTTTAGACAAATTTTAGAGTAAACTGTGGTTGACCGAGTCAAAACTTGAAATCTTGTGGAAACGGTGAAATTAACCTTTGAGGTTGAAACGGATAGAAATACTTTGAAATACGATACACAAAACGAGAAGATTAAAATATTGCGGGTTATGACTAAGCTAGATACTGTCAATGTTCTCTGCGGCTTGGGACATAAGAGCCCAAGTGTATGTCTAGGTTGACGTAAGAGCCCTAGCGAAACACTGATCGTATGGCTAGCGGACGGATTAACTCTAATTAAAAAATCGACCATGATACCTGTGGACATAAGAGCCCAGGCGTAAGGCTGGCGGACATAAGAGCCCTAGCGGTGGTGATCTCTAAAAGATATGAAACGAGAAGTTTATGAGAATTCCAAACCTAAATCCGTATTAAATTGTGTTTTTAAATTTTGGCAACTTATTTAATTACGTTGCAAGCTATATTGATGATCTTATGAATCCATGTCTTCTAAATTATGCGATTACATGAATTGTTTAAGTTATGCACATGTTTTCATTAAATTTTAATAAAGGCTTTGAAACCTCATAATCTTGTACGTGTTAACTTACTCAGCACGTAGTGCTGACCAAAACCATTTTTATTTCTTTTTCTTCCAGAGTTGAGAATTATGCATCGTCATATGCATACACGGGAAGCTTGGGATGATATGTTATTTTGAATTTTTTTTGTATTACACTAGATCTTGCATGAACGGGCCTGTTTAACCCGTGATTAGGCCATGTTGGCCCTATATTTAAATTCCGCTGCATTATACTTATGTAAATATTATTTTCCGCTGCAACTTTCATGTATTATTTTTAAATTATATATGAATGGGCTGTTTGAATATTTTAAATTCTGAAAAATCATAGCCTTGCATCTCTTTAGTAAGCTCGGAGAAACCGTGTCTTGCTAGGGAGGTGTGGCGGTGACATCCCGACCTGGGTGACCAAAAACCGGGATGTTACATTTAGTGTAATCATTTCCATACTCTTTACATGCTTTTTAGTTAGAATGAACCCAACCTTCAATCTAATGATGGTTTTGGGTTATTTATTATGCTTTCAAGTGTTAATACAAGGAAAAACTCCAGAAATAGGTTTTGTTTCATGTGTCTAACACTTTTTAAATGTTTTCCTTAGCAATAAATGTGTAGAATGTTTGTTTGTTTCAACTAGGTTTCATTTAATGTGTTTCTACTTGACTTACATTCTCAATAAATGCATGTTTAGTGGGTTTGTAGTATATTTTATGCCTTAGAGCTTCAAATATGTGTTCTTAGGTTTTAGATAATTTTAGGGCTTGTTAGAAATAGATTTTAATGCTTTATTTTATTTTATTTTACTTGTTCTAGATTTTTTATTTATGCTACGTTAGATAATGTAGGTGGCATGGAAGCCGTAACTGTAGCACTTACATTTCCCACTGGTCCTTGTACGAGGAATCAAGTCAAGAAGTTCACATCCCAAGTTGCTGAACTACTGGAGCAAAACTTTGATGATGAGTTGATGAAGGCCATAGGATGCCAACCCGGACCAAGGATGCTGCTTCAGTACAATCCGGAAGAAAGTTCAGGATCCACCTAGAAGGACCCGATATCCAGTAGCTGACCCGTGCCCTCTTATGTGATCTTTTTGTGGTTATTTTATGCTGTTCTAGTTTAATATAGTGTACAAAGCATGTAATATAGTGCACAAACTTATGTTAGGTTAGTGCACTTCTTTTTTTTAAATTGTGTTCAAGTCTTGTAACCATGTGGGATCCTTGGGCCTCTATATATATGTCCTCACCCACACCATTGTATCATCTTTTGTTGAATGAAATTTTGCAACTTTGCATTCTCTTCCGAGGGATCACACCAAGCTCATTCTTGGGCAAACTCCATCAACTTGGATTTGAAGCTCTCCAAGATGATTACAATCAACACTTTGGACTTGTGAGAAGTTGAGGATACGACGTAGGGGCGTGTTTGCTTCTTCCTTGCTTGATCTTGGTATTGATAGCTTCCCTATCCTTTTAATTCTTTGTTTGTTGTTCGTTCCTTACAAGATTGTATCCTATGATCCATGGCAGTAGTTTAGAATTTGGTATCAGAGCCTCTATAGGATCTTTCTTGAGCTTTAAAATCAAAAACACCAAAAAAATCACCACTTTCGAAAATCTGAAATCTGAACAGCATACTGTTTTGGTCGTTTCTGAGGTCATTGGTTGGAGTCTTAGAAATCTGGGCATATATTTGAAATCTTCTCGTCGAGTAGATGAATTTTCATATATGATATGCTCAATTTGGATTTCGTATGACAAAGGTATGATCATTTGAAGTTTATGTGTTCTTGGCAAAAACTCGAAAATCTGGGCAGAATCTGTTTTGGGCTGTTACGAACTCATTACTTTGAATCATGAAAATCTGGGCACTTATTTAGATTCCTCTCTTCCAATACATGAATTTTCATATATCGTTTGCTCAATTCCGAGTTCGTATGTGAAAGTTATGAGTTTTTGAAGTTCATGTGTGTTCTTGTGCTTAAACTCGAATTTTCTTCACTTTTTTGGACTTCGATCTTGTTGATCTTGTGTTTGTCTTTAGTTTTCCAACATTTTGAACTCTTGTATGTATATGTTAATGTTTGGGAAACTTGTTCTTGCTATTAATTGGTGAATTGCATCTCAAAAATTCCAAAGAGTTGTTTTTTTTTTTTTTTTTTTTGGTTGAGTGTTCTTTGAGTGTTCTTATTTTTCTTCAAGTTGTTCTTGAGGAAATCTTTTAGATCTAAAAATCTGGTCAAGGTGTTTGGGGACATAATTATTGATTGGAAGAGATAAGAAAAGTTGATGTGATTAAAGTCTTCCAATCCGCCACCTTTTGAAATTTTGGTTATTGAAGAGATGTCCATGGGGAGCTACGAGCTTAGGGGTTATCATTTGAGAACTTTGGAAAGTCAAACGTTGCAACTCCTTGTCCCCCTCTCTGTTTAAACTCACGCACAAAAACTAATTTTTCTCACGATTCAGGTCTTGTTGCTTGGGGAAGAATATGGTGTACTGAGTGTGAACCTTTGAATTGTCAAAAATAGTAAGCAACATGCTTGAATTTTGAAGGTCAAATCCACACGCCACATTTCTATTTCCTTTCCCAAGATTACTACACGCCACCCTCATCTCAAATTGTCAAACATTGTGTGCCAAGTGGGATACGCAAGGTGTAGGTGATACTTGAAAAAAAAATAATAATAATAATTATAATAATAATAAATAAAAATATATATATAAAAATCCATTCCCTACGCCTTGTTCCTCTTTATCACACATCATGTCCTTCCAAATCCCATCAATTGTGGCGTTTTGCAGGAAGCCTTGAGCACCTACTTGCTTAAAATTTGGGAAATTAAAAAAAAAAAAAAAGAGGAGAAAAAAAAAGTTGGGGTTTGGCAATTGTCAAGTGTGAACTTGAGACCTTTGGGTAGTTAATGGCATTTGAGCGTTCACATGTTTGGGATATTAGAACACGGGAGTCGAGTGATGTGAGCTTATCACTTTCCATATTTTAGTGAGTTCACTTTTATATTGTGAGGATTGGAATTATTTGACTGCAATTGCTGATTAATACAGTGAACATACATCTTTTGCATTGCATTTTACATACACTCCGTGCTTTTATTTCATCGAGTCGAACAATAGCAATCTGGTTCTTGCATTGTGCGTATGCGAATTCTATCCTCAATTCCCACTATCAAGGTGTGATTGGAATTTATTGCGGAGGCATCAGACCGGTTGTGGACCAGTCCAAGCTTGAATATTTGGTTGTAAGAATCTTGTGATTTTTCGAGTGTTATTTTCTCTATTTATTTTTACTAACACTTTTATACATATATTGTTAGTTTGTATATTTAAAAAAAAAAAAAAACAGAGTGAGAGAGAGAGAAAAAAAAAAGAAAAGAAAAAAAAGAGAGAGAGAGAAAAAAAAGAAAAAAAAAGAAAAAAAAATGGCAGGTATATCCGGATCACCTGATTCAGACATTATCAATGTCCTACAATCACTCAGTCAGAAAATGGATAACCTCAATAAGCGGATGGATGACATGAATAACAAGGTTGACAGTCAAATTGAGGGGTTACATACTGAAGTTGCTACTCGCCTGAGACAGCACAGACAAACAGTCGAGCAACATGATGTTAGGATGGTTCAGAGACACTTAGCAGGTGATATGGAACTGACAGCTCCGGATGCCGCTCATAACAATCCAGATAGTGAGCACAGTGAGAATAATCCCGATGATGACATGGCCGTGGCCGAGGAGGAACTCGATGGACATTTCGATAGGCGAGGAGGACCACCAGCAAATGCCAGGAGAGTCAGGCAGGCACCTCCTCCTGCAGCAGCGATACCTCGAGGACCAAGAGCTCAAAGAGGCCGGCACAATAATAATCATGATGAAGAGTCAGAAATCAAGGGAATTAAATTCGACATTCCAGTCTTTAAGGGAACTCCTGATCCGAGCGAGTTTATTGAGTGGAAGGATTCCATGGAACTGATATTTGAATGCTACAGTTATTCAGAAAAAGAGGAAGGTACAGATCGCAGTCCCTCAATTCAAAGATTATGCCTTAGCCTGGTGGCAAAAGACCACAAAGGAGATTAGAGAACGCGGATTTAGGCCAACAGAGACTTGGGATGATCTTGTGCGTCTAATGCAGCAGCGCTTTGTACCATCATATTACCACAAAAGTTTGTATCATAAGGTGCAAACTCTGACCCAAGGCAGCAAGACTGTGCGCGAGTACTACCAAGAAATGGAAAAACTTATGACACGTGCAGGGGTCAGAGAAGATGAGGAGATCACCAATTCTAGGTTCATGGAAGGGCTTCGCAAGGACATAAGAGATGAGGTCGATCTACGTGGCTATGATCATACCGAAGATTTAGTTCACCTAGCCGCCAAAATTGAATCACAACATAAAGGCAGAGCACCACGTGTTACTTTTGGAAACAGTTCAGCCGGACCCAGCAAGCCTTGGCCTGCTAAGAATTGGACAGGTAAGTCGTGGCCCAAGCCTGAAGAAAAGCCGAACCAACCGAAAGGATTTGAAATAGCCAAAGATTTCAAAGCCTACAAGCCTCCAGCACCGAGAGCACAACTAGAGCGACCAAAAAGAGACATCAAGGATGTCATATGTTTCAAGTGTCAAAGAAAGGGACATTATTCTCCTGATTGTCCTTTCACAAAGAGAGTCGCAGTGTTGGAAAGTGGCCATTTGAAAATTTTGGAATCAGATGAAGAGGGATCGGATGAGAATCCTGAATGTTTCGATGATGCGGAACCAAGTGGTGATCATGAGATCATCGAAGAAGAGGAAGAAAGGGTCAACCACATTTGTGGCCATGAGAACCCTCAGCGCTGACAAGATTAATCCACCACTGGATGAACAAAGGGAGAATCTCTTTCATTGTCATTGTGATATAAATGGTAATTTGGCTTCTGTGATAGTAGATAACGGTAGTTGTACTAACGTTGTGAGTACTTATGTTATTCGCAGGTTAGGTATCCAAACTGAAGAACATCCGAAGCCATATCATCTGCATTGGATGAATGACAATGGAACTTTGAAGGTGAATCAAAGAGCCAAAATTCCCATCAAGATTGGTTCTTACTCTGAGAAGGTTTTATGTGATATTGTACCTATGACTGCATGTCATATTCTGTTAGGTCGACCATGGTTGTATGATAGAGACGTAACGTATAGAGGTCGTGCCAATTCTTTAAGTTTTCTATATTGTAATAAGTTTTCTATATTGTAATAAGTTTTCTATATTATAAGGTTAGATCAGGAAAGACTTAGGGAGAATATGAAGAAAGAAGAAGAAGAACACAAGGCAAAGCAGAAAGGAAAGGCTAAGATTTCCACTGTAGAGATTTGTGATGTTGCATCCAAACCTTGCCTCCTGCTGACAAAGACTGATTTCAAGCAAGCAATTCAAGGCGACAACACAGCAGGTCATTGTTTTCTTGCTTACTATAAACCTGTTGAGTTAATTAAAAGGACTTGCAATGCTACACCTGAAATTCCTGTGAATTTTGCTAGGATGCTGGAAGAAAACAAAGATGTATTTCCAGAAGAAGTACCAACAGGTTTACCACCTTTGAGAGGTATTGAACATCAGATTGACTTTGTGCCAGGGGCTTCTATTCCAAACAGACCAGCATATAGGATGAGTCCTGAAGAGACTAAGGAGATTTAGAAGCAAGTGCAAAATTTGTTGGATAAAGGATGGGTACGCGAAAGTCTATCACCGTGTGCTGTACCAGTTCTCTTAGTTCCTAAGAAAGATGGAACATGGAGAATGTGCGTCGATTGTAGGGCTGTCAATGCCATAACTATCAAGTACAGGCACCCCATCCCACGCCTTGATGATATGTTAGACGAGATTAGGCATGCGAATATCTTTTCCAAGATTGATCTTAGGAGTGGATACCATCAGATCCGAGTGAAACCTGGAGATGAGTGGAAAACAGCTTTTAAGACCAAGTTCGGATTATACGAATGGCTCGTGATGCCATTTGGTCTAACCAACGCTCCGTCTACATTTATGCGTCTCATGAATGAGACTCTTCGTTCTTTCATTGGAAAATTTGTTGTTGTCTATTTCGATGATATTTTGATATACAGTGCCAACGAATCTGATCATCTTTTTCATGTCCAACAGGTGATCAACAGGTTACGAGAAGTGAAGCTATACGCCAACATGGAGAAATGTACTTTTCACGCAACCGAGCTGAACTTCTTAGGGTTTATTGTTGGACAAGGAGGTCTCAAGGTTGACGAAACCAAGGTCAAAGCCATTTCTGATTGGCCGCCTCCAAAGAATGTACATGAGATTCGTCAGTTTTAGGTCTCTGTGGATTCTTCAGACGCTTTGTGGCACAGTTCAGTGTGATTGCCGCGCCCCTAACAACGCTACTTAAAAAAGACAATCATTTTAAGTGGGGGTCGACGGAAGAAAAAGCGTTTGGATCATTAAAAGAGAAGTTGACACATGCTCCAGTGCTTGCCTTGCCAAATTTTGATCTACCGTTCGAAGTTGAATGCGATGCATCAGGAACGGGAATGGGAGCAGTGTTAATTCAGGAAGGTCGTCCGATAGCCTATCACAGTGAAAAGTTCTCGGGAGCACAGTTGAACTATTCCACCTATGATAAAGAACTTTATGCTGTGGTGAGGTCTTTGAGAGTGTGGCAACATTACCTTCGAGGTCGAGAATTTGTGATCAACACAGATCATGAAACCTTGAAGCACATACGGGGTCAAGGACAATTGAGCAAGCGCCATGCGCGTTGGAGCCAGTTCATTGAAGGATTCCCTTATGTCATTCGCTACAAAAAGGGAAAGGATAATATAGTCGCAGATGCTCTATCTAGGAGATCGACCCTTGTTGCTCTTGCCACAACACATTTATTGGGATTCGAGCACATCAAAGCTCTATATGCAACGGATCCTGATTTTGAAGAAGCGTACCAAAACACTGAGGTACATGCTTTTAAGGAATTTTCAAGATTGGATGGTTTTCTATATCGGGAAAATAGGTTGTGTATTCCTAGGGGCTCCGTTCGAGAATTGTTGATTCATGAAGCCCATAATGGACATCTGATGGGACATTTTGGGAAGAATGCTACAACTGAGATCTTATCTGAGAGATTTTATTGGCCTGGTATGAGGAAACAAGTTGAAGATTTCATTGCTAAGTGCATCGTGTGCTTGAAAGCCAAGTCTACGATCAAACCTCATGGATTATACCAAGCTTTACCCGTTCCAGCTGGACCATGGCTAGATATCTCCATGGATTTTGTGCTTGGTCTACCACGAACTGCAAGAGGAAAGGATTCAATATTTGTGGTGGTAGATAGGTTCTCAAAGATGGCTCATTTCTTACCGTGCACAAAAACCAGCGATGCACTGCACATTGCAAAGTTGTTTTTCAAAGAGATTGTGAGACTGCATGGGATTCCGAAATCCATTGTGTCGGACCGGGATGTTAAATTTCTAAGCTACTTCTGGAAATCCCTTTGGAGTGAAATCGGTACGAGGTTGTTGTTCTCAACTGCATTCCATCCACAAACCGACGGCCAGACTGAAGCTGTCAACAGGGTATTAGGTAATCTACTTCGTATCATTACTGCTTCAAATTATAAGAGTTGGGATGAATGTCTTCCATATATAGAATTTGCATACAATAGACATATTCATAGTGCAACTCACATGTCTCCATTTGAAATTGTTTATGGTTTTAACCCCCTGACTCCAATTGACCTTCTGCCATTGCCTAGCAATGAGCATCTTAATGTTAATGGCAGGAACAGGGCTAGAGCTATCACAGAACTACATCAGAATGTTAAAGATAGCCTGATCAAGTCTGCAGAGTCATATGCCAAGTATCATGACAGGGGAAGGAAGAAACTGGAGCTGAAGCCAGGAGACTGGGTGTGGCTTCATCTGAGGAAAGAAAGATTTCCAGCCAAGAGACGCAACAAACTATCTCCACGAGAAGATGGCCCATTTAAAGTTTTAGAAAGGATTAATGATAATGCGTATAAGTTAGAATTTCCTGATGAATATGGAAACATTAATCCTAGTTTCAATGTTGCAGATCTTGTACTGTTCGAACGAGACAAGGAAGATTTTTATCGGTTGATGGCTCAACCTTCCGATGGGGGAGGGAATGGCATGGAAGCCGTAACTGTAGCACTTACATTTCCCACTGGTCCTTGTACGAGGAATCGAGTCAAGAAGTTCACATCCCAAGTTGCTGAACTACTGGAGCAAAACTTTGATGATGAGTTGATGAAGGCCATAGGATGCCAACCCGGACCAAGGATGCTGCTTCAGTACAATCCGGAAGAAAGTTCAGGATCCACCTAGAAGGACCCGATATCCAGTAGCTGACCCGTGCCCTCTTATGTGATCTTTTTGTGGTTATTTTATGCTGTTCTAGTTTAATATAGTGTACAACGCATGTAATATAGTGCACAAACTTATGTTAGGTTAGTGCACTTTTTTTTTTAAATTGTGTTCAAGTCTTGTAACCATGTGGGATCCTTGGGCCTCTATATATATGTCCTCACCCACACCATTGTATCATCTTTTGTTGAATGAAATTTTGCAACTTTGCATTCTCTTCCGAGGGATCACACCAAGCTCATTCTTGGGCAAACTCCATCAACTTGGATTTGAAGCTCTCCAAGATGATTACAATCAACACTTTGGACTTGTGAGAAGTTGAGGATACGACGTAGGGGCGTGTTTGCTTCTTCCTTGCTTGATCTTGGTATTGATAGCTTCCCTATCCTTTTAATTCTTTGTTTGTTGTTCGTTCCTTACAAGATTGTATCCTATGATCCATGGCAGTAGGTGTTCTTCCTTAATATGCATGTAGTTCTTAATTTTTAGACGGTTTTAGATAGATTAATCTTTTGATTTCATGTTTGTAGTCTTAGGGTTTAATTCATGCTATTACCCACTGCATACATGTATATTGTTATTAACCACAAAATATTCACAAGTATGACTGCGAGATGATACTGATGTGAAATGAATGATGTGGTCAATCCCATCTATCATAAACCGCATCAGCTTAGAAACCGCATGAACACTTGTGAGTAAAAATATAACTTAGGAAGAAAATTACATGTAACGCGGTTTAGGCAATGCAGTTTATACCGCATTGCCCATGAAGACCGCATCATATGATAAAAAGTGTTGGTTGTTTATTTTCTTCATGCGGTTTCTTGCAATTCGGTATACGCAATGCGGTTTATACTGCATTGCCCATTAAATCGAATTGCCTCCTGAAACTGCATTGTATGCATACTCATCCCCTCATGCCTTAGTTTACTTTTATTGTCAAACCAATGCGGTTTTATGCCAATTCAGTGTATACCGAATTACCTTGGCAAACCGCATTACCCTCCTTTTTGAAGCAAATGCCTTAGCCAAATTTGAGTAAGGGAATAACCTCATCAATTCGGTTTGTCCAATGCGGTTTATACCGCATTGACTTGACAAACCGAATTAGATGGTATTATTTCGCATCATTACAATGATTAATCATGGGTAAGGAAATACTTCATTTCTCATGCATATTCAATGCGGTTTATACCGTATCCACTTCTTGAAATCGCATTGACCTCTTCTCTTTATTTTAAAACTCCAAAAATATTTTACTTTCTTGAGTGTGTAAGTTGCATGGGTGTATTGGGCTTAGGCCCATTACATCTAATTCTATCCATTACACATCTCAACCCTTAGTGTCAAAATTATTGTGTGATTAACACTCACACAATACCAAAAATATTCTCTTTAATTTTATCTTTTCTTTTTAATGTGTGTATGAATGACTAATAAGGAATATCACAGATCAATGTTGGCAAAAAGGTCCCTTCACAGGGATAACGATTAGCTCGTCTTCTGTGTATTAATTATTGCTCGTTATTTTGCATAATTTAGTTAGAGATTGGTGGAAGCTACGGCAAAAAGGTCTCTTCACAGGGATAACGATTAGCCACTCAGCCAATTCCTAATTAAATATTGTTTTCTTTTCCTTATCTTAATTTCAAACCTGAATTTCAAGCTATGGTAATATTAGACAGTGTCGATCAACACTGTTATAATAGAACTGTAGTAAGAAAACATGTGGGTTTTTCCTCAATCATGGATAGTAGGACTTTCGATGGTAGCGATCACGGTCATTGAAGGTCTCTTACTGTCTAAAATCATACCATCTGGAATAGTTGGGAACTGAATAGCAGATGTTTGCAGTCCAGATCACCCCAATTATTTCTAGCGCTCTTTTTAGCCAATTTCTTCTTGTCTCATGGCTAATTCATCCCTGTGTTGCAAATTCTGTCTAACCCTACCATTATATTTTGGGGTATTTTATTTTATCTTCTCTTATACAAGTATGCATGATATTATTATGTAGATGTTTGTGTCATAATATTTTGGGGATCCTTCTCCTTGGACATAGAAGTCTTGCATTAAATCAGATGTTGCATAATAAATTTCCAACAAAAATCACTTTATATAATCCGGATCTGAGTAAGGGATAATTTCACAGTTATGATTAGCTCATCTTCTACTGGGGGTTGATTTTGAGAACTTAGAAGCAGAGTCACGATTGGGTCTCACCTAGACTGAAAGGATCTGTGTTTTAATTGAGAGCTTAGTACCTGTGTAGGGAATGGTTTTCAAATATCAATTGTTTTCTCAAAATTGTTGTGTGTTGGAAATCTTATATTAGATATTGCATCAAATCAGTGTCCACTTGGATTCAGATGAGATGTGGTAGATAATACTAGAAGAACAACATATAGGCCTTGGTTAATTTCTAAGGTAGGGTTGAGTATTCTTTCAACTGCTCTCCTCTTCTGCGAAAGCCTAAAATCGAGTCTTGAATGAGTACATCCGGAACAGATTCTTCACGGATCTGTTTCATTCAGTTTGTATCTCATAACTAACCAAATGTTATAAGCCCTATGGTTTACTGATGTTTGGGAAGTTCTTACTCTGCATCTGGTCACCAAGACTAGGGGCTCTTTTATACTAATGGAATGAAATAACTTTTAAAAGCTTCCGAGTGACAGGATTTTAAATGCTTTATTTACAGCTTTCTCTTAATTGCTTTCTTTTAATTGTTTTATAGAGGACACTCGGAAGGATTAGAGGTTGGCCGCCGTATATAAGGTTTAAGAGTTATGGATTGGGTTTAGGACTAGATTTGAGCTTTGAGCGTGACATGGGAGAATGATAGGAGTACTTGGCATGTCAACTAATGATATGTCGGGTGTTGCTTATCCACCACAGAAATATAACATACCTCGGCAGGGGCAGATGTAGATCTGTGGTATCTAAGATTTTGAGGTCATAAGAGCATGTAAATTCTTGCTGTAAGTACCTATCTGTTAAAGGGAACATAGTATAGAAAGCATGAGAGTTAGCTAACTGCTGGATTATCCTAAACAAAGATCTGTGTATTAAAAATGGAAGTTTAACTATTGTTTCATCTGAATCTTGTCCAATCTTTATTATTTTCTTCATGTCCCTTCTGTCACATCTTTAAATCTGTTTTCTAGATAACGTAGCATAATTTTTACATGCTTTCGTAGAATAATCTTAACCGCTTTCCTAGAATAATTTTTAGTCACTTTCTTAGAATAGATTTAAATGTTTTCTAGAATAACTTTAACATACTTTGTAGAATAATTTTATTGCTTTCATAGTTAGTTTAAATTATGTCAAGTAGATGTTAGAACCAAACTCAAGCTTGAAACGAGTAACCGAGTGGAAAATCTTAGTAAACGACGTGGGCCCTGCTTCTATCGCACATCATCCAGTGAACGATCCGGTCTTACTATAAATTACTGCAATTTTTGACACCGTGCGCTTTCGGGCCACAGTTTCCTACATGAGTATATAAAAACGTGACAACTTATAAACATATCCCTAATCCCAACTCCATCTTCATAGTTGGTCTCATTAAATAAAATTAAACTGGGATTATATTATCTTCAGAAAATACTCATATAGTGGGAAATTGTCAAAAGTTTCAATTGGTACTTTCGAGTGACCGTTCTCAGCATTTTTCGAACCAGCTTTGCATTATCATACTTTAAACCAAGAGACTGAGCTTGATTGACCAATTTCTTGAACCGAGCATGATAAGCAGCAATATTCTCATCCTCTTGCATCCGAATACTATCAAAGGCAGATTCAATTCTCTGAAGCTTCAAGGCTTGTACATCAGAAGATCCTTCAGAAGATGCTTCCAGAGCAGTCCAGGCTTCATGAGCTGTTTCACAATTTGAGATAATGTGATATTTTGACTCATCCACGGCATTGAACAGACAATTTAAGGCAGTGTTGTTCCCTTGT
This sequence comes from Hygrophila difformis, assembly GCA_030278955.1. Classification (NCBI taxonomy): domain Eukaryota; kingdom Viridiplantae; phylum Streptophyta; class Magnoliopsida; order Lamiales; family Acanthaceae; genus Hygrophila; species Hygrophila difformis. The sequence continues at coordinate 15,799,397 of JAOANR010000001.1, forward strand.
TCTTTGTTCTTCTGAGCAGTAGACATTTCCTCTTGATTACCTGGAACCAGAGTAATAATGGCAGCAGAGGTTTCAGTAGCAGGTGTGCGAATCTCTTTCATAGGTTGTTCCTAGGGTGTTAGAACAGCATTCCAGACATCTACACCAGTATGCTTAAGAAAAATCCTCATTCGATTCTTCCAGAATGGATAATTCGAACCATCAAACAGAGGAGGTCTCGAAACAGAACCATATTCTCTATTCATATTGGACCGGACTCAGATAAACGTTAGAGCCCTGCTCTGATACCAATTGACAGGCCCAATTAAATATGTAAAACCCTGTATGCGTTGTTTGAGCGTAGTCTCAACAACCTGCAAACCACAACCAGAGGCAGACACAAATTGAGTGCGGAAATAAACATAAGAACACCAAGAATTTGGTTACCCAGTTCGATCCACCGATCTACATCTGGGGCTCCAAGCCAGGTTTTCACTAGATTCACACAAACGATTGAATCACACATCAATACACCTTACACATCCTTCCATTCCGGTGAACTTCTCTATCTAATCAACCTAGACTAGAGAAACACATGGGAGCATCAACTATCTACCCAAATGCAAGCAATTCACTAGCAGATGTTAAGGTGGTGTTTGGAGAATCCTAGCTACTCAACTAATCAAGCACGATGGTGATAAAAACACCTACGATATGCACAGGTTGTGTTTACAAGGAATGAATCCATAAATGCCTAAACACAAACCCAAAACCCTATTAAAATGCAGCAGACACAGTAACTAAAACTATACCAGTTGTAGGATGGTTGTTGATGTCTTCTGTAAATAACGAACTTCAGGGGAATTCTACTACAGCTCCCAGATCGCCATAATCCCAACTAAGAATCTGCAAATGCTCTGTAAATTGAGCTGTGATTGCGGCTAGAAGACTTTCAAATCCCTCAAGGACGAAGACAGGTATTTATATGTGTTTTAAGGCCCATCTAAACCCCTAAAAGCCTGCTAAGGGAAAATGTCACGTCATTGTACTTTTCTGTGCTTTTTCAGTGAAGAGAAACAAGCGTTGTTGGCACGATGTTGCAACAACAACGAATTCAGCGAACATCTTCACAATACAAGAAATATCCCTAACACCATTAATTTAACGTACTAATCAACTTTCACGTCAGCATTAATAGTCATTATGGGGTGAATGAGATAGATTGGGCTAAGACATAAAATATTGTCATTAACTGTCATTAATTTAACGTACTAATCCACTTTCATGTCAGCATTAATTGTCACTTTCTACTGACAATTCTAATGCAATACATAGGCAAATAAAATACATAAAATCACTATTGCACACAGTAATTGATTATTAATATTGACTTACCCTAAGACATTGAGAAATTAGAAATTTCACAAAAATTAGATATTTTCAAATTAAATTTAAAAATATAAGAAAATAGTCTTGTGAATTAAAATTTAGAAATGATTATGCAAAAAGTATTTTTAAATGTACCATCATCACGAATTTCATAATGATATGATTTTGTGGGATATACTCCAGTAGTTTGATAAACTTATGCAACTGATATAATTTAGTTAATCCATCTAATACAGATATTTGTTATCCATTGATGAGTATAATATCAATGTATAAAGTATTTATTCTTATTTGATATCATATTAAATATAATTTCAATCCATAAAGTATTTTTATAACAATAATAACAAATATTGAAATATTTTTAAATAATAAATATAATATCAACCCATAATGTTTTTGCTACATATTTGGTAGTATTTTTTATTCATAATAATTAATGAAATTAAATTATCTTATGTATATTTTCGCTCAAATTTGGTTCTCTTATATTTTGAAAGTGCATTATACTTTATACACTTACTCCAATTTTTTATAGTGAAAAATGATTGACTTTTGTTACTGTTTATTATTCAGCTTTGACTCATGTCTATACAACATATATAAAAGAAAAACATAGTCAAGTGAGATCTTGTTGGATTCGTCTCATATTGTAGTTTTAAAATATCACTTTTAGAATTTTATTTATACATCTTTTGAGTTATTAAGAGTTAAAAATATAGTACTATTGGATCCTGTGCAGAAAGTGAATATTGAGAATATAGATAAGTTACTGTTCATAAGAGAATTTTAGTGATAGAAAATTGATAGGTTACTGATTATAAGTAATATTGTTTTTATATATATAGATATAGATATAGATATAGATTATAATAATAATAATAATAATAATAATAATAATAATAATAATAATAATTATTATTATTATTATTATTATTATTATTATTATTATTAAAGCATTGCCTATTGACTATATTAGAAAACGCGCTTGATAGTGAAGACAGAAAAAGAAGTCATCCACAAAAAATTGCCTTTCATAAGAATATAACCATTGTTCATCAGATCTTCAATCTTGCAAATCAAAGATATTCAATCTGCTTGCAAGAATTCCATCAAATCTTCAGTATGAAGGAAACAGCGATAGCTGCCTATACATCTTTGGTTTCCCTTTGGAAACTCCTGGTCAACGTCTTTGATCGTATCGAGATTCAGTATCCACCTTTGGATGCGCAGCCATTTGTTGCTCTTCGAGTGAGTGTTGATTTCTTGCTACGTGCTGTCACAGATCACTCTCAAATAAAGAGCGAAAAGCTGAAAAGTTTGTGGTGGCAAATTGCTGAAATAGCTAATGAGGTAGAGGGTATTATAGATGCACATGTTGTAGATCTGCTCCACCAGGAAGAAAGATATATGGGGCACTCCACTTTCTGTGAAGATATGGAGAGAGTGAACCAGATTATTCACAAGATCAAGGCGGATCTGTTGATTGCTATAGAGGAAGGAGACAAGACTCATGGAGAAAACGTTCAAGCTTTGAAATATCCTGGGGTTTCTTCCTCTGCTGCTGATGTTTCAACCCACGCCTCCAAGGATGATAATGTGGTAGGGTTGGACGACAAGGTGATAGAGATCAAGGATCAGCTGACCAATAATGATGCACAGCTTCGGATCATCACAATCACTGGCATGGGGGGAATTGGTAAGACCACTTTAGCTAAAACTGTTTATCATGATGCGCTTATTTCTTATCACTTTGATGTACGTCTTTGGGTAACTGTATCTCAAGAATATGTTGTGGTAGACGTAATTCAAAGACTTATAGACAGTGGAGAAAAGAAAATCTTTAGCAGTGTCACGGCTAGGGAAGAGCACAGAGAGTGTGAAAGTTTGAGTGAGTTGAGTGAAAAGCTGTACAAGGGATTATTTGGTAGAAAATATTTGGTTGTGATGGATGATGTGTGGTCTACCAAAGTATGGGATGATCTCAAGAGGTTGTTTCCGTTGAATCGGGATGGGAGTCGAATTCTAATGACTACTAGGGACTTGATTGTGGCCTCTTCTTTGAGTCCTACTTTGAACATAAATAGAATGGATTTCCTAAACGTAGATAATAGTTGGAAATTACTTTACGAGAAAGCATTTCCCCAAGGGGATGGTCCAATTCCGGAATTGGAGGAAGTGGGAAAGAATATTGCAAGAGGTTGCAAAGGACTTCCGTTGTCAATTGTGGTGATCGGTAGCATGCTTGCTAGTTCCGAGATGACGAGAGAATATTGGGAGTCTGTTGCAAAGGATGTGAATTCCTTTCGTAACTTGAGAGATGATGGGCATTGTTTAAAAGTGTTGGCTTTGAGTTACAATAATTTGCCTATTCATCTTCGAGCATGCTTCCTATATATGTTTCCATATCGTAACCATTCTCAAATTGACCGAATATCACTATTCAGGATATGTGATACATGGGGATTAATTCAGCCGATACAACATAGGAGTATGGAATCTGTTGCAGAAGAATATCTTTGGACTCTTGTTGGCAGGAATCTTATTTCGATTCATGATTATTATGCGGATGGAGAAGTAGAGAGTTTTCGATTACATGATCTTTTATGGGACCTGTGTGAGGAAGAATTTCATAAAAACCAATTTATTACTTTACCTGCAAGGCAGAACATTGAAACAATAGGGGAGGAGAAGGCATGTGCTTTATGTGGTGAAGCATGCGGAGACAAGGAAGAGTTGAATTTCTGTAGCCTTGTTGTTATAACTCCATCTTCATCACAAGTTAGACCTTTTATGTGTGAAAATTGCGCAATTAGATATCGACACATTAAGAGACTGAGCTTGGTGAAAGTAATAGACATTGTTGGAGAACGTTCCTCTCAAGAGCTCGTGCATCCTACTACACTCCAGTACCTTCAGTTTCAAATTCCCAATGATGTTAAGTTTGTATATCCTTCGTTTGCTCATTTACTCTGGAGGTTACAAACTTTACTTATTTTCCAATCGGATTCAACAACTTCAATAGTTTTACCATCTGAAATTTGGAGGATGCCTCAACTCAGGGAAATTCTAGTTTATGGTGGAGCCCTTTTAACTTATCCTTCTGATACGAATATGGAGGGAGAATATTTTATGCTAAAAGACCTGCATACACTTGAGAAGATAAGAAAATTTAGGTGTACGCCTGAAGTTGTTTGTAGAATTCCAAATTTGAGGAAACTAACTATCAGCGATGGTGGTGATTCTGATTCATTGGTGGATTATTCGCTGTGCAATCTTGCCAAGTTTCAGAAACTTGAAGAGCTAACAGTAGATATGCCCGTTTTCACCCCAGAGAATATCTCCTTCCCCAATACACTTAAAACATTATTTTTGCGGAACACTAGAATTCCTTGGAAGGGTTTAGCGATCATCGGTTCATTGCCCACTCTGAATGTCTTTACTTAGAAGAGAATGCATTCATAGGGCCTAAGTGGACTCCCACAGAAGGGGAGTTTCTTCAATTGAAAATATTGCTTATCCAATCCTCTGATCTATTATATTGGGAAGCTGAAAAAACGCACTTCCCTAATCTTGAGATGCTTTGGCTTTATCGCATACATCATGAGTTGGAGATCCCTTCAAGTATTGGAGACATTGAAACATTGAAGCTAATCGGTTTGGACGCCTGTAGCAATTATGTCATCAATTCGACAAAGCAGATATGGAAGGAACAACGAGAGGATTACGGAAATGACACGCTTCGAGTTTTGGTCATTGACATTGATCGGGCGTACGAATTTGGTGAAGAATGATAATGGTGCAGTTTGATGAATTGACAAGGTATTAATTAAACAACCATCTAATTCCTTAACCTTATTCAAAATTGTTTTTCCTTTGTTTACACTTTATATGTTTCCACGGACTATATTCATTCACTGTTTGCTTAATTAAGTAGACTGTCTTTCATATTATTATGGTGTAACTATTTCTTTGCTCTGTAAGGTATATATACATACATGTTCTCTAATTTAATATGATGTCCCTGTTTATTACTCTGTTGACTCCGCTGATTCTTTTTGTGACTTGTATGAATTTCTTTTTCGCAGTTCATTTTCAGTTATCATATTTACATAATTTCATTATTTTGGATTCGCCAATTAATTTAGCGGAAATGGAACACATTATACTTACACTTTTTGTATTTTTTTTTGGAGGAGCCATTGAAGTCATGGGAAATGGGTGGTGGAAGCCCATGCCACACAATTACAAAGGAGAATAAAAGGGAGGGATAGGGGGTCGGGTGGGGGAATCGAACCTCCAACCTTGGGTTGACTTCAATTACAAAGGAGAATAAAAGGGAGAGATAGGGGGTCGGGTGGAGAATCGAACCTCCAACCTTGGGTTGACTTCAATTAGAAAGGAGAATAAAAAGAAGGGATAGGGGGTCGGTGGGGAATCGAACCTCCAACCTTGGGTTGAAAGTCAAGTGACTTAACTCCTTTGGCTATGTACTCATCCCACACTTTTTGTATTTAGGATTTGTATATGATTATTTACATATTATTATGCAGTAGTTTGCTTTGATGATGGTTTCCGTGAACATCTTGTAATTCCAGACAAGCCCGTAGAAGCAAATGCATTTGATATATGAAAAATTGTCCTATTGTTGCGCTGCTTGTTGTACTAATGAATAAAGTACACGTGTTGGAATGAATTATCAGAAGAACTGAAGATCTGTCCGTTGGTCGACAGAGTTTGTGTGCAAGAGGCTTCTTTTATGGTAAATGAGTATTAAAATATCTGAATCGATGGGAATGAATGCCTGCTCTGACTACTTATTGGTAACATTCATGTATATTCATATACATGAAGGGTAAAGTATAAATATACTTCTACAATTAATGGGATTCAGACATGCATTCACATGGCCAATGAACAACATGTCTTCACTGTCTTTGATAATATACATGCATGTTAAATTAATTAATTAAGATAATATTTTTTTCTTTGTGAATGGAGGGCCGAAGCATTAGTAGCAAATGCAATAATCAGATAATATGTCCAAAATGCAGGAAAAAAACACTCGCTAAATATGAATTGATATCCATTATCGAATAGTTCATCCAAAGCTTACTTGTTGTTGAATTGACTTCACAACTTTTTCAACTAATTTTTTAAAAAGCCAAACTTAAACTAAATTAAAGACCCAAAGTTGAGCAACACAACAAAAATCAAATAACCAAATTAAAAAAGGAATTAAAATAAATAACACATGCAGTTAGAATTAGCATATATTTATACATTATAAATAACTTCCGTTTAACCATTTTTTGAGTATTTTATAGTTATATTAGTTCTAATTTAGGATCAGCTAATGGAAAAAAAATAATTCCAATTTTATTTAATTAAATCCATATTATATTTGAGTTCTAATAGATGTCCACTACTATTTTATTAGATTAACTTATGATAAACAAATCATTTTATAGAAGAATGCGTAGAGTATTTCTAATAAATTGATAATGCTCCATATATATTGTATTTATTTTTAATAGAATTTGTTATGCAATGTAAATAATTCTCAAAGTATAATTAGAAGCAAATAATTTTGGGATGTTCAACGAATTGAATATATAATACAATTCGTTTAACTGCATAAGACGGCAATGTACCCGGCCATCCCCACTTATGCCTTCTCTCTCATCTCATCTCTCTTAGCTTACTTATTGCAATCCATCTTCTTACAGTTCAAACTACCTCCTTTGACTCTTTTAATTACTTTCATCTCTCTATCTATCATCTGTCTATATATTTAAATAATTAACTATATATATATATATATGTTGCACCTTCCACTATAAGTCTTATTCTACACTTTATATGTATATATAACACATTGAAAATGGAATAATTTATAAACATTTAGCCCCATAATAAATAAATAAATAAATAGTAAAAAATATATTAAAAAAAAATCACTTTGGACCATTCCTATATACAGTCACATAGAAAGAGCTATGTCGGCAGTATTAGATATAGTATATTACTAACACATATGTCAAACAATAGGGGAAAAATCATGATCATACATCATTTTCTATTTTTTCTTTTTGTGGGAAGATCATCATCTGTAGTGTGTCTGCATGTATGTGAAGTGTATAACGTATAGGGATATATAATGATTCCGATCCTTTGGAATTATGAGCATATACTTCATTGTTTTTACTAAATAAATTAAAGATCACAATAGCATACGGCATCATGCAACCAAAAAGATATCAAGTTATTACAAATTACCCATTTGATCCACTAAATTTGACATTAGTATACGTAATCAGTTCATTGTAATTATATAAGCTTATAAGTACATTAGAAATAATAATGATGATATAAATTAGAAGAAAAAAATCTTTTTTAGAATATTGTGAACATTAAATAGAGGTGACTAATAGAAATGAATTTATAATCCCCATATAAAATGAATTTTTTTCTATAAATTTAATAAAGTCTATTTTCAAAGTAACTTAAATATTTTCTTATTATTAATTTTTCTCAGAAAACTTAACAGGTAGTCAAATTCGAGTTAACTACATAAAAAAAAAAGAGAAGAAAAAAAAAGAGAGAATAAATGAGAGAAGAAAAAAAAAAGAGAAAGAAAAGAAAAAAAAAAGAGAAGAAAAAAAAAGAAAGAAATAAGAAGAGAAGAAGAGGATAAGAAGAAAACAATAAGGTTTATCCCCAGGAACTTGGAATTGCTATTGGAAGTATCATGACAAAGAAGTTAGCTAGTTAGAATGGGAGTTGGGGAATGACGCCTTGCATATGCAGCATGTGGATTGTTCTTACTACAAGGTTTTGAATTGCATTTTGAGGTGCTGTGCTTGGGATGACTGTGGTAACGGGTCTGCAATCCTTTGGAGTTTTTGTGTGAAATGCATAGATGGTTACATCCTCTTCATTTTCATTCTACCAAATACTAATTCTATCCTCTTGAAGTTACTGGTGTGATTGGTCGTATCTTTCCAACCTGTTTTGGTCCCTCGTTTGTTGCCTTTTCCTTCAGATTCGTTGTAATGGATTGGTTGCATTGTTGGTGAGATGTGAGAGCGATGAAAGTGTATAGATTGATTCTTGAATCCATCACCAACGAGCCTCACAGGTTTTCAATAAATGCCCTGATTGGATGAGGCTATGCGTGGAGCACACATTTTGCCATACCGGACGTGGTAAGCGAGTGTTACATATTTCGGGAGAATAAAGAGTTGGCTGGCTGTCGGGTAAGGCGATGAGAATTTGGTGCAAGAAGAACTGAGAAAGGCAGAGAGGATTGAAGAGTGGTTATAAAGCTTGATCTGGTGTCTGGTGCATTCTGCGTTCTGATCTGGTTCTGTTTGGTGCATATCTGTCTGAGGTTTCCACAGGATGTTATTGTCTTGAGTCCGGTATTTTTAATTGATTTTGTCCATTGTTTCTGTCTGAGTCTGTGTATGGTGCTTACCGTGTTGATTATTGTGGTGCTAAAGTGGTGGATTATATAGGATCCGGCCTGATGTCTTGAGGGTAGGTTGTGTCGTGGTATTGATCTCCGTGTCCTGCTGGACTGTAATTGGGGTGGAACAAGTCTTGTTTCTGTCGAGTTGTAACTGAATCTGGTTGGAATGGTAATAAAATTCCTTACTCTCAAAAAAAAAAAAAAAAAACTACAAAAAAAAATTTTTTCCGAAAAGCAACTACATAAAAAATTATATTCATAATAATCTTCACAATCATCACACCTATTAATTGTTTAAATATTTTTAATTGTTTAAAAAAAATCCAATCAAATCATTTTTTTAAAATTTAAATAAAGCATATCTTTTAAATAAAAGCTAAATTTAGAATGTAAAAAAATAAATTAAGGATTTACGAAAATAAGAAATTATAAAAAAAAAAACTTCATTAAATACTAATGAGAGAAAAATAATGTATACACATGTTAATTGTTTGACTTTCTTTATTGTGTCTATTGAATAATTGTTTAAATGTAAACATCATTGTCCATACGGAAACTATAATATAATTAACAATTGTATATTTCAATTAATATGATAGAATAATTATTTAAAACATGCCATTTTTTAATTAGACTATATATTATTTTTTCTAATAAACTTATACTTAATTATATACATATTATATCACCACTACCGTTTTGTAAATGTATAATAATAATTTACATTATTAAAATAAGAATAATATTGTGTAATTCTTATTCCAATACTATGTTCATTGGATTAATTTAAGTAAAAAAATAATTTTTAGAAGAATTCGCACAATATTTTTAATAAATTGACAGTAGTCCATATACAATGTATTTTCTTGTTAATATAATACTAGAAAGTAACCCGTCGAGACTCGACGGGCATATTTATATATTGTATATAATATTTATATTTATATTATATAAATTAATAATAAATTGTATTTTGAGTAACGAAAAATATGTAATAATTTTATATAGATTCGAAAGAAGAGTATATGATAATATAATTTAATTATTTTTAAAACTAACAAAGAAATCATATTATACCGTCTTCTTTAGCTTCTGTGGCTTGTCCGGTACAAACCTAACATATCAATAAAAATAATTATTAAAATAATATTTTTATTTAATTTGAAATTTAAATTAAAATAAAATAAAATTTAAACATAAGTATTAAGCATAATATGAAAAATTCCCCCGCAATTTGCTGAAATTTCATTGTTTAAAATCTTATTGGTAAGAGCTAGTATAACACTTCCTTAAAAATGTCTGTATTAGAAGTGATACAGTTTATATTTATATATGTACTATAAAAAAAATTACCGTTATAGGATCATTCGTAGAATTTATAAGAATATCATCAGGAAATGTCACAACTGATTGTACATCTCCAAAAATCAATAACAACTTTACCATCAACTACATCAAGTATCAATTTTGCAAATTTTTTGTCATATATAAATTTTATTGTAAACATTTCTTGTGGTATGTTGAGTTAATCATTCTTAATTGTATATTAATACTTAAGTCACATCTTGCTAGTGACACGAAATATTACAACATAACTGTTAATGGCTAAAAACTGATTTTGGAAGATAAAGTCCGACATTTTTTTAAAAATTGACATTGACTTTTGTTTATAATCATATAAAAACAAATCACGAGTGAAAACTTTCTCATATAAAATCGAATGGGGAATTTGATTAAATCAGATATGCTCATAATTATTATACCAATCAAGAATTTTCTATTTTCATGGTTTCTCGAAAATTAATTTAACCTTAATTATATGGTTCTGCATCTTAGTTACGATCAACATACTTCCACTGCATAATTTATTTGATCGATCTGTACTAAGATGCATGACTATGCAACCCTCATTCAACTATATTCTTCGGTAATCCAGAAAAATTAATTGTGTTTAGATATTTCAGTGAAAATAATTCATTTGCTTTACTTATGCTTCCATCATCTTGATAAATATTATTAGAACTGATATATATATATTTTCATTTGTAGATATATGTTCCATGATGTAATCATTGATCCTATGAGCAATCATTGGTATGGGTTAGTATAACATAATCTTTAAAAATATCTGGATTAGTGATGCGGTTCATATTTGCATAAGTACTCTGGACAAATACCACTATATGATCTTCCGTATATTTTATAAAATTATCATATGGAAATGTCACATCTAATTGTACATCTCCAAGATCAATACCAGCTTTACCAATTACCATCGCGTATATGAAATATTCATTGTGCAAATTTCTGTCATATATAATTTTCATTTTAAATAATATTTCTTGTAGTATCTTAAGTTAATCCATCTTAATTACATATTACTTCGAATCCTCTCTTTCCAGTGACACGAGATATTGCAACATATCACTGACACGGGTAAAAACTTGTTTTGAAAATAAAGCCCAACTTTCTTTAAAAATTGATATTGATTTTTTTTTAATAGTGATAGTAAAACAAACTGTTAGATGGTAATTTGTTGCTCTGAAATCAAATGGAGAATTTGGTTAATTTAGAATGGCTCATAATCATTCTATCAATTAAGATTTTTCATCCCAAATAATGAGTTTTGTTTTATTGAGAAGAGAGGTTAAATAATTTTATGGAGTAAGTTTTTTACAGGTAGAATTCTCGTCACAATCTAGTTGAATACTAATTTTAGAATACGCAGTCCACTGGATGCTACAGGCAGCACCATATCACCTATTCCACGAAGGGCTATACATAATGTTTTCTAGATAAATGATTAATAAATGTCTTATTATTTCCACCACGTAAAGAAAAAAAATCAAACATCTCACTATCAACTACATGCATTATTTTATTATAAATATTATGTTCATCAATCAGGAAAGATAATAGCTTAGCATGACTCGCCTTCATTTCTTCCTTATTATAAATATGTCTGTTCTAGTATCAATAGATTATATATTTCAAACGTTAAAACTTCATTCAGTATCGGCATTTCAGAGAAAATTTTCAAACTTATATACTTTGCAGCAATTAGCCTTTCAATTCCTCATAAAGCTATATTTATATTTGTTATTCCGTCAATTACAAATCTGTTAAAATATAGACTAATGAATTATTTCTTAAAAAATAGATTAAATTATAAAATTTTCCTTTATTTACTGATGGATCTGTTCGCACTTCCAATAACTCTTTATAAAGCAGATTCTTTTATTTATTATATGCTTTATGAAAAGAATTAATTTACTTTAAACCAATTATCCAAATAATATGAATTTTAACATTTCCCTTAATAATTATAATCGTTTTAAATTATTTTTAGAGATAAAAATTTTTTAGGCCATCAGAATGATCAATTTTCATATTTTAGCCATTATTTTTTTATTTACAATTTTGGGCCATTACAAGGCTGTCGGACCCACAAAAGGGCCAAAGCGGACCGCATGTTGTTAAAATCGCCTCATTATGGTCAAAAAATGTAAATCACGTTCATCTGATAGCCTATTTAAGTTTTAATTTTTATTATTTTTTATGTAACTAAAATAAATAATATTAATTCTATCCCATTATTTATGTCTCGCTTTTCTTTTTTGGCATTTTGAATAAAACAATGCAAAATCTAAAATAAATACATAAATAATACAGAAATCTAAAATAAATAAATAAATAAATGCACAATTGAAATTTGAAATCTTTAAAAAGCTAAAAATTTTAGGAATTCCATATAAGTTAAAAATTTTATATATTTTAAAAACTGAAAATTGTGTAAAAATAAAAATTGTTGGAATAAAAGTTCAAAAATCTAATATAAATAAATAAAAAAATCCAAAATCTGATATAAATAAAATGCAAATATACAAATTCCAAATTTCAAATCTTTTAAAATTTGTAATTATAGGAATTCCATATAAATTGAAAATTTCATATCTTTTTAAAAATGAAAATGAGGATTTCCATATCCAAATCAATAAATATTTTGACATAAATAAATAGTAAATAAATAACAAATACAAAAATATAAATTTAATTAATAGAAAATGCAAAAATCTAAGAAAATTGAAAATTTAGAATAGAGACACCACATTAAATGTTGACTTGGTTGACCACTAATGGTTTTAATAATATATAGATAGTATGAAACGTAAATAGTAGTCCAATACTTCGAAAATTGTTACACATTTAATTCAATTATCAGATTCCCAAAGTACACTTATATACATGTCAAATGATAATGAGAATGATACAATTTCCAACTATTATTATATTTAAATAATGATGACTTCATATATTAATAAATTTAAATGAGATAAATACATATTTATAATTACACTCTCTCATTGTGTAAAAAATCTTCTTCTTTTATTATATCAATTGTATAACTATCCAAATTGAATCATAATTGTTACCTGAAATTTTTATTTGAAGTATAATAATAATTTTTTATTTGTTGTATACTTTTTTTTTCATTTAATATCTTTAGTCACTTCCATTATTCTTCAATCATTGCTCGTCTACTATCTATTTTTCTTTCTTTTAGTTTATGTCCACTCCTACACTAATAGACAATATTGGTTGTAGTTACTAGTATTACAATACTTTTTATAAAGGTGATGCATAGGGTCGGGAAATGGGATACTTTTGTTATACTTGTATTGACATAAAATAAATGTAAAATTATAATTCATTAAGTAATTTTATCAATATAATTACATTGAGAAAGGAGTATTTGCAAATATACTCATCCTAATTTGAGTTAAACAAAAAAGAGTTTTAAGTATTGGACATGCAAAGATTATACTGAAATAATATCAAACCAACATAATTTTTTTCTCAATACATGTACAATGATCTACATACTTCATTGATAATATAATAAATCATATTCATAATACTATCTCAACCTAATAGACTTGAATTCATAAATCAACGTCATTGTATCACAATAAACCATTAAAAGGAAAATTGCCGTAGACCGACACATTACCACTTCTTCCATTGCTAGGCTTATTGATCTGCAACACCACAAAAACATAAAAAGGGTTATAAGTAATACGAAAAGAAAAAGAAACCAAAAAATGAGTGAAGAAATCAAAATAAGAAACCAAATACAACTTGTTCATAAACAATAATATATCAAAGAAACAATGAGAAAGAAATTTAAAAATATAAATATATGAAACATAATACAGAGACGACATAATACACAATATACACAACATAAATGAAATATAACCAATAAACAACCACTACAAGAATTTTCGCGTATTGCGACCTCTGTCAGGAGGTAAATTGAAGAAAGAGTGGGAGAAGAAAAATATAAGGAGGTAAATTGAAGATATAGCTTGTGTATTAATGTTTCGTACAATGTATTCAATTAACCTTTTATTTGACAAGTTTTGTTTATCCGAAACGAGTTCATTAGGTATAAGGATTATACACACCAGATAGGGAAGAAAACCAATGCCAGGTCCTGTGGAAGTGCAGGAGAATTGGAAGGCTCTATGGGCTACCCAAGCGTATAAAGATAAGCATGAAAGAGCCAAAAATATTCGACGAGGGGGTCAAGTGGATGCGTTGGCCCTCCCCACTCACACTTCTTGGACCAAGTGGCCCTCCCCACTCACACTTCTTGGACCAAGTCGCATCGAGCGACATACTACACATTGGTATGAACTTGATTCTTCCAATTTTTTAAACACACTTCGTACTATACTTTTCATATATGACATATTATTTTAATCTTAATTTATAGTCGGAGGGGTGGGATAGCCCGGTCCATCTTGCTGAGTTACATCAGTATACCCACACGAGGAAGCATCAAAAGGACCAGTGGGTTACTGACAAGCCAAAAAATGTTCAGGGTACCAAAACATAAATAATGGGGATAAGTAATATATATGAAATTTCGATTGTGAATCTGTATGAATTATGGTTTTTGCTTAATATTCTATACACTTAGATTGTGAATCATTGTCAATTCAGGAGGATTATGATGCTGTTGTTGAGGTTGTCACACAAGCTAATCCTGACATAGAATTTGATCTTGATGATATGTTTTGTCACGTTGCGTGTGGCCATGATCGGAGGAAGGCTGTTTACGGTCTTGGTTCGGCTTCCAGGATGATCCGACCTCGGGGGAGCGAGACAGAGACTACTCCATGATGCACCCTGTGAAACCACACTTATACAAGCTTGAATTGTACCACAATATGTCCAAAATGAGTGCATTTTACCTTAATTTATTGCACATTTAGGTGTATTTCATGTGTTTTTATTTTTCAAGTGATCATGGTTAGATTTGGCTTATTTAGGTTAAATTTACCATGTTTTTATGTGTTTTTAATAAGACTTTGGCAAACCTAATGCATTGCAATGTTGTTTCAGGCATTAAAATGAAGAAAGAAGATGTTCGGAGGTCAAAGGATGCAAAATTCGAAATTTTCAACATTGGAAGGCTCCAGAATGCGCCACATAGGCATGGCGGCGCATAAAAATGCTCTCCAGCGCCACAAAATGCGCCGCTGTTAAATTAAAAATTTGGAAATTGTCAGAATGCGCCGCTCCTCCTTGGTGGCGCCTAAAACCACCTTTATGCGCCACTTTTTGCGCCACTTTCAGAAATTTGGAAATTGTCAGAATGCGCCGCTCCTCCTTGGTGGCGCCTAAAACCACCTTTATGCGCCACTTTTTGCGCCACTTTCAGAAATTTGGAAAATGTCAGGATGCGCCAGCTCTCTTTGGTGGCGCCGAAAACCTCTTCCGAGTGCCACTTTTTGCGCCACAGTCGCGGTTGGGCAGTTTTCTAACCTCCCGAACTCGGTTTTAAACGCGGTTTTTCGCCATTCTTTTCATTGGAGACTCATCCCAGACTCATATTATCGACAAAAACTCTCTGCAACTTTGGAGAAGAAGGCAATAACACCGAACCATGCTGGAGGAAGTGATCAGAGCGTCTTCTCTGACTGTGTTCTTCGCATTCTAGGTGTTGTTTTCCTTTTTTCTCGCTTTGTAATGTTTAGGATTTGCTTTTAAACATAATTTCCTACTGTTTTCATGTTTGTAAACGGATTTCTATGTTGTTCGTGTTAAAAGTGTTCTAGAATGGGAGTTCGGAATTACTTTGAAGTACGAATCTATCTTTTATGGGAGTAATATAAATGTCGCTGTTTTATGTTGTAATTTGGAGTAATCTGCAAGAATTGTTAGAATCTGAATTAGGATTATGTATTAGATGCCTGGGAATGATCGATAATTTTGTTTTAGCGAAGAATTTTGAAATCTGTATGTTTAATATGCTAATCTGGACTGATCGATCAATCTGTTCCAATCTGCTTAAATTAAATCTGGCAATATCCTAATCTGCTTAGATTCTAAATTTAGTATTAAAATCCATTTTACCATGTTTTATCAATATTTTACCATAATTATTAGATTATTTACACTATTCTGCATAATTAAATGTTCGAATCTAATCTGTATGATTTCTGCTTTGCTAAATCGGGAGATAAAAAGTGGGAATTAGATTTTAGTACCGGTCTTGGGAATAAATCACATTAAAATAGATTCTGGCATGTACACGCTGATTTGGGAAATGAAATGTGTCGTTTAATCACAATAGGAAAATTTGTATGCTTGGGAAAGACTCAAATTTATGCCTAGACTGATGATTGCAGAATGTTAGATAATTTAATTTGCTTCCATGAAGTCTGTTTTTACAAATTATGAAAATTAGGAAATTGGCATATTTTTAATCTTTATAAAATCATTAATTCTGATGAAATTGATCTTTTTAGACATTGGGAAATGCTAAATCATTATGCAATTTCACTTTTATATAAAGATGACATGTTCTAAATCATTACAAGCATATATCTTATTTTTTATTTTTATTATTTTAAATTTTTAACTTGCTTTATTTTTAAATTTAATGCTATCATTTTAATTTAATCACCATTAGAATTAAACAAACTCTTTTCAAAATATAAAATATATTATTAATGAACTTAAAATGACTAAGTTTTCTCCATAATGAAATAATATTCTGAATTCCCTTGGGTTCGACCCGGTATTCACCGGTTTTTATTACTTGATGACAACCATCCGCTTGTGGTAAAATATGAGTGGTGAAAAACACCCATCAACTTTTTGGCGCCGTTGTCGGGGAATTATTGTGAAAATTATGTTGTTTTAAGTTCATTTGAATATATTTATGTTATTTCTACTTTTTAAATATTGTTATAACTTTTTGCTATTCTATGTCGTGCAAGGGCATCATGCTAAATCAGTGTGTGATCCTGAAATTTGAAAGAATATTGGGTTTCTCATCTAAAAAAAAAGAGGAAGATTTGCAAGAGAACAAGTGCGAGGATGGCGGCGAATTGTATACAACATATATAATTGAGGATTTCAAGTGGATAGCCTCGATTGAAAAGCCACCTACACTTCATTTAAAGGTATTAGCACCACACTTGAGGTACGTATTTCTCAATAAATTAGATTACTTTTAATTACATGCATTACATCAAGTGTTGATATTGGATGCTAGAATATTTGAGATTAAATTCCACATCTTGACAACATTACAACTTTAATGAGTTTTTTTTGAGGGAATGCTGATATATTAGAATGTTAATCAATAATTTTCTTATGATTGCATTACCTTTATTTAAATTGTTGTATAAAGATGTGCAATTTGACCTTATAACTCATGAATGACAGGATCATGGAAGTGCACCCACCATTTAGAGCTTTAATTTAGAAAATGGTGCATTTGTCTTTGAAAGCTAATTAGGAAAGGGAGTTCGCATACTGCTTTTGCATGCTTAGCAATAGTTATTTATGTCTTTTGCTTAATATGTTTGATTTTCTTTTATTTTAGTTTATATGTTTTACTTACAACTAAAAAAAATATATAAAAATGATTCTTGCATGATTTTCATTATATGTAATTTTGGAGTGACTCTTAAGAATTAGAGTGATCAATAACTGAAAGAATTTTTGTGGTGATTTAAGTAGAATAGGAGAAAGGCTGAAATAAATTGATAGAGGGGTTGACGAAAACGAACAGAATTTCATAGATATTTATAGGGGATGATTAGAACTAATTAGGGTAGTTTTACTAAACGGATGAATAGGAATATGGATGCAATATTAGGTTTCATTTAAACAAATCACGCAATGTATTTTTGCTACAAAGTCTGTACAAATACTGAGTTTTAGATGCCACTCTTCGTAAATGGTTTTCAAAAACTCAGTTAAGCACCGAAAGTAGCACAAACAAGGCATTTTGGGTTTCATTCATACTAATAATGCGTAAAAACTTGTTTGAGCACCACATGTAGTATTAAATGGAATCGTTGGGTTTGTGCCAAACTTGAATTTTTACAAAAGTCCATTCTAATTCATCTCTAATTAGTTCAAATTTAATCACAGATCTTCTAATTGGGCTTAAAAACTTACCCATTTAATGTAAACCTTAAAAAAATAATAATAAATAAATAAATAAAATAAAAAAATAAAAGAAAATAATAATAAAATAAAATAGTCGTCTCCTTCCTGTTCTCTCTTTCACATTCCTCTCTCTATTGAATCTCACAACCGCAGTCATCATCCTCAATTTTCTGTCCACCACAGTTCATAAAAATAATAAATATAAAAATAATAATAATATGTTTTGTTTGTCTTTATTTTCATATTTATGGTTTATGCATGTTTTTATTTTCATTTTATGTCACGTTATGCTTATTTAGGTTTTTAATTTTGTTAATAAAATATGCCCACCATATTTCTAATTTAATAATTAAGTAGTAAATGTTATGTGGTGAAAGTAGAAGCTGAAATGTACTCGATAATTGAAGCTGAAATTGAGGCTCAAGAACCCTAGCTTCTCAAATTTGGGGATTTCTTGTTAAAGTGCTTCAAAGCTTCAATTTGGGGTAAGTATACTATCCTAGTTCAGTAATCCGTCCAATTTTGTGATTTGGTATGTGTTATTGTTAGTATTTGTGTTGTTAATTAAATTTTGGGTTATATAGAATGTGGGATAAAAATTGGTTTAAGTGTATAAATCCTTGTTTAAAATGCACAATATGAGTGTTAGAACATATTTTCAAGCCCTATGCTAAAATTTATAGAGTTTGTAAAATTTCAGATTACAGCTCTTTAGAAAATGGTATTACAGTATCTAAAATCTGAAA
Source organism: Hygrophila difformis (assembly GCA_030278955.1). Classification (NCBI taxonomy): domain Eukaryota; kingdom Viridiplantae; phylum Streptophyta; class Magnoliopsida; order Lamiales; family Acanthaceae; genus Hygrophila; species Hygrophila difformis. The sequence goes on from JAOANR010000001.1 coordinate 15,818,462, forward strand.
TTTTCTTATAAAAATGGGTTAAAATAACATGTTTAATCTTTTAAGTTGATCTATGAATATTGTTAACCATGTTGTTTTAATCTACATTAATAAATTTTGGTAACATTAAAGCTTGAAACTTCATGTTTTCTCTAATTTATGAAAAAGAAACATTTTTATTATAAAAAACTCATCCTATGAATTTTTAACTAAAAAAGCAAACTTATGTTATTTAAAACAATAAACTAAAATTTCTTGATCATTAATTCGAATCATTAAAAAGAACTAGTTTGCTAATTTGGTGAACTTTAAGCATTAAATCTGAAATTTTGAACAAAAAGGGAGTTTTTATAACTTAAAAATGTGTTCTTTTTAATAATAAGTTTTAAGTTCTAAAAAGTGATTTTCTTAAATTTGTAAGAAATTTAGAACTTATAGCTCGTAAAATAAAATATATTGGTGTTGTTTAGATCCCACATTCTAGGTTGATATATGTTTGCTTTATATATTGCACTTAAGTTAAACTTTTGGTTTAAACTTAAGTGTGAGGATGGAGAGCAATGCATATATTTAACACTAACCCGAAGTTTTTGTGTAACCAGGTTCCACAAATAATGTATAAGAAATACCTTTGTTACTTGGTTGGATGTTCTTGCTATGAATATTGGTTTGCTCTGCTATGCACTACTTAGGTGTTTTATTTATAGTGAATATGGTAAGCATGTGGTTAAGTTTATATTTATGTTTAAGTTATGTTTATGCATGTTTTTAATTCTAAAAAAATAACTCTTACTTGAATCATGTTAAACTGGAATGTTGTGAGCTGTTGATTTGATAACAGGAAAGTAAATAACCATGATAATTGATGAAGAAGCGGGATTAATGTTGTTGAAGTGTCGAATCTTTATGATTTTACACGATGCAGGCATTAAAATCAATAAATTATGATGTATAGATCATATTAAAAAAGCTGAAAATTTTTATCTATTTAAAAGGTATGATCTAATTTAGTCTAACTTTTTAAATGCATGCTATATTCTTATTTTTGAAATTAAAAAGTTTTAATCCCACATTTTAAATCTTTCATTATGCACTTAAACTAAACTGGTAGTTCAGTTTAAGTGTGAGGATGGAGGAGTTTCTATTATGATCACATTCCCGAAATTCTTCATCAACAGGTCCATTTAGTTATTCAATGTATAAACCATTTATTTAATACATTATCCATGGTTAAATTATCATGAAGAATGAAGGTATATTTTGCTATAGTTGTTGGCATTTTGATGTAAATTCTGCTATAGAACTTATGATGTTTTGCTTTTGGTGAATTCTGAAATTTATTATCTATCAAATCTGTCCATATTTATTTAATTGATGAAAATTGCTTAATATTAAAAATCAGAACTTTAACATTAAAATTCTGAAATTAAATATTAAAATCTGAATTATGGATGGAATTTAATTGGTCTACTTAATTTGAAATTCACTGTGTGCACTAATGATTGTTATTTGTTTGAGTGATCGCCATATATATGTACATATTAGAAGCAGGATATGCCAACATAGGAGCAAGATGACAGCCGTGATGATGAAGTGAAATTCAGAGTCCTAAACATTCCAGGTGTGATCTTTTCATGTTTTATGTTTACTGATTTGAATGGAATAAATTTGTAAGAGCTTAGTTATGTTTTTAATATTTCCCTATGCTTTAGAATAAATATGGTAAATGCTTTAGGTTGGATATGTTGAATATGTTAGATTAAATTGTGTTTTCACAGTGTGCTATTATTTGAATTACCACATCACAGCCAATCTTAAGAGAAATCTGAATAAGTCTAATTGTTCTGCTTAGATCCGATTTTACAACTTAATGAGCATTATGATTCTCAGTTTAAAGTCCTAGACTTTGTTAAATTGTCATGCTAGTTGTTCGAACATGGGTGACGATTCTACTTACCTTGCAGAAAGCCTTTGATTAATTAGACTGGTTTATTTGTTATGTGGAGAGTTATCATTATTTATATAAGAATATGCTCGTTCCATGTCTCCTTAAATGCTTAATTATAAATAAAGTCAGAGTAAAACCCCTATTTAAAAAAAAAACAAACAAACAAAATGAAATGAAGAAAAACAGTAATGATATCTTGCAAAAAGAAAAGAAAAATGAAAAAAAAATGCAAGAGTAAAAAAAAAAATATCCGAATAAAGGGGTATTAAACAGAATATTTATAAACTCTTGGCTATATGACTGGCACGTATTCTTAGACATGAGTAGCTTTTGGAATTCAACCGTCTACAACTCAGCCAAAGTGTCTAGAATAATTGTGAAACCGAGTCATTAATTGAGCATATTTGAAGACGGGAATAGAAAAGCATATTTACATTATTCACTCTCCCATTTCGAGTTGCTATGTGTAATTAATCTACTTTTTGTACTGTAAGTGTTTTGGATATCTGGTTTTGACAGCTGATGCATGACAATTTACCTTGTTCTAGCACATTAAACCTTTGAACCCTTTTAGCTCATTGCGTTGTTGAAATCTATGATTTGGCAGAACTGTAGAGACTTCATCTTTATTATCTTGATTGGCATGTTGATGTGTTAATTAATTTCATTGCTCAAGGGACGAGCAATATTTAAGTGTGAGGATGTTGATGCACCCTGTGAAACCACACTTATACAAGCTTGAATTGTACCACAATATGTCCAAAATGAGTGCATTTTACCTTAATTTATTGCACATTTAGGTGTATTTCATGTGTTTTTATTTTTCAAGTGATCATGGTTAGATTTGGCTTATTTAGGTTAAATTTACCATGTTTTTATGTGTTTTTAATAAGACTTTGGCAAACCTAATGCATTGCAATGTTGTTTCAGGCATTAAAATGAAGAAAGAAGATGTTCGGAGGTCAAAGGATGCAAAATTCGGAATTTTCAACATTGGAAGGCTCCAGAATGCGCCACATAGGCATGGCGGCGCATAAAAATGCTCTCCAGCGCCACAAAATGCGCCGCTGTTAAATTAAAAATTTGGAAATTGTCAGAATGCGCCGCTCCTCCTTGGTGGCGCCTAAAACCACCTTTATGCGCCACTTTCAGAAATTTGGAAATTGTCAGAATGCGCCGCTCCTCCTTGGTGGCGCCTAAAACCACCTTTATGCGCCACTTTTTGCGCCACTTTCAGAAATTTGGAAAATGTCAGGATGCGCCAGCTCTCTTTGGTGGCGCCGAAAACCTCTTCCGAGCGCCACTTTTTGCACCACAGTCGCGGTTGGGCAGTTTTCTAACCTCCCGAACTCGGTTTTAAACGCGGTTTTTCGCCATTCTTTTCATTGGAGACTCATCCCAGACTCATATTATCGACAAAAACTCTCTGCAACTTTGGAGAAGAAGGCAATAACACCGAACCATGCCGGAGGAAGTGATCAGAGCGTCTTCTCTGACTGTGTTCTTCGCATTCTAGGTGTTGTTTTCCTTTTTTCTCGCTTTGTAATGTTTAGGATTTGCTTTTAAACATAATTTCCTACTGTTTTCATGTTTGTAAACGGATTTCTATGTTGTTCGTGTTAAAAGTGTTCTAGAATGGGAGTTCGGAATTACTTTGAAGTACGAATCTATCTTTTATATAATGATTCCGATCCTTTGGAATTATGAGCATATACTTCATTGTTTTTACTAAATAAATTAAAGATCACAATAGCATACGGCATCATGCAACCAAAAAGATATCAAGTTATTACAAATTACCCATTTGATCCACTAAATTTGACATTAGTATACGTAATCAGTTCATTGTAATTATATAAGCTTATAAGTACATTAGAAATAATAATGATGATATAAATTAGAAGAAAAAAATCTTTTTTAGAATATTGTGAACATTAAATAGAGGTGACTAATAGAAATGAATTTATAATCCCCATATAAAATGATTTTTTTTCTATAAATTTAATAAAGTCTATTTTCAAAGTAACTTAAATATTTTCTTATTATTAATTTTTCTCAGAAAACTTAACAGGTAGTCAAATTCGAGTTAACTACATAAAAAAAAGAGAAGAAAAAAAAGAGAGAATAAATGAGAGAAGAAAAAAAAAAGAGAAAGAAAAGAAAAAAAAAGATAAGAAAAAAAAAAGAAAGAAATAAGAAGAGAAGAAGAGGATAAGAAGAAAACAATAAGGTTTATCCCCAGGAACTTGGAATTGCTATTGGAAGTATCATGACAAAGAAGTTAGCTAGTTAGAATGGGAGTTGGGGAATGACGCCTTGCATATGCAGCATGTGGATTGTTCTGACTACAAGGTTTTGAATTGCATTTTGAGGTGCTGTGCTTGGGATGACTATGGTAACGGGTCTGCAATCCTTTGGAGTTTTTGTGTGAAATGCATAGATGGTTACATCCTCTTCATTTTCATTCTACCAAATACTAATTCTATCCTCTTGAAGTTACTGGTGTGATTGGTCGTATCTTTCCAACCTGTTTTGGTCCCTCGTTTGTTGCCTTTTCCTTCAGATTCGTTGTAATGGATTGGTTGCATTGTTGGTGAGATGTGAGAGCGATGAAAGTGTATAGATTGATTCTTGAATCCATCACCAACGAGCCTCACAGGTTTTCAATAAATGCCCTGATTGGATGAGGCTATGCGTGGAGCACACATTTTGCCATACCGGACGTGGTAAGCGAGTGTTACATATTTCGGGAGAATAAAGAGTTGGCTGGCTGTCGGGTAAGGCGATGAGAATTTGGTGCAAGAAGAACTGAGAAAGGCAGAGAGGATTGAAGAGTGGTTATAAAGCTTGATCTGGTGTCTGGTGCATTCTGCGTTCTGATCTGGTTCTGTTTGGTGCATATCTGTCTGAGGTTTCCACAGGATGTTATTGTCTTGAGTCCGGTGTTTTTAATTGATTTTGTCCATTGTTTCTGTCTGAGTCTGTGTATGGTGCTTACCGTGTTGATTATTGTGGTGCTAAAGTGGTGGATTATATAGGATCCGGCCTGATGTCTTGAGGGTAGGTTGTGTCGTGGTATTGATCTCCGTGTCCTGCTGGACTGTAATTGGGGTGGAACAAGTCTTGTTTCTGTCGAGTTGTAACTGAATCTGGTTGGAATGGTAATAAAATTCCTTACTCTCAAAAAAAAAAAAAAAAAAAAAACTACAAAAAAAATTTTTTTCCGAAAAGCAACTACATAAAAAATTATATTCATAATAATCTTCACAATCATCACACCTATTAATTGTTTAAATATTTTTAATTGTTTAAAAAAATTCCAATCAAATCATTTTTTTAAAATTTAAATAAAGCATATCTTTTAAATAAAAGCTAAATTTAGAATGTAAAAAAATAAATTAAGGATTTACGAAAATAAGAAATTATAAAAAAAAAACTTCATTAAATACTAATGAGAGAAAAATAATGTATACACATGTTAATTGTTTGACTTTCTTTATTATGTCTATTGAATAATTGTTTAAATGTAAACATCATTGTCCATACGGAAACTATAATATAATTAACAATTGTATATTTCAATTAATATGATAGAATAATTATTTAAAACATGCCATTTTTTAATTAGACTATATATTATTTTTTCTAATAAACTTATACTTAATTATATACATATTATATCACCACTACCGTTTTGTAAATGTATAATAATAATTTATATTATTAAAATAAGAATAATATTGTGTAATTCTTATTCCAATACTATGTTTATTGGATTAATTTAAGTAAAAAAATAATTTTTAGAAGAATTCGCACAATATTTTTAATAAATTGACAGTAGTCCATATACAATGTATTTTCTTGTTAATATAATATAGTATGAAACGTAAATAGTAGTCCAATACTTCGAAAATTGTTACACATTTAATTCAATTATCAGATTCCCAAAGTACACTTATATACATGTCAAATGATAATGAGAATGATACAATTTCCAACTATTATTATATTTAAATAATGATGACTTCATATATTAATAAATTTAAATGAGATAAATACATATTTATAATTACACTCTCTCATTGTGTAAAAAATCTTCTTCTTTTATTATATCAATTGTATAACTATCCAAATTGAATCATAATTGTTACCCGAAATTTTTATTTGAAGTATAATAATAATTTTTTATTTGTTGTATACTTTTTTTTTCATTTAATATCTTTCGTCACTTCCATTATTCTTCAATCATTGCTCGTCTACTATCTATTTTTCTTTCTTTTAGTTTATGTCCACTCCTACACTAATAGACAATATTGGTTGTAGTTACTAGTATTACAATACTTTTTATAAAGGTGATGCATAGGGTCGGGAAATGGGATACTTTTGTTATACTTGTATTGACATAAAATAAATGTAAAATTATAATTCATTAAGTAATTTTATCAATATAATTACATTGAGAAAGGAGTATTTGCAAATATACTCATCCTAATTTGAGTTAAACAAAAAAGAGTTTTAAGTATTGGACATGCAAAGATTATACTGAAATAATATCAAACCAACATAATTTTTTTCTCAATACATGTACAATGATCTACATACTTCATTGATAATATAATAAATCATATTCATAATACTATCTCAACCTAATAGACTTGAATTCATAAATCAACGTCATTGTATCACAATAAACCATTAAAAGGAAAATTGCCGTAGACCGACACATTACCACTTCTTCCATTGCTAGGCTTATTGATCTGCAACACCACAAAAACATAAAAAGGGTTATAAGTAATACGAAAAGAAAAAGAAACCAAAAAATGAGTGAAGAAATCAAAATAAGAAACCAAATACAACTTGTTCATAAACAATAATATATCAAAGAAACAATGAGAAAGAAATTTAAAAATATAAATATATGAAACATAATACAGAGACGACATAATACACAATATACACAACATAAATGAAATATAACCAATAAACAACCACTACAAGAATTTTCGCGTATTGCGACCTCTGTCAGGAGGTAAATTGAAGAAAGAGTGGGAGAAGAAAAATATAAGGAGGTAAATTGAAGATATAGCTTGTGTATTAATGTTTCGTACAATGTATTCAATTAACCTTTTATTTGACAAGTTTTGTTTATCCGAAACGAGTTCATTAGGTATAAGGATTATACACACCAGATAGGGAAGAAAACCAATGCCAGGTCCTGTGGAAGTGCAGGAGAATTGGAAGGCTCTATGGGCTACCCAAGCGTATAAAGATAAGCAGGAAAGAGCCAAAAATATTCGACGAGGGGGTCAAGTGGATGCGTTGGCCCTCCCCACTCACATTTCTTGGACCAAGTGGCCCTCCCCACTCACACTTCTTGGACCAAGTCGCATCGAGCGACATACTACACATTGGTATGAACTTGATTCTTCCAATTTTTTAAACACACTTCGTACTATACTTTTCATATATGACATATTATTTTAATCTTAATTTATAGTCGGAGGGGTGGGATAGCCCGGTCCATCTTGCTGAGCTACATCAGTATACCCACACGAGGAAGCATCAAAAGGACCAGTGGGTTACTGACAAGCCAAAAAATGTTCAGGGTACCAAAACATAAATAATGGGGATAAGTAATATATATGAAATTTCGATTGTGAATCTGTATGAATTATGGTTTTTGCTTAATATTCTATACACTTAGATTGTGAATCATTGTCAATTCAGGAGGATTATGATGCTGTTGTTGAGGTTGTCACACAAGCTAATCCTGACATAGAATTTGATCTTGATGATATGTTTTGTCACGTTGCGTGTGGCCATGATCGGAGGAAGGCTGTTTACGGTCTTGGTTCGGCTTCCAGGATGATCCGACCTCGGGGGAGCGAGACAGAGACTACTCCATGATGCACCCTGTGAAACCACACTTATACAAGCTTGAATTGTACCACAATATGTCCAAAATGAGTGCATTTTACCTTAATTTATTGCACATTTAGGTGTATTTCATGTGTTTTTATTTTTCAAGTGATCATGGTTAGATTTGGCTTATTTAGGTTAAATTTACCATGTTTTTATGTGTTTTTAATAAGACTTTGGCAAACCTAATGCATTGCAATGTTGTTTCAGGCATTAAAATGAAGAAAGAAGATGTTCGGAGGTCAAAGGATGCAAAATTCGAAATTTTCAACATTGGAAGGCTCCAGAATGCGCCACATAGGCATGGCGGCGCATAAAAATGCTCTCCAGCGCCACAAAATGCGCCGCTGTTAAATTAAAAATTTGGAAATTGTCAGAATGCGCCGCTCCTCCTTGGTGGCGCCTAAAACCACCTTTATGCGCCACTTTTTGCGCCACTTTCAGAAATTTGGAAATTGTCAGAATGCGCCGCTCCTCCTTGGTGGCGCCTAAAACCACCTTTATGCGCCACTTTTTGCGCCACTTTCAGAAATTTGGAAAATGTCAGGATGCGCCAGCTCTCTTTGGTGGCGCCGAAAACCTCTTCCGAGCGCCACTTTTTGCGCCACAGTCGCGGTTGGGCAGTTTTCTAACCTCCCGAACTCGGTTTTAAACGCGGTTTTTCGCCATTCTTTTCATTGGAGACTCATCCCAGACTCATATTATCGACAAAAACTCTCTGCAACTTTGGAGAAGAAGGCAATAACACCGAACCATGCCGGAGGAAGTGATCAGAGCGTCTTCTCTGACTGTGTTCTTCGCATTCTAGGTGTTGTTTTCCTTTTTTCTCGCTTTGTAATGTTTAGGATTTGCTTTTAAACATAATTTCCTACTGTTTTCATGTTTGTAAACGGATTTCTATGTTGTTCGTGTTAAAAGTGTTCTAGAATGGGAGTTCGGAATTACTTTGAAGTACGAATCTATCTTTTATGGGAGTAATATAAATGTCGCTGTTTTATGTTGTAATTTGGAGTAATCTGCAAGAATTGTTAGAATCTGAATTAGGATTATGTATTAGATGCCTGGGAATGATCGATAATTATGTTTTAGCGAAGAATTTTGAAATCTGTATGTTTAATATGCTAATATGGACTGATCGATCAATCTGTTCCAATCTGCTTAAATTAAATCTGGCAATATCCTAATCTGCTTAGATTCTAAATTTAGTATTAAAATCCATTTTACCATGTTTTATCAATATTTTACCATAATTATTAAATTATTTACACTATTCTGCATAATTAAATGTTCGAATCTAATCTGTATGATTTCTGCTTTGCTAAATCGGGAGATAAAAAGTGGGAATTAGATTTTAGTACCGGTCTTGGGAATAAATCACATTAAAATAGATTCTGGCATGTACACGCTGATTTGGGAAATGAAATGCGTCGTTTAATCACAATAGGAAAATTTGTATGCTTGGGAAATACTCAAATTTATGCCTAGACTGATGATTGCAGAATGTTAGATAATTTAATTTGCTTCCATGAAGTCTGTTTTTACAAATTATGAAAATTAGGAAATTGGCATATTTTTAATCTTTATAAAATCATTAATTCTGATGAAATTGATCTTTTTAGACATTGGGAAATGCTAAATCATTATGCAATTTCACTTTTATATAAAGATGACATGTTCTAAATCATTACAAGCATATATCTTATTTTTTATTTTTATTATTTTAAATTTTTAACTTGCTTTATTTTTAAATTTAATGCTATCATTTTAATTTAATCACCATTAGAATTAAACAAACTCTTTTCAAAATATAAAATATATTATTAATGAACTTAAAATGACTAAGTTTTCTCCAGAATGAAATAATATTCTGAATTCCCTTGGGTTCGACCCGGTATTCACCGGTTTTTATTACTTGATGACAACCATCCGCTTGTGGTAAAATATGAGTGGTGAAAATCACCCATCACTCCACCGGCGCGCAAAGATGAAGTTTCAAGAGAGGAATTTGATGCATTAAAATCAACAATGTCACAAAAATTCATGACGAACCGGGAGGAGCTTCAGAGGTTGCATGGAGACTACCGGCCACGACCCCCCAGCGCAGGTGACGATGATTATGGAGGAGTTTTCGGCTTTGGGGGTGATATCACCATACCATGATCTGGACATAGTTTGCACACAGTACTATTTCTTTAAATGTTAGTGTTGAACTTATTTTGCAAGTTTAACTTTTGTTTGGATTGATACTTAGCATTGTGCATTGCCTATAAGAATATGTATGTGTTGACACTTGTTTAACTTTATTTGGATGTTCACTATGGTAATGGAATGGTGTTGATGTTAGTATTGTATACTTTAGAATGGTGTTGATCTTGGTGTTTTGAGAATTAGAAATGGTGTGATTGTTTGGGTTGATCTTGGTATTTGGATGTTAGAAATGGTGTTAATCTTGGTATTTGGATGTTAGAAATGGTGTTGATCTTGGTATTTAGATGTTAGTATTGTTTGCAGGTGGACTGATGCAGAAACAGATTCTGCTGCCACATATATTTCGACTCTGCGACCGCACCTGCGACCGGGTATGCGGTCGCAGGTCTGAAAATTTAAAAAAAAAAAGAAAAAAAAAACCGCCCTCTAGCGACCTCGTTTATAGGTCGATGCGTGGGTCGCAGGGGTTTTGCGACCTATCTCTAGGTCGCTAATGTGGTCGCAGAGTCTTTCGACCTCATACATTCGGGGTCGCTGGCCAATTTGTAACTAGCTCTATAGCAACCTCATCTCTGAGGTCGCTGATGAGGTCGCTGGCGCTGATACCAACTCCATTCAGCCTGCTTGCAACTCCATTTGTAGGTCGCTATATGATCTTTTTCTTGTAGTGAAAAATATACATGGATAAAATGTAGGTGAGGAGAACACAATAATTATTAAAATAATTGGTGGGTGTATGTGGTGGTCTTACAGACTTTACACTTCCCTTGGATGTGCCTGTCCAAATGGTCATCATATCTGCTAGTCTCGATTTTGTGGTGGTGTATATATTTTGCTGTACACATGTTAGTCTTATAGCTTGATCTTGTGATGCTACTGTCTGATAATGAAAAAATGGTTCCTTATAGGGGCTTCGGTCCGCAGTCACTGCATTCTATACATATAAAGAAAAATGAATACAGTACGAGCATGAGGAGAGGAAAACGTGGAACATGGGTACGAAAAAAGATGATGGGGATGTGAACAAAGGAAAATGAATACAATATGGCAGAAAAAAAAACTCAATTCATCCCATAAATTTTATTAATTTCTCAAATAGTCCCATAACATTTGAATTATCTAAATTCATCCAATAAGTATACTAATTGTAGCTCAAACCATCCTAAACTCCCTTAATGACGGTTGAGTCTGACCTGTCATATGGATTAGTGTGGTAAATAATATGTTGACCTGACAAAGACAGCTGACCTGGCATTTGTGACCCTTATTTGCATCTCCAGCTTCCATTGGGGAGAAATCCCCCAAATTTCACACATACCGCTCCAATTCCCCATTTTTAAGTTTCGAATCAATGCCCAGCATATTGATGCTCTCTCTAACCGGTGGAAATGAGACAACAGGTTCATATACCAGTAGAAATTATACTCACCAAAAAGAGACCCTCTATCCTTGTCTTGTCTCGGAAAAAGCTGCCCCGACTTTCTGGAACCTTCATTGAAGGCGTAGAAAATGGAGGCTACATCATATCAGACAACTCATCTAACAAGCGTGACGTTATTTTGATCGGAATTGGTTCAAGAGTTGGGAATTGCAGCAAAGGCTGGTGATGAACTTGGAAGGAAGGCAAGGCAGTTGGAGTTGTCTCATTTTTTTCTTGGGAACTATTTGACAACCAATATGATGAGTACAAGAAGAGTGTTGTAACAGGATGAATGTAGCGCTCCAACTGTCGAGTTGAAATCTGTGTAAACGCAATCTAAACTGAAATTTAAAGGCACGGGTTGAATGTAGAACTCGCAAGGACTCCGCTAACGCTTTCGGATTGCGGAAATAACGTCGGAGGAAAAATAGCTCGCCGGAGAAGATAATAAATAGTAATTCCAGCGATCCTCCAAACTCATTAGATAATGGCGAAAATTATGTGCATTCGACTCCTCTTAGCATAAGGATCACGAATCTGTGATCAGACATCAGAAATCCTCACCCAAAACTCGAAGAGGCAAAACATGGCCGGAGTTTTACTTTTTTGACCGGAATTTCGGCCAAAGTTCGTATCTTCACCAAATTTGATGAAGCTTATGTCGATTCCCACAAAAATTTTCTAAAGATTACAAACATAAACTCAAAATAAAGTTTCGATCAACTTACAACAAAAGTAATAGAAATTTCAACAATGAAATACAAAAAAATTACATACGAACTTCATGTAAAAAAATGGCCACTGCCAATCCAGGAGGAGTGCGGTCTCCTTTTTAAAGTCCTCACAATCATACATGTGTGAATGTATACTGCAAAAGCTATCAAATTAAATACATGGCACACCTATTTCTCCGTTTCTCCAAGTCCGGCTTCTGTAATGATTCTGGTTGGGGGAACCCAAGGGTGAGCAAAAATTGGGAATTGAAGGGTATGTGTGTGAAATTTGGGGTTTTCCTCGAAATCGGAGCTGCAGGTGCAAATAAGGGACCTAGCTGCCAGGTAAGCTGTCTTTTTTGGGTCAACAGGTCATTGACTATACGAATTCATATGGCATGTCAGACTCAATAGTCATTAAGAGGTCATTAAGAGGTGTTGGGATGATTTGAGCTACAATTAGTATACTTATTGGATGAATTTAGATAATTCAAATGTTATGGGACTATTTGAGAAATTAATAAAATTTATGGGATGAATTGGGTTTTTTTTCCCAATATGGCATATATATACTACTCAACCAAGGAGGAAATGAGAGGGGATAGTATGAGGAACATTAAAGGAAAAATAACCCAATTCATCCAATAGTTTTACCTCGTTTCTTCCGTGATCCATCAAATTGACCATTAGCCTAATCACCCCTCCAAGTTTGCTAATCTTGGCCAATTTAATCCGTGGCTCCCTTAATCCCATTTAAACGCTGAGGTGGACAAAGGATTAGAGGAGGTTCACCTTGACATGGCTGGACCGGTGAGTTGGCTATGCTGGACCGGCCACATGTATTATGGAGGGAAAATAAACTCATCACCCGCCATTTTCTCCTCTCTCTCCCCAACCCTAAAAGACTTCCCTCATTCTCTCTCGCCTATTTCCTCCTCTGTATTTCCTCCATTTGAGCTCGGTAGTTCAGCCACTTTTGGAGGCCAATTTTCAGAACAATTTCGAAGCTCTAAAGTGAAGAATGGAACGGCGATTTCGTGGAAGACATAGGATGGAAATCAGATACCCAATGCCCCCTGCTTGCCATTGCGGGGTGCGCCTATTGAGCCGGGTGGTGGAGGATCCGGGTAAGGGAAGTTATGGAAAGCTTTACTATAGTTGTCGAAAGTGTGGGTTTTTTCAATGGGCATATCACCGTGAAGCTACTTGGGCACACAATGGCCTCCCCGTCCAACCTCCCGACGCGAATTCCAACACTAGTGAGTACACCGGAGCTATTCCGGGTCAGTTTGAGGACTTTACCGAAGTCTCCTCTCCAATCCCGCATGATAACCGAGATGTAATTGACAAGAAGACCTTTTGGTTGGCTATATCTAGTATTGTAGTGTTTGTGCTTGTTGTGGTTGTTTGTTTGTTGTTGTTCAAATGAAAAATTAGGGAAGGAATTTGGCATGGAATGGTTGTATGGTTGTTGAACAATGAGTTTGGTTTAAGAAATTGTGTTGTCCTTTTGTTATGTTGGAGCTTCTGTGGAATGGTTTAGGGAAGGAATGTGGAATGTGGAATTGTTGTATGGTTGTTTCTAGTAAGAAATTGAGTTGTCCTTTTGTTATGTTGGAGCTTCTGTTATGGAGTATTTGAAGTTGTTTGTAGTGATTTAGTTTTAAACCAAGTTATTGCATAATTCATAATAGAAAGGGGAACAAGAATCCAATTGGCTTGGATCAAATTCAGAACAGTGTAATGCAAAGGAATGGCAAACTTTGATTGATATATCCAAATACATAATGAGCAAATATGGGTTTGATTGTACAAAAACAAATGCCAATGACACATTTGACAGAACCAACAATTCAACCCTAATGCATCCTAGTGTGCCAAGTCCAAAACACTAATTAGTGCATCAAACAAATGGCAAATTGTTCATCAATTACTGCCATGGACAAAAATGATACTACACACCCATAATTCCTATAAAATCAGTCTAAGTTTCAGTCCCCCGGTCCCTGTCAGCTTGCTTGCGAAGGTTGGATATAGTCATGAACTTCCGACCATTTTTTAGGATAGCTGGAACAGGCCTATTACTCACTTGAGATTGATTTTCCATGTCACCAAATGTTGCAGGCATGACTATGTTTACAGTCCTTTGGAGGGGTGGTATTTGGCTATCCACTTGAGTCATGCATTCCACCATGGACTCCTCATGTACTGCTCCAACTTCTTGTTGCGATGCATCAACCCCTTCTTCTTGCTACATGATCAAAATATGTATTTGTGAGGTTCAATTGCTTGGTTAGAAAAGGAAATAAAACAGAAATGTGTGAGAAAAACATGAAACTTACAGCTTGAATTTGGTTGGAAGCTGATTTGCAACCCCTCTTATTGTGACCGCTAGTTCCACACTTTGAGCAAGTCACGGTCTCTTGTTGTCTCTTCAACTTAGTGCCACCTGGGAGTACTTGCGGTCTACCTATTTTCCTCTTTTTCTTCTTGTTACTGCCCTCACCTTGCTCCTTTCTCCTTTCGGTTACAAGTCTTCCAGCCTTTTTTTCAGCGGGTACAGGTGGGATGATGGAGATTTGGGCTGTTGTTGGCCACTCTTCAAAGGAATTTATAGGTATGACAGGCAGAGCATATGTCTTCTTGTATGTATGAACTTCATAGCATTGGTGAATGTATTCCTCTATTGGATACCTCATTACATTGATCGAAGCATATGCATGAATGCATGGCACCCCCACTCACCTGCCACTTTCTACAGCCACAACTTCTACCATCTAAGTCCACACTGTATTGCTCATTATCATTACTTAGGGAGTTCACCTGGCAGCATGCATAAATGTTTTGTGACAAACATTACTTAGTGTGAAAAGCTTGTAAAAAATGAAGCAAATTATAATAAACAAATGATTGATTACCTGGAAGTGATTAGCATTTGATTTCAACGCCACATAATCAGTCACCCTAGCGTCATAACCATCTAGAATTTTTTGTATCCTTGGGCATATCACACCTTTCCACCTCTTGGACTTATCCGCAATGTCTCTATACTTTTGAAACCGTGCCATCAAATAACTATGCAGCTCTTGCAACATGGAAATGAGTGGTTTCTTCCTGGCACTCATTATGTTTGAATTAAATGTCTCGCAAGCATTGTTGGTGAGAATGTCACACTTTGACCAGGGCATGAAGAAAGCCCGACACCATTGTGTAGGTGGTTTTCCCCTTAACCATTCCTCGGCCTTCTCATCAGTCTTACGAATTTCATCCATGACCTTCTCAAAGGAGTTAACAGTTGTGCACTTAGCTGCCTTCCATAATAGCTTTTTATGTGTCCAACCTTTGAACCCGGCTGATTGGAAATTCACCATCAAATGTCTAACGCAAAATCTATATTCGGCCCCTGGAAATATGTCTTGTTCTGCTTGGATCAGACCTGAAGAATGAGAGCCACAACAGAAAAGCCAAATATTAGAAGTTGACAGCATGTATCAAATTTCAGAACATGTTAACAAAAGTATTACCTTTTTGCTTGTCACTCATCAATGTATATGTAGTTGGATCTTGAATCCTCAGGTCACTCTTCAAGTGTGCCATAAACCAAGACCATGTTTCAGTGTCTCTTTCTTCACAACAGCATAGGCAATAGGTAGGTAGGCATTATTCCCATCGACACCACAAGCAGTCAAAAGAATGCCACCGTATATCCCCTTCAAAAAGCATCCATCTAAACATATCACTGGCCTACACGCTCTAATGAAACCCTCTTTGAGTGCATGTAGACAAACATAAATCCTATCAAATCTATTTCTACCATCACTCCCATCAGTCTCAATGATCACTGTTGACCCCGGGTTACTTCTCTTGACCTCCTCCCCAAAACTCCAAAGCTTTTCATATTGATCAGTCCCGGATCCTTCAATCAATTTCATGGCCTTTGCCCTTGTCTTGTAAGCTTGATGGGAGGAGAATTGAACCTTCAATTTCTTAATAGTTACCAGTCTAAAAGCCTTCATGTTTCTGCCAGGATCAGTCACAAATTCATCCTTGAATTTTTTGGCAAGCCAAGTGGAGCTAATATTGTCCACAACAGTACTCGCTTTACATGTGTGCTTGTCCACCAATTCCGTGATCCTGAAGCTTGTTTCATCAGCCTGCGGCATCCCCCTAAGGATCCATTTACAGTCCTCATCAACACAAACTGCTACTAGTCTTTTCTTCTCATTCCGGGTGAACTTAATACTTCTCCCCTCATTTATGGCATAGGATTGTATTGCCAATTTCAACTCTTTTTTGGTACCAAAGATCATACCAAGTTTGAACTTTGGAACAAAGATATCATTAGTGTTGAAAACAGGAAACTCACACTTACCTTCTTCATCATCCTCAACCGAACCTCTTGGACTATCAAGATCATCTCCACTTACATTGACATCATCACTTTCACTTGCAGTGTCACTCACCTGCTCTTTTTCAGCCACAACCTTGTCCTTACCTTTTCTTTTCCTTGCTAATACCTGCTCATTTTCAGCCACAACCTTGTCCTTGCCTTTTATTTTCCTTGCTAATACCTGCTCACTTTCAGCCACAACCTTGTCCTTACATTTTCTTTCCCTAGCCAATACCTGCTCACCATCCAGCACTTCCTCCTCAAACTCATCCTCCACTCCATCTTCATCTTCACTAGATTCAGTGTCCTGTTCTCTCATGTCATACTCATAGGGCTCATCGGAATCACTAAATGCACTTAGATTTTCCAGTTCATCATCATCCGAAATTCCCTCCATCTCCATCCTCTCAATCTCTTCATTTCTGTAAACCACCGCATAGCTCCCCCCATTGCTGACCATTGCCGACCAAAACCCCAACATTTTATTCCCCTTTTTTTGAAGTGACCGGCGTATCGGCGGAAGGGTTCATCGAAATTTCGTCTGAAACTCGATATTTTCCGAAATTTGACTGAAATTTTCTGAAATTTTCCGAAATTTTTATTTTTAAAATTTTTTCCTATATTTTTAAAATATATATTCTAAAAAAATTAAAAACAATTAAAATTTATGTTTCGACACATATTGATTAAGTCATTGAGTTAACTTGTTTTCATTGATTTTAAGTCAAAATCTTCTCAATCAACATGGTGCATGATATCAACAATATTATCAGTATAATATAACATTGAATGAGTATTGTTAGCATATTACTAATTTATATAGCAATAGAAATGAGGAAAATTGGAACAAATTCATTTTCAGCCTCTCAAAAGGTTGCTACGAGTAAGCCAGTTTGGGGGTTTAAACTCGATGTGATTTTCTTAAAAAATTACAAATATCTCCGAAATTTTCCCCAAAATTTCCGTAAATTTATATATGACACCAATACAGATATTTAATACCTTGATGCAACCAGTCCTCCAATAATGTTGGAACAATCTGCAGTAAAACTTCGATACCCTCGACCCATTGTACAAGATAAAGTATTATTTTTGGGACTATCCCCCATGTAGCAAGCTCCTTGAACATTTGGAATAAGGAATCTAGAAATGATTGATTGATAATTCACATAGCAGCTTGTAATAATTACTCCCTCTGTTTTTTTTTTTTTAAGATTACGTTTTGACTTTTTTAACTGTTCGTTGTAGCACTTTGACTTCTATTTTTGTTATAGTTATAGAAGACAAAATATAGCCAAGTGGGATCTAATTGGATTCGTCTCATCTTATAGTTTTTAAATATCAAATTTTTAGAATTTTTACTTAGCTTGTACCGAATTTGAGTTATTAATGATTGAAAATATGCATTGGCATACGTGCAAATAAGAAATATAACCTTTAAAAAAAAATGGAGGGAGTACTACGTAGGAACACCGAAAGTCTGAAACAACATTGACCCAAAACTAAAAGTGCAAGCCATGTTGACTGTTGACACAACCAAGATCAGTGTAAGGAATCCTTGGGACGTAAACATCACTCGCTAGTAGCTATGGTTGTGATTTGATAACAGAAAACATTCAGATGAGAAACTCAACAACAAAATCAAAACCAGGTTACCAAAAAATTCATGCTAGAATAATCCTCATGGTTTGCAAAAAATCGAAATCCAAAGTGTATTGTTTTTGTGAACTTTAATGTTTGTTTAGAACTCGTATTTCTATTAATGCAGTGGTTTCAGTTATTGTTATTTAAAATTATTTTTGTTGTTACCTTTTTTTTGATAACGGTGAGGTGAAATATTTTTGCTGTTACTTGTTGATGGTTATAATTTCAAATTTTTGGATTTTAATATGTGCTTTGGAATTTCAATTTGTTTTATGTAAAATTCAAATTTCAGTTTGGTTTGGATTTTATAACTTGGATTTTGTATTTCCAGTTGAATTAGGGTAAATTCGAACTATAAATCCGAATGCTCAGCCGGTTAGCCCTATACAATTCACCTAAGAGAAGCAGTACAATTTACCTCAATGCTTGAAATAAGCAGCAAACAATATACTTCTACTACATAAAACACACCAATCAAACATAGATGGAATGACACTTGATGCAACGTAATTACAACAAATCCTCATGTAGTATAATAAATAATATGAGTCTTTGTTTTTTTTTTTGTTTTTTTTTTCCTTCTGATGTTGTATGTTCATATAACTGTTGTAAAGAGAATATACATTATACAGCCCTTACCACACTTTGTCCACAAACACCTCCAAAGGTTCTCTTCTGCCTTAAAGAATACTTTTCCCCAACAAACTATAAAAGAACCAAGAAAACAAAACAGAAAACCTTTCTATCCATGTTTCAGTGTGATAAACAGTTTAAATTTAGAATTTACTACCAGTGCTAGTGCTATCTGTACTATAAAGTCAAACAAGGGGGAAAAAATATTAATGCCCGACCTGTTTGGAAGGGCTCTCACATCTTACAGATCCTGGATTATGAAAAATACCAGGCACTCACAAGAGACTCGGCTCTGGAAACAATGATGAGTTCATATAATTTACCAGGCAATCATTTTTTTACCCAAATGGAAGCATTATTGTGTAGCTTTCTTTCGATTTGGGATTCACAAATTGAATAGGGTGAGGGAGAACAGATCCATGTGGAAACTTTCATGGAGTAGGATGTATTATCATCTGGCAGCATTCCTACACGCTTCTGTTTTCCTTTTTGTTTTAAGAAAGAAAACAGAGCAAAGGGCGTTTCCTCTGGATACAGTCCTCCACAGCTTCACTCTGAGTCTGAATCAATAGACAAGTATAATCTTGGTCTTACAGAACGCCGTTGGCGAGGAAATGTAAAAGGACTATCTGATCTTTCCCTACTTATCTTACCAGGCCTACTGTTGCTTGCCTCACGAGATAAAGGCGCTGCAAAAATAACAAGAATTCATTCAACAACAACAACAACAACAAAGAATAATAACAGAAACATGATAATCATAGAGGGGTGGAAAAGGTTGCATGCCCCACTATAATTGCAATAAGCATTGGGATTTGGGAATTAATTCACTTTGTTAGTTTCATTTCATAAAGTAGTTTTATGCAATGTAAATTGGCTTAAATCATGTGAAGAAGGTCGGAAAAATAACGGAAAGGGAAAGAAGCACACAGCACAGACAGATTGAATATTAAGTGGCAACCTGTACAATTGTCTCCTAATGAATCAAAGGCACCAAGATCTTTTGATTGTAAGTGCTGTCCCGAGTCCAAGCCATTTGCTGCTGCAGATCCACCTGTACCCACTCCAACACCATCCCCAAGCCTGAGAGAAATCCAATCATCAGTGCCAAAACCATTTGAAACATCCTGATGATTTCTCAAATCAGACTGTGTCGCTGACATATCAGATGGTCTTGTGGGGAGAAATATTTGAAGTGAAGGATCATTTCCAGTAAAGGCCATTGGATTGTCTACTAAGCCATCGTTTATATAAGAATGCTGGGTGATAGGGTCAGGAATAAGTGCAGCAGATCCCATGGCTGTCTCCGCAGCCATTGTGTAGCCATTGATAGATGATGAACAATTAGGCCCATGCTGCATTTCAACTAGGGCATCAGCAACATCCACATCAGAACCAAATAACTGAAAACCCGGAACTCCCTGACCACTATGAGGCAATGACCACATGTTGATCCCTCGGTCATCATCATTGGCATAAAGATCAGGGCATGAATTTCCATTATTGCCAAGACCAGGATTCTCATAATATGAATTGGGGACTCCATGCTGTGTATCTGGAGGTGCCACTCCAGGATCTATATCATTGAGCTTGCAAACACTTCCAGAGGGCAATTGTGGTTCAATTTCATCTTCCGAATCACTTAGGACAATCACTTGAGCATCCCCAGCAGGAGCATGAGTTGTCTGGTCACTAAATCCACGGGTAGGATCAACACCCACAGATATGGACTCATACTCAACACCATTGACAGTACAAAAATCAAAGTTTGCCACACCATCCTGATTAACACTGCCATCCTCCCAATCTCTGCCACTGCCAGTGGCACTGCTGCTCATAGGAATAATATTCTGACCATTATTCTCATCAAATCTATTTGCAGACGAGATTCCCGGCATCTCATAAGGTTTGTTGAATTCCCAGAAACCATTTTGGTTCTTTTTCATTCCTATCCTAAGAGCAGCATGACTATCAGACCCCAATTCCTGCTTGATAGGTTGAAAAACTACTTTTGGTTTTGATTCTGCCTCCACAGGACATATGGTACCATCAGGTAAATGCCATTGCCCAAGCTCCCCAAGGCTCTTATGGTCTCCTTCTGTTTTTGCACGCCATGAGCCATCAGGCTTCACCTCAATCTCGGTCACATCTTCTCCACAATTTAGCAACTGAAATTTCCAAATCATATTAGCCACTAAGATAAGCAAAATAGAAGAAATAATTCAACCACAAGGTATAATTCACACAATACCTTAGATGTGATTCGATTAAAATAAGGATCTATGATGATTTTCTCCAATGAATAGTTCTTCAAACAAATAGGGCATTGCCACTGTATACACAAGACAGTAGTCAAAAACATACACAAGATAAAGGGCTTTAAAGGTTCATAAAGTTAGTTGAATTGGAAATGATCTCCATCTTCTTGAGAAACCAAAACAAGAACACAGATATATGAGGTTTGACAGAGTACAATCTAACATGGAAAAATAAACAGCAAAATACAGATATAGGAGGATATGAGTATAAATCTTACCCAACCCAAAATAAACAAGAATATAAAAAATGTAGAGTAGAAGAAAACAACTTCAATAATTGAATAAAAGTTAAGACAAAATCTATCTCAAATAAACTTGCCTTCCTAGAACGCTGATTTATTTCAACGTACACCTCAAGATCGAAACACCCCATGTGTGCACAAGGGCTAAATCTTCCAGCCACCTTCATCCTTAAACCACTCATCTAAGGCACAAAAAATAAAACATGAATTGTGAGACGGAAGTTAGAAGGAAATCAAACAGACAAAATGTTTCCCAATTCCCATCATTACAAACAGTAGAGAAGTTTCAATAAAGCACAGATGGCAAATAAATCAGAGGTGTCATGTTCGCCTCTATCAAAATTGCAATCTATCAAAACATACCTATGTTTCATTTGCATACAGGTATGACAGATCACTCACTAGAGCCAAAAATTATCTTTAACTAGATTCAGAATATTCTAAGAAAAAAATAAATCAGAGCTTCCTATTACTCAAAAAACAAATGACAGAAAGTTCAAACAAAATTGTATTCCCTCTGTCGAGAGATATAGGTCATTTAAGAAGTGCTCATGAATGCAAATTTAAATGCCTTTTTAGAAGAATTGAGGTTTTCTTAATTGACGCCATTTTACAAATTCAAAGCAACTTTTAAGTTTTTTTCATCATTAACCCCTTAATTTATCAATGTAAAGTTTAAGAAACACCACAGAAACACAGAGGAGATCATGTATTCAATAGGGATATTTGATAGTTTATTAAACAATAGATAGGGTTTTCCAACCCAAAACCAATTGTCAATGGGTGGTGTAGCTCCTATCCACATATAAACAAGGGGGAATCACACATATCCACCGTTGTGGGACACTCAACACACACCCCTCGAGATGATACTCATCTTCGAATCCCACATCCAGGATCGACAACAAACCCAATCCAGGTACCCATGGCTACGATATCATGTTAAACAATGGATAGGAGGTTCCAACCCAAAAACCAATCGGCGATGAGTGGAGTAACTCCTATCCATATAAACAAGGATGTATTCCATGGGTCCCACCAATTTGGGACGGGATACTCGACATTATTAACAAAATTCTTAACAAAAATAGTAATACTAAACCAAAACCATAATTATCCGCACAATCATTCATTTTTTTTTAAATATACAAAAATTTTGTAGTTCGCAAATGTCAAAAGAACTTACAGGACATCGTAGATTCACAGGAATGCAGTCAGCAACAACTTCAATATCACTATCACTATCAGCATTTTCTGTAGCATTTCCACCTCCAACACATCTACGAACACGAGCCAGTGCATCCTCAAAACGTTCTCCTTTTCCCTCTTTTGGAATGGTGTTTAGAACCTAATAAATATTGTGCAAGTAAAATTCTCTCAACACCATGAATTAAAGAAATAGAAAGGCCAAAATTCAACAAGAATCTGATCTTACAGTTGAAAGCAATAAAGATTAATCTTTCTAGGTATGAAATAACATGAGGGGAATTGAGAAGACCAAAGAACTATTGATCATCCCAATAGGCATATTGGGTATATTCAGCACAAAGAATTGCATACGGGTCCTTTTCATTACTTAAAACCACTACAAATAACCAGGTTTTGAAACAACCATGCATACCTGATGCAGAGTTCGCCTTTTGACAATTCGAACCCCCAAACAGAAACCGCGAGCATCAGATCCTGTCAAAGATATCTTATTTATTCCATCTCGGGTGCACGCCGTAATCTGATCAAGAAACAACACCAACAGGAGATACTATCAACAAGCAAGAAGGATGATCTATGAAATACATCTTAAGCATCATATAGACTTAATGATCCCCAATTCCCTATTCTTCCCTTCAGTTAAACAGCATAAAACCAGTGGGGTTTTTTCTGGGGGATTGCAGTTTAGACTTTAGATAAATACAAGTGCAATCTAGTGCCCCTGTAGTCAGATGGCCCAAGCAAAAAAAGTGAAAAATAAGGACTCAGGTCTCAGTCTGTATATGTTCATCTTGTAGAGGTCTTGTGAATAACAAAATATACCGACATTTAGCCTCCACTTTCAAAGTGTGGACATCTGATATGTGTATGTGAGCCACAAGTGAGAAGGCTTGGATGAGATTATGCTTGAAGTAGAGATGCGGAAATTTCCATATATTGGGCAAAAATTTTGGGTCACAAACAGGGACCATAATAAAAATACCAAAATTAATTACAGCCCCACCTTTCCAAAAAATACCAGCAAAGAATTGTGATGATAACTACTAACTACCATCTCAAATACATAAACTGACACATAACGAACATACAGATAAAAGTAGAGATAGAGGTTTGACAGAAAAGATCAAAAACAGATGCTTTTCAAGAAATGACAACTCACAATTGGTCCATCATCTCGACCATTCGCTCCCAGCAACTGTGAACCAGGCCTGTTAATTGCCCTGATTGGTAAACCTGTTGAATCATTTGCAAAATGTTCTCTGAAGCACACCAAAAGATCCATATAAAGATCAACTACAATACAAGCTCCATTTTCAAATAAACAAGAAAACCACAAGACAAGGGAAAGAATGATTTGTTGAACTTTGACAAATTATCTTCCAAATAGTTGCAGGCAAGCTTGATTCACCCACCAAGTCGAAAAAAATGAAAGGTCGCACAGATCAAATGACAATGGAACACTGCACATATAACATGCTATTGCATATATATATATACTCATCTCCGAGCACCATTTGCAAGGAAAAGTAACTAGAGGTAATAAGTAATACTGGAGAGCTGTCTACAAGATATAAATCTTAAGAGAAGTAATACCATTGACCTGTAGATCTGCTTGAAGTGGCCACTGCATCCTAAATGTAACCTTGTCATTAAGAAGCATACACCATGCCTAATCAACAATGCCACAACCATCAATAAGAGTAGAAAAAACAGTACGGTACTCTAAACATACAGAACAAATAGTTGCCACTATTCCCATCCTGACCAACCTGAAGATCATACTCTGGCTTTGACAATAAGTCCCTATCAGCCCGTGTGAGTTGGAAGGTTTTCTCTATCCTCTGAGTAGGAGGACTTGAGCTAAAGAAGGCCAAGAAGTGAAAGTCAGAAGAATCCATGTCACTGTTGGAGGAATTAATTTCAATAGAAAATTATACTTCTCACTTCTAACTTATATTTTAAGGGAAACGGTAATTAATATGACATGAGAGCACGAGGTCCCATATTCAAACCCCACCATCACCCAATATGAAAAATCATTTTAAACAAATTGTGTCATGGGCATGGCTTTGTGAAAAACAATAAGTGCGCATGCATATCAAAGGGCATGTTGGAAGAATAAACACGAAATATAACCTGGGTACCTTTAAAGAGCAATAAAGATTAATCTTTCTAGCTATGAAGTAACATGAAATATTGTCTCTCCCTATTACCCTTTTAGGTGAGGTGGTAATTAACAGTAACAAATAAACAAATAGGCAATAGGCTTTATATTTCTAAATCCGTTTAGGAAAGAAACTTTCTTGGGCAGAATATATTCTAGGGAATTCAAAAACATTCCCCCACAATACTCGCAAATAATGTTATATGTACACTTCCTACAATCCGTACCTACTGTTTTTACATAATGTACGTGTTCAATGAACATCTCGTAGACAAAATATTGTAACAATTGGCAATTACACTACTCAATTTACAGATAATATGTAAGGTACGGATTAGAAAATACTCTGAATTTTTGGAAAGTATTGGACCCAGAGTTATTAGCAAAAACTTAATAAGAAAGCCAAATAATATCAAAGGCAAAAACAGTAAATGATGGTCCAAATACCACATGAACAAATTATAGCATCTGAAGAGCAATTCCATCAGTGCTGATGAGCAAAATAATGCTCGATCAGAAAAGGGCCATGACAAGAGTTGCTCATAACAGAAACAAGGAACTCATAAAAGGCTAGCGGAAAAAACCTAGCAAATGATCAGACTTCACACTTAATTGCCTTGTATTTTACAAGGAACAGAGAATAGTCTGTCACAAACCTACCAGATGTTCAGATAACAAAATAGCTTATAAACACATTATATTACTTCATGACTTACTAAAATTATAGCAATAACAAACTACTATACTATGTGCTTACCCATCTGTAGGTGAAACTGTGATCTTCAGCACTGCAGCTGGTAGAGGATGTGCGACTGTTAACCAGAACCTGCATTAGCAAAACAAGAACAAAAACAAATCTAATCATAAAAGAAACCAAGAATAATATGGGGAAAAAATGTCTTATATGAGGAAACTATCCTTGTTTTTAAGTTGTTTGACACAATATAAAAGACGATTTGCCAAAAAATTTATGGGAGAAGCAACTAGCCATAAAACTTTGGTCATGGCTACTGAAGTCAAAAAATAAACACCATTCTTGAATGTATATTTGTGGTGTTTGATGGAAACATTGGGAAAATCATATGAAGATAATGTTTGATAGCTATTCTACCAAAATAATTTTGTGCTTGGAGAACCTTGAAGGATGAAAATAATGTTTAGAAATCTTCCCCAAAATGTTTTGGAGGGTACATGTTAGAATGTTTTGGTAAAAAAACAAAAGTAAATTAACAATTTTCATACTAATAGTCTAACAGTATGATAGTAACAATAAAGAGATAGCATAGTGGGGTTTTCTTTGCAAATACATCCAAACACAGCGGCATTCAACACAAAAGGCTTGCCTTATTGCTGTCAAAAAAATTGTAGAATTGTAGCTGCATGTCAGAATGAGGAAATCCAACTAAACCAAAGAACATTAACAAGTTATGGATGTGGAAACGATAGGTGATACATGACCTAGGAATGTGCTTGAATTTATGTACGTGATAAAAGGATGAGTAAATCTCATAATTTTTCCAAATAAAAAGTTAAAACGAGCAAAAATCAGAGTTTAAAAAAGAAGTGCCTATTTTTTTCTAAATGGCACAAAGAATATTACCAGTATTTGACCATATAGAGTTACAGACTTACGGTACCACAATATACAACATGCTTCACAGAGGCTAATCAGCTAGCAATGCAAAAGACATACTCCCTCCATCATCAAATGATATTAACATTTCATGTTTTCACGCAATCCAATGCAAATGTTTAACGATTAATATCTCAAATTGTACAAAAGTAAAAATTATAAAAGTTTAATATTCTAAAACTATGTGATTAGACGAATCTAATAACATCTCACTTGACTATATTTTATCTTATGTAACTGTGTTAAAAATTCGAATCAAAGTTACTCAATGAATAGCGTTTACTATGCCAATGTTAGCAACATTAAATGACTGAGGGAGTATTTCAGAAAGCAAAATACCAAAGAAAAGATGATATATGATTATGATACTGATGATGATGATTACGTAAATCAAGTGACAGAAAACATCTCCACTTACGGATCAGCTCGATTTAGCCTACAAAGTTCACAGTAAAAAGTGTCTGGAGGATTCGGTAGGATACCCTCCATTGGTTTCTCAGGAATCAGAACACATGCCATATGCTGCCAGACATTACATTTGGGATCCTCACACTGCACCACACAGAAACTGTTATATAGCCTAAGCATAACTAACAAACCTATGAAACTTGTTGAGAAACATTTGTGTTTCTCCTTTCTCATACTGAACTAATCAGCAGGATACTCAATTTAGGGAGTGAGATTACAGTGGATGGCACAGAATCATAATTCAATTCAAACTATATTTGAAATTAAACTAGTAAAACACTAAAATTAGACACTAATGATAGGGAATGATCTTTGAAGATAATCTCTCCAACACATCATTTCAGATTGAATACAATAAAATAATATGTTCAACTTGCATCATTGACAACATGTGAACATGCCCAAAATATTTGAAGTGGTTCGCACTTCGCAGCATTGAACCAACAGAATCAAGGTTTGATGAATAGTGAATACAACAGCTCAGTTTCAATATAGAAAGGTGTAACTTTTACCCCAATAGTATTTCAAACTACAATCCACTTACATACACTACTAAGAGAATATCTCATATACTCACAAACCCAACTATTTCTTGAATTGCTGAAACAATACATCCTATAAACAATCATAACATTCCACAACATTATTATTATGATATCATGTCATATAAAAAATATATATTACTTCCAACCCAGTTTTGGCAGGTTTATTTTTCGTTTTTTTATCATCCCAAGTTAAAATCCCCTTTCACATTAAAGAATGATGTAAATTTATTAACCCTCTAAATATCTCCATTCTTAATGTTGGTCAGTCCTATCCCAAGTGCACCTCAATGATACATGGAGATAAAGGGTAAAAGTTCTTGCTACAGCTTTGCCACGTGAGCATCCTTTTTATCTTTTTTGCACCGGCAGCACGCATTGTTCATGAGTCATTGTGACGACGTCAGGTGTCAGGACAATGTTGATCATCTTCATAACACAAAGCTCAAAGACCTAACAGACTACAATATCCACATAAACTATATAACGAACATAGGCAAACCTTTTAGATCAAGCCGACGTAACATCTAATACTATACATAATACAAACATATCGAAATAGAAATTACACTAAATAAAACTAAAATTAGAATTGAAAACTACTCAAACACTAAAACCAAAAGTGGAACATATAAATGTGATTAATTGAATCCTATAAAAGAAAGGATATTTTTAAAAAAAAGTCTCAAATGGGGCCACACTCCAAGACTTCACATGTCTAAGGTGCCCAGACACCCAATAAGCAAATTGTATGTCACCTTAATCATTGAGTCAGTTCGCAGAGTCCCTCCACAGAGGCATCGTATCTTTTCCATTTGATAAGAATCTTCAGTCTCCTCTTTACTTTTAATCTCTCTGCTAGTACTATCTGCTATGGGCAATGAAGTTGGGTCCAAATTAAGTGGGCCATAAAGCTGCATTTTGCTGTAAAGGAAAATGCAAGTAAGATAACGGATAAAGATGAAATATAATCCAGCACAACACTTTCTAGGTACCCCTGTGATTACATAATCATATCACTCTCCCCAAGTTCTTGTCCATATATTCCACAGTAGACATAAAATTTTCTCACTTTCCATACTGGACTGGGTGAATTTTTCTGAAATATTAATTATGGAACAGGAATAGGGTTGTATACGAATCAATAATATTGCTCGATTCAATATTCAATTCATTCTTTTTATATCCGTATTCAAAATTTTGTGATTCAAATTTGAATATAGATATTCTAGTCGATTCATTAATAATCAAATTCGGATACAAAATTATGATATTCGATTCGACATTCAAAAATAGCCAATTCGATATTAGTATATAAATATAACTTTAGTTATATAATTAATTATATAATTCTAGTTATATAATAAATTATATTAATATATTAATTGTAAGATTCAGAATACACTCAATATAGAGTCCAGATTCCAAAATGGCAAATTACCTTCCCATTCTCGTTTCAGTTTTCAAAGTTAAACTGTCATCACTACTTACATTTCCAATTCTCAATTTCTCATTTTTCAGACAATAATATCACGAATTGAATCTATTACTGTGATATTTGATTCGATTTGATTTGCATCCAATCCTGAACAAGAACAAATAAACCATATCTTGATAAATCTACTGTATCAAGCTCAGAGAGACACCTGTAAGTTTCATTAATTAGCTTAATTGCTTGCATCTTTCCACCATAAGTTTTCTTAGCCCATGTTCCTGAAACAATAAACATGGCATAAGATATTTCAGCACATGAATGCACCAGCCAAACACTAATAAGATTAACTACAAATATCTTCGGTTGAATCATTAAGAAAGTAACTTCACAAGAACCTCACATTATCTGCAATACTTTGCTTCCTTCTGTCTTTCATTGTTATATAAACATCAAAACTAAAAAGAAACTCATGTTCCTTTCCAGCTTCCACCAGTATGATGGTTGGTGAATTAATTGACATTCTGTCTTTTGTTTGAGTCAGATACACACGAAAATAGCATTGCCAAAGACATAAAGATTGTTTACAGTCATCAAATGGAAGTATACAAATTGATGAGAGATGCATCTAAAAACTATGCAACCTGAATTCGATATTCAATATGCAAACATCAAACAGAGATACAATTATCATATCAAAAAGATCACTAACTATCTAATTGTTGCAAATTATTCAGTGCTGTTAGTATGTTATTCACCAAACAAAAATTTTGCGTTGGATGTATTTTTAAAGTTGCTTTTGTTTGTTTATGGAGTAAGGGTTGTGTGTGTGTGTGTGTGTGTGTGTGTGTTAGAAAGAGAAAAAATTTATAGAAAATTTAAATATTTGATTTGATGTTTTTGGCTTTTTATATATAAAACATATTTTGTATTGATTGGAAGAAGATTATTTTGACAGGTAAGTGTTGAGGTAGGAATTTGAGGTCAATTAAAAATTTAAATTTTAACTTTAATACATTGTAATGATTGAGTAGTTATTGAATTAGATTTTTATATCTTTATGTATAAGAGAAGGGGGAAAAAAAAAAAGGTCTAGAGGTTGAAACAAATGTGCATAGAAAAGTGTGTTTCGGTAGTAAGAGTCAAACAAAAAAAAATCCTAAGACTACACCCTAACATTATACGAGTAATCTGAAATTCTTCATTATTTCCATATAAAAATCAAGGTTCTTACAGCAGGCTGTTGCATTAGCAGCAGCACGTGCCTACAGACAGCCATACTGCCATGGCAACAATGGGAACCAGTTAACATATAAGAAACTATATAATACTATAAATATCTGATATAATATGTAATTTAATATTTCTATTTCACCAAATTTCTCTCACTTTTGGTCAAAAATTATATTTCCGAGAATTAATTCAATTTCGAAATAAAATAAGTAACTGAATTGATATACAAATCCTATATCTAACCGAACTAAAAATAATTGAATTGTACAAGCTAAATTTGGAAGGGGTAAAAAGAAACGGATAAGGGAATTTTCTCCCCAAGGAAATTAAATAAACTGATCAACGGCCCTTAAAGACATGGAAAATAGAAAGGAAAAGAAAGGCAACAAGATATAGGAAGGCAAAAAAATATGACTGACCAAAGAAAAACAATTAAGGTTGCACAACTGTCAAGCTGTTGTAAGCGAGGGGCAGTGAGAACCCACAACCATTGGTGACCAGTGCAACGAGGGGTAAGGATGTGCAGGTCGGATCATACTTTTTACATATTTTTAGGGTTTGAGTCAAACCAGAGGTCAGAGTTGAGTCTTGGCTCGATGGTGAGTCTCGAGTTATTATCTCAATAGTGATGAAAATATAATTTAATAACTCAATTATTATATTTAAAATCAATTTAGACTTTTACATTCCCTCAAAATCCAGCATCCTATTCCTATTCGTAATTCTTTCTATCCACAATCACACCATCCTGACAAATAATATATACATAAAAGTATACAATTATCAAATCAAATTATTTACTTTTACAGTTTTACTAATTTATACACATTACATCTGCTCTGAACATTCCAAAATTGAATCCAAATAAATCCAATAACTTTAAGCTTTCCAGGTTATAGCAGTAACAAAAAATATGTAAATAGTACACATTCACATTGACATAGCTGCCTTACTCTTTCAGAACTAACTAAGCCATTACCTTCCTCATCAGAGAGGACTGATGCTATCCGCTCAACAAGGTCCTGTGAAAAAAATAAAACAATAAAAAATTCAGACAAAATCAAACATCACTATTCTTTAGTTTAAACACAACAAAGCTACTTTTAGATCTTACATAACTAAACTGGTTTAACAGAACTCAGGTAGCTTGGAGTTCAACAAAATTAATTTCCAAAGTTCACATATTAAAGAGTTGAGAAACTTGCTCAAAATCCAGTACACCAGTGTGCAGCCATATTTTGCCCTTCAAATGGGGACAAAATAGTACTAATATCTTAACTCAGCCGGCCATGCCTGCAGCTGATTCTGTGATACTAGGCTTATCAATAGTCGTACTTAAAACCTGAAAAATGGGAATCTCATAATATTTTGTTCAAAAGCATGGAATTGCAGTTGTTGGCCTAGTTTCAATCCTAATCTAGAAATCAGGCACTCATGAAGCACTGTAATGATACACTATAGAACTGGAGAAATATCAACATAATAGAACAGAATCACAGACTACTGCATCCCCATCTAAATTTGAACATATACACAAGGTGTCAAAAGAACGGCATCTTTACGGTACAACAGAAGGTTATAAAAGAAACATAAAAAAGGGTATAAAACTTTACCAACATTAACATTATTCATAAAACTTACCTGTTTTTTTCCTTGCTTTGAAAGCCCTAACTCAGAAAGCACAAACTTAAGCTCCTTTATTCGAAAATATGCTAATTTGTCCTGCAAGCCATACAAGTTAGCAAACTGCAAATCAATATTTTTTTGGAAAACAATTTGATTAAGAGACTGAGTATGAACATGAAGTGGTCAGTTCGTTAATAACTCTAGTACTCTGCCTCAAAACAAGAAGCCAGCTAGAAAACTGTTATGTAATATCTGATGCAAATGAGGAAGTCTAACAGCAAACATAAGAATAGCTTAATGTTCCATCAAAGTGGACATTGAAAAGGAGATTACCAGTTAAAAACATGGCCTACCGATTTTTAAATTTTAAATTATTAAGTACTCCCTCCGTCCCATTTATATTGTCTTTTTACTGTTGGGCACGAGAATTAAGGTAGAGTTGATTTGTGAGTATATGATGGGGTTCACATAGTTGTTGGAGGGGAAAATTATTTCTATTTATGGAAAGAAGACATTTATGATGGGACATCCAAAAAAGTAAGACATTTTAGTTGGGACAAAGGGAGTACAATGGAACACACTTATTTCAAACTACTGTTTTGCCCCCATGGGTAATCAAAAATTATATTGATCAACCAAAAATGGAAAAATAATACACGTGCTTTCAAATATTATCATAATCAATAGCTCCGATAGTTTCTGAAGTTACAAGATACACTCATACACATGTATCCCGTGTAAAATAACGACAAAATTGATATGAGTCCTCATTTCTCTTCGTGGTATACTTATAACCTATGTATAGGGCAAAAACATGCAACTGTAGAGAGCATCGAGCAAAGATGGGTGCTCTTGGCACAGGAACAGAAAAAGGCTTTGCCTTGACCAAGAGAACAAAAAGAATGAAAACAGAGATTGTTACAATCAACTTCCTACTTAGTCCTTTCTAGAGAACTAAAAGGTGGATAAAAGGATGTGACATGACTCATCCCAAAACAATGTACGAATTAATTAATATGTTAAACACTCTTCGGCCCAAATAAAAACAACATTCACAGCGGAAAAGATTAAAATAGCCCAACAGCATCACACATTCTGGATCATTTTGTTGATATTATATAATTCAAGAATTAAATGAAATACTAAAGGGTGCTTGATTTAAAAGGTTTTGAAATGTATTTAAATTCCTAAAGAGACGTTCAATTAAGAAAAAATCTTCATTGATTGAGTGGCTGGTTTTTGCCACTTTAAAGGGCCAATGGAATTAATTAACATATTCAAAATTAACGCTATGGATTTGAATCCATTGTTGAATCCAAATCCAATTTGAAGCAAACAACCCCTAAGTGCTAACAAGTTAATTATGTACACTAAAAGTGAAATCATATTGAGAGTATAGTCAATAATAACTAGGAGATCAGGTATCAATTGTCGTGAACAGAATCATACAAGGAAAATCAAAGATCGCCATAAGACAATTTTTTAACTTGATATTTTGCTTTCTAAATAAATAAATATTTAATAAAATAAGGCTTTGGGAAAATTTGAGGGTAAATACATATTTGAGATAGATTTTCAGATGTTGGTGTTTGAGATTAGTGTTTTAACGGTTAGCTTTTGAAAAGCCAAAACTTACCTCTCCAACCTCTAACTATAAGCCAAAATAGTTCAGCTTTTTTATTGAATACTATCAACCAAGTTAAAAATCATAATAGCCACTTTCCTCTTAACTTAGTTTTTCCAACTAATGGTCATCAACCAGACATATAGCAAATTGCTGACACAACTTAAATTAAGGCACTCGCCCAAACTTGCTGCCACTAAGCATCAGCTCCATCATAAACAGAATTCAGTATATTAGTAACTGTCATCATTCATTAATTTCAGCACAGTAATCTGGAGAATTCAAAACTAGGCCAATAAATAAAAGCCACCACCGCGACCAAAATGTCTAAAATTCATTAATTGGGACCTAAACAATGCAATCTTACCTTGCAACTAGAGGCCTGGTCCATCCTCAACCCGTCTAAGCAGCCCCTCTTGCCACAAGAATCAACCAGCTATCAATAAAATTACCAGTCAATAGGCTCCCGTGCAACACCGCAAAAATCAATAACTGATCCAATCAAAAAATACAGCAGAGATTAGCAATCAAAACCCACACATCTTCTTCATCATCGATAACTAAGTTCAATTCTAAAATATTCACAAAATCAACCAGAAACGCAAGTCTTTATAGAATTTTAAATATCAATGTATATATATATTTAATAGAACTTGCATGATAAAAC
This sequence comes from Hygrophila difformis, assembly GCA_030278955.1. Taxonomy (NCBI): domain Eukaryota; kingdom Viridiplantae; phylum Streptophyta; class Magnoliopsida; order Lamiales; family Acanthaceae; genus Hygrophila; species Hygrophila difformis. The sequence goes on from JAOANR010000001.1 coordinate 15,852,474, forward strand.
AACACATACCCACTAATTAATCCAAAAAATCAAATATGGAAAACCCCAAATTCAGCGAGCCTTTGAACCGTTAAACCAATTTAGGTTTTGAATTGCCAAAGGAGACCAAAACAACCACGCAGTTTGTCAACCGCATCTCCGACTCGCGCAGGATTGGAACTCTGTGTGTTCATTTGAGCCCCCACAAACCCGCCGATGCCACCTAATTTCCGGACGTATCATCGGTTTATGGGTTCCGGTTAATTGCGCAGACACGTCCGGGTTTGGATCACCTGCTCTCTCGTCCACCTACACTATGTGTCGGTCAGAATTTTTTTAAATAATTATTTTACATTTTACACCTCACTCTTTATAGTATTCTATATTTGACACCACATCCACAAGTCCAAAACTAATCCAGTAAGTACTTCCTCAGTCTCATTATTTTTGTTACACTATCCTCCAATACGTATGTTGATATATATTTTTATGGTTAATAAATCTTTTTTTGTTGAACAACCTATATAGGCTAGAAAATTGTGGTGGAAGCCCATATCACACAAATTACAAAGGGAGATGGGAGGGATAATGAGCAGGTGGGTAATCGAACCCCCAACCTATAGGTTAGGAGTCAGGGGACTTCATCACTAGGATAAGTCCCCAACCCCCGGTTAATAACTTAAATTATGTGTAAGGTAAAATTATAAAAAAGATAAAAAATAAAAAATTAATATTCTAAAAGTACAAGACGAATCTAACATGTCCTCACTTTATTATGTTTTTCTTACATAACTGTGATAAAAAAATATAGAATCAAAGTTAAACAGTAAATAGTGACAAAAAGTAATACTCCCTCCATTTCAAAATAAATGTAACGTTTTGACTTTTTTTAATGTTCATTGTAGCACTTTGACTTCTATTTTTGTTATATTTATAAAAAAAAAATATAGCCAAGTGAGATCTTGTTGGAATCGTCTCATCTTGTAGTTTTTAAATATCAAATTTTTATAATTTTTACTTGTATCGAATTTAAGTTATTAATAGTTTAAAATGTGCATTGACATGCGTGCAGATGAGAAACGTTACACTTATAAAAAAAAAAACGAAGGAAGTACATAATAAAAACAATGAGATAGAGGTATTAGGTAATACTTTATTCGAAATATTCTATAACTATTCTAGTTTTGGTACATTTTATAAAAATTCAATTAAGTTCATAATTTTACTCAATTGGTGAAACTAAAATAGTCCCTTGTTAAATTCTTATACATACCGGCCAATAATGTGCATTAAATGATCAGATTTGGAAAAATTATTTTAGTTCGAACATAATAAATTTTGGTATTCTTAAAAAGAATTGTTGTTTAAAGAAGTTATTAGTATATTTTTATTAATACATTTTCATGTAAAATAATAATTTAAATATATTTTTTTTACCAAAATAATTAGTTATTGTCATAGATATTTAATTGTTTATTTAATAATTCTTAAGATTTGTAGCATTAACGTACCTCTTTGTACTCCATTTCTTTTATAATATAATTTTGTAAAATTATATTCAAATTTACATTTTACTATAACATTATTTTTTTTATAAATGTGTTATAAATATATTATCTATACTTATTATATTGATTTCACTTATTATTTTTGTTAATTAAAAAAAAGGGTTTTTCCAATGCACTAGTAGGAGCACGAGAAAAAGTAAATAAGATCAATATGAGCCTTTGAGCCTTGGATATAATCAATGGCGAAACTACACTGTACAATGGACGGTAAAATTGTCATTAAATCTTAAAGTATTAATGCCAATAAATGCAAAAATTGGCATTAATACTTTAAGATTTAATGACAATTTTTTTTTAGAGTAAATCATCCTATTTTTGTGACATTTTTTTTAAAGTATAAATCTATTGAATAGTGAATGCATTAATGATTCAATAGTGAATAAAAGTGGAACAGTGCAACATTTATTCTGTCGGTTCAATCCAATCTCTTCTACGCGGTTTATTGTATCTATAAATACGTTATTCCAGTGATGAAATAAGAACACCCCAAGAAAAGACATTTCTCTGATCATTAATTTTTCTCTCATATTACTATTCCCTTTCTCACCCACTCTGCAATTCACTTCCAGTCTTTCTTTTCATTATTTATTCTGACACTTCCTCAATTATTTATTAGCTACATATAGTTATTTATATAACACGTTACCAGCACGAGGAGACTCTTGCCGGGTTATCAGAATTTTAGGTATAACTTTTATTCCAAAATTTTTCAATAAGATTATGGCTAACCTTGCAAAGTAAGAATTAGCTCCCTTAACCGTTGAAGGAAGCAATTATATATCCTGGGCCCGAAATGTTAAAATGCATCTTACTTCAATGGGTCTGGAAGATACTATTGCTGAAGATAAAAATTCCAGCCGTCAAAATCAGGCAAAAGCCATGATTTTCTTGTGCCATCATATCGAAGAGGCACTTAAAATAGAATATTTGACTGTGGAATCCCCACTGGCGTTGTGGGAAAAGTTGAAAGAAATATATGATAATCTTAAAAAAGACGGTGCTTCCAAAAGCTCGTGATGACTGGCAAAACCTGAGGCTTCAGGACTTTAAACAGTCCGTGAATATAATTCCGTTGTGTTCAAAATTACAGCCCAATTGCAATTATGTGGGGCAAAAGATATCTGAAGAAGAAATGCTTGAAAAAACGTAGTCTACGTTTCATGCTAAAAACTCAGTATTGAGTGAGCAATACCATCAAAAAGGTTTTCAAAGATATTCTGATCTTATCACCTGCTTATTATTGGCTGAACAAAACAGCCCATTGCTATTGAGAAATCATGAATCTAGGCCCGCAGGTGCAAAACCGTTCCTTGAGGTGAACGCGGCTTAATCAGCGAAATATGTGTGTGATCGTGGGCACTTTAAAAATCAAAATAATGATTGTGGCCAAAATCGATATCACAATCGAGGCAGAGGTGAATCATCTCGTCAAAATAATTATCGAAATAAGCCTCGATTTGAGCAAAATCGCAGATACGATACCAGAAGGGCTTACAGACCACAACAAATAAATTATGCAAGAAAGCACAAACAAAATGATGAAATTTGTGATCGTTGTGGAATTAAAGGCCATCCGGCTCAGACATGCCACACAGCTAAACACTTAGTTGAACTGTATCAGGCCTCGAAACGAAAAGAAAGACAAGGTGTTGAAACACACCTTAATATCCACGATGATACTTATGATTATATATTAAATGATAATATCACGCACCTGGAAGCTGATCATTTTGTTGAGCCAGATACTGTTACTAAATAATATATTATATAGCTATATATTCTGTACTTATCTTTTATAATTCATGTTTAATATAAATAATGATATCTTGTACTTCCCTTTTATTATCCATGTATAATATAAATATGTTCTGCATTAACAATGTTTATATTGTTGATACTTATTACCTTCTTATATTCTTGTAAAGAAATGGATGCTGGAAATTCAAAAGTCGGAGATGATATCTTCCTCATTGACAGTGCAACAACGCATAACATTTTGAAAAGTAAAAGCTATTTCTCCAATTTAAAATTGGAAAAGACCGCAGTGAACACTATAAGCAGTAATGCAAAATGCATTGAAGGCTCCGGTAGAACTGTTATTTCTCCCTAAAGGGACAAAAATGGCGATTGAAAACACCTTATTCTCACGCAAAGCTCGAAGAAATTTACTGAGCTTCAATGATATTCGAAAAATAGATATCACATTGAAACTTCAAAAGAGGCAGATCACGAGTATCTTTTGATAACTCGAATTGAAAATGGTAAAAAATTTGTGAATGAAAAATTGTCATGTTACTCCTCTGGCTTATACTATACAAAAATATGTGCCGCAGAAATACATAACCTAGTAGGCTTGAAAGCTACTAGTGAATTTATTACCTGGCACGATAGACTTGGGAATCCTGGCAGTGTAATGCTGAGGCGAATTATTGAAAACTCAAATGGTCATACATTGAAAAGGCAATGATATGGAACCCAAATGAGTTCAATTGAGCAGCCTGTTCACAAGGGAAATTGATAACCAGACCATCTCCAATAAAAGTGGGACTTGAATCCCCTACATTCCTAGAAAGAATTCAAGGCGATATATGTGGACCTATTGATCCACCGTGTGGACCTTTCAAGTACTTTATGGTACTAATTGATGCGTCATCAAGCTGGTCACACGTTTGTTTATTATCAACTCGCAATTTTGCATTTGCAATATTACTTGCACAAATTATAAAATTGCGAGCACAGTTTCCAGATCATTCAATAAAGAAAATACGCCTTGATAATACTGGAGAATATACATCACATGCATTTGACGATTTCTGCATGTCGATTGGAATTACTGTTGAACATTCTGTGCCTCATGTGCACATGCAAAATGGTCTGGCAGAATCATTTATTAAACGATTGCAATTAATTGCAAGACCCTTGTTAATGAAATCAAAATTCTCTGTTTCTGCTTAGGGACATGTTATATTGCATGCAGCAGCACTTGTGAAAATAAGGCCGACAAGCTATCATAGCTACTCCCCTACACAAATTGTGTTTGGAAAGGAGCCCAATATATCCAACTTGCGAATTTTTGGGTGTGCGGTTTGTGTACCAATTGCACCACCACAACGTACAAAAATGGTACCTCAAAGAAGGTTGGGCATATATGTCGGGTATGAATGACCCTCGATTATCAAGTATATTGAGCAAAAAATGGGTGATTTATTTACTGCAAGATTTGCATACTGTCATTTTGATGAAACTCAATTCCCGACATCAGGAGGAGGAAAAGATCAACTGAAAAAGGAAATATCTTGGTAAAGCCCATTTGATTTCCTTGATCCTCGTACAAGGCAATGCGAACTTGAAGTTCAAATAATTGTGCATTTGCAGGGAATTGCAAATCAATTACCCGATGCTTTTATGATGCTGCTAAAGTCACAAAATCATATATAAATTATGCAGCAAATGCACTAGCTAATATAAATGCCCCAGAAGGGCATATTCCAAGTGCAAATGAATCTACTGTACGCCTAAAGCGTGGTAGGCCTTTGGGTTCCAAGGATAAAAATCCACGAAAGAAGAAAATTATCCATATGGGTGATAAATCAATCACCGGTGATACTCCCGAAGGAGAAATTGATTCAACCCCCGAAAAGGTTGAACCTGAAAATATTCACCCAGATGAAAATGAAGTTATTGAAATTTCTTTCAATTATATCAATAATGGGAAATGTTGGAACCGAAAAGAAACAAACGTGGATAATGCTTTTGCATACAACGTTCCACTCGATGTAATGGAAAATAACGAGGATCCTGAACTAAGATCAGTTGAAGAATGTCGGAAAAGAAATGATTGGCCAAAATGGAAAGATGCGATTCAGTCTGAGCTAGACTCACTGAATAAACGAAAAGTATTCGGTCCTATTGTCCAAACACCAGAAAATATGAAGCCTGTTGGCTACAGATGGGTGTTTGTGAGAAAAAGAAATGGAAATAATGAAATTGCCAAATATAAGGCAAGGCTTGTAGCCCAAGGTTTTTCCCGAAGACCGGGAATTGATTTTGAGGAAACATATTCCCCGGTTATGGATGGAATAACATTCAGGTATCTCATGAGCCTGGCAGTACGAGAAAATCTTGAAATGAAATTAATGGGTGTTGTTATTGCATATTTATATGGCTCATTGGAAAATGATACTTATATGAAAATACCTTAAGGGTTTTTAAGTTACCTGAGTCTTATAACTCAAAACACAGAGGAGCTTATTCTATCAAATTGCAAAAATCATTATATGGGCTCAAGCAATCTGGCCGAATATGGTATAACCGCCTCAGTGAAAGTCTGATAAATGAAGGTTATACAAATGACCATATCTGCCCTTGTATATTTATAAAGAAAAATGGGTCAGAATTTGTGATCGTCGCAGTCTATGTTAACGATTTAAATATAATTGGAACTCCTGAAAAGTTGGAAAAGGCTGTTGAATATCTGAAAAATGAGTTCGAAATCAAGGATTTCGGAAAAACGAAATTCTGCCTTGCCCTACCAACTGAGCATTTGAAAAAGGGCATATTTGTTCATCAATCAGCTTATACCCAAAAGGTATTAAAGCAATTTCGAATGGATTATGCTCATCCGCTAAGTAATCCAATGGTCGTTCGGACACTTGATCCTGCAAATGATCAATTTAGGCCAAAAGAAGATAATGAAGAGAAACTTGGCCCAGAAATTCCATATTTAAGCTCAATTGGCGCGTTAATGTATCTTGCAAATAGCACGCGACCTGATATTGCGTTTGCAGTCAATTTACTCGCAGGATTCAGTTCTTGCACTACTCAACGACATTGGAAAGGCATAAAGCACATTTTTCGCTATCTCTAAGAAACAATTGATCTTGGTTTATTTTACCTAAAAGATTCTCAACGTGAGTTAATCGGCTATGCTGATGCAGGTTATTTTCAGACCCACACAAAGCAAAATCTCAGATAGGCTATGTCTTTACTTATGGCGAAACTGCCATCTCTTGGAGGTCAATGAAGCAGACTCTAACTGCTATTTCTTCTAATCATGCCGAAATATTAGCAATCCATGAGTCAAGTCGAAAATGTGTTTGGTTGAGGTCAATGACTCAACATATATCGAAGAGTTGTGGTTTAATCATTGAACCGCAAATGCCCCCAACAATTTTATTTGAAGATAATTCGGCTTGTATAGCCCAGTTAAAAGGGGGTTATATCAAAGGAGATAGAACGAAGCATATTTCACCAAAATTCTTCTACACTCACGATCTTCAAAAGAATGGTGAAATCGATGTGCAACCAATTCGATCGGAGCATAATTTAGCGGATCTATTTACCAAGACATTGCCAACTGCAACATTCGAGAAGCTCGTAAAGAAAATTGGAATGCAGCGGCTTCGAGATTTAAAATGATGTCCAAATAAGGGGGAGCAATGAATACAAGAATAATGTACTCTTTTTCCTTCACTGAGATTTTTTTTCCTACAGGGTTTTTTCCTAGTAAGGTTTTAACGAGGCATATTCTTTATATAAATACATTCAGGGGGAGTATTGAATAGTGAATGCATTAATGATTCAACAGTGAATAAAGGTGGAACAGTGCAACCATTTATTATGTCTGTTCAATCCAATCTCTTCTATGCGGTTTATTGTATCTATAGATACGTTACTCCAGTGATGAAATAAGAACACCCCAAGAAAAGACATTTCTCTGCTCATTAATTTCTCTCTCATATTACTATTCCCTTTCTCACCCACTCTGTAATTCACTTCCAGTCTTTCTTTTCATTATTTATTCTGACGCTTCCTCAATTATTTATTAGCTACAAATAGTTATTTATATAACAAATCAACCCTTTTTATGACTTCTTTTTTATATGTCATTTTTACCATTGGATATAGTATGATCAGGGGCAAAACCACTAATGCAATAGGAATGGCCTAGGCCCCTCCTTAAAATTGGCCACAAATTAAAGTATATAGTACCATACACTTATATTAATTGGCCATCCCTTGTCAATTATTTCTTCTTTTAAATTTTATTTGTTCTTTTACATTCTACGAGCCCAAAATTACATATATAATCCAATAGTTCTTGGCCCATTTATATTGAATTAAAGCTAGCTTGCTCTATACTAGGTTTTGTACCATTTTCTCCTCCACTAGGTTTTTTGCCTTCCATCACTAATTCACCATCATTACAAATCAAATTCCAAAGTCTAATTATTTTCTAAACTATGTGTTTGTCCCAGCCTAATCTGTTCTTATGAGCAAACGTAGTTTGTGCGTTGTATTAACTACGCGGAATTAACTAAAGCAGTAAACAAATGAACACAACAAGTTGTTTACCCAGTTCGATCATACGATCTACGTCTGGGGGCATACCAAGCCAGGTTCATCTCACTAATCATCAATACTGAATAAACCAATGAACAACCAAAGCACAAGAGCAATCAAACCTCAACACAAGTTAAACTTGGTTACTGGAACACGACCAGTAGTCCGGCAAGTGTATCAAACACACTTCAACCGCTGCGACTCCACCTTATTCAACCTTATTCAACCTGAGAGTGATTCTCCTTGCTACATCAGCTTCCATTTGGTCTACAGCTTATTCGATCATCTCGACGAACCTCCTCCATTAAAGAGCATTACAATGCTTCCAATGAAGATAAAGAGCATCTCAATGCCTCTTCATTTACAAGTAATTCAAATACAAAATTACACAAAAATTACTCTCATCAAGTAACCACTATGCAACACATGAAGAATGATATATGTGAAATCTATGAATGAACTCTCTAAACTAAGTACAAATGATGATCTCACATATATATAACAATGTAAAACGTGTGAGACGGTTATCTCTTCAGAATGCACGGGAATCTTCTAGAAAGATTCGCAAATAACCATTCACCAATAAGTTGTAACAAACTCCAGCTGGTGATGAATGATTTTCACTACTCCTATTTTACCACAAGCGGATGGTTGTCATCAAGTAATAAAAATCGGTGAATAACCGAGTCGAACCACAGGGAATTTCAAAATATTATTTCATTCCGGAGAATATTTTAATTGTTTTTAAGTTTATTAAATATATTTTATATATTTTAAAAGTGTTTGATTAATTCTAAAGTTGATTAAATTAAAAACAGTAGCATTAAATTTAAAAATCAAGCAAGTTAAATTTTTAATTAATAAAATATAAATGGGAGATGCTTGTAATATTTTAAATATTGCCATCTTTATATAGAATAGAAATTGCATATTGATTTAGCATTTTCCAATGCCTAAAAAGATCAATTTCTTAAATTTTAAATATTTTATAAAGATTAAAAATATTGTAATTTTCTAAAATTCAAATTATGCTTAAACGGACTTCATGGAAGCTGATTAAATTATCTAACATTCTGCAATCATTATTCTAGGCATAAATTTGAGTCTTTCCCAAGCATACAAATTTTTCTATAGCAATTAATAGGCACTTTTCATTTCCCAAATCATTGTGCACATGCTAGAATCTATTTTTAATGTAATTTATTCCCAATACCGGTACTAAAATATAGATTCTACTTTTTATCTCCCGATTTAGCAAAGCAGAAATCACAGGATTATATTCTAACATTCAATTATGCAGAATAGTGTAAATAACCTAATAAAGATGGTAAAATAATGATGAAACATGGTAAAATGGATTATAATACTAAATTTAGAATGTGAAAAGATTAGAATTTTTATCAGATTAATGCAGGCAGTAAATTAAGAATGATCGATCAATTTAGATTTAGCAGATTAAAAATGCAGATTTCAGATTTTTGCCAAAACATAATTGTCGATCAATTTCAGGCATCCAATACATAATCCTTATTCAAATTCTAACAGTTCTTGCATATGAACCCAGATTAACACATATAAACATCGACATTTTATTATACTACCATAAAAACATAGATTCGTACTTCAAAAGTGATTCTGAACTCCCGTTCTAGATCACTCCTAACACGAACATTACAGAAATCCGTCTACAAATTCGAAACATGATAGCATATTACATTTAGAGGCAAATTCATAACATTACAAAGCAAGAAAAAGAAAGGCAACACCTAGAATAGGAAGAACACACACAGAACAGCGTTCTTGATGCATTCCTCCGGCATGAATTTGTGTTTCTGGCCTTCTTCTCCCATGATTCAATGTTTACAGTATGTTTCTTAAGGTTAAAATGCGTCTGAATGAAGAAGACAGGCGAAGAATGGCGTTTAAAACCGAGTTGGGGAGGTTAGAAAACTGCCCAACCGTGACTGTGGCGCGCAATGTGGAGCTCAGGACCTGTTTTAGGCGCCACCAAGGAGATGCGGCACATCCTGACGATTTTCCCAAATTTCTGATTGTGGCGCCAAAAGTGGCGACTGGAGGTAGATTTCGGCGCCGCCAAGCACGTGCGGCACATCCTGAAGCTTTTTCATCCGAAAATTTCCTAAGTGTTGATATGGCGCCTGGTGTGGCGCTCCGAGGTCTTTTCCGGCGCCGCCATGCCCATGCGGCGCATCCTGGGCACATTCCAGTGTTGAAAACTCCGAATTTGACATCCTTTATCCTCCGAACATCTTTCTTTCTTCATTTTAATGCCTGAAACATCATTGCAATGTATTAGATTTGCCAAAGTCTTATTACAAAGCATAAAACATAGTAAATTGAGCTCAAATAAACTCAATTTAACCATGATTATTAGTATTTACAAATCACATGAAATATAAACTAAAAACCCTAAAAATAGGGTTACATGCATGCATTTTAGACATATTTTAGCGCAATTTAAGCTCATTTAAATGTGGTTTCACAGGGTGCATCAACATCCTCACACTTAAATATTGCTCGTCCCTTGAGCAATGAGATCAATTAACACATCAACATGCCAGTCAAGATAATAAAGATGAAGTCTTTATAGTTCTGCCAAATCATAGATTTCAACAACGCAATGAGCTTAAAGGGTTCACACGTTTAATGTGCTAGAACAGGGTAAATTGTCATGCCACAGTTGTCAAAACCAGGTATCCAAAACACTTACAATACAGAAAACAGATTAATCACACATAGTAACTCGAAATGGGAGAGTGAATAATGTAAACATGCTTTTCTATTCCAGTCTTCAAATATGCTCAATTAATGACTAGGTTTCACAATTATTCCAGACACTTTGGCTGAGTTGTGGACGGTTGAATTCCAAAAGCTACTCATGTCTTAGAATACGTGCCAGTCATATAGTCAAGAATTTATGAATTTCTGTTTAATACCCCTTTATTGCAGTTTTTTTTTTCAATCTTGCATTCTCTATATTGTTTTTCTTCTTTTCTTTTTGCAAGATTTAATATCTTCTCTCTCTCTCTCTCTTTTTTTATATTATATATAGGGGCTTTACTCTGACTTTATGTGTAACTAATCATCTAAGGAGACTTGGAACGATCATATTCATATATAAATAATGATAACTCTCCACATAACAAATAAACTAGTCTAATTAATCAAGGGCTTTCTGCAAGGTAAATAGGATTGTCACCAAAGTTCGAACAACTAACATGGCAATTTAACAAAGCCTAGAACTTTAAACTAAGAAGCCTAATACTCATTAGGTTGTAAAATCGAATTTAAGCAGAACATTTAGACTCATTTTGATTTTCTCCAGATTGGCAATGATGTGATAATCTCTAAATAATAGCACCACTGGGAAAACATAATTTAAATCCAACATAATTTACATATCCATGTTGCGCATGTACCATTTTATTCAAAGCATAATAAAATATTAAAACATAATTAAGCTCTTACCAAAATATCTCATGCAGATTGATAAATGTAAAACATGAAAAGATCACACATGGAGTATTTAGACTTTAGAATTTCACTTCATCATCATGGACGTCCCCCTTTTTGCTTCTTTGTGGCATATCATGCTTCTTAATTTATTTATATAGTATTCACTCATAAAAAAGATAATCATTAGAGCACATGGTAAATTATAAATTAAAATAAACAAGTCATTCCATCCATAATTTATTTAATATTCAGATTTTTATTATTTTAATATTTAAATTTCACATTTTCAATTTTTATTAGCATTTTTTATTAATTAAATAAATATGGACAGATTTAATTAAAATATTAAATTTATAAATTTATCAAAAGCAAAATACCACAAGTTCTAGCAACTTTTACATAAAGGTGCTGATTTAAAGTAAGCAAAATACCACCAAAATTAATCTAATCAAAACAAATTTTAACAAAAGGGAGCAATCCTATCTAATAAAACATCTAGAAAGCTAAAGATCTATTAGAATCAGCTACCCCGGCTTCCCTAGTATCATCATTACCATCTTTAGAGCTTGAATAGGAGGAACATATCGATCACCTAAGCTTTCAGACATGAAGTGCTCAAGTCTGGAAGAAAGTCGTGCAAGTTGAATCTGTGTACTATCCTCCTTTTTCTTCATCTCGGCTCTAAACTGATGAATCTCATAAGACATCCTATTAAGTGCAATCTCTGCAGGCTCTACACTAGCACCATATGTACTAGATTTGTCAGCATGATGAGTAGGTGCTCTGCGAGGTGAAGTCGGATAAGCCAGCTCTGCACATCTTACTCCAGGCTTGGTATAGAAGTTTTTGAAAGAGATAGGAGGTTTCCTTGCCAAATCTTGAGCATAAGGTCCTAAATCCACTCCAGCTCTCTCACAAAGTGCCCAAATAAGTGCAGGGAATCCAAGTGTAGTTCTTGCAGCATCAGATGCCATGCTATCCAGCTCACTTGCTATCATCTCTTCAATATCAATAGGCAACCCATTCTTCACACAATATACAAAGTACAACTCCTCTGCACTAGGCTGTGAAGTACGTGAAGTAGGATAGGCCCTATGCTTGTAGAGCAAGTAAATCTGGTACAGTGGGGCAACCATCAAAGTAGCAACAACATTTTGATTTTTCGAATCCTCTATGTAGGCAACCTTCTTTTGCTTCCCAATCATCTCCTTTAATATTTTCTTTTCCAATTTCGGTCCTCATTCTTAGTCATAGATAGGCTCATAAAAGTTTTATTTCTTTGTAGTCGGACAAGAAACATTCACAGTGCCATAAAGCTGATTGATTATTGCAGGACCATATGGCACAGACACTCCCCTAATCCATGAAGTAAAGTGTTCATACCGGGAATTGCATAGAAACTGCCTAGTAATGTAATACCCGAGAATTTTCCAACATAAAATAAATACAATAAATAAAATAAATTCAGCAAATAAAGAAATAAATGTAGAGGAAATGAGAAATGGAATTTAAATTAAAAAGGAATCAAAGTTCCGAGAACCCGGGAATCCGAAGGCAATTTAATTGAAGAAATGGTTACGCGGGGACCCGACACCGATAGACTCAATAACTCGAGTCCAAATATAAATTTAGGTCCGAATAAAATTACGATAGGAAATCGGAGCCCGAAGATAGCCCGGAAATCGGAGTCCAAGAACATAGAGGGATAGAAGTCCGAAAGAGAGGAGGAAAGACCCGACGGATTGCACGACCCGCCCGGACCGGAGTCCAGGCGTGAGTGGCGCGCTGGCCGCGCGGTTGTTGGCCTTGGACCGCGCCACGACCGCGCCAACTGGCAGAAACGCCCCGTGCGAGATTTACTCGCCCGAATCCGGATTTTCCGAGTTCGGTTGAACACCTTGCGACTCAAGACATCCTAGGGCTTCCTTTGGACGACCTTTAGGTCCTTTCCATCTATAAATAACCATCCTAATCAGCCCCAAACTCTTTACGAAACCCTACGAAATCTCTCTACACACAAAACCCTAATTCCGGAGTCGTCGGAGGCACAAAACCGAATCAAGGGACTGACTTGGACGAAAATTAGGAGTCTTCGATCGTCGGGGTAAGATCCGATCTACTCTTGTCCATTCTTTTCCCATTCTTGATTCAAAACGAATCCTAATTCGATCCTTTTTCTATTCTAAACCCCCGATCCGGATCGAGAACGAAGAACCCGACGAACGGAGAGGATAAACGGTGGACTGGAAGCCACGCCTCCGAAATCGACATTCCCGAACGACTACGAATCTGTAAGTTAACTCTTACATGGTTTTGGGCGAAATTAAAATACGTTAGATTTAAAGATTCGAATCAAGGACATGAAATCTGCCAACGTAAATCTTTTAACGACGCAACAGTGTTGTCTAATTTTTCCGAACCTTAAAACGACCTCAAACGGAAAAACTTAAAACACGAAAAACGTTCCTAAGACATAGATCTATCTACTGTAAAATTTTCATAATTTTTCATCGTGTTTTGATATCCAAAAACGACCACGAACAGACCTGCCTTGGGTTTAGATCTTGAAACGGTGGTAGATTCTTAGTCCGAACTTGAGGTTGATTTTTGACTTAGACCTGGACCGATTCAGGGTTGGTGCTAAACATAGGAGTTGTAGATCTATACGTTAAGAACACCTCCGTAAACTTTCAGAATTTTTCGTGACGATTTGATATGTGAAAACCAACCGAAACCGGACTGCTTGAAATTAGATCTTGAATTTTATTGACAGAACTTAGGTCCGATCTTGATCACGTTTTTGACATAGGTTCCAGACCGATTTAGATCTTTGGCCGAACATGAAATTAGCCTTTAAGGTTTAAATGATTGGGAATTCCTTGAAATAAAATACACATGAAACATAATGCTTGCCGGTGCCGGAAGGCAATTGAGATATAATGCTTGCCGAAAGGCAATTGAGATATAATGCTTGCCGAAAGGCAATTGATAAATAAAGCTTGCCGAATGACAATTGAAATATAAACTTGAAACATGAGACATGAGATATGAAACTAGGAGACTCGAAAATTGTTCATTATGTCTTAAAGTATGTCTTGCAATTGTTTTACCTTGCGAATTATATTTATGATCTTATGAAGTCTCTGTCGTTTAAATTATGCAATTAAATTACTGTTAGATAAATAAATTAAATTATGTGGTGTTGTGCACATGTTTTCTTTAAATATTAAATAATGGCTTTGAAACCCCATAGTTATGTATGTGTTAACTTACTCAGCACGTAGTGCTGAGCAAAACCGTATTTTTTCCCCTGTTTCTTTCAGAGCTGAAGAATATGCATCATCATATGCATTCATGGGAATTTTGGGGAAATACTTTATTTTTAAATGTTACGTTAGACTAGAAATTGCATGAACGGGCCTGTTTAACCCGTATTCTGGCCGTGTTGGCTATATTTAAATTCCGCTGCATTATACTTATGTAAATATTATTTTCCGCTGCAACTGTAATGACATTATTTTTAAATTATATATAAATGGGCTGTTTGAATGTTTTAAATTCTGAAAAACCATAGCCTTGTGATAATGGCCAGAAATGACCATTATTTTCAATCCATTTCCGTGTCTGAAACGGGCATTTGATCGCATTCCAGTCTTATATTAAATAAGAAAGCAGTAGAATTGGACTGATTTATGCATAATTGTAAAAATATTAAGCTGGTGTGAAAAAATGCATAAATATGTAATTTTATTACACATTTATGTTAGAAAAATCCAAAAACATGAGAAAAAGAAAAGAAAAGAAAAAGGAAACAAAAAGATGGGAAAAGAAATGAAAACCCACAAAAAGTTGATTTTTCAGGATATTACGACGCTAAACACAACTACGACGCTATGCATGGATAGCGCCGTAGCTTGGTCTAGCGCCGTAGGAGGAAATCAAAGCTGACATCTGAAGAAGAGTGAACGACGCTGTGCATGGATAGCGCTGTGATCAAGTATAGCGCCGTAGTAATGGGATAGCGCCGTAGGCTGTTCACTGAGAGACAGAGAGAGTCTTCGAAGTGGAAGACTACGACGCTATACCTATAGCGCCGTAGCAAGGATAGCGCCGTAAGCTACCTATAGTGCCGTAATGCCTTGCCAGAATTCAAATTTCAAGGCCTGGGGGCCCATGGGCCTAGGGTTTCTCGCCTATATAAAGGGTGTTGACTCCCTGGTCTTGTCACTTCACCACATTCCACTTGAAGGCAACAGGAGCTGTTCTTGAGAATAGTGTAGAGGTAGTTAGTTAGTTAGGTTTATTTTCTTGTATTATTTACATTATGCATGTAGTTAGCTTAGTTTAGTTTGTATTTTGTTAGATTAGTATTATTTTGTGACTTCCAGCTTAGGATAGCCACTATTTACATTATTTACAGTTTTGTTTAACCTCTATTTAGGTTTGAAATACCCAAATAATGGGTATTATCAAACCATTTGATATAAAATGGGAAGTTAATCATGAAAGTGTCAAAAACATGAAATGGAAATGATTCCATGGATTTTCTTGTTTTATTTTGGTGTAATGACCGTTTGGTCATTTTATTTTTCTATTGCAATGTGGGTTTGCTGTTTTCTTCTTCTTTTTGGGTTTCTATGCATGTTCGTATGGTTGAAAACCCTCATTTTGGGTTTGTGGTTCATGAGTGTGTAGTTTAGCATCGTTTTATTTACTATTTTGCATTTCTTGCATTTTACTTTCACTGTTCTTAGTTTGTTATTTCATTTTTCATGCATTTGTGAACCATGAATTTGAAAATAGGGCTTGCAATCGCAGAGATTGCATTACCCGAACAACAACATGTTTCTGGGCTAGCTACGACGCTAACCGCCCTACGGCGCTATCCTTGGATAGCGTCGTAGGTGAGGTTTAGCGCCGTAGTTGCCCAGAACTTAAACAAAAATTTGCCCTACGGCACTAAACCAACGGCGCTATCCTCAGGTAGCGTCGTAATTTCTGTTTAGCGCCGTAAGTCCCCAAAATTCCTCTATCTCACAGAACCCACCCACGGCACTATCCTTACGACGCTATCCTAGGATAGCGTCGTCATTTAATGTTTAGTGCCGTAATATCCCCCCTTTTTCCAAAAACTTCTTATTTCTCAAACCACCTACGACGCTATAGCGCCGTAGTTTAGTGTATAGCGTCGAAGATACCCATTTAATCCAAAATTCATTTACCCTCTTGCACCAACCCATGACGACGCTACCCTCACGGCATAGCGCCGTCATATCTGTCTAGCGTCGTAATCAGCATCTTCATGCAGATTTTCCATTCTCCATTTCCATCATTAATTAATTGAACCCTCTAGTCATTAATGATTGGTGATTCTAATTAGCAATAATTAAATCATTAATTGTTTTGATTAAAGGATCTTTGTTCCATTGTCATTAAAACAATTTTCTATAAACAAAATCATGATGTCTTAAACAGATAATCCGGACTGTAATTAATTATGGTAAGATGGATTATTTAAGCCATCAATTATGGATTGATTCCATAACCTTGCATGAGAAACCAATGTCTCTCATGCAAGACTCTTCTCTTTATTCCATTTTATTTTGTCCTTTGCGTATTGTGTGTAACAACTAATATAGAATACATCAGACTAATGTTGGCGGGTATTCCCTCACGAATAACTAGCTCGTAGTCTGGGTACTAGTTACTAAGTGTTATTTTACATGGTCTGGATGGCAATCAGTGGAAGCCTTGGCGGTTCGTCCATCCGGGACTATAATAGTTGCTCAACTGGCTCCCATCCGGATACAGTTTTATTTATTTTATCTTAATTTCCAAACCCAAATTCCAATCTGTAATAAAACTCTGCTAATGTCTGTCAACATTAGCTGATAAGTACTGCAGAGAGGAAACATGTAGGTTTTTATCTGAATTCACAGAAAGTGGAGGCCCAACTGGCATTGACACTGCCATTACAGGGCCTAAGCTGTCTAAATTCGCTCCATCCAAGTAAGTGGGAAATTGGACGGTAGATGTTTACAGTCCACCCAATTATTCTGCCCTTACTTTGGTCTCCTGACCACTTCATCTCTGTGTTCCACCTTCTGTCTAGACCCGCATCTATATTTTGGGTCAATTAATTTTACACTTCCATATATCTTTATGCATGATAATATTATGTACTATTGTGGTCTATAATATTTTGGGATCCTTCCCTTGGACAATAGAAGTCTAGATCTTAAACAGATATTGCTTATTAAATTTCCAACAAAAATCTCCTTATAAAATCCGGATCTGAGTAAGGGATAAATTCTACAGTTATGACTAATTCATATTCTATCAAGGGTTGATTTCGGGAAATTAGAAGCAGAGTCAGCGATTAGGTCTTATCTAGGCTGAAAGGATCTGTGTTTTAATTGAGAGTCTAGTACCTGTTTAGGGAATGGTTTTCAAACTCATTATTTTCCAAAATTACTGCTTATTGGGAATCTAAGATTAAATATGGGGTCCACTTGGACTCAAATACAGTGTAGTAAATAATCTTAGAGGAACATCATCCAGGCCTTGGTTATTTTCTAAGATAGGGTTGAGTTTTCTTTCAACTGCTATCCTCTCTTGCCAAAGCCTACTTTTGAGTCCTGAGTGAGTGCATCCGGAACGAACTAATTTATTAGTTCGTTTCATTAGTTTGTATCTCATAACCACCCTACGGGAAGTGAACACTGCGAGTAGTTCACCAAGAGCCGGGAATTCTTGATCCATACCCCTTCATTCTGATGGGGAACTGTCTTTTACTACCAGGGTCAGATCTTCAAAACCTCCGAGTGATAGATTTTAAATGCTTTCTCTACTGCTTTCTTTACCGCTTTCTTTTAACTGCTTTCTTTAGAGGTCACTCGGTTGTATTGATGATTGTGTAACTGCTACTAGGACTGATAGTTAAGGGATAGTTTAGGGCTTGATTAGAATCTTTGGGTGTGACATGGGAGAATGATAGTAGTACTTGGCATGTCAATAAATGATTTGTCAGGTGTTACTTGTCCACCACAGATGAAGTAACATACCCAGGCCAGGGCAGTTACAAATCTGTGGTATCTTAGAATCTGTGGTCTTAAGAACATGTAAACTCATACTGTAAGTACCTGTCTGTTAAAGGGAACGCAGTATTGAGAACATAAGAACTAGCTATCTGATAGAATTATCCCAAACCAATATCTGTGTATAAAAATGGAAGTTTAATACTGCTGTATTTGAATCTTGTCCAATTTTCATTCTTTTCTTCCTGTCCCTTCTGTCTACATTGTGATTCAGCTTCACGGCTGGCATAATGTAAATTTTCCTTGCTTTCATAGATAGTATTTATCGCAGTCTTAGAGTAATCTTTACCCGCTTTCTAGAATAGACTTATATGCTTTGTAGAATAAATTTAAACGCTTTCATAGTTTAGTTTAAATTCATGCCAGTAGTTGTTAATCACTTTCAAACCCATTGGAGCAATACGAATGGAAAATCTAGTAAAACGACGTGGGCCCTGCTTCTATCGCACATCCTCCAGTGAACGATCCGGTCTTACTACAAATTACTGCAATTTTTGACACCGTGCGCTTTCGGGCCACAGTTTCTTTACACGAGTAATAAAAACGTGACAACTTATAAATATATCCCTAATCCCAACTCCGCCTTCATAAATTGGTTTCATTAAATAAAATCAAAAACCAGGATTATGATCTTTCAGAAAATGCTCATATAATGGGAATGTGCTAAAAGTTTCATGGCGCGGATTTTCATGACATGGAACTATGATAAGTTCCATGATGCAAATTGCCAGGAACCTTCAGTGTGACAGACTGAAGGTTAAGATTGAACTATCTATCCCGGCTGCACCGTGGAAGTTGTCAAAAGTTTCATGCCAGGGAGGTTCACAGCGCCGTTTGAAATCAGAGTATCCCATATAAGTAATAAAAAGTGAAATATATCCTTAAACCCCTTCCCCATGAATCATAACTCTTTTCTTTTAATAAATTCTAACCTGGGATATTTTAGAAATACTCGTGTGCGGAAATTGTCAAAAGTTTCATGGCGCCGTTGCCGGGGAGGATGCAGCGCCGTTTTATTAGAGAATTACATTCTTCATTGCTCCTAGTTAGCTTATACATATAAATATAAATATTCACCCTCGAACCCGATTCTAACATGGGGAATGTACAGGTACCGTCATTATTGAAGCCGTTTTTCTATGCAAAGGAGGAAGCAGACGCCAGCCGAAATCCCGTACAACGCAGAGATAGAAAAGACAGCTCGATGTCTTAGGGCGGAGACTAAACGGAGACGGGAACGGGAAAGACAGGCATTACTTTCACCAAGCACTAGTAGTGACATCTCTGATATGGCCAACCCTGACCTTCCCCCAATCCTTCCACCCAATCCACCACTTTGCAACATCGAGGAAGACCCCGAAGATGCTGATAACGATGATTTGGATGATCCCCCTCCTCAGATCATACAAGGAGGCGGGAACCCACCAAACGTTGAACAGCAGCACTTCGAGGCACCTCTTCCCAATCCAAACCCTCAAAACCCACCAAACAACCAAAATTTTCAGAATCCTCAGTTTCCAAACCCCCAGTTTAACCAAAATCAGAATCATCCCAACCCGAACGATTTCAATGATCCCAGAAATTACTATCCAAATCAGCACTTCTACCCACAGCAATATCAAGGAGGGGTCGAGAACAATCAACAAGCAGCAGCCGCTGATTACATGCAGCCAATCTTGGAGCCATATTTGAACATTCCTGGACAAGCTCCATTCTTGGCCAGGAATTTCGAACTGAAGCCAGCCCTCATCAATCTTGTTCAGAGCAACCAGTTCGCAGGAGCAAGTCATGAAGATCCCCATGATCATCTGCAGACTTTCCTGGGACTATGTGATACGATCAAGAACCAGAGTGTATGTGCTAACACCATTCGACTAAGGCTGTTTCCTTTCTCTCTGACTAGCGGGGCGAGAACATGGTACAAATCACTGCCCGTGAATCAGAAGTCTGCATGGGAAGACGTGATCAGAAATTTCTTGACAAAGTACTTCCCGGAGTCCAAGTTAGATGAATGCCGCTCTAAGATTGCGGAGTTCAAGATGAAACCAGACGAGTCCCTGTATGATGCAAAGGAACGGTTCTTCAACTTGCTCAGGAAATGCCCCCAGCATGGTTTCCATGAGTGGGAGAAATTGAGAAAGTTCTATAGCGGTTTGACCCCAGCATGGAAGAACATGCTTGATGCTGCTGGTGGTCAACACCTGCTTTACATTTCCATGGATCAAGCTTGGGCCAAGATTGAAGCAATGAGTGTAAACAGAACTGTTCTTTCTGATGATGTTAATTCCCCTCCCCCTCGTGGTTTATGTGCTGTAGGTACAGTAGGGAAATCCGAACTAGACAAACTGAAAGACCAAGTGGCCGTCTTGGCCTTGAATCAGGAAGCTGGGAGCTCTACACAGGCTCAAAATACTGAAGCTGTTTGCGGGACTTGCCAAGGCCCGCATCCCACCGAGTCCTGTCAGCAAGTGGCGAATGAAAGCTGTAACTATGCAGGTGGATTCCAAAACCGGCACCCGAACCTTTCATATTCCAACAACAATGCTTTGAATTCCCATCTGTTGACCCAGCCTCAACAGTTCAACCAACCAAGGCCCAGCACTTTAACCCAGGCTTTCAGCCTCATATTCTAGCTAGGCCACCTCAAAACCAAAATTTCCAAAACTTTCAGCAGCCACAGAATCAGTTTGTCCCGAATCATAATCAGTTTGGTCAAAACCAAGGTCAGAACCAGAATTGGAACCAGAACCAGCAGAAACCCCCTTCCAGATTAGAGACCCTCATGACTGACTTCATCACCAGTCAAAAGGAAATCAATACTCAGTTGCAGTCTTCTATCCGGAATGTGGAGACGCAGGTTACACAAATGGCCAAGGAAATGCAGAAAAGAGACCAAGGAACTCTACCCAGCACTGCTGAGAAAAATCCTCAGTGTAAGGCCATCACACTGAAGTCTGGCAAAATTCTGGAAGGACCCAAGGGCAAAGAGAAACTGGTACAAGAAAATGAACTGGAAAGTGATATTGAGGAGAATGAAAAGGAAGCCGAAAAAGAGACAGCCAATCTGCAGACTGATGCTGCCCCTGAAACGGCTGAAACAGATAAGGGTACAGGTGGAGGTACAACTTCCTTCCCTTTACCACAAAAACAAGTAGATAATAACAAGTACATGCCTAGGATTCCTTATCCTGCACGTCTTAAAAATAAGGAACATGATCTTAAATTCAAGAAATTTCTGGAACGATTAAAGTCTGTAGAGATAACCATTCCTCTCACAGAAATGATTTCCGAAATGCCCATCTATGCTAAGTTCTTGAAAGAATTGATTTCAGGAAAAAGGTAGGTCGAGCAAGAGGAGGTGATTATTCTCAACAGCACATGCAGTGCCATAGTTCAGAGGAGATTGCCCGAAAAGAAAGAGGACCCCGGATGCTGCACACTTCCAGTACAATTCGGAAAGGCCAAAGTGAGTATGGGGCTTTGTGATTTAGGATCGAGCATCAATGTGATGCCACTAGCTATGGCAATTCGCCTTAAGCTTGGAGAGATTCAACCAATCAAGATGAGACTGCAGCTCGCAGACTGATCAATCACTCAGCCCGTAGGGATCCTCAAGGATGTTGTGGTCAAAACCGGCCAGGTTCTCTTCCCGGTTGACTTCATTATCCTCGACATTGAAGAAGATTCTGAAATGCCACTTATCCTTGGACGCCCATTCCTGGCCACTGGTGGTGCACTAATTGACGCTAAATCTGGAAAGGTCACATTGAGGGTCGATGGCGAGGAAATCACCTTTGATATGGAACAGCTGCAGAAGTTTCCGAATGAGGGAGCTTGCTCCATGTTTTCTGTAATAGATAGTGGAGAGAAAATTAATTGTGAGGAGAGAGAGCTTGACTCTGGATTTGATCATGAAATGATGCTGGATGACTTATCAAAGCAGGTACTGAAGCCTGCTGGCGTGGAGCACAAAGGATGCAAAGCCGTTCACTTTGCCGATCCCGAAACAGGGGATTTGGAGGAGTTTGACGGCACAGACTTCCATGACGACGCCGACCAAGAGGAGGCGGATCTTGTACTGATGCAGGATCTGGAAGGTAAAACTGATCTTCTCCCATCTAATTCTCGCAAATTACTCCCTTCCGTTGAATGCCCACCAGAGCTTGAACTTAAAACATTGCCCGATCATCTCAAGTACGCGTTTCTCGCAGAACATAAAAAATTACCTGTGATTGTTTCGGCTAAGCTCTCCCAAGAGCAAGAAAATGCTTTGGTGGTCGTTCTTAAAAATTATGTGCGTGCAATCGGTTGGACCATTTCTGATATCAAAGGAATAAGCCCTTCTGTTTGTATGCACAGGATTTTAATGGAGGAGAATTTCAAGGCCTCTCGCCAGCCCCAACGAAGATTGAACCCACCCATGCAAGAAGTGGTAAGAAAGGAAGTGATCAAGCTGTTAGACGCCGGTATTATATACCCGATTTCTGATAGCAAATGGGTCAGTCCTATGCAGGTTGTTCCAAAGCGGGGTGGGATGTGCATTACGCAGAATGAACAAGGGGAAGAAATTGCCACGCGCCCAGTCACCGGATGGAGAGTCTGCATAGACTACCGGAAGTTGAACGAGGCAACTCGCAAGGACCATTTCCCTTTACCTTTTATCGATCAAATGTTGGAACGATTGGCGGGAAGGGCGTTTTATTGTTTTTTAGATGGTTATTCTGGATACAATCAAATAGTGATCGCCAGTGAGGATCACGAAAAAACTACCTTTACATGCCCCTATGGCACTTTTGCCTATAGGCGCATGCCTTTTGGATTATCCAATGCACCAGCTACTTTTCAAAGATGCATGATGTCTATATTCTCTGAATTTATCGAAAAATGCATTGAGGTCTTCATGGATGACTTCTCTGTATATGGAGATACGTTTGATGAATGTTTGACTAATCTTGCTAAGATTTTAAAGAGGTGTGAGGACACTAACTTGGTTTTAAATTGGGAAAAGTGCCATTTTATGGTCAATGAGGGCATAGTGTTAGGTCATCGCATTTCTCGTGCAGGTATTGAAGTTGATCCAGCCAAAGTTTCCATCATTTCCAATCTCCCTCTTCCTAACTCGATCAAATCAGTTAGGAGCTTCTTAGGGCATGCCGGTTTCTACCGGAGATTCATTAAGGATTTCTCTAAAATTGCCAAGCCGCTCACTAATCTGCTTTGTAAAGAAAATCCTTTCTTAATAAATGAAGCGTGTGTCCAAGCCTTTGACACGCTCAAGAAGATGTTGGTTTCTGCACCGATAGTGCAACCACCCGATTGGTCAATACCTTTCGAGGTAATGTGCGATGCTAGTGGTCTCGCCGTAGGCGCAGTTCTTGGACAACATAAGGATGGGAGACACTGCGTAATTCATTACGCAAGTCATGCCCTGAATGAAGCCCAAATTAACTACACCACAACGGAGAAAGAGATGTACGCTGTAATCTTCGCGTTTGATAAATTCAGACAGTATCTTATAGGTACGAAGACTATAGTATACACCGATCACTCTGCATTGAGATACTTGTTTAGCAAACAAGATGCCAAACCTCGATTAATCAGGTGGGTACTTCTGTTGCAAGAATTCGACATCATAATAAAAGATAGGCGAGGTCGAGATAATGGTGCTGCTGACCACCTATCTCGATTAGATAATGATAAAAAGGAAAAAGCCGTTAATGAAGAGTTCCCGGACGAACAGTTGTTCGCACTGCATTTGCACAATCAAGCTTGTCCATGGTTTTCCGACATCGCTAACTTCTTGGCATGCGGGATAACCCCACAGTTTTCGAACTATCATCAGAAGAATAAGTTCAAACGAGATGTATTAAGTTACTTCTGGGAAGAACCTTATCTCTTCAAACACTGCGCTGATTCAATAATCAGGCGATGTGTGACCGAGCATGAAGCCTATCAAATTGTCAGAAAATGCCATGAATCAGAATATGGAGGTCACCATGGTCCCGCTCGAACGGCCCACAAGGTCCTCGAATGTGGATTTTATTGGCCTCACATCTATGAGGATTGCAAGACATTTGTGAAAGGTTGCGACAAGTGCCAAAGATTAGGAAACCTCTCCAAGAGGGATGAGATGCCTCAAAAGGGAATTCTCACACTTGAGATTTTCGATGTATGGGGAATTGACTTCATGGGACCGTTCCCACCATCTGGTGGAAACTACTATATCTTGGTGGCTGTCGATTACGTGTCCAAATGGGTTGAGGCTGTCGCATTACCGACCAATGATGGTAGCCAAGTCATCAAGTTCCTCAAGAACAACATTTTCAGTCGATTTGGCATACCTAGGGTGGTGATATCTGATGGAGGAACACACTTTATTAATAAAGCATTTGAAACTTTAATGAGTAAAAATGAAATCCTCCATAAGATAGGCACGCATTATCATCCTCAGACTAGTGGTCAAGTCGAAGTATCCAATCGCGAAATCAAGCACATACTCGAAGCCACTGTAGGGATAACCCGCAAGGATTGGGCACGTAAGCTCAATGATGCTCTATGGGCATACCGCACAGCTTTTAAGACTCCCATTGGGATGTCCCTGATGCACCCTGAGAAATCACATTTAAATGAGCTTAAACTATGTTAAAATGGACCTAAATTGCTGCATGAGGCCCTATTTTATTGCTTTTTAATGTACATTTCATGTGATGTGTAAATATTAATAAGACTGATTAAATTGAGCTTATTTGAGTTCAATTTACCTTGTTTTATGCTTTTTAATAAGACTTTGGCAATTCTAATACATTGCAATGATGTTTCAGGCATTAAAATGAAGAAAGAAGATGTTCGGAGGTCAAAGGATGCAAAATTCGGAATTTTCAACACTGGAAGGCTCCAGAATGCGCCACTAAGGCATGGCGGCGCATAAAAGTGCTCTCCAGCGCCATTTTATGCGCCATTTCAACACTTGGGAAAATTTCGGATGGAAAAAGCTTCAGGATGCGCCAGCTCTTCTTGGCGGCGCATAAAAAGCCATTCCAGCGCCACTTTTTGCGCCGTTGTCAAATTTTAGGAAATTGTCAGAATGCACCGCTTCTTCTTGGCGGCGCCTGAAACCACCTTGGAGCGCCACTTTTTGCGCCGTTTTGGAAAATTCGGAAAATCAGCGTATGCGCCAGTGCTCTTTGGTGGCGCCTAAAA
Organism: Hygrophila difformis; assembly: GCA_030278955.1. Taxonomy (NCBI): domain Eukaryota; kingdom Viridiplantae; phylum Streptophyta; class Magnoliopsida; order Lamiales; family Acanthaceae; genus Hygrophila; species Hygrophila difformis. The sequence goes on from JAOANR010000001.1 coordinate 15,878,137, forward strand.
CCCTCTCCGAGCGCCATTTTATGCGCCATCGTCGCGGTTGAGCAGTTCCTTAACCTCCCGAACTCGGTTTTAAACACCGTTTTCTTCATTTCTTCGACAACCAGACGCAAATATTCGAAGGAAAACGCTCTGAAATCATCTGCAAATGGGAGAAGAAGGCCGGAAACACAAATTCATGCCGGAGGAATGCATCAAGGACGCTGTTCTGGATGTGTTCTTCCTATTCTAGGTGTTGCCTTTCTTTTTCTTGCTTTGTAATGAATTAAATTTGCCTTTAAAAGTAATCTGCTATCATGTTTTTAATTTGTAGACGGATTTCTATAATGTTCGTGTTAGAAGTGTTCTAGAACGGGAGTTCAGAATCACTTTGAAGTACGAATTCATCTTTTATGGAAGTATATAATATGTCGATGCTTTATTCTGAAATCTGGAATTCTGATTAATATGTTTTTAATCGATGTTCTGTGTTTAGGAATAAGAATTTGATATTTCTGATCGCTTAAACTGGATAAATTTGTTATAAGGTTAGATTCTGCATTAGAATTGTATGTCAGATGCCTGCAAATTGATCGAGAATTCATGTTTTCATCAAATCTGTTATCTGAAATGTTAATCTGCTAAGAAATATAATTGATCGATCAATCTGTATCATCTATTTTTAGTAATCTGGCATTAATTCTAATTTATCTGCATTTTAATATTAATTAAATCCAGTTTACCATGTTTTGCTATTATTTTACCATAATTGTTAAATTATTTACACTGTTCTGCACAATTAAATGTTAGAATTCAATTCTATAAATTCTGCTTTGCTAAATCGGGAGATAAAAAGTAGAATTAATATTTTAGTACCGGAATTGGGAATAAATTACATTATAAATGAATTCTGACATGTGCACAATGATTTGGGAAATGAAAAGTGCCTATTAATTGCTATAGGAAAATTTGTAAGCTTGGGAAAGACTCAAATTTAAGCCTAGAATAATGATTGCAGAATGTTAGATAATCTAACCAACTTCCATGAAATCTGTCTAAGCATAATTTGATTATTGGCAGATTATAATATTTTTAATCTTTATAAAATAATTAATTCTAAGAAATTGATCTTTTTAGACATTGGAAAATGCTAAATCAATATGCAATTTCTATTTTATATAAAGATGACAATATTTAAAATATTACAAGCAACTCCCATTTATATTTTTATTAAATATAATTTTAACTAGCTTTATTTTAAATTTAATGTCATTGTTTTTTAATTTAAATCACCATTAGAATTAAACAAATCCTTTTCAAAATATAAAATATATTAAATAAACTTAAAACAATTAAAATATTCTCCGGAATGAAATAATATTCTGAAATTCCCTTGGGTTCGACCCGGTATTAACCGGTTTTTATTACTTGATGACAACCATCCGCTTGTGGTAAAATATGAGTAGTGAAAATCACCCATCAAGTTTTTGGCGCCGTTGCCGGGGAGTTTGTTGTGAATTTTTAATTGTTTTTAGTTTATTAATTTAAATCTATTAAGTTAAATATTAATTTAACTGTTATTTATTTTATTTTATTTTATTTTATACTTGCAGTGCGAAGCAAACAAGCAGAAATAGCTTATGATCCTGAAATTGAGCGTACTCTTAGAGCTATTAGATTAGAGAAACGTAGGAGACCAGCTCAGTTGGAAATTTTAATTAATTCATCCTCTGATGAAGAAAACTATTCTCCAACGACTCGAGTTTCAACAATTCAAACTAATCAATTAGTTGCTCAGTTCAATAGGTTAAACATGGCAGCGAATGATAATGATAATCAGGGTAATAATGGAGGTAACGGTGGTGATTTGGAGCACGATGATCAAGCTGAAATGACCATTGAAGAACACTTACAAGGAACTAGTGGAAATCTGCTTAATAGAACTCCTAGGCCAGATGTAGATGCTTTAAGCTTTACCCTTCAGCCTGCACTAATCACTATGGTTCAAGCTAATCAATATAATGGATCACCTACTAATGGTGCTGTAGAACACATAAGGAACTTTCTGGACTATTGCGACACAGTGAAAATAAATGGTGTTACTAGTGATGAAATTAAGTTGAGATTGTTCTCGTTTTCACTCAGAGATAAGGCTAAAACTTGGTACAACTCACTTCAATTAAGAGATGTCACTACTTGGGATAAAATGTTAGAAGCTTTCTTAGAACAATTCTTCCCACCATCTAAGGTTATTGAATTACAAGAAAAAATCAAAGAATTTGTGCAAGATGAGGGTGAAACTTTACTTGAAGCATGGGATAGATATAACACTTTATTGGCAAGATGCCCGAATCATGGCTTTGAAGATTGGCAGCAGATGCACTTCTTCTACAATGGGTTGATTGATCATTGGAGGAACTTGTTGGATGCGGCAGCTGGAGATTCATTTCTGTCTATAGGACCCTCGAGAGCTAAGGAAATCATAGAGAAAAAGATTTCTAATATGAAAAAATTTCCTGGTAAGAAAAATGCTAGAAATAAAACAAAAGGGGGAATCTATGAGGTAGAAAAGGCAGTTGCTATAGATTCTAAGTTAGATGCTTTGATGAGGGAAGTTTCTACGCTTAAGGAAGGTCAAGCTAAAGTTGTGAGATGCGGTATTTGTCATGGACCTCACGAGTCATCAGCTTGTCACTTGCTTGATCAAGGACTTCAAGAGACTATGCAGTGTGAGGGCACGGAGGAGCAAGTGGAAGATGTGAACTACATGGGAAATAGGCAGCAGAATTACAACCAAAACCGACCTCAAAACCAAAATTTCTACCCTAATCAGAATTCTCAATTTCAACAAAACACCTATCCACAAAACAACCGTCAATCTTATCCACAAAACCAAAATCAAAATTACCCAAATCAAAATCCAAATCAAAACCAGAATTTTCAAAATCAAAACCAAAACTATAATCAAAACAGAAATCAGAATCAATCTTTTTACCCTAACCAACAGCCTAGGAACTTTCAACCTCAACAACAGCTGCAACAAAATCAAGTAAGTGATGAGGTCAATCTAAAAGAGTTAATGAACACAATTGTGTCTCAACAACAAACAATTCAGCAAATGCAAGCCTCAATGAGAAATCTGGAAGTTCAAGTTGGTCAAATTGCTAGGGATACCTCAAATAGACAGCAAGGAACACTACCAAGCATGCCTGATCTTAATCCAAAAGAGCAATGTAAAGCAATCACTTTAAGGAATAAAAAGGAATTACCTAATCCTTACCCTACCTTAGATGATCCAGAGGTTTTAGCTGATGCTATAGAAGATCAAAATGAGGATACAGATAAAGAAAGTCAGCATAAAAGCACTGATGAGCCTAAGGAGAGTGAGAAACTTAGAGTTGAACAAGATAAGGATAAAGGAAAGTCTGCTGTCTCAGTCAAGCCATATCAGCCACCCATCCCTTACCCACAGCGTCTTAAGAAGGCTAAGGAAGATAAAGATTATGCTAAATTCTTAGAAGTCTTTAAGAATTTAAGAATTGATATTCCTTTTTCTGATGCTATAGCACAAATGCCTGTGTATGCTAAGTTTTTAAAAGAAATTTTATCAAAAAAGAGGAGTGTTGATGATGAAGAGAAAGTGACACTGACAGGGGAGTGTAGTGCAATCTTACAAAGAAGGCAACCTGTTAAACAAAAAGATCCTGGGAGTTACACTATTCCGTGCATCATAGGCACTAAAGAATTCAACAAAGCTTTGTGTGATCTTGGGTCTAGTATTAATCTGATGCCTCTACATGTCTTTAGAGAACTAGGAGTAGGAGTTGTGAAGCCCACTAGGATGCAGCTACAGCTTGCTGATAGATCCATTAGGACTCCTTTAGGCATTGTAGAGGATGTTCCCGTTCAAGTAGAGAGCTTCATTTTCCCTGTTGATTTTGTTGTTCTTGATATGGAAAAAGACATTGATATTCCTCTGATTTTAGGTAGACCATTTCTTCAAACTGGTAGGGCTATGGTAGACATGGATGATGGTAAAATTACACTTAAAGTAGGTAATGAACAAGTGTCGTTTGACATTTCTAAGACAACTAAAACACAACACGCTAGTTCTGATACCTACCCGTGTAATAGAGTCACAGCTATCTATCAGGAGGATGAGGTGATTGAGAGAGAGTTTTTTGCTAGACACGATCCCTATAGGAAATTTGAGCAGTTAGTGGAGAGTTGTGAGGACTTAGCTGAAAGTAAGTGTGAGGGAGGATTACCTGTGCAAGTAGCTTGTGCGATAGAAGAGTCTAAGTTAGTCCCATCTGTTGAAAAGCCACCAACGTTGACATTGAAGGAGCTGCCATCACACTTGAGGTATGTTTTTCTAGGTGAGAATGATACTTTACCTGTTATTGCAAGTAATAAATTAAATGATGATCAATTAAATGCATTAACACAAGTGTTGAGTAAGCATGTTCGAGCAATAGGTTGGATGATAGCTGACATCAAGGGACTGAGTCCAGCACTGTGCACATATCGGATTTACATGGAGGAGGACAACAAGCCAGTTAGACAGCCCCAAAGGAGATTGAATCCACATCTACAAGAAGCTGTAAGAGCAGAGGTTATTAAACTACTCGATGCAGGTATTATCTATCCTATTTCTGATAGTCAGTGGGTGAGTCCAGTTAAAGTAGTGCCTAAAAAGGGAGGTATGACTGTGATTAGAAATGAAAGGTGAATTAGTACCTACTAGACCTACTACTGGATGGCGTGTATGCATTGATTATAGGAGATTGAATGATAAAACTAGGAAAGATCATTTTCCATTGCCTTTTATTGATCAAATGCTAGAGCGTTTAGCTGGTCATGAATTTTATTGCTTTTTAGATGGCTATTCTGGTTATAATCAAGTTCCAATTGCACCTGAGGATCAAGATAAAACTACTTTACCTGTCCTTACGGTACTTTTGCATATAGGAGAATGCCATTTGGTTTGTGTAATGCTCCGTCTACATTTCAGAGATGCATGATGTCTATATTTTCTGATTTAATTGAGACATGCATTGAGGTATTTATGGATGATTTTTCTGTATTCGGGTCTGATTTTGAAAAATGTTTAATTAACTTGGAAAAAGTTCTGATTAGATGTGAAGAGTCAAATTTAGTTCTTAATTGGGAAAAATGTCATTTTATGGTTAATGAAGGTATTGTCTTAGGACATAGGATTTCTAAAAATGGCATCGAAGTTGATAGGGCTAAAGTAGAAGTGATTGCAAAAATTCCACCTCCTAATAATTTAAAAACTCTGAGAAGTTTTCTGGGTCATGCTGGATTTTATCGAAGGTTCATAAAAGATTTTTCAAAAATTGCATTACCTCTGTTTAAGCTGCTATGTAAAGATGTTGAGTTTGATTTTACTGATGAGTGTATTGAGGCGTTCAATAGGATCAAGGAAGCATTGGTAACAGCACCAATTATTCAGCCACCTGACTGGAGTTTGCCATTCGAGATCATGAGCGACGCTAGTGACTTTGCTGTTGGAGCAGTATTGGGTCAACGAAAGGATAAGAAACTTCATGTTATTTATTATGCTAGTCAGGCCTTAAATACTGCACAGAAAAATTATGCCACTACTGAAAAAGAGCTTTTATCTGTTGTGTATGCATGTGAAAAGTTTAGGCCATATCTGATATGCTCAAAAACTGTAGTTTACACTGATCATGCTGCTATTAAATATCTGTTTGCAAAGAAAGATGCTAAACCACGGTTAATTAGATGGGTACTATTGTTACAGGAATTTGACTTGGAAATTAGAGATAGAAAAGGAGAAGAAAATCCTGTAGCTGATCACTTGTCGAGATTGGAACATGAAAAAGGGGAAGAAAAATTAATAAATGATGCATTTCCTGATGAAAATTTGTATTTAATTAATAACACTTCCTCTGATCCGTGGTTTGCTGATTTTGTGAATTATTTGGCATGTGGTGTAATTCCTGATCATATAAAATGGCATAGCCAAAAACAAAAATTTAAAACTGATGCTAAATATTTTATTTGGGATGAACCTTATTTGTTTAGACTTTGTTCAGATCAAATCGTAAGGAGATGCATCCCCGATGAAGATTTTGAGAAAGTATTAAAGGCTTGCCATGAAGGACTTGGAGGAGGACATGTTGGACCGAATAGGACAGCTCATAAGGTACTCGAAGGTGGTTTATATTGGCCTAATATTTATCGTGATGCTAGATCATTTGTGTTAAAATGTGATGTATGTCAAAGGGCTGGTAATATCACTAAAAGGGATGAAATGCCATTAAAAGGAATTATGCCTGTTGAGTTGTTTGATTTGTGGGGAATTGATTTCATGGGTCCATTTCCACCATCTAATGGGAAATTGTATATTCTTGTTGCTGTAGAATATGTATCAAAATGGGTAGAAGCTGAGTCATGTGCTTTAAATGATGCTAAACAAGTGATTAAATTTCTGAAAAAACAAATTTTTACTCGTTTTGGTGTGCCTAAAGCAATCATTAGTGATGGTGGATCTCATTTTGTTAATAGGGCTGTTAATCAATTGTTATCTAGATTTCACGTTCACCATAGGATAACAACACCCTATCATCCTCAAGCCAATGGTCAGGTAGAAGTCACTAATCGTGAGGTTAAAAAGATTTTGGAAGCTACGGTAGGAAAATCTAGAAAAGATTGGGCTTTTAAGTTAGATGAAGCATTATGGGCTTATAGGACAGCTTTTAAAACACCTATAGGTATGACTCCTTTTAAATTGGTTTATGGTAAAGCTTGTCACTTACCTTTTGAACTTGAGTTTAAATCACTTTGGGCTATGAAGAAATTGAATTTTGAATTTAAGGAAGCTCAAGAGAAAAGGAAAATAGATCTCACTGAGTTAGAAGAAATAAGACGTCATGCTTATGACAATGCTTTAATTTATAAAGAAAGAACAAAGCTTTATCATGATAAAATGCTTAGGCCTAAGGTGTTTGAAGCTGGTCAATTAGTGCTTTTATATAATTCTAGATTTAAACTCTTTCCTGGTAAATTGAAGACGAAATGGTCAGGACCTTTTAGAATTGTAAAGGTGTTGGATAATGGTGCAGTCGTTTTAAAAGCTGAAGATGAAAGAGAATTTACTGTAAATGGTCAAAGACTTAAACATTATTTTGGAGATGAAGTTAAATTCATCGAACAAATTAATGTTAAGCCTTTGGTTATTTAAATCTGCTTATTGAAGTATTTGCATTGCATGTTAAATTATGTTGAGTTTTGATTTATTACATTTATAAAAACCAATAAAAATTATAAAATGGCAGAAAAAGACAAAAATATTTTGCATTTTATTGTTTATGTGCCTTTAGTTGTTTTACTGCTGTTATTAATGTAAGTCGTGCTTTCATTTTAATTATGCTGTTTAATTGTTATGCTATGTATTGCATGTGTTCAATAAATTGAGTAGGACATTGCTTTTGAATTGGAATAAGTAGCAAAATGTTGAGAAATGATAGACTTGTGTGTGCTTGGAGGATTGATCTTGAATTGTGCATTTTTGACTCGTTGATGAGTTGAGGAGGAGGATCTATATGGACTAGTTGATTTGATTGAGGAGAATCATGATCCGGGAGGATTTAGGGAGGTTACATATGCTAAATCTGACTTGCTAACTGTAGGGAGTGTATTGAATATCATTTTGGTGAAGTTTGAGCTGAAATTCGAGTGCCACATACTCAGTTTAGGCGCCACACCTTCTTGGTGGCGCCTAAAATCAAGCTCAGGCGCCACTTTGTGCGCCATTTTCAACCTTGGAAAAATTTGGAGTCGGTTTATGCGCCACACACACCGAGTGGCGCCTAAAACTGCTCTTGAGCTCCAAAAATTGCGCCACTTTTAAACTTGGAGAAAGTTGAAGTCAGGTTATGCGCCACTTCTTCTTTGTGGCGCATAAAATCACTCCGGAGCGCCACTTTCGGCGCCACCCTCAGACTTGGAAAATTTTTCGATCACAGAATGCGCCACTCCTTTTTCGCGGCGCATAAATAAGACCTTATGCGCCATTTTGGCGCATCGACCCGCGGGTCAGAACCCTGACCCGGGTCCAAAATCGGGCTTTTTACTCCAAAATACACCTCCTCTCCTCATTTTTCATCCATTCAACCGAAAACACTCCCTCCTCTTCCTTCTTCACCCTGCGCCATCCTCCTTCCAAGCGACACCATCCGCGCCACTTTGGTAAGAATTCTTCCAATTCTTGTTTCTTCCTATCAATTCTCATCTACATTGTCAATTCTCATTCCAAAAACCCCAATTTTTGCTTGTTTACCCAAATTAGGGCTCAAGAACCCTAGTTCTTCAACTTTGGGGAATCCTCTTCAAAGTGTTCAAATCCTTCAATCTAGGTAAGAATGGCTATCCTAATTCAAGCATTATCATATTCTAGTGCTTTGGATTGCATCAATTTTGGTATTGGTATTGTTACTTGAATTTTGGGTTTTTGTAGAATGTGGGATAAAATTTGATTTTGATTGTCTAAAATTTAATTTTAGCATGAGCAAGTGATGTTGAACATGGTTTGAATGCATAATGATGAAATTTTTGGATTAACATTAAAACTTGGGATTTTTGAAAATTTAAAAATCTGGAAATTATTTTAAATTAACTAAAATGATATTTGTGTTTAATTAAATGGATGAAACATTACTAGAATATGTCATTTTAGTTATATTAAAACTATAAAGTTGTTCTTTTATCAAAAATTCCATGTTCTTCATAATGTGACTTAATTAAACCATGTTTTGATAAAAGCTCTCTTATTTGTAAGTTAGTTAATTTAAATAGGTTAATTTATCATATGAATAAATTGAAATGGATTTAAATATTAATTTAAACCATTTGTAATGCATTAGTTTGATAGTTTAGGTTGTTTAGGTTTTTAAATGTTAAGATTTAATAAATTAGAGAGTTTTTATTAAAAAGACATGTTTAACATGAATTCTGAACTTTAAAATAAAATGGGTGTTATGTGTAAACAAAGTTTAGGATTCATAATTTTTAAAAATGCAACATCTTGGTCATTGAGTTATTTAAATTCCACATTCTAGGTTGATGTATATGTTTGCTTTGTACTTAACACTTAAGTTAAACCCTTGGTTTAAACTTAAGTGTGAGGATGGGAGGCAATGCATATATATGATACTAACCCGGAGTTTTTGTACAACCAGGTACTGAAATAATGTATAATCCTCCAAATCTTCCTAAGAAATCGGGTTATAGGTATATACCCATGCCCGATGGGAGATTGGGGATTTATGATCCACAGTCACCGGATAGCGTTCCTACTCCTATTCCTGATGAGCATATTTTTGAAAATCGCAGACTCCGCACTAAAAATTCGGTACAGATGGATCATCCACAGAGATCAGGTGGTGCTTCCAAGTCCAAGGGACTTCTCTCCTATTTTAGGAGGAACAAGTCCAGGAGTGGTGCATCTTCTAGACAGACCACAGTACCAGCTGATGACCATCAGGAGGTCAATCAGCCTGATCAGCCTGACCAGCCCGATCAGACCATTCAGCCTGAGACGTCTGATCATTCACAGGCCCCCTCTAGAGCCTCTCGGGGGAAGGCACCTGTCACGAGTTCCACTTCCTCTCGACCTAGGAGGGGGAGATCTGCAGCATTAGTTATACAGGAGCCTGTCCCTGAGGCTGTAGGAGGAGAGGAAGATGAGGAGGAGGTTGATCAGGAGGAGCAGGAGGATAGGGGAGGACCGAAAAAGCAGGATCCTAGAGCGTATGTCCCCGAGTTGCATTATATCAGCCCGAGCATATTTGATGCCACTGTGTTTAGGAGTGCCAGAGCCTACGAGTTATACAAGAGGTTTCACAAGAAGAGGATTATTGCCGATAGAGGATTTTCAGACAGAGATCTGCAGCACCCCCTACTCCGTGATGCTATCAGATCCAGAGGTTGGGAGAGATTCATCAGACATCCAGCCGGGACATATTCATGGGAGTTGACTAGGTTGTTTCTAGCCAACGCTGAGGAGGAGGATTCTTGGATTTTCGGCGTTAGAGTACCCATCACTCCTCAGCACATCAACCAATTTTTTGGAGTAGTGGATGTGCCTTATGGTAGAGACTTTTGGGAGCCGGTTATGAGGGCTGATGATAGGGAGGAGATCAAGAAGCTTGTCTTGATGTCGATGTTTGAGGGTCAGGAGGATGTCCTCACATATGATGACGATGACATGAGTAGGTTACATGGGCCTGATATGGATGCACCCATGTATCAGCTGCTCATGTTCTACAGATCTAGACTGAGTCCTTCGACTCACACCTCTGGACCTACTGCCTTGGATATGTACGTCCCATACTGCATCAAGGTGGGGAGCCCGGTCAACATGGGAGAGCTCATATCACTTGAGTTGAGACAGACACCAGGGGCGTCTAAGAGATCAGCTCTTATGTTCCCCAGCTTGATATGGCAGCTGTGTGCACATGCAGGAGTGGATATGGGGCAATTTGATAGAGACTGGAGGATGAGGCCCCCTATCCCCTTTGGGAAGAGGAACTTCAAGCTGCCTGGGATTAGATGCAAGCCGATGATACTCCCGAGAGAGTTACCCAGGCAGTCACCGCCACCTGCACCTTCACATGCTAGCCAGGAGCATTCTGAGGCTCCTTCGCAGTCCACCCGGGGTACACGAGGTGGTAGAGGCAGAGGTAGAGGACGTGGCAGAGCTCAGCCACAGCAGTCGCAGCAGTCACATCAGCAGTATCCGGGAGAGCCGGATTGGGCTAGGGCATTGAGGATTGATCAGCAGACGATGATGACCAACCAGCAAAACTGGATGAACACTATGGATGAGCGAATGAGGTTGGTAGCTCAGAGACAAAACTTCTTGAGCGATCAGATTGAAAAGAATGCCCGAGCCCAGGCTTATCATGCAGCCAGACTGGAGTATTTTATGTCCCAGAGCTTAGGACAGTGGTATGTCGCTCCTCAGACACCTTCTGAGGACGATGATGACGAGGACTACGTTGGGTCTGGGGATGGTAGCGATGAGGATGCTGAGGATGCTGATGCTGGAGATGGGTCCGAAGAAGTGGGAGACAACGATGATGATGATTCTGAGGACTCAGATTGACTGAGGGGAGATGAGCGATAGATAGGCTTATGATCATTATAGATGACATGTATTGATAGGCCTATGTATTTTACTCTATTGCTATTTTGCTACATTTCAGTATTTACATTTGGGTTGTAATTGTCCTAACTCTATTTTCTTTTATTACTTTTGCTATCTTAGACTTGTTATTTCTATTATCCATGTTCTTTTGATTTTATAGAGTATTAGATGGTGTTTAAATGGATTTTAAGATTTTTAGTTGCTTTTTAATTCAATAAAGTAGCTCTTACCAATAACATGCTAAATTGAGTTGTTCTGAACTGGTAAAAAGATCAATGAAGTTTATTTAAACTAGATTGAGATGTAGATGGAGTGAAATTGGTATTGTTGAGTGATTTGGAGATTTTGGACATAATGGGGAAGAACTTAGGAAAAACACATTCTGCTCGAATTGACACAGAATGCGCCATTTAGGCATAGTGGCCCCTAAAAACACCCTGAAGCGCCATTTCATGCGCCAGGAAACTTAGAAATTTTTCTAAGTTTTTCCAAAATGCGCCACACATGCTTGGTGGCGCATAAATCTGCCTTTCTGCGCCACTTTTTGCGCCGCAGAATTAAAATTTTTCCAAGTTTGCTTCAGGATGCGCCACTTCTTCTTGGTGGCGCATAAAACCTCCTTCCTGCGCCAATTTTTGCGCCATGGTAATTTTTAAAATTTATATTATTTTCAAAATGCGCCAGTTGTGCTTGGTGGCGCCTAGAATTGACCTTCTGCGCCACTTATGCGCCATCGACGCAAATTTTTCAAAAATTCGCGAATCCAAAATATTCAAATCATATCTATTCGATTTTTGGGATCCTAAACAGCATTATACTAACTCCAAATCATATGTTTGGTGTATATTTGGATCTAGATTAAATCAATCCCGCCATATCTCAACAAAATCAAGATTTCACCATCTTTAAAAGAGGCATGACCGATCGGTCATACCCTCATTCTCAAATCTGTCAATTTTTCTCTTCTTCCAGTTTAATTAGCTTTCCAATCCCAATCCTTTCTTCCTAAAATTCTGCCATCATGAGACCAAAGAGAAAGAATAACCCAAGAAACAATGGTGGAAAGAAATTGAAAGCCACAGAGCCTGCCCCAACACAGACACCGGAAATTAATGAACCCATTCTGGAGCCGGCTGCTGTGGGAGCTGAAGATGAGTTTGTGAACAATCTGGTAGCTCCCGATTCGTATAATGGTTACGATACTTCTTTCAATTCTGCTCAACCAACGGAGGATGATCCACAGCAAGAAGAAGATGTCGCTGAATCCCCAGAGGAAATCTCACCAGAAATTCCTCGTGAATCTAAAACCAAGGGGAAGATTCACAATAGAAAGAATGATACTACTCCTCTGGAAGAATTAACAGGAGATACTTTTAATCCGGCCATTTTCATCAATCAAACTGCGTATTCTTATTATCAGAAGATGGTGGAAAGATGGATTATTCCTGATAAAGGGTTCACTGAAGCTGACATGGAGAGATTTTCGGTTCATGATGCTCTCATGAGTCGAGGATGGATGAAATTTGCTGCGCATCCGGAAGGAATTTATTCTTGGGAGCTTACCAGACAGTTCTTGTGCAATGCTCAGTATGATCGTTATACTTCATGGATTAGGGGAGTGCCTGTGCCATATGGTCCCGCAGTGATCAATGAACTTTATGGTACTGTGGATGTTTCTTGCCCAGCTACGAAGAAGAAACACTTCCATGACCCTATTTATGAAGAAGAAGGAGGATCCGAATTGGAGAAAAGAATCTTGAGAGAGATGTTTGAAACTCAAAAGAAGGTGGCTTACATAGGAGAGAAGAAGGAGAATGTTGTAGCTACTTTAATGGCTGCACCGCTTTATCAGTTCTACCTGCTCTACAAGCATAAGGTATTTCCTACTTCGCACACTTCACAACCGAATGCAGAAGAACTTTATTTTGTGTATTGTGTGAAGAACGGGCTACCTATTGATATTGGAGAGATGATAGCATATGAGCTAGATAAAATGGCGTCTGACACTGCACGGATTGTGCTGGGATTTCCTGCACTAATCTGGACACTTTGTGAGAGAGCTGGAGTGAATATGACGGCCTATGCTCATGATGTGAAGCCAAAGCCTCCTATCTCCTTTAAGAATTTCTATAATAAGCCTGGAGTAAGGTGTGCAGAACTTGGTTACCCTACTACATCCCGTGGGACACCCACTTGTCATCCTGATAGACCTAGTACATCTGGTATTAAGGTAGAGCATGCAGAGATCGCAATCAATAGGATGACCTATGAGATTCATCAGCTTAGAGAGGAGATGAAGAGGAAGGAGGATAGTATAAGAGCACAAATTTCACAACTTTCTAATAGACTTGAATTCTTCATGTCTGAAAGTCTAGGTGACCGTTATATTCCTCCTACTACTAGTTCGAGCTCTACAGGGGATGATGATGTTCCTAGGGAAGATGAAGTAGGTGATTCGGATGGATCTTTAGAAATCTAGATTTGTGATTAGATAGGATTGCTCCCTTTTTGGTTTAATTTGTAATAGTTAGAATTATTTTGGTACTATCTTGCTTATTTAATTAATTTCTTTATGTAATAGTTGCTAGAATTTGTGGTATTTTGCTTTTGGTAAATTTATGGAATTTAATATTTTAATTAAATCTGTCCTTGTTTATTTAATGGATGAAAATAATTATTAAAAATCAAAAATCTGAAACTTATAAATTTAAAAGAGCAAAAATCTGAATTAAATGAATAAAGGATAGAATTTCAATTGTTGAATTTATAAATTACCATGTGTTCTAACAATTATCTTTTGTATGAGCAAATACCATATAAATATAAAAAGAAGCAGGATATACGCCATGAGAAGCAGAAGGGGAACATCCAATACGGTGAAAGAATTTCTAGGATCTACATATTCCAGGTGTGATCTTTTCATGTATTATGTTATCAATTTGCATGAAGAATATGGTAAGAGCTTGAGTTGATTTAATTTTAGTTTATTTTCTTATTTTCTATATTTAAATAAAATAGTACATGTATGTCTAGTCATTTTAAATTTAAATTGTGTTTTCTCAGTGGTGCTATTGTTTGGAGATTATCACATCATTGCCAATCTGGAGAAAATCCAAATAAGTCTAAATGTTCTGCTCTAATCCGATTTTACAATTTAATGAGTGTTAGGTTTCTTAGTTTAAAGTTCTAGACTTTGTCAAATTGTTATGCAATTTGTTTGGGCTATTGATGACAATTCTATTTGCCTTGCAGAAAACTATTTGATTAATTAGACTAGTTATTTGAAATGTGGAGAGTTATCATTATTTATAAATAAATATGCTCGTTCTAAGTCTTTTTAAATGCTTAATTAAAATAAAGTCAGAGTGAGAACCCTGTAAAAAAAAAGTTATCTTGCAAAAAGAAAAAGAAAAGAAAAATTAAAGAATGCAAGATTAAAAAAAAAAAAGAAGAAAAACAGGGTGATCAAATAAAAATTCATAAACTCTTGACTGGATGACTGGCACATATTCGGTGACACGAGTAGCTTTTGGAATTCAACCGTCTACAACTCAGCCAAAGTGTCTAGAATATAGTGAAACCTAGCCATAGATTGAGCATATTTAAAGACTGGAAAAGAAAAGCATATTTATATTATTCGCTTTCCCATATTGAGTGCTAGGTATAATTAATCTGTTTTCTGTATTGTAAGTGCTTTGGATATCTGGTTCTAATAGCTGATGCATACCAATTTGCCTAGTTCTAGTACATTAAACTTTGAACCCTCTTATCTCATTTTGTTGTTGAAATCTATGATTTGGCAGAACTATAAAGACTTTATCTTTATTATCTTGATTGGCAAGTTGATGTGCTAATTGATCTCATTGCTCAAGGGACGAGCAATATTTAAGTGTGAGGATGTTGATGCACCCTGAGAAATCACATTTAAATGAGCTTAAACTATGTTAAAATGGACCTAAATTGCATGCATGAGGCCCTATTTTACTGCTTTTTAATGTACATTTCATGTGATGTGTAAATATTAATAAGACTGATTAAATTGAGCTTATTTGAGTTCAATTTACCTTGTTTTATGCTTTTTAATAAGACTTTGGCAATTCTAATACATTGCAATGATGTTTCAGGCATTAAAATGAAGAAAGAAGATGTTCGGAGGTCAAAGGATGCAAAATTCGGAATTTTCAACACTGGAAGGCTCCAGAATGCGCCACTAAGGCATGGCGGCGCATAAAAGTGCTCTCCAGCGCCATTTTATGCGCCATTTCAATACTTGGGAAAATTTCGGATGGAAAAAGCTTCAGGATGCGCTAGCTCTTCTTGGCGGCGCATAAAAAGCCATTCCAGCGCCACTTTTTGCGCCGTTGTCAAATTTTAGGAAATTGTCAGAATGCACCGCTTCTTCTTGGCGGCGCCTGAAACCACCTTGGAGCGCCACTTTTTGCGCCGTTTTGGAAAATTCGGAAAATCAGCGTATGTGCCAGTGCTCTTTGGTGGCGCCTAAAACCCTCTCCGAGCGCCATTTTATGCGCCATCGTCGCGGTTGAGCAGTTTCTTAACCTCCCGAACTCGGTTTTAAACACCGTTTTCTTCATTTCTTCGACAACCAGACGCAAATATTCGAAGGAAAACGCTCTGAAATCATCTGCAAATGGGAGAAGAAGGCCGGAAACACAAATTCATGCCGGAGGAATGCATCAAGGACGCTGTTCTGGACGTGTTCTTCCTATTCTAGGTGTTGCCTTTCTTTTTCTTGCTTTGTAATGAATTAAATTTGCCTTTAAAAGTAATCTGCTATCATGTTTTTAATTTGTAGACGGATTTCTATAATGTTCGTGTTAGAAGTGTTCTAGAACGGGAGTTCAGAATCACTTTGAAGTACGAATTCATCTTTTATGGAAGTATATAATATGTCGATGCTTTATTCTGAAATCTGGAATTCTGATTAATATGTTTTTAATCGATGTTCTGTGTTTAGGAATAAGAATTTGATATTTCTGATCGCTTAAACTGGATAAATTTGTTATAAGGTTAGATTCTGCATTAGAATTGTATGTCAGATGCCTGCAAATTGATCGAGAATTCATGTTTTCATCAAATCTGTTATCTGAAATGTTAATCTGCTAAGAAATATAATTGATCGATCAATCTGTATCATCTATTTTTAGTAATCTGGCATTAATTCTAATTTATCTGCATTTTAATATTAATTAAATCCAGTTTACCATGTTTTGCTATTATTTTACCATAATTGTTAAATTATTTACACTGTTCTGCATAATTAAATGTTACTCCCTCCGTCCCATTCCTAATGTCCTACTTACTATTTTTGGATGTCCCATTACAAATGTCTTCTTTCTATAAATAGAAATGAATTTCCCCTCCAACAACTATGTGGACCCCACCATATACTCACAAACCAACTCTACCTTAATTCCCGTGCCCAACAGTAACAAGACACTTGGAGTGGGACGGAGGGAGTAGAATTCAATTCTATAAATTCTGCTTTGCTAAATCGGGAGATAAAAAGTAGAATTAATATTTTAGTACCGGAATTGGGAATAAATTACATTATAAATGAATTCTGACATGTGCACAATGATTTGGGAAATGAAAAGTGCCTATTAATTGCTATAGGAAAATTTGTAAGCTTGGGAAAGACTCAAATTTAAGCCTAGAATAATGATTGCAGAATGTTAGATAATCTAACCAACTTCCATGAAATCTGTCTAAGCATAATTTGATTATTGGCAGATTATAATATTTTTAATCTTTATAAAATAATTAATTCTAAGAAATTGATCTTTTTAGACATTGGAAAATGCTAAATCAATATGCAATTTCTATTTTATATAAAGATGGCAATATTTAAAATATTACAAGCAACTCCCATTTATATTTTTATTAAATATAATTTTAACTAGCTTTATTTTAAATTTAATGTCATTGTTTTTTAATTTAAATCACCATTAGAATTAAACAAATCCTTTTCAAAATATAAAATATATTAAATAAACTTAAAACAATTAAAATATTCTCCGGAATGAAATAATATTCTGAAATTCCCTTGGGTTCGACCCGATATTCACCGGTTTTATTACTTGATGACAACCATCCGCTTGTGGTAAAATATGAGTAGTGAAAAGTCCCCTTACAGACTCGTCTTCGGAAAAGCCTGTCATTTGCCCGTAGAGTTAGAGCATAAAGCTTACTGGGCCGTTAAAACGCTTAACTTCGATCCGAAAGTTGCTCAAAGCAAACGCAAGTTGGACCTCAATGAAATTGAGGAAATACGAGCATTAGCTTATGAAAGCTCTCGAATTTATAAGGAGCGGACCCAGAAGTTGCACGATCGCAGGATTAAGCCTAAGCATTTCTATGTTGGTCAAAATGTATTATTGTTCAATTCTAGGTTGAAGCTGTTCCCCGGAAAGCTTAAATCCAGATGGGAAGGACCACATGAAGTGCTGGAAGTGTTTCAAAATGGAGCCGTCAGGATCCGAACTGACAAGGGCAACATAGTGGTGAATGGACATCGATTGAAGGAATACCTCGGACAGTTCGATCCGGAGAAAGAAAGCCAGGCAGTGGCAGACCCGGCTTACATTCAATAAGAAACAGCATTTAAATCATAAAAATTTCATTTCATATTACCTGTTTATATATGTGTTATTTTGTTAGAGAATATCCAAAAATCAATTAAACATTTAGAGTACTAAAACTCTAAATGTGAGGATGTTGATATTTGGAGAAAACTTAACCTATTGGGTATATATCTGACTTGCAGGAAATTCGAACCAACAAAAGAAGGAGCAGAAAATCAAGAAGAAAACCAGGTTCCCGGTTGGATTAAGTCCATGAATTTAAGAAAATGATTTCGGAATTTAAAGCAATTTAAAACCCGAAATAATTTTTGCAAACAAATGGAATTAATCCAACCTATTTTATGCAAGTTTAATTTGATTTAAATAGCCCATTAACACACATAAATGTTTTGGACTAAAATCTCCTAAGTCCAAAACAAATAAAACCAGCTGAGGCCCAATTTCATCTCTTCAGGCCCAGTTCGCGTGAAAATTTTGAAAAAGTTCAAATCTGAAGTGTAACTACGACGCTATCCTTACCTACGATAGGATAGCGCCGTAGTAATGGGATAGCGCCGTAGGACACTTCCCCTTCTTCTTTTTGGGTTTCTATGCATGTTCTTATGGTTGAAAACCCTCATTTTGGGTTTGTGGTTCATGAGTGTGTAGTTTAGCATCGTTTTATTTACTATTTTGCATTTCTTGCATTTTACTTTCACTGTTCTTAGTTTGTTATTTCATTTTTCATGCATTTGTGAACCATGAATTTGAAAATAGGGCTTGCAATCGCAGAGATTGCATTACCCGAACAACAACATGTTTCTGGGCTAGCTACGACGCTAACCGCCCTACGGCGCTATCCTTGGATAGCGTCGTAGGTGAGGTTTAGCGCCGTAGTTGCCCAGAACTTAAACAAAAATTTGCCCTACGGCACTAAACCAACGGCGCTATCCTCAGGTAGCGTCGTAATTTCTGTTTAGCGCCGTAAGTCCCCAAAATTCCTCTATCTCACAGAACCCACCCACGGCACTATCCTTACGACGCTATCCTAGGATAGCGTCGTCATTTAATGTTTAGCGCCGTAATATCCCCTCTTTTTCCAAAAACTTCTTATTTCTCAAACCACCTACGACGCTACACCTACGACGCTATACGAGTATAGCGCCGTAGTTTAGTGTATAACGTCGAAGATACCCATTTAATCCAAAATTCATTTACCCTCTTGCACCAACCCATGACGACGCTACCCTCACGGCATAGCGCCGTCACATCTGTTTAGCGTCGTAATCAGCATCTTCATGCAGATTTTCCATTCTCCATTTCCATCATTAATTAATTGAACCCTCTAGTCATTAATGATTGGTGATTCTAATTAGCAATAATTAAATCATTAATTATTTTGATTAAAGGATCTTTGTTCGATTGTCATTAAAACAATTTTCTTTAAACAAAATCATGATGTCTTAAACAGATAATCCGGACTGTAATTAATTATGGTAAGATGGATTATTTAAGCCATCAATTATGGATTGATTCCATAACCTTGCATGAGAAACCAATGTCTCTCATGCAAGACTCTTCTCTTTATTCCATTTTATTTTGTCCTTTGCGTATTGTGTCTAACAACTAGTAAAGAATACATCAGACTAATGTTGGCGGGTATTCCCTCACGAATAACTAGCTCGTAGTCTGGGTATTAGTTACTAAGTGTTATTTTGCATGGTCTGGATGGCAATCAGTGGAAGCCTTGGCGGTTCGTCCATCCGGGACTATAATAGATGCTCAACTGGCTCCCATCCGGATACAGTTTTATTTATTTTATCTTAATTTCCAAACCCAAATTCCAATCTGTAATAAAACTCTGCTAATGTCTGTCAACATTAGCTGATAAGTACTACAGAGAGGAAACATGTAGGTTTTTATCCGAATTCACAGACAGTGGAGGCCCAACTGGCATTGACACTGCCATTACAGGGCCTAAGCTGTCTAAATTCGCTCCATCCGAGTAAGTGGGAAATTGGACGGTAGATGTTTACAGTCCACCCAATTATTCTGCCCTTACTTTGGTCTCCTGACCACTTCATCTCTGTGTTCCACCTTCTGTCTAGACCCGCATCTATATTTTGGGTCAATTAATTTTACACTTCCATATATCCTTATGCATGATAATATTATGTACTATTGTGGTCTATAATATTTTGGGATCCTTCCCTTGGACAATAGAAGTCTAGATCTTAAACAGATATTGCTTATTAAATTTCCAACAAAAATCTCCTTATAAAATTCGGATCTGAGTAAGGGATAAATTCTACAGTTATGACTAATTCATATTCTATCAAGGGTTGATTTCGGGAAATTAGAAGCAGAGTCAGCGATTAGGTCTTATCTAGGCTGAAAGGATCTGTGTTTTAATTGAGAGTCTAGTACCTGTTTAGGGAATGGTTTTCAAACTCATTATTTTCCAAAATTGCTGCTTATTGGGAATCTAAGATTAAATATTACACCGAGATGGGGTCCACTTGGACTCTAATACAGTGTAGTAAATAATCTTAGAGGAACATCATCCAGGCCTTGGTTATTTTCTAAGATAGGGTTGAGTTTTCTTTCAACTGCTATCCTCTCTTGCCAAAGCCTACTTTTGAGTCCTGAGTGAGTGCATCCGGAACGAACTAATTTATTAGTTCGTTTCATTAGTTTGTATCTCATAACCACCCGACGGGAAGTGAACACTGCGAGTAGTTCACCAAGAGCCGGGAATTCTTGATCCATACCCCTTCATTCTGATGGGGAGCTGTCTTTTACTACCAGGGTCAGATCTTCAAAACCTCCGAGTGATAGATTTTAAATGCTTTCTCTATTGTTTTCTTTACCGCTTTCTTTTAACTGCTTTCTTTAGAGGTCACTCGGTTGTATTGATGATTGTGTAAATGCTACTAGGACTGATAGTTAAGGGATAGTTTAGGGCTTGATTAGAATCTTTGGGTGTGACATGGGAGAATGATAGTAGTACTTGGCATGTCAATAAATGATTTGTCAGGTGTTACTTGTCCACCACAGATGAAGTAACATACCCAGGCCAGGGCAGTTACAAATCTGTGGTATCTTAGAATCTGCGGTCTTAAGAACATGTAAACTCATACTATAAGTACCTGTCTGTTAAAGGGAACGCTGTATTGAGAGCATAAGAACTAGCTATCTGATAGAATTATCCCAAACCAATATCTGTGTATAAAAATGGAAGTTTAATATTGCTGTATCTGAATCTTGTCCAATTTTCATTCTTTTCTTCCTGTCCCTTCTGTCTACATTGTGATTCAGCTTCACGGCTGGCATAATGTAAATTTTC
This sequence comes from Hygrophila difformis, assembly GCA_030278955.1. Lineage (NCBI taxonomy): Eukaryota > Viridiplantae > Streptophyta > Magnoliopsida > Lamiales > Acanthaceae > Hygrophila > Hygrophila difformis. The sequence continues at coordinate 15,899,237 of JAOANR010000001.1, forward strand.
CTTGCTTTCATAGATAGTATTTATCGCAGTCTTAGAGTAATCTTTACCCGCTTTCTAGAATAGACTTATATGCTTTGTAGAATAAATTTAAACGCTTTCATAGTTTAGTTTAAATTCATGCCAGTAGTTGTTAATCACTTCTCAAACCCATTGGAGCAATACGAATGGAAAATCTAGTAAAACGACGTGGGCCCTGCTTCTATCGCACATCCTCCAGTGAACGATCCGGTCTTACTACAAATTACTGCAATTTTTGACACCGTGCGCTTTCGGGCCACAGTTTCTTAACACGAGTAATAAAAACGTGACAACTTATAAATATATCCCTAATCCCAACTCCGCCTTCATAAATTGGTTTCATTAAATAAAATCAAAAACCAGGATTATGATCTTTCAGAAAATGCTCATATAATGGGAATGTGATAAAAGTTTCATGGCGCGGATTTTCATGACATGGAACTATGATAAGTTCCATGATGCAAATTGCCAGGAACCTTCAGTGTGACAGACTGAAGGTTAAGATTGAACTATCTATCCTGGCTGCACCGTGGAAGTTGTCAAAAGTTTCATGCCAGGGAGGTTCACAGCGCCGTTTGAAATCAGAGTATCCCATATAAGTAATAAAAAGTGAAATATATCCTTAAACCCCTTCCCCATGAATCATAACTCTTTTCTTTTAATAAATTCTAACCTGGGATATTTTAGAAATACTCGTGTGCGGAAATTGTGAAAAGTTTCATGGCGCCGTTGCCGGGGAGGATGCAGCGCCGTTTTATTAGAGAATTACATTCTTCATTGCTCCTAGTTAGCTTATACATATAAATATAAATATTCACCCTCGAACCCGATTCTAACATGGGGAATGTACAGGTACCGTCATTATTGAAGCCGTTGTTCTATGCAAAGGAGGAAGCAGGCGCCAGCCAAAATCCCGTACAACGCAGAGATAGAAAAGACAGCTCGACGTCTTAGGGCGGAGACTAAACGGAGACGGGAACGGGAAAGACAGGCATTACTTTCACCAAGCACTAGTAGTGACATCTCTGATATGGCCAACCCTGACCTTCCCCCAATCCTTCCACCCAATCCACCACTTTGCAACATCGAGGAAGACCCCGAAGATGCTGATAACGATGATTTGGATGATCCCCCTCCTCAGATCATACAAGGAGGCGGGAACCCACCAAACGTTGAACAGCAGCACTTCGAGGCACCTCTTCCCAATCCAAACCATCGAAACCCACCAAACAACCAAAATTTTCAGAATCCTCAGTTTCCAAACCCCCAGTTTAACCAAAATCAGAATCATCCCAACCCGAACGATTTCAATGATCCCAGAAATTACTATCCAAATCAGAACTTCTACCCACAGCATCAAGGAGGGGTCGAGAACAATCAACAAGCAGCAGCCGCTGATTACATGCAGCCAATCTTGGAGCCATATTTGAACATTCCTGGACAAGCTCCATTCTTGGCCAGGAATTTCGAACTGAAGCCAGCCCTCATCAATCTTGTTCAGAGCAACCAGTTCGCAGGAGCAAGTCATGAAGATCCCCATGATCATCTGCAGACTTTCCTGGAACTATGTGATACGATCAAGAACCAGAGTGTATGTGCTAACACCATTCGACTAAGGCTGTTTCCTTTCTCTCTGACTAGCGGGGCGAGAACATGGTACAAATCACTGCCCGTGAATCAGAAGTCTGCATGGGAAGACGTGATCAGAAATTTCTTGACAAAGTACTTCCCAGAGTCCAAGGTGGATGAATGCCGCTCTAAGATTGTGGAGTTCAAGATGAAACCAGACGAGTCCCTGTATGATGCAAAGGAACGGTTCTTCAACTTGCTCAGGAAATGCCCCCAGCATGGTTTCCATGAGTGGGAGAAATTGAGAAAGTTCTATAGCGGTTTGACCCCAGCATGGAAGAACATGCTTGATGCTGCTGGTGGTCAACACCTGCTATACATTCCCATGGATCAAGCTTGGGCCAAGATTGAAGCAATGAGTGTAAATAGAACTGTTCTTTCTGATGATGTTAATTCCCCTCCCCCTTGTGGTTTATGTGCTGTAGGTACAGTAGGGAAATCCGAACTAGACAAACTGAAAGACCAAGTGGCCGTCTTGGCCTTGAATCAGGAAGCTGGGAGCTCTACACAGGCTCAAAATACTGAAGCTGTTTGCGGGACTTGCCAAGGCCGGCATCCCACCGAGTCCTGTCAGCAAGTGGCGAATGAAAGCTGTAACTATGCAGGTGGATTCCAAAACCGGCACCCGAACCTTTCATATTCCAACAACAATGCTTTGAATTCCCATCTGTTGACCCAGCCTCAACAGTTCAACCAACCAAGGCCCCAGCACTTTAACCCTGGCTTTCAGCCTCAGATTCTAGCTAGGCCACCTCAAAACCAAAATTTCCAAAACTTTCAGCAGCCACAGAATCAGTTTGTCCCGAATCATAATCAGTTTGGTCAAAACCAAGGTCAGAACCAGAATCGGAACCAGAACCAGCAGAAACCCCCTTCCAGATTAGAGACCCTCATGACTGACTTCATCACCAGTCAAAAGGAAATCAATACTCAGTTGCAGTCTTCTATCCGGAATGTGGAGACGCAGGTTACACAAATGGCCAAGGAAATGCAGAAAAGAGACCAAGGAACTCTACCCAGCACTGCTGAGAAAAATCCTCAGTGTAAGGCCATCACACTGAAGTCTGGCAAAATTCTGGAAGGACCCAAGGGCAAAGAGAAACTGGTACAAGAAAATGAACTGGAAAGTGATATTGAGGAGAATGAAAAGGAAGCCGAAAAAGAGACAGCCAATCTGCAGACTGATGCTGCCCCTGAAACGGCTGAAACAGATAAGGGTACAGGTGGAGGTACAACTTCCTTCCCTTTACCACAAAAACAAGTAGATAATAACAAGTACATGCCTAGGATTCCTTATCCTGCACGTCTTAAAAATAAGGAACATGATCTTAAATTCAAGAAATTTCTGGAACGATTAAAGTCTGTAGAGATAACCATTCCTCTCACAGAAATGATTTCCGAAATGCCCATCTATGCTAAGTTCTTGAAAGAATTGATTTCAGGAAAAAGGCAGGTCGAGCAAGAGGAGGTGATTATTCTCAACAGCACATGCAGTGCCATAGTTCAGAGGAGATTGCCCGAAAAGAAAGAGGACCCCGGATGCTGCACACTTCCAGTACAATTCGGAAAGGCCAAAGTGAGTATGGGGCTTTGTGATTTAGGATCGAGCATCAATGTGATGCCACTAGCTATGGCAATCCGCCTTAAGCTTGGAGAGATTCAACCAATCAAGATGAGACTGCAGCTCGCAGACAGATCAATCACTCAGCCCGTAGGGATCCTCAAGGATGTTGTGGTCAAAACCGGCCAGGTTCTCTTCCCGGTTGACTTCATTATCCTCGACATTGAAGAAGATTCTGAAATGCCACTTATTCGGAGAAACCGTGTCTTGCTAGGGAGGTGTGGCGGTGACATCCCTACCTGGGTGACCAAAAACCGGGGTGTTACAGAGTGGTATCAGAGCCCGGATATTTTTAAGCTAGTATTTTTAAACCCATTATTAATTTTAAATTAGTATTATCTTTTAAACTACTAGATTATTATTTTTAAACTACTAGTTTTTATATTATTATTATGGAAGCCCAAAATTATTATTTTAGACTTTCCTAGCCCCAAATTATTTTTAGCCCAAGTTATAATTATTTTGACCCAATATAGAGGTCCAAGGATTTTAAATATTATTTTAAATTTTTAAGCATTATTTCCATGGAAATGAATTTTTATTTTAAAACCCATGGGAAAAAAATATAGTGCATGAATTATTTTTGGGGGGAAATCATCATTTGCATTTGCATATTGCATCTCTTCTATGAACTTAGAATCTTGGCGAAGTTAACCTAGAATCTTGGCGAATATTAACTTAGATCTTTTGCTTGCACTAGATAACTTAGACGCTTGACATCGAATTAGGAACGCTAACTAGAGACTAATCTTGCCTTAGCTCTAGATCACGTTCATCTAAGCGCACGCCTAAGCATAACAACTCTCTACCTTAGCCATTCCTATCCGAGTACGAATTAGAAAATTTCCTTATGTGGAACAATAAAAGTCAAGTCTTTATTAAAACACTCTCTTTTCCAAAAATTTTGTTGGATTCCCAACAACAAATCCATTTCAAACGCACGGCTCATTTAAACCTTGACCCGAACCTTCTTGAGAATAATGAATAGGCAGTTATGGGGACATAACTGAAGTTCTAAGGGGGAGAGGATGTGATACCCCATAATAATTTATTTTTGGAGTTCGACTCAATAAGATGTATCCTGAATAAAAAAAAATAAAAATAAACAAATTCAAATTGTTTTGAACTACGTTATGGCTTGATCCCTTCACAGGGTACGTAGGCAGCTTTGAAGTTTCAATTCTAAGTTCAGTCACAAAATAATAAAACAAACAAAAAGACTTTGGCACGAGAAAAGCCGAAACACAACTTCGAGGACGAAGTTGATTCTTAAGGAAGGTAGACTGTAATACCCGAGAATTTTCCAACATAAAATAAATACAATCAATAAAATAAATTCAGCAAATAAAGAAATAAATGTAGAGGAAATGAGAAATGGAATTTAAATTAAAAAGGAATCAAAGTTCCGAGAACCCGGGAATCCGAAGGCAATTTAATTGAATAAATGGTTACACGGGGACCCGACACCGATAGACTCAATAACTCGAGTCCAAATATAAATTTAGGTCCGAATAAAATTAAGATAGGAAATCGGAGCCCGAAGATAGCCCGGAAATCGGAGTCCAAGAACATAGAGGGATAGAAGTCCGAAAGAGAGGAGGAAAGACCCGACGGATCGCACGACCCGCCCGGACCGGAGTCCAGGCGTGAGTGGCGCGCTGGCCGCGCGGTTGTTGGCCTTGGACCGCGCCACGACCGCGCCAACTGGCAGAAACGCCCCGTGCGAGATTTACTCGCCCGAATCCGGATTTTCCGACTTCGGTTGAACACCTTGCGACTCAAGACATCCTAGGGCTGCCTTTGGACGACCTATAGGTCCTTTCCATCAATAAATAACCATCCTAATCAGCCCCAAACTCTTTACGAAACCCTACGAAATCTCTCTACACACAAAACCCTAATTCTGGAGTCGTCGGAGGCACAAAACCGAAACCAGGGACTGACTTGGACGAAAATTAGGAGTCTTCGATCGTCGGGGTAAGATCCGATCTACTATTGTCCATTCTTTTCCCGTTCTTGATTCAAAACGAATCCTAATTCGATCCTTTTTCTATTCTAAACCCCCGATCCGGATCGAGAACGAAGAACCCGACGAACGGAGAGGATAAACGGTGGACTGGAAGCCACGCCTCCGAAATCGACGTTCCCGAACGACTACGAATCTGTAAGTTAACTCTTACATGGTTTTGGGCGAAATTAAAATACGTTAGATTTAAAGATTCGAATCAAGGACATGAAATCTGCCAACGTAAATCTTTTAACGGCGCAACAGTGTTGTCTAATTTTTCCGAACCTTAAAACGATCTCAAACGGAAAAACTTAAAACACAAAAAACGTTTCTAAGACATAGATCTATCTACTGTAAAATTTTCATAATTTTTCATCGTGTTTTGATATCCAAAAACGACCACGAACAGACCTGCCTTGGGTTTAGATCTTGAAACGGTGGTAGATTCTTAGTCCGAACTTGAGGTTGATTTTTGACTTAGATCTGGACCGATCAGGGTTGGTGCTAAACATAGGAGTTGTAGATCTATATGTTAAGAACATCTCCGTAAACTTTCATAATTTTTCGTGACGATTTGATATTTGAAAACCAACCGAAACCGGACTGCGTGAAATTAGATCTTGAATTTCTTGACAGAACTTAGGTCCGATCTTGATCACGTTTTTGACATAGGTTCCAGACCGATTTAGATCTTTGGCCGAACATGAAATTAGCCTTTAAGGTTTAAATGATTGGGAATTCCTTGAAATAAAATACACATGAAACATAATGCTTGCCGGAAGGCAATTGAGATATAATGCTTGCCGAAAGGCAATTGAGATATAATGCTTGCCGAAAGGCAATTGATAAATAAAGCTTGCCGAATGGCAATTGAAATATAAACTTGAAACATGAGACATGAGATATGAAACTAGGAGACTCGAAAATTATTCATTATGTCTTATAGTATGTCTTGCAATTGTTTTACCTTGCGAATTATATTTATGATCTTATGAAGTCTCTGTCGTTTAAATTATGCAATTAAATTACTGTTAGATAAATAAATTAAATTATGTGGTGTTGTGCACATGTTTTCTTTAAATATTAAATAATGGCTTTGAAACCCCATAGTTATGTATGTGTTAACTTACTCAGCACGTAGTGCTGACCAAAATCGTATTTTTTCCCCTGTTTCTTTTAGAGCTGAAGAATATGCATCATCATATGCATTCATGGGAATTTTGGGGAAATACTTTATTTTTAAATGTTACGTTAGACTAGAAATTGCATTAACGGGCCTGTTTAACCCGTATTCTGGCCGTGTTAGCTATATTTAAATTCCGCTGCATTATACTTATGTAAATATTATTTTCCGCTGCAACTGTAATGACATTATTTTTAAATTATATATAAATGGGCTGTTTGAATGTTTTAAATTCTGAAAAACCATAGCCTTGCATCTCTTTAGCAAGCTCGGAGAAACCGTGTCTTGCTAGGGAGGTGTGGCGGTGACATCCCGACCTGGGTGACCAAAAACTGGGGTGTTACAGAGTGGTATCAGAGCCCGGATATTTTTAAGTTAGTATTTTTAAACCCATTATTATTTTTAAATTAGTATTATCTTTTAAACTACTAGATTATTATTTTAAACCATTAGTGTTTATATTATTATTATGGAAGCCCAAAATTATTATTTTAGACTTTCCTAGCCCCAAATTATTTTTAGCCCAAATTATAATTATTTTGACCCAATATAGAGGTCCAAGGATTTTAAATATTATTTTAATTTTTTTTTTGGGTTATACAGCCTGAAAAGGCGAGCGAAAGAAAAAATAAAAACAAAGCGGAAAATAAAAAGGAAAAACAAGTGCAACTAGCTTAGCCGGGCATAAGCTACGCCATTAACATCATGCTCGAACTGAGTCCGAATCTCATCTGGAGGAAATGCCCAAGTAGTGTAAAATTCCTCCAAAGAAGACGCCTTTCTCGCAAGACCATCCGCTACCTGATTACCTTCACGACACACATGACGAAGAGAACAACCTGGCATAGAATGAAGCAAGTCGCGAACCTCCTTGATCATTGGCCACAACATGTGCCTATGATCCACAGCACCAAGTACTAAACGAAAAACCTCAAGGGAATCAATATAACACACTTGAAGAATCACCTCAAGTTGGCGAGCAAGCATCAAACCAAAGCGAAGGGCGAGCAACTCCACCTCAACAATACTCCTCCTGCCAAGGCTCCCGCTGCAACCTCCAATCCAACAACCATCCGTCAACCTTATTACAGCACCAAACCCGGAACGCCATGGCTCCTCCAAAACTGATCCGTCGGAGTGTAGGACAGTTCCAACAATACCATCATCACTCCAGCGGACGAACCTGAGGTTAGATGCACGAGATCGAGTAGCGCTCCTGTCTATCCGATGCTGCAGCCAGTTTGCACGAAATAAGAGGCGATCCGGGGAGAGGCCATCCCCATTAAATACCCTCTCATTATGTTGGCACCATATTGTCCAGAGCAAAGATAAAAATCGAGAGCCCCATTTAATCCACGCCCAATACAACCAGTGGCGACTTCCAGCCGCATCAAGTCCATCTAGCAAGGTTGAAAAAACAAAACCTCCCTTCTTCCATGTATGTGCAGCCCATGTGCATTTAAACAAGGCATGGAGCCAATCTTCTTCAAAATCTCCACAGATTAGACATAAAGGAGACGCTGCTAGCCCTCGCCTAAACCGAAGCTCATTACATGGAAGCGCACCATGTCCAAGAAGCCAAAGAAGAACTGCTATCTTCTCAGGAATTGAGGAAGTCCACATCCATGACCAACCAGCTTCATGAGGAACAAGAGAGTTTAACCAGTCATAGCCGGACCGAACTGTATAGATCCCACTTATGTTTCCACGCCAATGCAACAAGTCGCGTTCCTGTGGTGATAAAAACGGGGCAGGTTCTTCTTCAATGGACTGGCGGAGATCAGCAGGAATCCATGTGTATAAGTTTTCCAGCTTCCATTCGCCATTGGACACAATATCCGTAACACATAGACCAAGATCATGTATATCTACAAAAGGGACTTGTGAAGCAAGGCAGTTCCCTTTCCACCATGGCGCATACCATAGTGAGCATGAACCATTACCAAGCCGAATACCATAAGCTTGATTAAAAATATTACCAACCTTCACCAATGATTTCCAAACCTTCGTACCCCTGTAGTGATCTCTCGGTAACAACCCATGAGGCGCACCATATTTGTCACGTAATACAGCAACCTATAATTTATGAGGTTCTGCAATAAAATTCCAAACCTGCTTCCCAAACAAAGCAAGATTCGTGTCACGACTCTTCCTAAGACCGAGGCCTCCAAACTTCCATGGCCTAGTCACAGTGTCCCAATTAATAAGATGTAATCCCCTACCATCCGAACCCTTCCAGATCCAACGTCGAACAATTTGATCAATTTGATTGCACACACCAATAGGAAGGAGGTGGACTTGCATCACGTAAACAGGCAAAGCATTAAGGACGGATCTTGCTAGAGTCACGCGACCTGCTCGATTTAAGAGGAAAGAAGACCATAAATTCAATCTCCCTTGTATGCGCTGCAGCAGCCCATCAAAGTTACTCATTTTCATCCTGCCATGAACGATGGGAAACCCCAGGTAACTTCCAAGATCATCGACAACAGACACCCCGAGTACATTAGTCAGCAGTAATTGATCTTGGAGAGAAGCATTCGGGCTACAGAAGGCACTGGATTTAGTAGTGTTCATAAGAAGACCCGAACGACTACCAAACCAAGCAAGAACTGCTGCCATAGAGTTAATACTCCTACCATCTAGCTCCGCACAAAGAATCACATCATCGACAAACATGAGATGAGAGATGCCAATACCATTAAGACAAAGTTTTAATGGTCGCCAATTACCAATGTTGACCTCTTTAAGAATAGTGCGAGATAGCTTTTCCATTACAACCACAAACAAATATGGCGACAATGGATCTCCCTGCCGTATTCTACGTCCAGCTTTAATATTACCAATAGGGGAGCCATTCCACAAAATTGAAAAACTTGAGGAAGACACACATGTCATAATAAGTTCCCGACAACCTGTAGGAAGAGCCATATCAGTGAGACATTCTTCCAAGAAGCTCCAATTAACTGTGTCAAAAGCCTTTGTGAGATCAATTTTAAGCACCACAGATTTGCTGAGAGACCGCGGCTGCTCCATCGATGAGATGATTTCTTGGAGTAAAATTCCGTTGTCCGATGTTCCCCTCCCCGGAAGGAAAGCCGACTGGTAAGGGCCAATCACTTTCGATAAAATAGGCCGCAGACGCCGGACTAAAATCTTAGTAATCACCTTGAATGTAACATTACACAGTGTTAACGGCCGATATTGCTTAAGGGAGCACGGAACATCAACCTTGGGCAATAAGCAAAGAAAGGCATGCACCAATCCGTCTGGAAGAGTGTTCGTCGTCATAGCATAAACAACCATTTTAGTTACTGGATCCTTCAGAAGGTCCCAATATTCTTTGAAGAAGACAGCAGGATAACCATCCGGACCCGGAGCAGATAGAGACCGCATCGAACGCACATCCCCTTCCACCTCCTCCGGAGTTACAGCAACCTCCAACGCCTGGTAATGAGTATTCGGAATGGGAGGAAGTCGCGGCAAGTCCCCCCCCTCCCCCCCACCAAAGGCGTGTGATTTTCAGCAAACATATTTGTGAAATATTCTACAGCATGGGCTTGTAATAAATCTTGGTTAGATTCCCATTGATCTCCATTAATCTGTAGACCATAAATCTTGCTTCTCTTACGATGAATTTTTGTTTTGGCGTGGAAGTATTTAGTATTCCGATCGCCCTGGCTAATCCAACGATCTCGAGATTTTTGGTGCCAAAAAAGCTCCTCTTGCAAGAGCAGATCGGCCAGCTCACGACGAAGCTCTCCTTCAAGTCGCCATAACCATGTTGAATCAACCCTAGCCAGACGTTTTTCAACCCCAAGAATCCGATTCTTAAGTTTCCTCTTGCGCTCCCGAATGTTACCAAATACATTGCGATTAAACTCCAAGGACTTCTCTTTAACACTAAGGAGAATAGAGGGCAAAGCAGCCCCACCACTTAAACACCCATCAACCACCACATCTTTATATAGAGAATGCTCCTTCCACATGTGCTCCCAACGAAAAGGCGTATCCCTTCTCCTCAAATTACAGTCGCCACAAATAAGTTGTAACGGGCTATGATCTGAACCAAGCCGTGGTAAATGAACAATCCGACCTGCCTCAAAGGCGTTTTCCCAAGCTAAGTTAGCCATGCCGCGATCTAACCTCTTGCTAATTCGTCTGCCACCTCCCGCCATCCTTGTCCAGGTAAATACTGGTCCTATAGTGTTCATATTCATCAGAAAACAATTATCAAACACATTCCTAAGCTCAGCCGCACGCTCAGCAAGAAAGGCCCCTCCTTCAACCTCATTATTACTAGCAATTTCATTCCAGTCTCCTAAAACCACCCATGGAATATTCAGATTCTTCGCCCTCTTGCAGCAGCTCCCAGTTACCACGACGCCGTTGATAATTAGGATCGGCATATAAAGCGGTGACAGCCCATCTTTTATGATCCTTAACCAGCTCGAAGGCAGTCATACGAGGACTAGAAGACAACACATTAATCTGGCAATTAATACTTCGAGAATGAAGAATCCAGAGACCACCTCCCATTCCAACAACTTCCTGTATAGAGACAGGAACATAACCAAGTTGATTGAAGAAAACCCTAGCCCTTGAGAATGGTCCCCGAGGCCCCAGAATATATAGAATATCCGGCCGATGCTCTCGGACTAGATCAGTCATCCATCGTTGAGCCGTACGACTCATAATTCCACAAACATTCCACACTATTATAGAAAAATCTTTAAATTCTAACATGATATAATATAATAAGAAGGTACCCGACTCCAGGTATCCAGCTATTGAGATCCACCATACTGAGATCCTCCATCATCCGCATCTGCCCAAAGCTCACTCTCTCGAGACTCCACCTCATCAACTAGCCGCGGATTGCCAGAGAGATTTTGCAACAGCAAATATTTGTTTCCATCAGGCAATCTAGCTAGCACACCATTAGAAGGTTCACCCCTTACAGTTGATCGGCCCACAGTATCCAGTCGTGGCCGTTTGGTCCCATGCAAAGGCAAGTTGGCACGTCCATTACTAGTCACATATGGTACCAGCGCTAGGGGAGCTTGAGTTTCACCAGTCTTCGGAAGCGAGGGTTCAGGACTAGAATCCACAACCACCGCCTTCCCCTTTTCCTGGGGACGCCCAGGAGCCCCCGCGGGCGGGACAACCTCCTGTTCCTCCACCGGTTTCCCAGTTTTAGGCTTTTGCTGCTTGGCCTTCCGACCTCCCCTCCGTACCACCTTAAGCCAATCACCAAAGATAGGCTCTTGTGCGTGCTCCCCCACTTCCTTCATCCTCGCCCATACTAGGGTTTTGTTGACCTGAGTCGTGCTAGGGTTGAAATCACGTGACCAAGGCATTATCGCTAGATAATGATCAAATATCATCCAAGGACCTCCATTGACAATCGTTTCTCTATCAGACAGCAAATCAAACCGGGCCACAAAACAGCCATGGCCTACGTCAATGAGTGTCATTGACCCTTCAATCTTCCACATACGTTTCAAGCGCTCATGCAATGCCATATATCCAATGTGTGCTCCCAGGAGTTTAATCACCAATGCCTCCTCCCACTCTTTACTTGCTTCAACTTCCACCGACTCCGCAATTGTAAACTTCGGTATCGATTGATTAGGACCAACAAAACTCTTGACAATTAGTCCCTCCTTGATGAGATTGCGCCTCACGCGAACCGACTGTTCCGATTGTCTCTGACCCTTGAGAATTTCAGCGAACGACAATGGCGCCCCTCCTGGATCAGGTGGAGAGAGCCCCGCCACTCCTGGCGGCAATCCGTGGCCAGCAGCCGGACCGGCGGCTCGAGAGGGAGAAAAAACCCTAGGCGGAACAGACATTCTTTTTTATTATTTTAAATTTTTAAGCATTATTTCCATGGAAATGAATTTTTATTTTAAAACCCATGGGAAAAAATATAGTGCATGAATTATTTTTGGGGGGAAATCATCATATGCATTTGCATATTGCATCTCTTCTATGAACTTAAAATCTTGGCGAAGTTAACCTAGAATCTTGGCGAATATTAACTTAGATCTTTTGCTTGCACTAGATAACTTAGACGCTTGACATCGAATTAGGAACGCTAACTAGAGACTGATCTTGCCTTAGCTCTAGATCACGTTCATCTAAGCGCACGCCTAAGCATAACAACTCTCTGCCTTAGCCATTCCTATCCGAGTACGAATTAGAAAATTTCCTTATGTGGAACAATAAAAATCAAGTCTTTATTAAAACACTCTCTATTCCAAAAATTTTGTTGGATTCCCAAACAACAAATCCATTTCAAACACACGGCTCATTTAAACCTTAACCCGAACCTTCTTGAGAATAATGAATAGGCAGTTATGGGGACATAACTGAAGTTCTAAGGGGGAGAGGATGTGATACCCCATAATAATTTATTTTTGGAGTTCGACTCAATAAGATGTATCCTGAATAAAAAAAAATAAAAATAAACAAATTCAAATTATTTTGAACTACGTTATGGCTTGATCCATTCACAGGGTACGTAGGCAGCTTAGAAGTTTTAATTCTAAGTTCAGTCACAAAATAATAAAACAAACAAAAAGACTTTGGCACGAGAAAAGCCGAAACACAACTTCGAGGACGAAGTTGATTCTTAAGGAGGGTAGACTGTAATACCCGAGAATTTTCCAACATAAAATAAATACAATAAATAAAATAAATTCAGCAAATAAAGAAATAAATGTAGAGGAAATGAGAAATGGAATTTAAATTAAAAATGAATCAAAGTTCCGAGAACCCGGGAATCCGAAGGCAATTTAATTGAATAAATGGTTACACGGGGACCCGACACCGATAGACTCAATAACTCGAGTCCAAATATAAATTTAGGTCCGAATAAAATTAAGATAGGAAATCGGAGCCCGAAGATAGCCCGGAAATCGGAGTCCAAGAACATAGAGGGATAGAAGTCCGAAAGAGAGGAGGAAAGACCCGATGGATCGCACGACCCGCCCGGACCGGAGTCCAGGCGTGAGTGGCGCGCTGGCCACGTGGTTGTTGGCCTTGGACCGCGCCACGACCGCGCCAACTGGCAGAAACGCCCCGTGCGAGATTTACTCGCCCGAATCCGTATTTTCCGACTTCGGTTGAACACCTTGCGACTCAAGACATCCTAGGGCTACCTTTGGACGACCTTTAGGTCCTTTCCATCTATAAATAACCATCCTAATCAGCCCCAAACTCTTTACGAAACCCTACAAAATCTCTCTACACACAAAACCCTAATTCCGGAGTCGTCGGAGGCACAAAACCGAATCAAGGGACTGACTTGGACGAAAATTAGGAGTCTTCGATCGTCGGGGTAAGATCCGATCTACTCTTGAAACGAAGAACCCGACTAACGGAGAGGATAAACGGTGGACTGGAAGCCACGCCTCCGAAATCGACGTTCCCGAACGACTACGAATCTGTAAGTTAACTCTTACATGGTTTTGGGCGAAATTAAGATACGTTAGATTTAAAGATTCGAATCAAGGACATGAAATCTGCCAACGTAAATCTTTTAACGGCGCAACAGTGTTGTCAATTTTTTCCGAACCTTAAAACGACTCAAACGGAAAAACATAAAACATGAAAAACGTTCCTAAGACATAGATCTATCTACTGTAAAATTTTCATAATTTTTCATCGTGTTTTGATATCCGAAAACGACCACAAACAGACCTGCCTTGGGTTTAGATCTTGAAACGGTGGTAGATTCTTAGTCCGAACTTGAGGTTGATTTTTGATTTAGATCTGGACCGATTCAGGGTTGGTGCAAAACATAGGAGTTGTAGATCTATACGTTAAGAACACCTCCGTAAACTTTCATAATTTTTCGTGACGATTTGATATGTGAAAACCAACCGAAACCGGACTGCTTGAAATTAGATCTTGAATTTCTTGACAGAACTTAGGTCCGATCTTGATCACGTTTTTGACATAGGTTCCAGACCGATTTAGATCTTTGGCCGAACATGAAATTAGCCTTTAAGGTTTAAATGATTGGGAATTCCTTGAAATAAAATACACATGAAACATAATGCTTGGCGGAAGGCAATTGAGATATAATGCTTGCCGAAAGGCAATTGAGATATAATGCTTGCCGAAAGGCAATTGATAACTTGCCGAATGGCAATTGAAATATAAACTTGAAACATGAGACATGAGATATGAAACTAGGAGACTCGAAAATTGTTCATTATGTCTTAAAGTATGTCTTGCAATTGTTTTACCTTGCGAATTATATTTATGATCTTATGAAGTCTCTGTCGTTTAAATTATGCAATTAAATTACTGTTAGATAAATAAATTAAATTATGTGGTGTTGTGCACATGTTTTCTTTAAATATTAAATAATGGCTTTGAAACCCCATAGTTATGTATGTGTTAACTTACTCAGTACGTAGTGCTGAGCAAAACCGTATTTTTTCCCCTGTTTCTTTCAGAGCTGAAGAATATGCATCATCATATGCATTCATGGGAATTTTGGGGAAATACTTTATTTTTAAATGTTACGTTAGACTAGAAATTGCATGAACGGGCCTGTTTAACCCGTATTCTGGCCGTGTTGGCTATATTTAAATTCCGCTGCATTATACTTATGTAAATATTATTTTCCGCTGCAACTGTAATGACATTATTTTTAAATTATATATAAATGGGCTGTTTGAATGTTTTAAATTCTGAAAAACCATAGCCTTGCATCTCTTTAGCAAGCTCGGAGAAACCGTGTCTTGCTAGGGAGGTGTCGCGGTGACATCCCGACCTGGGTGACCAAAAACCGGGGTGTTACAAGTAAGCTCCCAGGAGTAAATTCCATCCGGATGCTCAGCGAATTTCATCCATCCTCGGCTCATCAGAGCATCATGAACCGAAACTCGCTCCATGTCATCTTCAGTGAATCCTTTGTCTTGGATAATCCATCTTTTCACCATTGTTTGATAGTAAGAACATGCCTGTTGATTTATAAAAATGGCCGGATTGAAGATGTCTCCAGATAGTTCCTTCAAGGGAGGTGTATCATCCTTTCTATAATGACTTTTTCTCTTTGCTTTGGAACCACGTGAACGTTTAATCCCCTCCGGTGAAACTTCTTCCGGAGATCCAACTTCATCCTCTTCCTGCTGTGGATCATCCTCTTCCTGTTGAGCAGAATAGAAAGGAACTTCGTCTCCCTCCACAGAATCAGCAACCAGCAAGTCATCCACAAACATATCTTCATTACCGACAGCAGCTGGCTCCGGATTAGGTTCTGTAATAACAAGAGGTTGTGATGGAGGAAGCTCCTGGGCTTTCTGCTTCTTTCCGGCATTGTTTCTTTTGTTTCCTGGGGTTATTTTCCTCTTAGATCTCATGATAACGAAGTCTAGGAAGATGAAATTGCTATTTGGAAGCTAATCAAGCTGATAATAGAAGAATATGGACTGATTGAACAGATTGGGATTATGAGATTATGACCGATCGGTCTCTACCCTTTTAAAAGAGAGTGGGATTTTGATTATGTTGAGATATGAAGTGATTGATTCAATTTAAGTCCAAATATATACGAAATATATGACTTGGAGTGAGTAGAATGCTGTATTGGATCCCAAAAATCGATTAGATATGATTTGAATCTTTTGGAATCGAGGATTTTTCAAAAATTCGCATCGGTGGCGCCCCATGTGGCGCTCGAAAGCCAATTTAACCGCCATACAGTGTCTGTGGCGCATTCTGAAGAGAAATTTTATCCGCGGCGCCAAATGCGGCGCTGGAGAGCAGATTTGGGCGCCGCACGGTTGATGCGGCGCATCCTGAAGCAAACTTGGAAAAACCTTATTTCGTTGGCGCCAGAAGTGGCGCTGCAGAGCATTTTTAAGCGCCGTATAGTGCATGCGGCGCATTCTGGGAAAAATATGAAGAATTTTCTAAATGTCCAGGCTCCAATGTGGCGCTGGATAGCCAGTTTGGGGGCCACATAGTATGTAACATCCCGAATAATTATTTCATAATTAAATTAATTAATCGTGATTAATTAGTTGAGTGGGCTTAAATAATTAAATGTAGTGGGTGCATAATTATTTGAAGCTCCAAAATACAATAAGTAAGTAATTGGAGCCCAACCCACACAACAAGAAGAGACCCAAGCCCAACTTACTAATGCCCACAATTATCCCACTAAATGGACGGGAGTTTCACCAGATTGGGGATTTCCCCATTCCCGTCACTTTTTGGAAAGGAAAACTAGGGCATGGAGATGAAGAAATCATGAGAATAGAGAGGACAAGAGAGAGAGAGAGAGAGCAACGAGTGGAATCTTGAGGAGAAGAAGAAGGGGGTCGACATTAGCAAGGTATGAAGTCTCCTTCATCTTCATTTCTGTTTTCAGATTTTGGAAGTGGGGGAAGAATCGGGTTCTTCATTTTTGGGGAAAAAAATCCGGCTGTTCACTGGAGGAGAGGGGCAAGCACCGGAGTGGCGGAGGCGAGGAGAGTTGGAGGCAACGCCCTGGGAGGCGTCGCTACTGCATGGGCGCGGCGGCGCACCGGTGATGCGGCTGTTACCGCTGTCGCTGCTGCGCCGGCGGCCAGTGGTGGCGAGGCTGGCCCCGTGGTAGTGGCTGGGCGGGCGGTGGTAGTGTTGGCAATGGTGGTGTCGGCAGCCATGGTGTGGCGGTTGGGTTAACATATTTTTTATAAAATTGGAAGGTGAATGTTGTAGCTTGCTTATTAATTCTCTTTTTGAAATTGTTGGATTGTTTAGGTGATTTTTGATGGTGGTATAATTAGTTGGGTTTAATGTTTTGTTGGGATGAAGAGGAGGTGTTGTAAATCACTTGTCTAAATTGTAGTTTAACACTTAATTTGCCTTCCTAATTCTTTTACATTTGAATAGATTTTGTTTGGTGTTTGGGATAGCCGGTGGGGACAATGTTTAGGCATTTTATTCTATGTGATGAGTGTTGGATTAAATCTTTGTAATATGAGTTTAAACGGTAAATATGCTAGAGTTGGTTTCCTTGAGGATTTAATTGGAACATGGGATTATTTCTTATATGGGCATGCAGTTTTTATTTATTTATTCATTTTAAGGTATTATTGGAATTGTTGAGGTCGTGGTTTTGAAGAGAAACTGGAAGTTAATAATGAAAGATGTGTTTTGAGCATAATTGTGTAATGGGTAAATCCCTGAATATTGACAAGAAATGTTGAATTGATTAAATTTTAAAATTCTTGAATTTATATGTCGATTCTTGAATGCTTGGGAAATTATTGAAGTATTCTCGGGTTTATGGTGATGGAGATTGTGGATGTTGATTTAAATGGTTAATTTAAATGTGGGAATTGGATATTGGAGTACTTGTTAGAAGTATGAGACTTGTTGGTGTTAAGTGTATTATTTGAGATATCTTGCTAGTGGTTAATGTGAGAATACTTGCATGTTCAAAGTTAGAATATTATGTTGGGTGATGGATTAATCCTCATTATTTGGCTTTATTGAATTGTTTTGGAGTTATCTAATTCTATGTTGATAAACATAGAATGGGAATTGTTGAGTGGTTGGGTTGATGGGAGTGTAGAAGGGATTGGAGTTGTTGTTGGTGTCAGAAGGAGGAGGAGACAAGTGTGTTGGTATTGGTAAATTATTTTAATTTTGTGATGATATTTTTATATAGGGTGCAACCATGAGTTGGTAATGGAGCCAGTGGAAGGTTGAAGACTTAGCAAGAATGAACCTTAAAAATCGATTATAAAAGGCAAGGGTTTGCTTGCATTTTTATGTGTGTTGGGGTGATTTAGGATTATATTATAGTTGTTGTTTGTTTCCTCTACCGGTTGATTTGCGGGTTATTATTAATTATATTCAAAATATTTATGATGGTTTAAGCTTACAGTATGATAATTTAGATGATAAGACATTTATCGGGTTACCATATTGCTTAGAGGGTGATGGATGCCTATTCGTGTGTTCTTGTCGAATTCCTCGCTCCAATTGTTGAATTGCTTGGAGGAATTGTAGAATCATTATATTGTCAATTATAAGTGGATTAATGGATTGTTCATTGTTGCCTTAGCCTAGGGGCTATGTACTGATTCTTTATGTGTTGATAAGCATGCAAACCTAGTGATTAGGTGCTTGAACATCATGGTATTGTCATATGCATGTTATTGCATTGGAATTGACGGCTATTAACCCGATGGGTTGTTCTGATTGATCGGGCAGCCTTCACAGGTGTTGTTGAGTCCCGATGGCCCTACGGGGTGGATTATTGGCTGTTATGCCTCCTGGCCCTTCGGGGTGGGTTATTGGCTATTATGCCTGAGATGATTGGCTGTTATGCATGTTGGCCCTTCGGGGTGGATGATTTGGGCTGTGATGCCTGTGGTCCCTGCGGGGATGGGGTATGTTACCCTGTAACGGGTTGGAGTTGATGATATCCTCACCCATGGGTTCATACCGCCCGGGTTTTAGGTTGCCGGCTAGGCATATTCATCTGCATTGCATATAGGGTAGATAGGTGTATGTTAGGTCATGCATCATATACATCACTTTACTTTTTGTTTCTTATATGTTATGGTTGAAGCACCGGTATGGGACGGTGTGATGATTTATTTATCTGTCTTTGTATGATGTGGTTGAAGCACCAGTATGGGACGGTGTGATGTTTTATCTGCTTTATTTACCTTCCGCTTATTCTTATATTATCTTTCTTCTTTATTTCCCCTGCACGCATATCCCTTGCTCAGTACGTTGTACTGACTCCCTTTGCTTTGTTTGTTTTATAGATCCTGCTGAGGCGCTGGAGCATGATTGGGTCTGGGTTGAGAGATCACATAGATAGGAGTTATCTATTTTCTTTTATTATATTTACGTGATACTTTGCTGCTGCTTTATTTGGTACTTGGATTATTGTTAGTTGAGGCCGGTGAGCGTATGATTTATATTCTGTCGGCATGTGGCCTTATGTGTCTTACTGCTTTGGGCTGGTAGCCTTGTTTTGAGATATTGACTTATCGCATACTATTGTTTCCTGAGGCTTGTAGCCTGAATGATATGTTGGGATTACTACTTGGATATTATGTGAGACTTATTTCATATTTATGTGTTTTGCTTGTTTAGCTTTTGCATTTAATTTGATTAATCAGATAATCACCTCAGGTTTTTACTCAGCCTTGTACTAACTGTGTTAAATTAGCTGGCCACTAGTTTAGGATAGTTAGTACGGCGGTAATGCTTGCGAAAATTAGGTTGGAATTTTCGGGGCGTTACAGAGTGGTATCAGAGCCTGTGTGCTCTTTTATTATATTAAAACTGGTGTAGACATAGGTGGTGAGATGTGTGGGGGATTCATATAGTGTAGAATTGCATAATTATTATTATTTTTGTTCATTTTTGCTCCTACTAGGTTGAGCCGCAGTTGGGGAACTGTGGAGGAACTATAGTACTCCACTAGGATGTTTGTGACTTCACAGTCATTGAGGACTGTGAATGCATTTATTTATTTATTTATTTATTTAATTTATTATATTCATTATTATGCTCTCAGTTATGTATTATATTATGGATATTGGTGATTTCTGCTAACATTGTTTGTTAATGTTGGGATATAAGTTCAACTCGGTTTTTAAGAGGAAGCGTTGGCTTAAGACTCTAGAAGGACCAAATGGGAGCATGGGGTGTCCGAATTGCAATCCTCATGAAAGCATTGTTGGGAACAACATACAAAGGGGTATTGAAGTACCCCATGAGGTGAGAGGTAGTTAGAAAGTCTCCATAGTGTGATAACAAGCAGGGGTGATATCGACTTTTGCACATCATCTACTTACAAAAGATGGTGGAAACCCATTTTTAGGATATGCCAGTGACGTTATAGTCAGGTTAGAGGGAATAATGATGTGATGTGGCACAGAATTGACATTGGGTAAGTCAAAAGGACATGAGATCTGTTCGTCGAAGCATTAGATGTCTGTTGCGTGAGTCGAGGTAAGGCGACTGTCCTGCACGTCGAGATCGGTAACATGAGGGAACCGACTTCACTTGTGATGAGAGGCCGACTTAGGAAGGCTTGTCAAGCGTGTCGTCTTTTTGTGATGGGCATGTTATGTTGATTAATAACATTTTGGCCCGAGTGCAATTTATTGTATCGTGGGTGTTTCTTCTTGACTCTCTGGGTGAGAGACAAACTCGTTTCCCTGTTACGGGGATTATTCATGTTGTTTTTGTATTGCGGTTGTAGTGTTTGACTCTGGAGTCTCATGTTCATTCGATATTTTGAATTTCATTCGTAAGCATGGAGTATGTACTAGTACTGTTGTGAATCATTATGCCTTAGTACTGTGCGATTCGGAAGGCTCGTGTTCTTTCTTGGCTTTGCGATTTGTGCGGGAGCACGAAGTAGGACCGTTGGTGCCCTACCAGATGCCAGTTTCCTTACCTTCGAGTGACATTATTCGAAGTGATCATTTATGGCAAGATGATGTGTTGAGCATCGAGAGTCGTGAATTCAGGGCTGACCTGGTGGTCTTTAGCCTGGTTGATTTTGATGTACTATTGGCCGTGGATTGGCTGTTTTGCCATCGTGCTGTGATTGATTGTGGTGTTCCACGAATATCCTTTTGTGATGCTTTGGGTAAGTATGTTTCTTACCAACCTTCTTTGATTCCACTTACTATTAATGTGGTTTCTGTTGCTTCTTTTTGTGATGTGTTGCGTAGGGTTTGTTTTCTCCCTGTGGCAAATGAGGGATCTTTGAGCAGAGGTTCATGCTGTTCCGAATGTCCCGGTTGTATCTGAGTTCAGGGATGTATTTCCTGACGAAATTCCTGGTCTTCCACCTGCTCGGGAGATTGATTTTACCATTGAGCTGATGCCTGATGCAGCTCATATTTCTAAGACTCCTTACTGTATGGCTCCTACGAAGCTTAAGAGGTTGATCGAACAGTTAACTGAGCTTCTGTAAGGGAATATATTCAGCCGAGTAGTTCGCCTTGGGGAGCTCCTGTGTTTTTTATTAAGAAGAAGGATGGTTCGATGAGGATGTGTATCGATTATAGAGTTTTGAACCAGATTACGGTGAAAAACAAGTATCATTTACCTTAGTTTGAGGATGTGTTTGATCAGTTGAGAGAGGCCAGTGTGCTCAGTAAGATTGATTGGAGGTCAGGTTACCATCAGATATGGTGGTGGAGGCTGATATGCCCACGACAGCTTTCAGGATTCGCTATGGACACTTTTTAATCACAGTCATGCCTTTCGGTGTCACTAAAACACCGACGATCTTCACGGGTCTCATGCATAGGGTATTCCATCCCCTGTTGGATGTGGTTGTGGTTGTGTTCATAGATGATATCCTTGTTTGCTCACCGACTCGTGAGTCACACGCGGGCCACTTGTGTATTGTTTTGAATATATTGCGGGAGCATAAGTTATATGCTAAACTCTCCAAGTGTAAGTTCTAGTGGTGAAGGTGTCATTTCTGGGGCATATTATTTCTAGAGAGGGTATATCTGTGGACCTTGCAAAGGTTAAGGTTGTGTTGAAATGGCAAGCCCCAAAGAATGTTGTTGAGATCCGTAGTTCCTGGGTCTAGTTGACTACTACTGCAGGTTCATTGAGAGATTCTCTAGCATTGCTAAGCTATTGACGAGATGGCCGAAGTAAAGATTCTTTTACAATGAACGGCGTGCGAGTATCTGTCTGGCAGTGTTTAAGACTAAATAGGAAGTGAAGTGTAACATCCCTCGACAAATGAGCTGCTATTTGAAATGAGGAGTTGAGTTCAAAACTCTTAAAAAGACAACTAGAGTTGTCGGAAATTATCAGAGGTAGGCTGAAAAGAGACTCGAGATAATAGAAGGTGATGTGTGCCATGTATCTCTAATTGAGATGAGGGGTATATGATTCAAACAAAAACATGGAAGCTGTTCAGATGAAGTTTGACAAGAGTTAAGAACATGAATCGTTACTATAAGCAATCAATCACATGAAGGATAAAGTATTTCAGCAGAAGGCGGCCTATGGTAAAGAACTATGGTCTCAACATGGGGTTGAAGATGCGATGGCGGGGACCACAGCAAGCATGTGGGAAAAGATGTTCGGAGTTGGATCACACTCTAAATCAGTGGAGACAACATGTTGATCCATACCCTTACGTCATTCGGGGACGAATGATCTTAAGGGGGAGGAATGTAACATCCCGAATAATTATTTCGTAATAAAATTAATTAATCGTGATTAATTAGTTGAGTGGGCTTAAATAATTAAATGTAGTGGGTGCATAATTATTTGAAGCTCCAAAATACGATAAGTAAGTAATTGGAGCCCAACCCACACAACAAGAAGAGACCCAAGCCCAACTTACTAATGCCCACAATTATCCCACTAAATGGACGGGAGTTTCACCAGATTGGGGATTTCCCCATTCCCGTCACTTTTTGGAAAGGAAAACTAGGGCATGGAGATGGAGAAATCGTGAGAATGGAGAGGACGAGAGAGAGAGAGAGAGAGAGAGAGCAACGAGTGGAATCTTGAGGAGAAGAAGAAGGGGGTCGACATTAGCAAGGTATGAAGTCTCCTTCATCTTCATTTCTGTTTTCAGATTTTGGAAGTGGGGGAAGAATCGGGTTCTTCATTTTTGGGGAAAAAAACCGGTTGTTCACCGGAGAGAGGGGGAAGCGCCGGAGTGGCGGAGGCGAGGAGAGTTGGAGGCAACGCCCTGGGAGGCGTCGCTGCTGTCTGGGCGCGGCGGCGCACCGGTGATGCGGCTGTTACCGCTGTCGCTGCTGTGCCGGCGGCCAATGGTGGCGAGGCTGGCCCCGTGGTAGTGGCTGTGCAGGCGGTGGTAGTGTTGGCAATGGTGGTGTTGGCAGCCATGGTGTGGCGGTTGGGTTAACATGTTTTTTATAAAATTGGAAGGTGAATGTTGTAGCTTGCTTATTAAATCTCTTTTTGAAATTGTTGGATTGTTTAGGTGATTTTTGATGGTGGTATAATTAGTTGAGTTTAATGTTTTGTTGGGATGAAGAGGAGGTGTTGTAAATCACTTGTCTAAATTGTAGTTTAACACTTAATTTGCCTTCCTAATTCTTTTACAGTTGAATAGATTTTGTTTGGTGTTTGGGATAGCCGGTGGGGACAATGTTTAGGCATTTTATTCTATGTGATGAGTGTTGGACTAAATCTTTGTAATAAGAGTTTAAACGGTGAAGATGCTAGAGTTGGTTTCCTTGAGGATTTAATTGGAACATGGGATTATTTCTTATATGGGCATGTAGTTTTTATTTATTTAATTATTTTAAGATATTATTGGAATTGTTGAGGTGGTGGTTTTGAAGAGAAACTGGAAGTTAATAATGAAAGATGTGTTTTGAGCATAATTGTGTAATGGGTAAATCCCTGAATATTGACAGGAAATGTTGAATTGATTAAATTTGAGAATTCTTGAATTAATATGTCGATTCTTGAATGCTTGGGAAATTATTGAAGTATTCTCGGGTTTATGGTGATGGAGATTGTGGATGTTGATTTAAATGGTTACTTTAAATGTGGGAATTGGATATTGGAGTACTTGTTAGAAGTATGAGACTTATTGCTGTTAAGTGTATTATTTGAGATATCTTGCTAGTGGTTAATGTGAGAATACTTGCATGTTTAAAGTTAGAATATTATGTTGGGTGATGAATTAATCCTCATTATTTGGTTTGTTGAATTGTTGATAAACATAGAATGAGAATTGTTGAGTGGTTGGGTTGATGGGAGTGTAGAAGAGATTGGAGTTGTTGTTGGTGTCAGAAGGAGGAGGAGACAAGTGTGTTGGTATTGGTAAATTATTTCAATTTTGTGATGATATTTTTATATAGGGTGCAACCATGAGTTGGTAATGGAGCCAGTGGAAGGTTGAAGACTTAGCAAGAATGAACCTTAAAGATCGATTATGCTTGCATTTTTATGTGTGTTGGGGTGATTTAGGATTATATTATAGTTGTTGTTCGTTTCCTCTACCGGTTGATTTGCGGGTTATTATTAATTATATTCAAAATATTTATGATGGTTTAAGCTTACGGTATGATAATTTAGATGATAAGACATTTATCGGGTTACCATATTGCTTAGAGGGTGATGGATGCCTATTCGTGTGTTCTTGTCGAATTCCTCGCTCCAATTGTTGAATTGCTTGGAGGAATTGTAGAATCATTATATTGTCAATTATAAGTGGATTAATGGATCGTTCATTGTTGCCTTAGCCTAGGGGTTATGTACTGATTCTTTATGTGTTGATAAGCATGCAAACCTAGTGATTAGGTGCTTGAACATCATGGTATTGTCATATGCATGTTATTGCATTGGAATTGACGGCTATTAACCCGATGGGTTGTTCTGATTGATCGGGCAGCCTTCACAGGTGTTGTTGAGTCCCGATGGCCCTACGGGGTGGATTATTGGCTGTTATGCCTCTTGGCCCTTCGGGGTGGGTTATTGGCTGTTATGCCTGAGATGATTGGCTGTTATGCCTGTTGGCCCTTCGGGGTGGATGATTTGGGCTGTGATGCATGTGGTCCCTGCGGGGATGGTGTATGTTACCCTGTAACGGGTTGGAGTTGATGATATCCTCACCCGTGGGTTCATACCGCCCGGGTTTTAGGTTGCCGGCTAGGCATATTCATCTGCATTGCATATAGGGTAGATAGGTGTATGTTAGGTCATGCATCATATGCATCACTTTACTTTTTGTTTCTTGTATGTTATAGTTGAAGCACCGGTATGGGACGGTGTGATGATTTATTTATATGTTTTATTTATCTGTCTTTGTATGATGTGGTTGAAGCACCGGTATGGGACGGTGTGATGTTTTATCTGCTTTATTTACCTTCCGCTTATTCTTATATTATCTTTCTTCTTTATTTCCCCTGCACGCATATCCCTTGCTCAGTACGTTGTACTGACTCCCTTTGCTTTGTTTGTTTAATAGATCCTGCTGAGGCGCTGGAGCATGATTGGGTCTGGGTTGAGAGATCACATAGATAGGAGTTATCTATTTTCTTTTATTATATTTACGTGATACTCTGCTTATGCTTTATTTGGTACTTGGATTATTGTTAGTTGAGGCCAGTGAGCCTATGATTTATATTCTGTCGGCCTGTGGCCTTATGTGTCTTACTGCTTTGGGCTGGTAGCCTTGTTTTGAGATATTATCGCATACTATTGTTTCCTGAGGCTTGTAGCCTGAATGATATGTTGGGATTACTACTTGGATATTATGTGAGACTTATTTCATATTTATATGTTTTGCTTGTTTAGCTTTCGCATTATATTTGATTGATCAGATAATCACCTCAGGTTTTTACTCAGCCTTGTACTAACTGTGTTAAATTAGCTGGCCACTAGTTTAGGATAGTTAGTACGGCGGTAATGCTTGCGAAAATCAGGTTGGAATTTTCGGGGCGTTACATAGTATGTGTGGCGCATTCTGTGCAAAATTCGGGCAGAATGTGTTTTTCCCAAGTTTGTTTCCGTGATGTCCAACATCTCCATATCAATCAACAACACCAATCTTACTCTTCCTACTCCTTAATCATATCCAAACAAACTTCATTGATCTATTCATCACCTCAAAATAACACAATCTAACATGCTATTGGTAAGAGCTACTTTATTGAATTTAAAAAAAAACAACTAGTGATATTCTAAGCCACAAAAGAACTTTTATTCTAGTACCAACAAAGTAACATCAAAGACATATTCAAAATAGCAAAATAGTAGCAATAGAGTTTAAGACAATCCAATTGAAAATGAAATCAACTAAAATGTAGCAAAATGTACTCCATCACTTCACATAGGCTTACTAATACATATTATCTATCAAGATCAAAGCCTATCTACATCTCTGCATCAGTCAGAATCATCCTCCTCATCATTATCTCCTACCTCCTCCAATTCATCCCCAGCTGCATCATCATCACCGTCATCATCACCCTCCTCGTCACCATCACCGGACTCTACATAATCCTCATCATCATCATCCTCAGAAGGTGTCTGAGGGGCAACTTACCTCTGTCCCAAGCTCTAGGACATAAAATACTCCATTCGGGCGGCATGGGCTCGTGCATTCTTCGCTATCTGATCACTCAAGTGGTGTCACCTCTGAGCTACCAACCTCATCTGTTCATTCATGGTGTTCATCCAATTCTGCTGGTTGGTCATCATCATTTGTTGGTTTATCAGCAATGTCCTAGCCCACTCAGGCTCTCCCTGATACTGCTGGGACTGCTGTGACTGAGTCCTACCACGGCCTCTACCTCTACCACCTCGTGTGCCCCGAGTGGACTGAGACGGAGCCTCAGAATGCTCCTGGCCGCCCTGTGATGGAGCAGGTGGTGGTGACTGTCTGGGCAACTGTTTGGGAAGCATCATCGGTTGGCATCTTGTGCCAGGCAACTTGAAATTCTTGTTAAAAGGAATAGGTGGCCTCATTTCCCAATCTCTCTCAAACTGATCCATGTTCACCCCTGCTTTGGCACACAGAAGTCAAATCAAGCTAGGGAACATGAGGGCAGACCTCTTTGACACCCCAGGTGTCTGTCTAAGCTCGAGTGATATAAGCTCCCCAAGATTGACCGGGCTCCCCATGTTGATGCAGTATGGTACATACAGATCCAAAGCAGATGGTCCCGGAGTGTGAGTAGAGGGGCTCATCTTGGACCTAAACAGCATCAGAAGCTGGTACATAGGGGCATCCATCCTAGGTCCATCCACCTTGCTCGGGTCATCACCATAAATAAGAACATCCCCTTGTCCTTCAAACATAGACATCAAAACCATCCTCTTGAAATTATCCCTGTCCTCAGCTCTCATCACTGGCTCTCAGAAATCCCTGCCGTATGGTACATCAACCACTCCAAATATCTGATTAATATGCTGAGGAGTGATAGGAACTGTAACTCCAAATATCCATGAATACCCCTCCTCAGCATTGGCTAAGAATAGCCTAGTCAACTCCCATGAAAACGAGCCCACAGTGTGTCTCACAAATCTCTCTCAGCCTCGAGACTGAATGGCATCTCTCAACAGTGTGTTGCTGCAAATCTTTCTCAGAGAAGCCTCTATCGGGAATGATCCTCTTCTTATGGAACCTCTTATACAGATCATAGGCCCTAGCACTCCTGAATACAGTGGCATCGAAAATGCCCTCTTTGACATAATGAAACTCAGGCACATAGGTCCTGGGATCATACCGCTTCTGCTTCCCCCGAGTAGTCTGCTCCTGCTGCTCCTCCTGCTCAACCTCCACCTCATATTCCTCATCACCCACGGCTTCAGGAACAGGCTCCCGAATGGCTAGTGCAGCAGATCTCTCTCTTCTAGGACGAGAGGAAGTAGAAATAGTAGCAGATGCCTTCCCCCTAGCAGCTCTAGGGGGTGCCTGAGAATGATATGATGTCTCGGGCTGAATGGGCTGATTGACCTCCTGCTGGTCATCAGTGGTTGCAGTAGTGTGCCTCGAATAAGCACTCTTGGACTTACTCTTCCTGAAGTAGGAGAGAAGTCCCTTAGACTTAGAACCACCTCCTGAACCTTGTGGCGGATCCACCTGTCCCAAATTTTTAGTGCGTAGTCTGCGAGGGTCAAATACATGTTCATCAGGAATAGGAGTAGGAATGCTATCTGGTGATTGAGGATTATAAATCCCCATCCTTCCCTCGGGCATTTGTATATACCTATAACCCAATTTCTTAGGGAGGTTTGGAGGATTATACATTATTTCAGTACCTGGTTGTACAAAAACCCTGGGTTAGTATCACATATATGCATTGCCTCCCATCTTCACACTTAAGTTTAAACCAAATGTTTAACTTAAGTGTTAGTATAAAGCAAACATATACATCAACCTAGAATGTGGGATTTAAATAATTAAGTGATCAAAATGTTGTATAGTTAAAAATCTAAGTTCTAAACCTTTTAGATGATGTAAAATACCCATTTTTAGAATCTAAAATTCATTAAAAGGAACACTTTTTTTTAATAAAAACTCTTTTTTTATTTAAATTTTCAGATTTTAAAAACATATATAACCTAAAATAATAAACTATTTCATTCTAAATGGTTTAAATTAATATTTAAACTCATCTTAATTTATTTAAATGAAAAATTATTCTACTTTAGCTAACAATATTATATAAAAGAGTTTTTATAAAAAGTATGCTCCAATTAACTCACATTATGAAGAACATGGTATTTTATCACGACATGAAACTTGTATCCTTATTAGATTTAAAATGACATGTTTAGCTATATTCATACCATTAAAATGATTAACAATGCCATTTTAATTAAATTTATGAAAATTATCAGATTTTTAATGTATAAAAATTTAAATTTTTAATTGTAATCCAAAACTTTCATAATATGTATTCAATCCATGTTCTACAACATTTTGTTCATATTCAACTAGAACTTAAACAATTAAACCAATTTTAGTCCCACATTCTAAACAAACCCAAAATTTGAGCAACAACTCAAATGCCAAAACTAATGCATTCCAAATCACTAGAATATGTTAATAATTGAATTAGGATAGCCATTCTTACCTAAATTGAAGCTTTGGAACACTTTGGAGAGGAATCCCCAAACTTGGAAGAACTAGGGTTGAAGAACCCTAATTTGATTTGAACAAAGCAAAAATTGGGGTTTTGGAATGAAAATTTAACAATGTGGAAGAATTTTGATGATTAAAATCAAGATTAGAAAAGAATTTTACCGGAGTGGCGCAAATTGTGTCGCTTGGGAAGGGTGGATCGGCGCTGGCAGAGGAGAAGAAAAAGAGAGAGAGCTCGGTCGAACAAAATGGAAGAAAAATGGAGAATTCGGGATTAAAATCCCATTTTCACCGGGTCTGGGTCTGTTGACCCACGGGTCGGCGCCGCTTGTGGCGCTCGAACCACCCTTTGGGCGCCGCAAAGTGTGTGCGGCGCCTGGTCTGATCGCGAAATTGCCTAAGTCCGAGGCTGGCGCCTAAATTGGCGCTGAAGGGACCTTCTGGGCGCCACACACAAGGTGTGGCGCCACACACAAGGTGTGGCGCAATACCTGACTTCCACAATTTACAGGTTCGAGTTTGGCGCATGTTGTGGTGCTTAAGCTTGATTTTAGGCGCCACCAAGAAGGTGCGGCGCCTGATTTGCACTTTTGAGCTCCTATGGCGCCCGAATGGCGCTCACAGGTTCATTTGGGTGCCGCACACAAGGTGTGGCGCCTGAACCAAGTCTGTGATACTCGAATTTCAGCTCAAACTCAACCGAAATGATGGTCAATTCAACTCCTAAGATTAGCAAGTCAGATTTAGCATATATAACCTTCCTAAATCTTCTCGGGTCATAGTTCTCCTCAATTAAATCAATCAATCCATATAGATTTCCTTCCTCAATTCTTCACCGAGTCAACTTATACATAATTAAGTCCAATCACCAAGCATACATAATTACATCATTTCTCACTATTTTTCTACTATTCTAATTCATTGAAAATGTCTTGCTCAGTTTATTCAAATACATGAAATTGAAATAA
Organism: Hygrophila difformis; assembly: GCA_030278955.1. Taxonomy (NCBI): domain Eukaryota; kingdom Viridiplantae; phylum Streptophyta; class Magnoliopsida; order Lamiales; family Acanthaceae; genus Hygrophila; species Hygrophila difformis. Next base: position 15,929,261 of record JAOANR010000001.1, read on the forward strand.
CATGAAATTCAAAGTAGCATAATTAAACTTAAAGCATTATTCAAACTAACATATAACATAAGTAATACAGCAAATAAAAACATAAAGCATGTAAATAATGAAATCCAAAATTTTTGTTTTTATTTCATTTTATAATTTTTATTGATTTTAATAATTTTAATTAATAAAATAAAAACTTATAAATTATTTAAAATTCAATGCATCTATTTTAATAGGCAAATTTTAAATAACCAAAGGCTTAACGTTAATTTGTTCGATGAATTTAACTTCATCTCCAAAATAATGTTTAAGTCTTTGACCATTTACAGTGAATTCCCTTTCATCTTCAGCTTTTAATACAACTGCACCATTATCTAACACTTTAACAATCTTAAACGGCCCTGACCATTTTTTTTAATTTACCAGGAAACACTTTAAATCTAGAATTATATAAAAGCACTAGTTGACCAGTTTCAAACACCTTAGGCCTAAGCAATTTATCATGATAAAGTTTTGTCCTTTCTTTATAAATTAAAGCATTATGATAGGCCTGACATCTAATTTCTTCTAACTCACTAAAATCAACCTTTCTTTTCTCTTGAGCTTCTTTAAATTCAAAATTTAATTTTTTCATAGCCCATAATGATTTAAACTCTAGCTCAAAAGGTAAATGACAAGCTTTACCATAAACCAATTTAAAAGGGGTCATACCTATAGGTGTTTTAAATGCTGTCCTATAAGCCCATAATGCTTCATGTAACTTAAAAGCCCAATCCTTCCTAGATTTTCCTACAGTTGCTTCCAAAATCTTTTTAATATCACGATTAGTGACTTCTACCTGACCATTGGCTTGGAGATGATAGGGTGTTGTTATCCTATGATGAACATGAAACCTAGATAGCAATTGGTTAACAACCCTATTAACAAAATGAGACCCACCATCACTAATGATTCTTTAGGCACACCAAAACGAGTAAAGATTTGCTTTTTCAGAAATTTAATCACTTGTTTAGAATCCTTCAAAGCACATGCTTCAGCTTCTACCCATTTTGACATATATTCTACAGCAACTAGAATATACAATTTACCATTAGATGGTGGAAATGGACCCATAAAATCGATTCCCCACAGATCAAACAACTCAACAGGCATAATTCCTTTTAATGGCATTTCATCTCTTTTAGTGATATTACCAGCCCTTTGACATACACACTTTTGCACAAATGATCTAGCATCACGATAAATGTTAGGCCAATATAAACCACCTTCAAGTACCTTATGAGCTGTCATATTTGGTCCAACATGTCATCCTCCAAGTCCCTCGTGGCATGCTTTTAAAACTTTCTCAAAATCCTCATCAGGGATGCATCTCCTTATGATTTGATATGCACACAGTCTAAACAAATAAGGCTCATCCCAAATAAAATATTTAGCATCAGTTTTAAATTTTTGCTTTTGACTATGCCATTTACACCACATGCTAAATAATTTACAAAGTCAGCAAACCATTGATCAGAGGAAGTATTATTTATTAAATACAAATTTTCATCAGGAAATGCATCATTTATTAATTTTTCTTCCCCTTTTTCATGTTCCAATCTAGATAGATGATCAGCTACAGGATTTTCATCGCCTTTTTCTATCTTTAATCTCCAAATCAAATTCCTGTAACAATAATACCCATCGAATTAACCGTGGTTTAGCATCTTTCTTTGCAAATAAATATTTAATAGCAGCATGATCAGTGTAGACTACAATCTTAGAGCCAATCAGATATGGTCTAAAGTTTTCACATGCATACACAACAGATAATAATCCTTTTTCAGTGGTAGCATAATTTCTTTCTGCAGAATTTAAAGCCTGACTAGCATAATAAATGACATGTAGCTTCTTGTCCTTTCGTTGACCCAACACTGCCCCAACAGCGAAGTCACTAGCATCACTCATGATTTCAAATGGCAGGCTCCAGTCAGGTGGCTAAATAATTGGTGCAGTCACCAATGCTTCCTTGATCCTATTGAACGCCTCAACACACTCATCAGTAAAATCAAATTCAACATCTTTACACAGCAGTTTAAATAGAGGCAATGCAATTTTCGAAAAATCCTTTATGAACCTTCTATAGAATCCAGCATGTCCCAGAAAACTCCTCAAAGTTTTAAGATTATTAGGAGGTGGAATTATAGCAATCACTTCTACTTTAGCTCTATCAACTTCAATGCCATTCTTAAAAATTCGATGTCCTAAGACAATGCCTTCATTAACCATAAAATGACATTTTTCCCAATTAAGAACTAAATTTGACTCTTCACATCTAATTAATACTTTTTCCTGACTTATTAAACATTTCTCAAAGTCAGATCCAAACACAGAAAAATCATCCATAAATACTTCAATGCATGTCTCAATTAAATCAGAAAATATAGACATCATGCATCTCTGAAACGTAGCTGGTGCATTACACAAACCAAATGGCATTCTCCTATATGCAAATGTACCATAGGGACATGTAAATGTAGTTTTATCTTGATCCTCAGGTGCAATTGGAACTTGATTATACCCATAATAGCCATCTAAGAAGCAATAAAATTCATGACCAGCTAAGCGTTCTAACATTTGATCAATAAAAGGCAGTGGAAAATGATCTTTCCTAGTCTTATCATTCAATCTCCTATAACCAATGCAAACAACCATCCAGTAGTAGGTCTAGTAGGTACTAATTCACCATTTTCATTTCGAATCACAGTCATACCTCCCTTTTTAGGCACCACTTGCACTGGACTCACCCACTGACTATCAGAAATAGGATAGATAATACCTGCATCGAGTAGTTTAATCACCTCTGCCCTTACAGCTTCTTGTAGATGTGGATTCAGTCTCCTTTGGGGCTGTCTCTTTGGCTTGTCATCCTTCTCCATGTAAATCCGGTGTGTACATAACACTGGACTCAGTCCCTTGATATCAGCTATCGTCCAACCTATTGCTCTAACATGCTTACTCAACACTTGGGTTAATGCATTTAATTGATCATCATTTAATTTATTACTTGCAATAACAGGTAAGTATCATTCTCACCAAGAAAAACATACCACAAGTGTGATGGCAGCTCTTTCAAAGTCAATGTAGGTGGCTTTTCAACAGATGAGACTAACTTAGACTCTTCTATCGCACATGCTACTTGCACAGGTAATCCTCCCTCACACTTACTTTCAGCTAAGTTCTCACAACTCTCCTCTAACTGCTCAAATTTCCTATAGGGATCATGTCTAGCAAAGAACTCTCTCTCAATCACCTCATCTTCCTGATAGCTAGCCGTCACTCTATTACACGGGTAGGTATCAGAACTAGCGTGTTGTGTTTTAGTTGTCTTAGAAATGTCAAACGACACTTGTTCATTACCTACTTTAAGTGTAATTTTACCATCATCCATATCAACCATAGCCCTACCAATTTGCAAAAATGGTCTACCTAATATCAGAGGAATATCCATGTCTTTCTCCATATCAAGGACAACAAAGTCAATAGGGAAGATGAAGCTTTCTACTTAACAAGAACGTCTTCAACAATGCCTAAAGGAGTCCTAATAGATCTATCAGCAAGCTGTAGCTGCATCCTAGTAGGCTTTACAACTCCTACCCCAAGTTCTCTAAAGACATGTAAAGGCATCAGATTAATACTAGACCCAAGATCACACAAAGCTTTGTTGAATTCTTTAGTGCCAATAATGCACGGAATAGTGTAACTCCCGGGATCTTTTTGTTTAATAGGTTGCCTTCTTTGTAGGATTGCACTACATTCCCCTATCAGTGTCACTTTCTCTTCATCATCTACACTCCTCTTCTTTGATAGAATTTCTTTTAGAAACTTAGCATAAATGGGCATTTGTGCTATAGCATCAGAAAAAGGAATGTCAATTCTTAAATTTTTAAACACTTCTAAGAATTTAGCAAAATCTTTGTCATCTTTTGCCTTTTTAAGACGCTGTGGATATGGAATAGGCGGCTGATATGACTTGATTGGGACAGTAGACTTTCCCTTATCCTTATCCTTGTCAACTCTAACTTTCTCACTCTCCTTAGGCTCATCCGTGTTTTTCTGCTGACTTTCTTCCTCTATATCCTCACTCTGATCATCTCCAGTATCAGCTAAAACCTCTGGATCATCTAAGGTAGGGTAAGGATTAGCCAATTCCTTTTTATTCCTCAAAGTGATGGCTTTACATTGCTCTTTTGGATTAGGATCAGGCATACTTTGTAGTGTTCCTTGCTGTCCATTTGAAGTATCCCTAGCAATTTGACCAACTTGAACTTCTAGATTTCTCATTGAGGCTCGCATTAGTTGAATTGTTTGTTGTTGAGACACAATCGTATTCATTAATTCTTTTAAATTAACCACATCTCCTCCTTGTTTTTGTTGTAGTTGTTGTTGAAGTTGGAAGTTCCTAGACTGTTGGTTAGGGTAAAAGGATTGATTTTGATTTCTGTTTTGATTAAAGTTATGATTTTGATTTTGATTTTGGTTTTGAAAGTTTTGGTTTTGATTTTGATTTCGAGGGTAAGGTGGACGGTTATTTTGTGGGTAAGTGTTTTGTTGAAATTGAGAATTTTGATTTGGATAGAAGTTTTGGTTTTGAGGACGGTTTTGGTTGAAATTTTGCTGCCTATTTCCCATGTAATTCACATCTTCCACTTGCTCCTCAGTCCCCTCACACTTCATAGTCTCTTGAAGTCCTTGATCGAGCAGGTGACAAGCTGATGATGTATGAGGTCCACGACAAATATCGCATCTCACAACTTTAGCTTGACCTATCTTAACTGAAGCAACCTCCCTCATCAAAGCATCTAACTTAGAATCTATAGCAACTGTCTTTTCTACCTCATATAACCCTGCTTTTGATTTGTTTCTAGCATTTTTCTTACCAGGAATGTTTTTCATGTTAGATATATTTTTCTCAATGATTTCCTTAGCTCTAGAAGGTCCTATAGATAGAAAAGAATCTCCAGCTGCTGCATCCAACAAATTCCTCCAATGATCAATCATCCCATTGTAAAAGAAGTGCATCTGCTGCCAATCTTCAAAGCCATGATTTGGACATCTAGCCAATAAGGTGTTATATCTATCCCATGCATCAAGTAAAGTTTCACCCTCATCTTGTACAAATTCTTTGATCTTTTCTTGCAATTCTAAAACCTTGGAAGGTGGGAAGAACTGTTCTAAGAAAGCTTCTAACATTTTATCCCAATTAGTAACATCCCTCAATTGAGGCGAGTTATACCAAGTTTTAGCTTTGTCTCTAAGTGAAAATGAGAACAATCTTAACTTAATCTCGTCACTGGTAACACCATTAATCTTCACTGTGTCACAATAATCCAAGAAATTTCTTATGTGTTCTAGAGCATCATTAGTAGGTGCTCCATTATATTGATTAGCTTGAACCATTGTGATCAGTGCTGGCTGAAGTGTGAAACTTAAGGCATCTACATCTGACCTTGGAGTTCTATTGAGCTGATTTCCACTAGTTCCTTGTAAATGTTCTTCAATGGTCATTTCAGCTTGATCATCATGTTCCACATCACCACCGTTACCTCCATTATTACCCCTGTTATTTTCATTATTTTATGCCATGTTTAACCTATTGAATTGAGCAACTAATTGATTAGTTTGTACTGTTGAAACTCCAGTCGTTGGAGAATAGTTTTCTTCATCAGAAGATGAGTTAATTAAGATTTCCAACTGAGCTGGTCGCCTACGTTTTCCTAATCTAATAGCTCTAAGAGTATGCTCAATTTCAGGATCATAAGCTATTTCTGCTTGTTTGCTTCGCACTGCAATTATTAAATAAAAAAGAATAAAATAAGTAACAGTTAAATTAATATTTAACTTAATTAATTTTAATTAATAAACTAAAAACAATTAAAAGTTCACAACAAATTCCCGGCAACGGCGCCAAAAACTTGATGAATGATTTTCACTACTCATATTTTACCACAAGCAGATGGTTGTCATCAAGTAATAAAAACTGGTGAATAACCGAGTCGAACCATAGGGAATTTCAGAATATTATTTCATTCCGGAGAATATTTTAATTGTTTTTAAGTTTATCAAATATATTTTATATATTTTAAAAGAGTTTGATTAATTCTAGATTTGATTAAATTAAAAACAGTAGCATTAAATTTAAAAATCAAGCAAGTTAAATTTTTAATTAATAAAAATATAAATAGAAGATGCTTGTAATATTTTAAATATTGTCATCTTTATATAGAATAGAAATTGCATATTGATTTAGCATTTTCCAATGCCTAAAAAGATCAATTTCTTAAATTTTAAATATTTTATAAAGATTAAAAATATAGTAATTTTCTAAAATTCAAATTATGCTTAAACGGACTTCATGGAAGCTGATTAAATTATCTAACATTCTGCAATCATTATTCTAGGCCTAAATTTGAGTCTTTCCCAAGCATACAAATTTTTCTATAGCAATTAATAGGCACTTTTCATTTCCCAAATCATTGTGCACATGCCAGAATCTATTTTTAATGTAATTTATTCCCAATACCGGTACTAAAATATAGATTCTACTTTTTATCTCCCGATTTAGCAAAGCATAAATCACAGGATTAGATTCTAACATTCAATTATGCAGAATAGTGTAAATAACCTAATAAACATGGTAAAATAATGATGAAACATGGTAAAATGGATTATAATACTAAATTTAGAATGTGAACAGATTAGAATTTTTATCAGATTAATGGAGGCAGTAAATTAAGAATGATCGATCAATTTAGATTTAGCAGATTAAAAATGCAGATTTCATATTTTTGCCAAAACATAATTGTTGATCAATTTCAGGCATCCAATATATAATCCTACTTTTTCTAACAGTTCTTGCAGATAAATCCAGATTAACACATATAAACATCGACATTTTATTATACTTCCATAAAAACATAGATTTGTACTTCAAAAGTGATTCTGAACTCCCGTTCTAGATCACTCCTAACACGAACATTACAGAAATCCGTCTACAAATTCGAAACATTATAGAAGATTACATTTAGAGGCAAATTCATAACATTACAAACCAAGAAAAAGAAAGGCAACACCTAGAATAGGAAGAACACGCCCAGAACAGCGTTCTTGATACATTCCTCCGGCATGAATTTGTGTTTCTGGCCTTCTTCTCCCATGATTCAGTGTTTACAGTATGTTTGGTAAGGTTAAAATGCGTCTGAATGAAGAAGAAAGGCGAAGAATGGCGTTTAAAACCGAGTTCGGGAGGTTAGAAAACTGCCCAACCGCGACTGTGGTGCGCAATGTGGCGCTCAGGACCTGTTTTAGGCGCCACCAAGGAGATGTGGCGCATCCTGACGATTTTCCTAAATTTCTGATTGTGGCACCAGAAGTGGCGCCTGGAGGTAGATTTCGGCGCCGCCAAGCACGTGCGGCGCATCCTGAAGCTTTTTCGTCCGAAATTTTCCTAAGTGTTGATATGGCGCCTGGTGTGGCGCTCCGAGGTCTTTTCCGGTGCCGCCATGCCCATGCGGCGCATCCTGGGCACATTCCAGTGTTGAAAACTCCGAATTTGACATTCTTTATCCTCCGAACATCTTTCTTTCTTCATTTTAATGCCTGAAACATCATTGCAATGTCTTAGATTTGCCAAAGTCTTATTACAAAGCATAAAACATAGTAAATTGAGTTCAAATAAGCTCAATTTAACCATGATTATTAGTATTTACAAATCACATGAAATATAAACTAAAAACCCTAAAAATAAGGTTACATGCATGCATTTTAGACATATTTTAGTGCAATTTAAGCTCATTTAAATGTGGTTTCACAGGGTGTATCACTGGCACCTGCTCAGATTAGCTTCGTTGTTGATGAATAGTCTGAACAACAGTCAAACTACAACTCTGCACAAAATAACCCTAACAATCTCCCCCTTTTTGTGTAGAGGGCATACAAATCCTGTAGTTCAGAGGGTCAAAAAACAACAAGCAAATAACAGTCATCAAAAGATAGTAGCAACATTAAAAACCATCAAGAGCAGTCATCAGCCAGCAGTCATCACCATACACCAACCACAGTTAAGTGTTTACAAACCAAAAATACCATTATAGTAGTAGTCAGTCAGTCATAAAACATCAAAAACTCCCCCTGAACCAATATCTGAACTTACTCCCCCTGTTTGTGTGCATCGACACAAAAATTAAGCATCATCATCATCAGTGTCAACCTGTTCATCAGGAACAGCAGTATCCTGATGAAAATTTCTTGGCAAAAGACCAAGGATTTGAGTGTGAGCACGACGAATGGCAATGGCATTGTCAACAACAACAGACACCTTGTCATTCAGGCCACGTAGTATACCGCGCAGATGGACAACCAATTGTTCACCAGACATAGGCGGTCCTTTCTTAATGTCATTGTACATGTCAATCAGATTACCAGCAGGAGCATGAGCCTTAATAAGCTCAACTGGTTCACCTTGTTTAGAATGAACACCTTGTTTCTCAAGGAGTGCAGTGATTAAAGCGGGGTAGGGTAAGACAGCACCTTTCTTGATCTTCTCCGGTGTGGAACCTATCATCTTATCAAGCACAATCCATCCAAAGTTAAGAATCTCAAAATATTTATCAATTGAGAACAAAAGTTTACCCATAGCCGAACTCAATTGAGAAGCATTCTTTGTGGGAAATATATTGGATGAACAGAATCGAAACAAGCAGGTGAATTTCAGTGTGAGCTCATGTGGACTGAGCTGATTTCTCCCAAAAGCAATACACTTCTCTCCAGAAATGGTCTGTGCAATCTTGATCGTTTCCTCATTCAAATAGTTGAAGGGATTAGTGTCATCGTCGTTAGCAGGTACCTTCAACACCTCATTGATCACAGTAGGTGTTAACTGAATAAATTTGCCACGAACAAACACCTTCCCATACCATTGACTAGTAGGATTCATCACATCCTCATGAAGATTTCCATAAAACTCATAAACCAAGTTAGGCGCATACTTTTTCAGTTTAGAAGCCCAATGCATCAAATGTTTAGACTCCAAATACTCCTTAAATCCAAGTTCATTGTAAAGAGGGTGAAAGAATACCTCCTCGGGTTTGATCTTCCTTTGACTAAGATCACGAGTTCCATACCTCTTTATCTCCCTTGTATAATACGTTGGACTGTAAGCATCTTCCACCAGTAACTCGGCAGGTTTAGTTTTAGTTCGCTTCAGACGAGGAGTGCCAGAGCCTTGTGAACTCCTCTTAGTCCTCTTCTTCTTACTAGGTTGTTTAGACGACTCTGCAACAACGGCTTCAGGATTTCCTCCTTCAGGATTTGTTTCAGTGTTCTCAGGCGTAACCTCAATTTGTGGGATGTTGGTATCACCAACATTCTCCTCCTGCACTGGATAATCCTCTTGCCTCATGAAATCAGTAGCATTTCCTTCATACTCCGCATCGCCTTGAGTTTCATTCCCCTGAGTTTGTTGATTCTCAACATTTTCTCCATCGAGTACTTGATTAACATTTTCTCCAACATTTTCACGAACATCAGTGGGTGCGGGTAGTGGCAGCGCAAGTTCAACAGCCTGCAAAGGTATGGCTTCCTCTGAAACTCCATCTCTACCAACATCTTGATCTCCCATTTCCTTCTCAAATTTTTCATAAATATGAGCTTTCAAAAGGGAAGAAGAAAGTGTTTCAAAACCTTTCTGAATACTCTCTTTTATCATTGCGAAAATCCCCTAAAAAGAGTAGCATTAATCAATCGTGGTCTGCAAACGTCTCTGCAGTTTCTCTGCAATCATGACGATGTGCAGGCTATAACTGTCCCATCAGTTATAAAAGTTTATCCAAAAGTAATTTGAAATCCGTAGAATCTTCTTATTTTGGGCCAAATCTCCTCTAATCACCGGCCCATGTGATTTATGATCTTTTAATTCTGACTACAAAGGCCCAACTCCCTTCTGAGCCCTTCAAACTTGTCTGCCTCTAATGATTTAGTCAGGATGTCAGCCAGTTGTTCCGACGACCCAACATGTTCAATGTTACAAACTTCATCCTTGCTACCGGTGCAAATGTTTCATCATAATCAAGACCCTCAATTTGAGTAAAACCCTGTGCAACCAATCTAGCCTTGTTACGAACAATGTTCCCTTTCTCATCAGATTTATTCCTATAAACCCATTTCTTGCCAATCACATTGATGTCAGCAGGTTGTTCAAACAACTCCCAAACTTCATTCCGCTCAAATTGTAGTAGTTCATCCTGCATAGCAGCAACCCAATATTCGTCTTGTAAAGCCTCCTTTACATCTTTCGGTTCAATATTTGATATAAAGCAATTAAATCCAGCAAGATCTCTGAAATCAATTTGCTTATTTCGAGTTTGCCTCTGAGCTGTTGGATCACCAATGATATCATGTGATGAATGATGTTTAAGAGTTCTTGGTCCTGGCTTTGGACCTCGTCTTCTTTCTGTTTGAGCCTGAGATGGTTGTTGATTCAATGTTTCAGCAACCTCAGTATTACCGTCCTCAACCTCTCTATCATTATTGATATCTTGATCAACTTCATCAAAATTGCTTTCTTGTTGATCAATCTGATGTCTCACAATCAATTCATCATCATTATCTTTGTCTTTCTCAAGTGGTCCAACATCCTCAAAAACAACATTGATGGACTCAATAACCTTCTTTGAATCTTTCAAATAAAATCTGAAAGCTCTAGAGTTTGAAGAATAACCAAGAAACCATCCTTCTTCGGATTTTGAATCAAATTTCTTCAACGGTGTTCTGTCCTTTAGAACATGACACTTGCATCCGAAGATATGAAAGTATTTAACACTCGGACTCCTTTCATTCCAAATTTGATAAGAAGTGAAGTTGGTCTTCGGTCGTAGATACATCCTGTTAACAATGTGACATGCAGTATTCATAGCTTCGGCCCAAAAACCCTTAGATAATGTAGATGTATGCAGCATAGATCTTGCCATTTCTTGCAATGTCCTGTTCTTCCTCTCTGCTACACCATTTTGTTGTGGTGTTTTGGGAGCCGAAAACTCATGACCAATCCCATGCACTTTGCAAAAATCTTCAAACCTTGAATTCTCAAATTCCCTTCCATGATCGGTTCGAATTCTAATGATCTTCTGTTGTTTCTCAGTCATCAGTCTCAGACACAACTTCTCAAAAATATCAAAGGTTTCATCCTTCGATCTCAAGAACTCTACCCAAGTGTAACGTGAGAAATCGTCTACACACACAAAGATATACTTCCTTCCCGTTAAACTTTCAATTTCAGATGGACCCATTAGATCCATATGAAGAAGTTCCAAACATCGTGAAGTAAGCAGCTCATCAATTTTCTTATGATGTGCCTTGGTTTGTTTTCCCTTCGAGCAACCACCACAGATCATATCCATGTTACTCGGTAGTCGGGGCATCCCTCTGACAACCTGAACAACTAATCTTCTGCAAATTTCTAAACTTCATGTGACCAAGTCTTTGATGCCAAAGAGTTGTTAAATCATTCTTAGATAATAAAGCATGTTGAACTTCCTTCTTCAGAACATAGCAGTTGTTCTTTGATCTATTTCCAATCATCACACATGAATTTGCTTCATTGAAAACCCTACAAAAATTCTTTGTAAACTCCACACGATTATCATCATCGCATAGTTGGCTTATTGAGATGAGGTTTGTTGTCAATCCCTCAACAAAGTAGACTAAAGATAACTGAGATAGACTGTCATCTTTAACATTTCCAAAACCTGAAATTCTACTTCGAACTCCATCACCAAAGACAACATCTCCACAATCACTATCTTCAAAGTTTGTTAAAAGCTCCTTTTGACCTGTCATGTGACGCGAACATCCTGAGTCAAAGTACCATCTTTCACTATGCATTCCTGACCGAAGTGAAAGAACCACAAGACATTTCGACTGAACTCGCTTTCTAACCCAAACTTTCTGTAACTAAATTTTCTTCTGTAATTCATCTGATGGCCAAACGACAGCATTACCACGCATTAAGTTTCTGACTATCCTCAAACAAGTATCTGTGTTGTGACCAGGTAGTCTGCAGTACGCACAATCTCTACTCTTAGATTCTGAATCTGTAACCTGTGCATTAGCCTTCAGAGTCTGTTGAAGAAAACCACCACTCACAAACTTCCTCTGATTATCTGACTTTTTCCCTGAAAAACCAATACCAGTGAAGTCTTTGGGTTGTTTTCCCAACGCAAGAACATCATCAAGTTTACCTTTCCCTTTAAAGAGTCTCTGAAATTCCTGATTCTTAGCTTGAAGCTGATTAGATTCAACCTTAACAACATCAAATTCAACTTTCAGTAGCTCAAGATCCTTTAAGACTTTTTCCTTCTCAAGAAATAATCCATCATATCATTTTCTTAAAGTCTCAAGTTCCTCTTTAAGTAACTTCTTTTGCTCAGAATTTTTATCCAATAGAATTCCGATGTCAGTAAGTTGTTTCAACAATTTCTTATTTTCCTTCACAGCAACTGAAAATTCTCCTTTCAGAAATTCATAGGCTTCATAAAGTTTTTCGAATTCCTCATATTCTTCACTATCAGAATCATCTGTGAGACTACTTTCTCCATGTGAAGATTCAGCAATAGTACCTTTCTAAACCGATTTGGATGTCTCCTGTAAAGTGAAAGCAACAACTTCTGAATCACTGTGTTGTTCTTCTGACTGATTTTCATCCTCATCATCTGTCAAAGAGACTTGTAGTGCTTTTCCTTCTCTTCTCTTAGCAGTAGGGCACTCACTTCTAATATGACCCGTTCCATTGCACTCATAACACTGCAAATCAGAAAAAGCATCTGGTTTCTTAAAATCCCTAGACTTTCTCTGCTTCTTGTCATATTTGCCTTTATCACTCTGTCTGCATTACCAGTTGGTTGTTTATCGGTTGTTGGCTTACCAGACTGATTATGGTTCTGATACTTCTTATTCTGAAACTGTTTTGTTCTCCTTTCCTGCAACATCTTAGATACACTTTTCGAGATAAAAGAAACTTCGTCTTCATCTAAGTCATCTTCCTTATTTTCAGCATTAAGAGCAATGTTCTTAGTAGTATCATTCTCTATGTAATTCAATTCATAAGATTGAAGAATTCCATATAAACCTTCTAGAGAAATAGTGTTAACTTTATCCAACTCTTCTAAGGCCATCTCCAACAATAAACTCTATTTCACAGTCAACTCTACTCTATTTCCCAGTTCAGTTTACAGTTTTTTACTTTTCATCTCCAACAATCAGCTCTAAAATTTCCTCTATTCAAGAATATTCTTTTTTTTTATTCCTTTACTATTTATTTAATTTATCTATTAAATTTGTACATTGTATATATTTAAATATATATAGATTATATTTAACTTTTATTATTAAAATTTTCTTAAAACATATATTTTTTCTTTTTTTGTTTAATTTTTAATTATTCTAATTTAACTATAAAAATATAATCTAATCAATATTCAACAAATTATTATGCAAACTCAATACAAAAAAAAATTATAATGGAAACCATATCCGTAAATTTATTTTATATAAAAAAAATTCAAATTTGCTTGGTTAACATTAACATTCATGTGTCAACGCGTATGAGAGCCAAAGCAGCACAAATTACAAAGGTGGATAAAATGGAGGAATATGGATTGGGTGGGAATCAAACACCTATAAGATTGGAAGTCAAGACACATGACCACTAAGGCAAATCTCCATCCCATTTTGGCTTTTCACAATTTTGAATCTACTTTGAAGAACTATAAATATTTTCAACTTAAAAATTACTTAATAATCAAAATACACATTTATTTTTTTATTATTACTTGAAGTTTAATTTAAAATAAAAAAAACTCCTTCTCAAATGTATAAACATATTTTAAATCAAATAAACTTGCAAGATTAAAAAAAACAAATCAGAAATGAAGTGTAAAATAAAAATTACAAGAAAAGAACAAAAAAATAATAAAAAAAGAAATACCAATATCTACAGTGCCCCGCTACAAATGCGGGCACTATTCACTCCACGGGAAAAAGAAGTTTCGTCTGACGTTCACCGATTACCGCTGGACTTGATTTGGACGCCACTTTGGCGTTTCCCACTTTTTTAACGGCACCGCTGAAGTTGGCCTAATGCAGCAACTTTAGGATAGAATCTCTTAGAAACCGTTCTAAGCAACTTCCTAACTTGCTTTCTCTCATCCCACTGAGCACCAAGAGAATAAGCCTGACTAACAACATCTTTAAATCTACCATAATAAGCAGATATAGATTCATCATCACTCATACGCAAGCTATCAAAGAGTGTTTCAATACGTTGTAGTCTAGTAGCTCTAACATCAGCAGAACCTTCATGCGCTATTTCTAAAGCTCTCCATGCATCATAAGCAGTAGTATAGTTCGAAATCATTCTATACTGAGTAGAATCCATAGCAGCAAAAAGAGCATTTAAAGCTGAAAAGTTACCTTGCTTAGCTAGCCTTTCAGCAGCAGTTAACTCAGCTCTTGTAGTAGGCCTGGTTGTTGGTGGATCATCTTCATTAACTGGAGTCACTCGCCTAGTAGGTTGTTCCCAGCGTGTTTCAATTGCCTAATCAGCATCTTCACCAAGTGACGCTATGGATGCCTTCATTCCCATTTTCCAATAACTATAGTCAGTTCCATCAAACAAAGGTGGACGAGAAACTGAAGAACCTTCCTTATTGCTCATCATCCAAACAGATCTAATCTACTCAATTATGCTAGAGCACTGGATTCGCTCTGATACCACTTGTTTGTCCCAACCTAATCTGTTCTTATGAGCAAACGTAGTTTGTGCGTTGTATTAACTACGCGGAATTAACTAAAGCAGTAAACAAATGAACACAACAAGTTGTTTACCCAGTTCGATCATACGATCTACGTCTGGGGGCATACCAAGCCAGATTCATCTTACTAATCATCAATACTGAATAAACCAATGAACAACCAAAGCACAAGAGCAATCAAACCTCAACACAAGTTAAACTTGGTTACTGGAACAGGACCAGTAGTCCAACAAGTGTATCAACCACACTTCTACCGCTGCAACTCCACCTTATTCAACCTGAGTGTGATTCTCCTTGCTGCATCAGCTTCCATTCAGTCTACAGCTTCTTCGATCATCTCGACGAACCTCCTCCATTAAAGAGCATCACAATGCTTCCAATGAAGATGAAGAGCATCTCAATGCCTCTTCATTTACAAGTAATTCAAATACAAAATTACACAGAAATTACTCTCATCAAGTAACCGCTATGCAACACATGAAGAATGATATATGTGAAATCTATGAATGAACTCTCTAAACTAAGTACAAATGATGTCTCACATATATATAACAATGTAAAACGTGTGAGACGGTTATCTCTTCAGAATGCAAGGGAATCTTCTAGAAAGATTCGCAAATAACCGTTCACCAATAAGTTGTAACAAACTCCAGCTGGCACCTGCTCAGTTTAGCTTCGTTGTTGATGAATAGTCTGAACAACAGTCAAACAACAACTCTGCACAAAATAACCCTAACACTATGAGTTTGAACAATGCAATAAACAAATAAAAACAAAAATAGGAGCAACTTCTAACTTATAATTGCTATCCATCTCCATCTCGGTATGTTTTTTTTCCTTTACTTTTTTTCGCAAATAAAATGGGTTTTTAACTTTGAAAA
The DNA here is from genome assembly GCA_030278955.1 of Hygrophila difformis. Classification (NCBI taxonomy): domain Eukaryota; kingdom Viridiplantae; phylum Streptophyta; class Magnoliopsida; order Lamiales; family Acanthaceae; genus Hygrophila; species Hygrophila difformis. Next base: position 15,944,967 of record JAOANR010000001.1, read on the forward strand.
TTGAAAAAGAAGCTATTTTGCAGAGGTTTCAAATTATGGTGTCTCGAAGATTACAGTTATACCACCTGTTGATTGTGGACGTTCTTCTCCCTCACTTTGACGTTAGATTTGTATTATTATTTTGTATAATGATAATTTGAATGGAGACGAATCTAACAACTACAAGACAAGACGAATCTAACAAGATCTCACTTGGTTATATTTTAATTTGTATATATGATAAAAATTGAAATTAAAGTAGTCGAATAAATAGTGTCATCATTTGCAACGTTGCAAATATTGGAGAACGGAGGATGTATGTTTTTGGAAAATAAGTGACGGTTCACAGGATTCAACGTAAATAGATAAAGTTTTGGGGGTGAAGATGTGATTAGCCGTTTTCTCAGTGGTTGTGATGTAAGTGAGTTCGTGGCATTTTTTGTCTTGAACAGACGCGTGGGTTGATAGCATGTACCGACACTCCCCTGCATCGGGTGTATTGATCTAAACAAGGCTATGCATCAAGGAGTTGTCCATTATGGAATCACTTGTACTTTAGGCGATTAGTCAAAGCAAACACCATTGACCCGAATGTTGTTTCTAGAAGAATTCCTGTGCTAACGCGTTCACAATCTGTACTGATTTATAGGTGAATTTCGAATGTCCTTCCTTTTTTAATTAAATTTTGGTGTATATTTAAAGGGGGACTCTTGAGAAAAATACCTCTCTTTAAATTTTTATCCTACTTTTTTTAATATTAAATTTAGGTAAACTTTAAATTATTTTTTGTAACACCCCGATTTTGGTAACTCAGGCCGGGATGTCACCGCCACACCTCCCAAGCAAGACACGACTTCATTCGAGCTCACTTGAGAGATGCAAGGCTAAAGGTATTTCAAAAATATATTTAAAAACAAGCCCAAGAAATTTTTTAATTTAAAAATAATATAGTTGTATCCATACATAACGAAACAAGTTGCAGCGGAAATTTAAATGTGGGCCGACAAGGGCAAAACGCAGTGTCTAATGGACTCCAAATGGAAAAATACGACATAACGTAATATTATCCCAGCTCAATGCATGAAATGCTTATGCCATATCTTCGTACTCTGTAACAGAAAAAAAAAATGAAAACAACGTTTATCAGTATATAAAATACTGAGTAAGTCAATCCCTAACGTAGCAATAAAGGGGTTTCAAAATTTAACAATCAAATTATACTTTTTTTAGGTGAATACCAGGGTATCATCGGGCCTCATTGGATCCAAGACTAATCCCTCGAGGATCGGGTGGGCATTGAATTAAATTATACTTTTACGCATGCATATTTAAAACATGTAATTTGGCCAATTAATAAACAAGAATTTAATTCGCACAATTCTAAAGGCACAATTAAATTTAAAATAATATAATTAAGACATAGGCATGAATTTAAATCATGATTTAAATAAATAATAATAACATGAATAAATACATAATTTAAAAATTTAAGTCTTTTAATTCTCGTTACGCCACAGTCTCAACAATATCTCATATAGTCGGTGATCCGGCGGCTGCAGCCGTATCCGCCATACCCAGTACCACTCCGGAGCCTCGGAAAACCTATACGGATACTCCCGAGAGTATAGGCTCTTATTTCATCGCCGTTTTGGCATAATTTCATAAGTGTGACTCTCGTCCGTTTAGGCACGAAGTGAAAAGCTAGAGGGGCACCCTGCAAATCACTCACCCTCTACATAGCAAGCTCAAAGATTTTTGAATTTAGTTTTTATCATTTCAAAAGGGGTTTCGACCATTTGTTTAGATAATCTCAATTTCACCAAGTTTAATACATAATTCGCCACATTTTGCGCCTTTTTCGTTTAAAAATTCATCTTAAAGGCGATCGACTTGAAATTTTAACAGTATATAAAAAAATACCCTAACGAACAACTTTCATGTTTTGAGTTTTTCGAAATAAAGAGAGGAAGCAAGTAAAAAAAAAATCAAGTTTTCTACACAACAACAATGTTGTCAGGATTCAGGTCGCCCTATTGTTCAAAAATCCGATTTTTGACCCATCAAACAGGCTCCAAAACTTATGAAATTTTACGGAGATATACTAGACATGATTATATAAAACTTTCGTTTACATTGGAAAGCTTATTTTTGACCGGAAATAATCGAAACATGCTCATCAAGTTCGACCAAGTTTGCTGTCAGATTTTTCGAAAAATCATATAACTTAGAAAATACCAGATACGATTTCGGGGTTCAAACATTGATGAAAATTCTTGAAATTTTGACACGATCTAGATTAAGTGTTAGGAACAAAATCTTAGTTTGGGATTTTTCGTTTCGGATACTCGAAATAGGAGTATTAGGCAGATTTCAGAAAACGCGCAAAGGTGGAATTTTGGTGACAGATTTTAGTTTCTCTATTAGATCTTGTATTACGAACGTCCCTAAGCCACCGAGATTGATACGAAAGGTATTGAATTACAGTGGGTGAGATTTAGAGTCCTAAGATTCGTCGGGCTGGCCTCCGGAGTCCGCGAACACGTCCAATCTACTCGTCTCCTTCTCTTCGGTCCCGATTTGTGAGTACAAAAGCGAAAAACTAAAAGTTAGGATTCTAGATTCGATTAGGAACCAGGATCTAAGATTGAAATTTATCCCTTACCACCACATAAAGTCTGAAAATTTCTTGGCCTCGTCCGAATCGTCGCTTCCTTCGTCGGGATGGTCCTTGGATGCTCAAAACTCTAGGGTTTCTTCGAATGGATGAAAATTAAGAGTGGTTTGAGTGGGGAAGAGAGGGTGGACGGTTTTGTGATGGCTTGGGGGTATAAAATCAGTGTAGATTCGGTCATTAACTCCCCTTCCTCGCCACAAGGTAAGTTTCCAAAGTTACGGACCGAAATCGGGCAAGAAATCCCTTGGATCGCGACCTTCCGCGCAAGCTGTTGGAGTGGCGTGGTGGTGGGGCGTTTTTCGCCCAAAAACGTGTGAGTGCCGCGCGAGCCTGGCCTGGGCTTCGGCCAGGCCGGGTCGTGCGATCTGTCGGGCCTTTTCTCCCCTCTTTTGGCTTCTATCATTCTATGTTCTCGGGCTTAAATATTCGGGTTATTCTCGGATTATAAATTCCTATTTTTAAATTCATTTCGAACTCGAATAATTTTGTATTCGAAATCTTGAATCCATCGAATTTGAATTCGACGACTTTTGGCTCCCATGTAATAATTTATCTAATTAAATTAATTCTGACTTAACGGGTTCTTGGAATTAAAATTCTCTTGCTCTTCGAATTTAATTCCATTTCTTTTGGGATCAATCCATGGAATATCTTCGGGCTTCCTTTCCTTCTTTTATTCCATTTTGAATTTTTGAATTTATCGGCATTTCATTTCCGAGCAATAATTTCTTGTAATAAATTATTTTCGTCTTCTCGGAAATGTTTCGACCTTGTTTGGATTAAGAACTTTATTTTATTCCTTTGAATGCAAATAAAATTCTCGGGTATTACATTTTTAAATGAAAATTTTAAATCATTCTTTCAAAGTATCTTTTAGATAAAAATTCATCATAAAAAAATTTAAGGTTCTATTGTGTTTTTTTGGGTAAAATTGACACATATGTGTCGACAAATGTGCGTGGGAGTCCAAACCATACAAATTACAAATAGGGATAAAGAGTAGGGATAAGGGACCGAGAAGTGGAAATCGAACCCCCACCCATAAAATTGGAAGTAAGAGGATATGACCACGAGGCCAAGTCCCCATTCCCAAAGTTCTATTTCAATAGATGAATTTGAAATAATTTTACATCCTCAATTAATCCAAACAAATAAAAAAAATTGTATTATGAATTTTACATTAATCAAAGGATTATTTCTTAAAATGCACCACAGACTTTTTTCCAAGAGTATGGAATTTTACATCAAGGCTCTTTATGTATGAAAAATTCTGTTTTGGGAGATACAACTCTTCAGTAACCACTAGATCTTTGAGTGATTAGTTTTAGGCTCAATGTAATTCGGGATATATATATTAAAAAAACATTGCGTGCACATGTTTTTTCAGGAAATCACTCTCACATTTAGCTTTGTGACAATTGCGTATTTTATAATTTTTATTATATATATATATATATAATTATTATAGTTTTATATTAAAACTTAAAAGAATGTAAATGGACTGGATAAATAATTTGAGCCTGTTTGGAAAAATTAAATGGAGTCATGATTTTTTTTTCTTTAATGAACAGCCTATGCACGCGAGAAATTGGGTTGTGGGAGCCCATATCACACAAATTACAGTCATGGAATTGAAACTTGAATTTTTTAATTAAGTCTACAAATTTAAAATATTAAGCTGTAAAATTATTTTAAATTGATGGTTAAATAATTATTTTTATGTTTTTTTAATAGTATAAGCAAGGTTTTAAATGCCGGTATCTGTGTCGGTATCGGACATATAAATTTATGAAAATTTCGAAGATATTTGAAATTTCGGGGGAAATTTCAGATATATTTGTAATTTCTTTTAAAAACCACATCGAGAGAATGAAAATGAAGATATTCCAAAATAACTCATCTCTGTTGCTATATTTTTTTTTTAGAGTAAAAATATGATTTATTCCATAGATGGTCGCCAAGTACCTGGACAACATCAAAGTCAAATACACACCAAATGGGAGCATATCCCAGATCACAATACTCCCACCTCTACTCGCAAAACATAAACCACCAAACAGAAACAAGAGACAACATAACTGAGCGTGCACAGACCAACTCCAAACCAATCAGACAACACAGAATACATCAGTAGCCTTAAACAACATGCTCAAACCAGCAACCTTCTCAAGTTGAATACGCACCTTCTATCGTCCTCTACCCAGTTGAAGCATACACGGAACCAGAATAACAGAATCACAGAATCACATCCTATAGCCATGCTTCCACCTTTTCCGTCTCGGCAGCCCCTAGCTTCGCCTGGTAATCTGCCTCTTCGTTACGCTCCCTCAAAATGTGTTTTACCCGGACTTCGCCTGCACAATTCATCAAATCCGTAATTGGTCCTACCAAGTGCCGAAATCTCCATGGGAACTGGTTGGTATCAGAAATCCATTTCACCACGGTGCTAGAATCGCACTCAAACATCAACCTAGGGAGGGGGAAGCCTTGATCTCTCAAGAGGGCCAGACACACCCTATGAATTGCAGTAACCTCGGCTTCGACACTATCCGTAATGCCAATGGAATCAGATAGGGTAAAGATTATTTCTCCCTTGTCGTTCCTGATGACACCACCAATCCCGGCTGGGCCCGGATTCCCAAAGGATGAGCCGTCGGTGTTTATTTTCCACCACCCTTCCAAAGGGCGTTCCCATACTAAGCCGTGTCTGGCCGAGTGGGTTCTCCGCCTCCAGGACATCAGCAGCCCGTCCGGGAAACTTCCCTCAACGTCGCCCAGATGATTCATTTCCCTGTTATACCCAACCGCCCACCATAGCCTAACTTTCCAACATAGTTCCGCGACAACCAATTTAAAATCGAATTTCTGCCCATTAAAGATTGCTTCGTTCCGGCACCTCCAAATCATCCAAATGGTGGCCAAACACAATACCTCCCACAGCTCCTTACGATCCTCCTGCATCCTTGTGCCAAACCAGTCTGCCATCAAGGTCACAGCCTTGCCCGGGATCACCCACTGCCTTCTAAACCACAACGCCCCTTGGTACCACAACCTGCCGGACACTTCACAGGTGCAGAAAAGGTGATCAACGGACTCCAACTCTTTCTCACACAATTTGCACACGGCATTCTCCAGTTGAAGACAGCCTCTACTTAGTAACATAGCACGAGTCGGGAGTGCATTATTCCCAACTTTCCAGGCCAGTAGACGGGCCTTCATAGGGACCTTTACACGCCAAATGGATCTCCAGATCAGACTCCCCTCCCTGGCAACCCCCGACTCCTCCCTTCGCCAGCACGATCTAGTGGTGAAAACTCCGTTGCTTTCCTTTGTCCACACCACCCTATCACGGGTGAACCTACATAAATTCACTCTTCCCAGTTCTGTCATCAGTTCCTTCCACAATTCCAGCTCCCATTCAAACAGACGCCTCCTAAACAAGATGTTCCACTCCCACTCCGTCCCTTGCCACCTCCCAAATTCCGATAGCTTCCCTTCCTTGTTACACGCCAACACAAACAACCTTGGGAATAGCTCCTTAAGAGGTCTGCCCCTCTCAACCCACACATCATACCAAAATCTAACCCCTTCCCCATTCCCAACAATCATTTTAAAACCCTGACCAATCGAGTGTGGCTCCCCCCAGGCACGACAAATATTACCCCAAAGGGATCTACCCAATATGGGTTCTGGAATAAGACTCTCCACTCCCCCATAATATTTGGCAACAATGATCTCCTTCCATAAAGCTTTTTCTCTCCCAAACCTCCACCTCCACTTAGACAATAAAGCCTCATAGAAATGATATGTGTTCCAGATTTGTAGACCTCCATCGTCTTTATGTCTACACAACTTATCCCAGCAAATCGTATGCATTTTCCGACTCCCATCCCACTCGTTCCAGAATAGACTTCTCTTAAGCTTTTCCATGCGATCAATGATGACTCTAGGTACCCTGAACAGTGACATATAGTACACAGGCAGACCGCTAAGAACAGATTTGAGTAAGCATAAGCGTCCAGCTTGAGTTAAGAGTTTTCCTTGCCACCCCGAAATTCTCCTCTCCATGTTATCCAAGCACGGCTTCCAAATGTCTGCTCCGTTAATCCTCCCTCCAATTGGCAACCCCAGATACTTCAAGGGCCATGTTCCTACACCACAACCGAACAACGCAGCCGCGTCCTGGACAAGCTCATTAGAACAGTTTATTCCATACACCCTACATTTGCCATAGTTAATACTCAATCCGGATGCCAGGGACAGACAACAAAGAACTCTTTTTATCAACACCACCTGATCAAGCGACCCCTCGCAAAATAGGATAGTGTCATCGGCATATTGGAGATGCGAAATAATCGGCCCTCGTTCACCTGTTGACAGCCCTCTATACAGACCCAGCTCTCGGGCCTTAACCAGTAATCTGTTAAGAATTTCAACCAGAATAACGAAAAGGTAGGGCGACAACGGGTCACCTTGGCGCAGCCCTTTATGCAACTTGAAGAAAGAAGTTGGAGAACCATTAACCAATACAGCCGCGGTAGCCTTCGTTACACATTCCCTCATCCATTTAATCCAGGTATCCCCGAAGCCCATTGCTGCCATAACACCAAATAAAGCATCCCAAGAAACGTTATCATATGCTTTTGAGAAATCCAACTTCAGAATTAATCCCTTCCTCCCTGCCGTTTTTGTAGATTGGATCACCTCTGCCCCATCCAAAATTTGGCGACCCCTTACGAACGCCATTTGGGTTTCTCCTACTAGACCCTCCAACACACCCTGCATTCTTCTTGCTAACACCTTGGCTACCATTTTGTACACACTTCCCACCAGAGATATAGGCCTATAATCGCCAAATTCCTCAGGACTTCCCTTCTTCGGAATTAGCGCGATAAAATAACCTCCTGCTTCCTTAGGGAGCGTCCCATGCAGCTCCAATTGCCTAAAAACTCCCATAACCTCTCCCCTCAGCAATCCCCAGAATTTCTTAAAAAAACTCATGTTAAAACCATCCGGACCCGGGGCTTTCTCCCCCCCACAGCTCCAAACCGCCTCCTTTACCTCTTCCTCCGAGAATCCTCTTTCAATCCAACTTCTGTCGTTCACAGACAATTTCGCAAAACCGAGATTTTCGACGCTGAAGATCTCGTCTTTATTTTTTTAAAAAGCTCCCTGGAAGAAGGTTCTGGCCGCTTCTTTAATCAGTTTGGGATCTTCAACAAGACTGTCTCCCCACCTTACTGCCCCAATGTAATTTCTCCGTCTGTTGATAGAAGTTACCGCATGGAAGAACTTGGTGTTGTTGTCACCCTCCTTAACCCATTTAACTCTCGATTTTTGGAGCCACCTTCTTTCTTCCGCCATGTGAAGCTTCCACAACTCCCCTCTCTTGTTGCCCCAATCCTCCCTATCTTTTTCCTCCACAGCGCCTCCTTGGAATCTGTCCTCAATTTCGCCCAACTCGATCAAGAGATTTTGAATCCGATTTTCTAACACCTTGGCACCATATCCCTCCCACTCCTTGATCCGTTTCTTCAAACATCTTAACTTCCCGAATAGACTCCTTCCTCGACCATCAGCCCCACAAGCTCCTCCACTCTCCTCCCATGATTCACGGACCATCTCTATAAATCCTTTTTCTTCTTCCCAGTAACTATAAAAGCGGAACGGTTTGGGGCCCCATTCCTTTTCTCCAAACTCAAGGCTGATCGGGTAGTGATCCGACAACACCGAATCGCACCTGCGTTGAACAACCAAGGTTTCAAGAAGCATCCACCCAGTGGAAACTAAGAACCTGTCAAGACGGCTGCAAGCCCTTCCTCCCCTGCCATACCAAGTAAACATCCCACCTTCCATTGGTAAATCTATCAAACCAAGGTTGTCAACGAAGTCTTTGAAATCCCTCGTCGAACCAACGTCCTCACTTTCTCCCCTCCTTTCCCCGTCCAGCAGCACAGCGTTAAAATCGCCCCCTATGCACAACAGCTCTCCATTATCTGCGTTGCACTTGGAAGCTAGTGAATACCAGAAATCTGCTCTATCTCTACGGTTATTTGGAGCATGCACACAAACGATGTTAACAATCTCATTCCAGCCTCTAAAAGTGCCCCTCATCCAAATGAAGTGATGGCCGCTTTCCTCCACCGCAAGGGAGCATAGGTTCGCGTCCCATATCATAAGCAACCCCCCTGCATTCCTATCCGATGGTTGGAAACAGAAACCGCAGCCCTTGGATCCCCACAGACGATGCACCACTCGATCCCGAATATTCTCCATTTTCGTCTCTTGGCAACATAGCACCGTAGGCCTATACTTTTTACACAATCTCATGACTGCTCTCTTCCTCACGCCTCCATTGAGGCCTCTTAAGTTACTCGAGATAATCTTCATAACCGATTGTTCTCACACAAGAAAAACGATCAAGAAGCTTAGCATCCTTCCAATTCTTCCCTAACCCTGTTGACTGCCTTGTCCCTCCCAACCGAGCACCCCATCCCCAGCCTCAACGCCAACTCCCACACAGCTTCCGCCTCCATAACATCGACGAGCCTGACCCCTTTCGGTGTTCTGAAAGTAGCAAATTGAAGGGTGGCAAACCTATCTACATCCTTCGCCAACGGCCTGTCTCCCCCTCCAGCACTACACCTTGGCTTCACGCATCCTGCTCGCCCTCGCTTGCGCCCTCGCCTCTTCGGCTTGGACCTACCCTTTATTACAGACTCCAGCGCTCTCTCCACCTCCATCAAACTCGGAATCTCCTTAAGACATACCCTTTCTCTCGGATCTACAACCTCCCGATTACCGTACGCCACCCCCGACGCCCAAATTTCCAATTGATCTCCCCTACCCTCCGACTCCTCAGAAACTTCCGCAATCGGAGACATACAGACGAATCCCCTTCCCAGAGGAACCTCCTCGACATCCTTATCTGAAAAATCAGCAGCACCTACTCCCTCGCCATTATCCATCCCCTGCCCCCCCACACCACTAGATGAATCCTTATCGTGACTGGGCCCATTGCTAGCCCGAAATGGACCTCCCTGGCTATCCAAACTTTCGACTAGCCTAACAAAGTCCATCTCCTTGGCGTTAGAATTTGAGCCCCGGCACAGGCCCAATCCAACCCCTACAGAGCCCTGGCCCAAGTCTCCCTCCTTGGCAATACCATCACCTCCCTCAAAGCCCATATCCCCAGACCGTGGCCCGATAAGTTGTGGCCCATTAAAATCCATGTCTTCTGCACGCTCATTATTAGCTGAACGATAATTAACTCAGGTAGACAGCTCGACCACCTTATTCATTTCAACCTGCAATTGTCCCTCCATTTCCCCAGGTAAAGCGCATGCACAACTCTCCTCCCTATGCAACCCTTCCACTCCCCTATGCTCAAGAGTCCCGGCCTTCTCTCCCACCGCCTTCTCCGGCTAGAGCTCCACCGTCTCCTCAACAATGGTGTTTTCCACCATATTATCATCCTTTTCCTCTCCCACCATTTCCTCTATCATCACCGGCTCCCAGAGGGCATCGACCAGTCGAATGTTCGAGCGCAGTCTGCCCACCTGGGCTACCATCTTCGTGGGAACGTAACAGTTCACATGCATTTCGACCAGAATTCTTGCACGATCAAGTCTACAACGATTCTCGGTCTCTGAGGCAAGACGTAATAGTGTGCCCCACCCTCCCACAATCTTGTGAAAGTTCATCTCACTCCATGCATGGAACGGTAACCCGTACACGTGTATCCATCTCAACTGTTTCATCCCCATGCAACCCGGCCACCATTTTCTCTTCCACCCTAGGAAGTTAGAATCCCTCCTGTCCGATAGAAACCGGTCTCTCGCCTCCGGATTCTTGAGTGCAACAACCATAAGGTGTCCCCCACCATAGATTATATCTCCACAGTTCTCGTAGTGGCAGCAAAACCAATCTTGAAAACCCGTCATGAGATCGATCTTTTTAACCTCTACCACCACCGATAGCTCCAGCCATTCGACATCGCTTTCATACTCGCCCAAGTTGACTACCTCCCCCGCCCTAATCATAACTCCAGCTTGAAGATCTCCTCCTTTCCCTTTCATGACATCAGCATAAGACCTCCCATCTCTCCATGCACCATTATTGTGCGAGAGCCTCCTTTCCACCCGCTTTCCAGGTGAGCCACCCCGAGGAACTCCATCATAGCGCCGAGCCCTGTTAGGTTTACTGGATATCTCCATGAACCGACGGCTTGGAATAGCCCAATTAACCCTTAACTTCTTCCCATCCCACTCATAACCGTTGAGGGTCCGAATCACCGTCTCTGCATCACCTCTGCTGGGAAACCTAAAGAATCCGAACTTGACCCCCTTATCCGGCCACTTTCTAGGAGGAAAGAACCAGCTACTCACCTTGGCTACCTTATCCACCTTCCGGAATATATCACCACCCGCCATCTCCGCCGGAATGTTGCCAATGAAGACACCCACAAGCTTCCGCGAATTCTGAGGTCTGCCACTCATGCCCACTCCGCTGCCTCCCCTAACTCCCGAAGACGACCCACCTACTCGGGGACCGCCATAGGCACCTACACCACCGTCCCCTCCTCCAGCAGAAACTCCACCGCCGCGACCCTGAGAGCAACCTCCGCCTTCCATTATCTCTGTTGCTATATAAACTAGCAATATGCTGAAAATACCCATTCCATTATATACTATGTTCGTAATATTGTTGATATCATGAACCATATTTATTGAAAAGATTTTGACTTAAAATCGATGACATAATCAACATGTGTTGAAGCTTAAATTTTATTTTCTAATTTTTTAAAAGAAGAGATATTTTTAAAATTTAGAAAAATATATATATTTTTTAAAAATAAAAATTTCGGGAAATTTTGGGAAATATCACTTAAATTTTGGGAAATTTCGGGTTTCGGCCGAAATTTCGGAAGAAATTTTGCAAAAAAAATATTGTAGATGAAATTTCGCTTCAAGATGTCCCAAAAGCCAAAATTTCGACTGAAATTTCGGGATTTCAGTCAAAATTTAAAACACTGAGTATAACTGTATAAGTTAGTTTTAATTCGATAATAATAATGATAAATTATAAATAAATAGGAAATTCCGATACAAGCAATGTGCGTATATTTCCACGTTGCTGGAGACGATACTTCCATTAGAAATTAAATAAAGAAGAAATTCATGAAGGTCAAACAAGTGGCTATTCGATTTTATCACATTTTTTGTTTTGTTTTGTTTTTTTTTTTTTTTTTTTTTGGTTTTCTGGTAATGATCATGCACCAACGTGGAAAAAAAAGTAATAACCAAACGCATTTGACCTGAAAGTATGATGCTCTCGCAACTTAAGCAAATATTTTGGGTTCAAGACATTGTGTATACAGAATTCTGTTTTGGGAGAGAACTCTTTAATGCCCACTAGATCCTAATTTGTTTATTTGCTTTTACCACGTTTTATTAGGCATTAATATTAGTTTATAATCCCTCCGCTTTAAAAAAAATAAAATATTTTTGCATTTTACGTAATCCAATATACATTTTTAACGCTTAATATTTCAAATTGTATAAATGTAAAATTATAAAAATTTAATGTTCTAAAACTATGTGATTAGACGAATCTAACAATATTTCACTTGACTATATTTTATCTTATATAATTGTATTAAAAACTCGAATAAAAGGAACTCGATGAATAGTACTTATTAACTATGTCAATATTCCAATAATTCAAAAATGGGGTAGTATAAGTGCAGTCATAGATAAATATATATATATATATATGAAGCACTTTAAAAAAAAATTACGCTTTATATTAATTTAATTTAAAATATGTCCGGGAAGATAAGTTAGCTTTATTTGATAGTTCTGAACAGTATGATTTAGAGGCGGGTTCAGACAAAAAATTATCTATAAACCATTCAATTAAGAAGAAAACAAACATGTACCCCCTCCGTCCCAGTTGAATTGTCCCATTTGACTTTTCGACACTGTTCATTGTTCAACTTTGACTCAATATTATTGTAATTATATATTTAAGAAAAATAGTCGAGTTTGGTCTTGTTAGATTCGTCTAATCGTATAGATTTAAAATATATATTTTATATTATTTTTAATTATATATATTTTGAGATATTAACGATTAAAAATGTGAATTGGATTGTGTGTAGAAATAAAATGAGACATTTCAAGTGGGACAAAGGGAGTACATTTTACGGCGGACAACATTTACAAGCGGGTGTAATTCCGGCGGGGATGCAAGGAGAGAGAATTCCGGGGAGTGGGAATCGGGCTAGGCGTGTCACTATCAATGGGAAAAGGATTGGGGGAGGGGGCAAGGACATCAGAAAAGGTTTGGTGGGAGTTTTTGTGGGAAATATCCCTGTTAAGGCTACAAATGGACTATTGTTCCATGAAATTGATAAGATCGCCAGAATCCGAGATTGGTTCTTTCCTGAAAGAAGGTGGGTGGGTAAGGGTGTCAAGTATGGGTTTTTCCGGTTTAGCAGTAGAGATGAGGCTTCGGCGGTCATAAGACAACTAAATGGAAGACTGTGGATGGGATTTCCTCTGCGGGCCAACTGGGCTACGCCGAGCTTCAGAGGTGATAGGCCGAGAAGGGGTAGTGTTGCAACTAGTAGGGAGCACAGTGGGTTAATCCGAAACAGCCCCGCGTGGAGAGATGAACGATCATACGCCGATGTGATAAAGGAAGGCAGGGATGACAGGTTCGGGGGAGAGAGGAGACGATTGGAGAATGTCATTCAACTTAGCGTTGATCAGAGCAATCTGGATTGGTTGAGCCGTTCCGCAATAGTTGAGTTGCGGGGACTGGAAGCCATGGAGGGATTTCAGGATTGGTATCATGAAGGACTGCATTGTGGAGGGAATATTATTTATGGTGGAGGACATATGTTGGTAGTTACTTGCATCAACGCTGGGAAAAGGGATGAGTTCTTAAAAGACTGGGGCGATAAAAAATTCGTGGTATGGAAAAGGAAGTGGGAGGACGGTGATTTGGTCAGAAAACATCTGGTATGGATTCATATGATTGGCATCCGTACTCAGCCTGGAACAAAGAAAGCTTCCAAAGGATTGTGCAAGGGTGGGGGAATATTATAAGCATCGACAAAGATACTGTGAATAAAAAACGACTAGATTGGGCAAGAATCCTTGTGGCTTTATCAGAAGGTGGATCTATTCCATCAATAGTGAAGGTACAAGTTGGTAAGAATGTTAGTAACATACGGATTGTGGCATTCTTTAACGAGGCAGTGGTGGTGGAAGATAACCTTGAGCACGATCTGGCCGAAGAGACGGAGGGCCGACGAGGTTGCCAGAGTTCAGATAGGATGGTACAGGAGGTGACTAAGGATGGGCGGTCCGGGTCTCCAGATTGTAGGGAAGTGGAACAGGCAACTTTGGAAGGGGAAAAAATGCACGGGGAATCGGATTGAACAGAGGTGGAGACGGCTCAAGGTGTAGGGGCGGCTAATAATAATGATGTCCTTAATGAGTCATGCAAAGGTGGCAGACATGAAGGGCATAAGAGTACGGTAAACGAGGGAGTGGGTGTTATGGAGATTCTGGACTTTAACATTAGTGGGCCGGACTGGAGGAATGAAAATGGAAAGGGTAAGAATTTAGATATGGAAAATGGGCCGCAAACCATGGTGACTGTAGGGTATGAGGTAGAATCTGAGCCCACCGATGTAGGTGGCCCATCTAGTCCAATTGAATTTGGGGAGTTAGAACCAAATCAACACGTAAATGGGGATTTTGAAAGGGATTTTTTCGGGAAGGAGACAGAGCGGGTTGAGGGGGATTTATCTTTAGAAAGGGTTTTGGATCAAACTGAGGATCTATCTAAGAGTACGTCATGCAGGGGGGAGGGTGATAGATTCAAGCAAGTATCAAATGCAACTAACGAGCTTGGGCAGGAGTTTGGATCTCAAACGGCAAAGGATTATGCGGCAGAAGGTATCGGGGAAGGGACACAAGATATCTACACGAAAGGGGACCAGATTTCGATGGCATCGTTGAAGGAAATTGATGAGGCTATGGTTAAGTTATTAACGGGAAGGAACAGATCAAATCGCCGTGGTCGGAAGAGAGGCGGCTTCTCCAAAATTACAGTTAAATCTGCTGGAGGGAGAACAGGTAAAGGTATTTCTAAAGAGGGGGAGAGCTTTGCCAAATTGGATTTTACTATCCTTCGGACCAAAGAGGGGATGAAGCTAATCGATTTTTCCGAAGTGGAGGCAATTATAGAGATGGCAGAAACTTTGGGATTGGGATGGGTGAAGGGTAGGAAGGTGGTTGAGGATAGAGTATTGAAGGAAATCCTCAGGAATTAGGTAGCTCGGTTTGGAGCTGGTGTGTGGGATTAGGTCAGGATGCGATTTATCACATGTAAGGTCAGGGGACTGAATGGGGGGTGAGGAAGAGGGCGGTGACTCGGCTTTGCAAGAAATTGCGGCCAACTTTGCTATGTTTACAGGAAACTAAAATGGCTGAAATAAGAGATCGAATGGTTGCTAGACTGTGGGGAACTTCAGGGAGTAAGTATTGTTTTCAACCTGCGGTGGGAAGTGCTGGAGGACTGCTAGCGGTATGGGACAGTGGGCTCTGTTCATTCAGTTTAGTCGAAAAGGAACATCATTACTTATGGTTAAAAGGGGCGGTGAGAGGGATAGAAGGGGATGTGAATATGATTTGTTTACATGCCCCTAATATCCGAAGAGATAGGGCAGAGTTATGAAGATGTCTAATGGAGAGATGTGCCTTCGGGAATGGAGATAAATGGTGTATGATGGGTGATTTTAACGCCATTACATCATAGGGTGAAAAAGTGGGAGAAAGTGTGGATACTGGCTCAATTAACGACTTTAGGGAGTTTATTGATCAGTGCGGATTAGTGGATTTACCTATGGTGGGCGGTAATTTTACATGGATTGGGCGAGGGGGGAGAGCTTTCAGCAGGTTGGATAGGTTTTTTGTGTCGCCGGATTGGCTTTGTATTCAGGGAGAAATTATCTAGAAGCGTGGCGATTCTGTGTTATCGGACCACTTTCCGGTATGTCTAGAAGTTGGGGAAAGGTCCTGGGGAGCCAAACCTTTCAGATTCTATAATTATTGGCTCGATGATAAGGGCTTCAAGGATATTGTGGAGGCGGCCTGGAGTATAGCAGGCGTAGGCAGCAGGGAAGACAGGGGGTTTAGGATTTTTAGTAGATTGAGAGCTCTTAAAAAGAAAATTAAGGAGTGGGAGGGTTATGGTGCAAAAGATCTGGAGGTTCGAACTCAAAAGATCATGGCTGAATTGGGAGAGTTGGAGGATAGAATGACGGGCAACAATGAAGATGAGGAGGCGTGGGTTACTTGGGTGCGAAAAAAAGGGGAGTTAAAAAGCTTGTTTCTAGCTGAGGAAAGGAGATGGGCTCAAAAGTCGCGAGTTAGGTGGATTAAAGAGGGCGACCAAAATTCGGGGTATTTCCATGCGATTTCAACCTTACATAGAAGAAAAAATTTCATTGGGAATATATATAGAGATGGGAGAGTGATTGAGGAGCCCAGGGAGATTAAGAGGTTGGCGGTAGAATATTTTAAGGAATTGTTCAAAAAGCAGGAAGAGGAGATTTTTAAGATTACAAATGTAGAAGTGTCCAGGCTGACAGAGGCGGATAAAGGCTGGTTGGAACGAGATTTTGCTGAGGAAGAGGTCAGGGAAGCAGTGTGGTGCTGTGATGGGAGTCGGGCGCCGGGTCCGGTAGGCTTTAACCTTGAATTCTTCAAAAGGTTTTGGAACGAGATTAAAAGTGATGTGATGGAAGTCTTCAGGAAGCTTCAAACCGGTGGAAAACTTCCACAGGAGGCAGGGGCTGTTTTATAGTGCTGATACCGAAAGTGGACAGCCCTTCAGATTTTAATGACTATAGACCAATCTCGTTGGTGGGGAGCATTTATAAGATAGTGACCAAGGTGTTGGCTAGGAGATTGCAAGAAGTGATTGATGGTCTGGTTGGCCAGACACAAATGACCTTTTATAAGGGTCGACAAATTTTAGACGGGGTTCTTGTGGCATCCGAAATAATTCAATCTACGAAAACATCAGGGCGATGTGGGTTTGTAATAAAGTTGGATTTCGCGAAGGCGTATGATAACGTGTCTTGGGAGGCCTTAATTGGTGTGATGGAGAGCATGGGATTTGGGGGCAAGTGGATTAAGTGGATTAAGGAGTGCATTACAATTGCAACAGCGGTTGTGATGATTAACGGATCCCCTACAAATTTTTTTAAGCTCCAAAAAGGGTTGAGGCAAGGGGATCCACTGTCACCCTATCTGTTTGTGGTGGTAGCTGAATTACTTAACTGCTTCATTAATAAGGTGGCAGCGGCGGGGGCGTACTCAGGGTTGGAATCTTATGAAGGGGGGCCGATTATTACTCATTTACAATACGCGGATGACACGATGTTGTTTTGTAAAGGGGAGCTGTCACAAGTGGTAATTATAAAGAGAGTGTTGAGGTGCTTATCGTTGGCAACGGGTCTTCGAATTAACTATGGCAAGAGTAGTATTTATGGGCTGAATTGCACAGATAACTTGCTCAGAGATGCTGCGAATGTTCTTGGTTGTAATGTTGGTGAATGGCCGCTAAAGTACTTAGGTATTCCCATCAGCGGTAGGACAAACAGTTTGGGAATTTGGCAACCGGTATTGGATAAAGTGGAGAGTCGGCTTGCCGGGTGGAAAGGAAAGTTATTATCTCAAGCGGGTAGGATATGTCTAATAAAATCCGTATTAAGTAGCCTACCGGTTTATTTTCTATCAATTTTCAAGATACCTAAAGGAGTGGCGGATCGACTTGAAAAAAATTAAAAGGAGGTTCTTTTGGAATGAATGGGGTGGGGCGAGGAAGCTACATACTTTAAGCTGGGATAAAGTTTGTAGACAAATGTCGGAAGGGGTTTGGGTATTTGGGATACTTCGCTGGTCAATAATGCACTGTTACTCAAGTGGAGATGGAGATTCAGGAAAGATCATTCACTTTGGAAGGAGGTTATAAATGCTAAATATTATGGGAACGTGGGTCCTCTACTGCCGGATGCTACTCCAGGGAGAACCACTTGGGGCAGAATTGGAAGTACATGGGAAAATTTGAATCTTAATGGCACAGGGAGTGGATTTAAGATCCTGGTGGGCAATGGTGAGGAGGTTAGGTTTTGGCAAGATGTGTGGGCTTTAGATGGGCAGGCACTGAAAGATAGCTTCCCTAGGATATAGGCACTTGCACGAAATAAAGAAGGGAGGATTGTAGAATTTGGGAGATGGGTGGGATTTATATGGGAATGGCATATTGAACTTCGCCGGACGCTGTTCGACTGGGAGGTCTTGGGTTGGAATCAGATGCTATCATAGTTGAGCGAGATCAGTCTCAATCACTACATGAAGGATAGAGTGGTGTGGCTCAAGGAGAGTAATGGGATTTTTTCATCGAGATCCTGTCGGCAGTGGTTTGATGAATGCAATGATGTTACAAACTCGAGGTTGTGGTCCGGTCTGTGGAGTATAAAAATCCCAACGAAAGTAAAATTACTTGTATGGAAGATTGTTCATAATGGTTTGCCGGTTAGAGAAGTACTTGCAAGTCGTGGTTGCCTTCAAGATTCCAATACACAGTGTCCGATTTGCGAAAATGAAGTTGAGTCTGTCGACCATTTGCTCGTTCAATGTAAGTTCGCTGGATTGATTTGGCGACATAGTTGTTAACATCAAAATTCTAGGCCCAATAAGTTGATTTGTTTGGCCCAGTAAATTCAGCCCAATCCATCTTTCGAGGCTCGGTTCAATTCAAGAGTTATCCGGATAAGGACATGGGTGAGAAGCCGCCATCCAATCCATAGGTCTATCCGGATGATGAATCATGGTGAAAGGCAACATTAAAGACTGTTGAGAGAATCACGACATTGAGACTTGAGAGGCTGCAACCTTCGAGAGGATGGTGGAGAAGGGAACGGTTACACAATCAGAAAAGCTGCAGTCAAAGAGGAAGAGGATCCCAACATCAATACAGCGCACCATCAAGGGAGGAGAATCCGGAGTTTTTAAGATGCCTATTGAAGCCAGGCATCACCCCATTCCCCTATAAAAGGCTGAAGGAGACATGGGAGCAGGCATCAACACACAACTCCCCAGAGGAAATCGCACTTTTCATATCTTTACTTCTTGTAATTTTTTTTCTGCAAGTCATTTTTCCAGTGTAATTCCTTTCTGCAATTTTCATTCCTTTTACAGCTTTCTTAAGTTTTTTTTCTGTAATTCTCCTCAATCCTTGTAACCATCTTCAAACCATATTGAATAAAAAATTCTTGGTTAACAAATTAGCACACCCAGTGGGACTCGAGTAGAAACCATATCCGCTTAGGAGTGTATGCTACTTAGATCTGGACGAGTAGTAAGGGACTTAACTAAAAAATTTGAAGAAATGTTGCTACATGAAGAAACACCAGTGAGAACACCATCTGAGAACGCCGATAATCCGGCGGGCACCTCTCAACCACAACAGGGACTAATGCAAGTCCCAACCCTCTCTGAACAGATGCGGCTATCTATGACTGAATCAATGGCCGAATTCTTGCATTTACTTACCAGGCACCTTATGGACGTGTTGCGGCCTGCCATGGCCGATCAGACTGGCAGGATATGTGGATCACTGCGTACTTCACAAGAGGGGTCTATTCCTGCAAATGGCATGAGTGTGCCACCAAGTGTCCAAGGGCCGTATGGCGGCCCACAGAAGACTTGGGGGACAACTTTTGGCCAGCCGCCACTCCCTGAGTTTGGAGGCCTGGCGAGTGTGCCCTCATTCCCATCTACTCATGCTTTCGCTCATATGGTACCTAACACGCCGAACTTCGATTATGTGGCACCTCCTGTACCGATGTATGCTTCATCAGGGTACTTAATGGCAGCCAACGCTGCACCAGGCTGTACGACGGCCTCCGGTGGACTTGGCATGGCGCCACGTCAGGCTGCGGCACCTCATGTGCCGAATGTTCAAACCACACCTCATGTGGCAGCACCATTGAACCTTGGTTGGATGCCACCAACACTAGGGGGGCAGACACCACAACCATGTGGAGTGGCTGCGACACCTGCCACACCGGCCGCCATGCCTCCTACGCAGGCACCTGATTGGATGCCACCAACACTAGGGGGCAGGCGCCACCGACATGTGGAGTGGTGGCAGCATCTATACCAGCCACCATGACTCATGCCACACCTCTAGCCGCCATGCCTCTTACACAAGCATCGACGGTCTTACCCGAGTTGCTCGCAGATATGATGCAGCAACATTTTGGAATTCAACTGAGGCCGATGGAGCGGATACGTACAGGAAGTCATACCCTGATTGGGTAGACACCATGCAGCCGTACCCCAGGGGCTTCAAGATGCCCGAGTTCACCGCTTTCTCAGGGGACGATGGCAAGTCCACTGTAGAACATGTGGGCAGATTCACGGCTCAATGTGGTGAAGAGGCGGCTAACGACTGGCTGAAGTTGAGGCTGTTCAGTTCATCTCTCACTGGACCTACCTTCGCATGGTTTGCATCCTTGCGGCCTTACTCAATTCAAAACTGGGCCGATCTTGAACGGGCATTCCATGGCAGGTTCTATATGCCACTGTCACGGGTGAGTCTCGCAGACCTTACTAATGTCAAACAGTTTGCCGATGAGGCGGAAAGCACCTTTATTAACCGACTACGGCGGCTTAAGGGCCGATGTACAATGGAAGTCCCTGATAGGGAGATAGCCAATATCACAGTGGCTAACATGTTGCCAAAATTGAAAGAGCATTTAATTGTGCAGGATTCCACTGATCTTGCCCGGCTGGCCGAGAAAGCGGCTCGCTTGGAAAAATTCCTGGAGGAACAAGAAGCACAGCGTCATCCTATGTGTGGAGTCCACTTCGAGAAGATGAGATTTAGAGGAGATGAAGACGAACCCATGGAAGTGGCTGTTGCAGAGTTAGTGAATACAGCCAAACCACATACGTGTGCGGCCCTCAAACCACCTAGGCAGAAGGAGGCCAAGAATAGGCCTGAGGCAGACCTCTTTGACATAGGAAGAGCAGAACAAGTGTTCGACTCATTGCTAAAAGATGGAGTGATAAAGCTGCCTGATGGGCAGAAGTTACCAGCGGCCAAAGACATTCGGGACCGATCATTCTGTAAGTGGCATAACTCGTACACCCACAGTATCACTAAGTGTCGAGGCTTTAAAAATGCCATTCAGAACAAAATAAAAGAAGGTCGTTTAAAAATTGCATGTATGAAGGTGGATGTTGAGCCTCTCCCTCAGCTTCATGTTCGTGCCTCGGGATTCATCCCAAATTTGGAGGATGGTGGCCTAACTGAGGATAGCGCCTGGCTGATGATGGTGGCCTGACTGAGCACGCATGAATGTGGCGGCCTAGGCGAAGGATAATGGGGGCCGGGTGACGCGAGCGACAGCCGGGTGTAGGCTGATGGTGGCCGGGGCTAAGCTGAGTGGAGGCCGAGGTGATGCTGGTAGCGGCCTAGGCATCTGGAGCTGGCGGCCGGAGCAGATGTAGATGGCGGCCTGGAGCTGGCCGCCGACTCATGGATGGTGACCCAAGCAATGGCGGCGCTCAGGAGGAGCTGGCGGCTGGCGGCATGTGTTGGCGTTGGCGGCGGACCTGCTGGCGGCGCTCGGGAAGGCGATGGCGGCCTGGCGGCACAACAGCGGTGGCGGCACTCCGGGCTGGTTGGCGGAGCTTGGAACCGAGGCTGGCGGCTGGCGAGAGGTTGGCGGCCCGGCGAAGTTGGCGGCTCGTGGAGGCTGGCGGCTGATGGCTGGCAGTGCTCAATACGTTGGCGGCTGGCGGCGATTGATTGGCGGCGTTCGAACAACAAGGCTGGCGGCCTCAAGCGAAGGGACTGGCAGTGCTCGACCAGTTGGCGGCCTAGTGATGGCGGCGCTCGGCAAGATGAGGCTGGCGGCAGGAGAGAGGTTGGCGGCCGGTGGAAAGCTGGCGGCGGGTTTTCGGATGGTGGCTACCAGCGTTTGGCAAGTTGGCGGCACACGGAAGGTCCAATGCTTGCCCTCACTGGCGACGTTCCTCAGGGTTGGCGGTTCCTCAACGCTGGCGGCTCCTCAACGCTGGCGACGTCCTCGATAGATGGTGGCAGGGCTGCTGGCAGCGCCAGGCTGCGGACGACCACGGTTGGCGGCCCGATGGTTGGCGGCTGGCGACCGAGGAGAGATGGCGGCCCGTGCTCGGTGGCGCAAGAGCTCGATGAGCTGGCGGCGGCTGGATGGCTGGCGGCCGGTGATGCTGGCGGCAGGCTGGATGGCTGGCGGCCGAGGCGAGGCTGGCGGCCGGGGCGATGCTGGCGGCAAGCAACGGTTGGCGGCCGGAACGCGAAGCTGGCGACACTCAACCAAGGCTGGCGGCACCCAACTGATGGGTAATTTTCACTACTCATATTTTACCACAAGCGGATGGTTGTCATCAAGTAATAAAAACCGGTGAATACCGGGTCGAACCCAAGGGAATTCAGAATATTATTTCATTCTGGAGAAAACTTAGTCATTTTAAGTTCATTAATAATATATATTATATTTTGAAAAGAGTTTGTTTAATTCTAATGGTGATTAAAATAAATTATAGCATTAAATTTAAAAATAAAGCAAGTTAAAAATTTAAAATAATAAAAATAAAAATAAGATATATGCTTGTAATTATTTAGAACATGTCATCTTTATATAAAAGTGAAATTGCATAATGATTTAGCATTTCCCAATGTCTAAAAAGATCAATTTCAGCATAATTAATGATTTTATAAAGATTAAAAATATGTCAATTTCCTAATTTTCATAATTTGTAAAAACAGACTTCATGGAAGCTGATTAAATTATCTAACATTCTGCAATCATCAGTCTAGGCATAAATTTGAGTCTTTCCCAAGCATACAAATTTTCCTATTGTGATCATACGACACATTTCATTTCCCAAATCAGCGTGTACATGCCAGAATCTATTTTAATATGATTTATTCCCAAAACCGGTACTAAAATCTAATTTCCACTTTTTATCTCCCGATTTAGCAAAGCAGAAATCATACAGATTAGTAACTAACATTTAATTATGCAGAATAGTGTAAATAATCTAACAATTATGGTAAAATATTGATAAAACATGATAAAATTGATTTTAATACTAAATTTAGAATGTGAACAGATTAGGATATTGCCAGATTACTGTAAATGGAATAATAGAAAAGATCGATCAATTCTGAATTGCAGATTAATGACATAGACATCAGATTAAAGAGAATACAGAATCATCGATTCATTTTATGCAGTAAAACAACAATCCTAATTCAAATTCTAACATCATTACAGATTTATCCAGATTTAACATATAAACATCGATCATTATTATTGCTTCCATAAAAACATAGATTCGTACTTCAAAAGTAATTCCGAACTCCCGTTCTAGAACACTTCTAACACGAAGAACATAGAAATCCATTTACAAACATGAAAACAGTAGGAAATTATGTTTCAAAGCAAATCCTAAACATTACAAATCAAGAAAAAGGAAAACAACACCTAGAATGCGAAGAACACAGTCAGAGAAGACGCTCTGATCACTTCCTCCAGCATGGTTCGGTGTTATCGGCCTTCTTCTCCAAAGTTGGAGAACTTTTCTGTCGAGAATATTAGTCTGCTTTTAGTCTCCAATCGAAAAATGAAGAGAAAACGGGCCTTAAAATCGTAGTCGGGAAGTTAGAAAACTGCCCAACCGCGACTGTGGCGCAAAAAGTGGCGCTCGGAAGAGGGTTTCGGCGCCACCAAGGAGAGCTGGCGCATCCTGACATTTTCCAAATTTTCTCTTCAGCGCAAAAAGTGGCGCTCCAAGGTGGTTTTAGGCGCCACCAAGGAGGTGCGGCGCATTCTGACAATTTCCCAATTTTTAATTTAACAGCGGCGCATTTTGTGGCGCTCCGGAGCAGATTTCGGCGCCACCAAGGCATTGCAGCGCATCCTGAAGCTTTTTTCCATCCGAAATTTTCCTAAGTGTTGAGGTGGCGCATAATGTGGCGCCTGAAGGGCATTTTATACGCCGCCATGCCTATGTGGCGCATTCTGGAGCTTTTCCAGTGTTGAAAATTCCGAATTTTACATCCTTTAACCTCCGAACATCTTCTTTCTCATTTAAATGCCTGAAACAACATTGCAATGCATTAGGTTTGCTAAAGTCTTATTAAAAACACATAAAAACATGATAAATCTAACCTAAATAAGCCAAATCTAACCATGATCACTTGAAAAATAAAATCACATGAAATACACCTAAAAGTGCAATGAATTAAGGTAAACTGCACTCATTTTGGACATATTGTGGTACAATTCAAGCTTGTATAAGTGTGGTTTCACAGGGTGCATCAACATCCTCACACTTAAATATTGCTCGTCCCTTGAGCAATGAAATTAATTAACACATCAACATGCCAATCAAGATAATAAGGATGAAGTCAGTATAGTTCTGCCAAATCATAGATTTCAACAACGCAATGAGCTAAAAAGATTCAAAAGTTTAATGTGCTAGAACAAGGTAAATTGTCATGCATCAGCTATCAAAACCAGGTGTACAAAGCACTTACAGTACAAAAAGCAGATTAATCACACATAGCAACTCGAAATGGGAGAGTGAATAATGTAATTATGTTTTTCTATTCCCGTCTTCAAATTTGCTCAATTAATGACTCGGTTTCACAATTATTCTAGACACTTTGGCTGAGTTGTAGACGGTTGAATTCCAAAAGCTACTCATGTCTAAGAATACGTGCCAGTCATATAGCCAAAAGTTTATAATTATTCTGTTTAATACCCCTTTATTCAACATTTTCTCTTTTTTTTGCAAGATTTAATCTTTTTTTTTAATAGGGGTTTCACTCTTACTTTATTTATAACTAAGCATTTAAGGAGACATGGAACGAGCATATTCATATATAAATAATGATAACTCTCCACATAACAAGTAAACCAGTCTAATTAATCAAAAAACTTTCTGCAAGGTAAGTAGAATAGTCACCAAAGTTCGAACAACTAGCATGACAATTTAACAAAGTCTAGGACTTTAAACTAAGAATCATACTGCTCATTAAGTTGTAAAATCGGATCTAAGCAGAACAGTTAGACTTATTCGGATTTCTCTTAAGATTGGCTGTGATGTGGTAATTCAAATAATAGCACACTGTGAAAACACAATTTAATCTTATATATTTAACATATCCAACCTAAAGCATTTATCATATTTATTCTAAAGCATAAAGAAATATTAAAAACATAACTAAGCTCTTACCAATTTATTCCCATGCAAATTAGTAAACATAAACCATGAAAAGATCACACCTGGAATGTTTAGGACTCTGAATTACACTTCATCATCACGGCTGTCATCTTGCTCCTTTGTTGGCATATCCTGCTTCTAATATTTATATGTAGCAATTTACTCAAGCAAATATGATTGTTAGTGCATATGGGAATTCCTAAGTAATCAGAATCATAAAACACCATCCATAATTCAAATTATAAAATTTAACAGCAATTTCCAACAACTTTAAGAAGTATGGACAGATTTGATCGATAATAAATTTCAGAATTCGCCAAAAGCAAAACATCATAAGTTTTAGAGCAGAATTTACAGCAAAATGCCAACAACTATAGCAAAATATACTATCATTCTTTATTATAACTCAACCCTGTATGATGTATTAAATAAATGGTTTATACATTGAATAACTAAATGGACCTGTTGATGAAGAATTTTGAAAATGTGATCAAAATAGAAACTCCTCCATCCTCACACTTAAACTGAACTACCAGTTTAGTTTAAGTGCATAATGAAAGATTTAAAATGTGGGATTAAAACTTTTTAATTTCAAAAATAAGAATATAGCATGCATTTAAAAAGTTAGACTGAATTAGATCATACCTTTTAAATAGATAAAAATTTTCATTTTTTTCTTTAATATGATCTATACATCATAATTTATTGATTTTAATGCATGCATTGTGTAAAATCATAACGATTCGACACTTCAACAACATTAATCTCGCTTCTTCATCAATTATCATGGTTATTTGCTTTCATATTATCAAATCAACAGTTCACAACATTCCAGTTTAACATGATTCAAGTAAGAGCTATTTTATTAGAATTAAAAACATGCATAAACATAACTTAAACATAAATATAAACTTAACCACATGCTTACCATATTCACTATAAATAAAACACCTAAGTAGTGCATAGCAGAGCAAACCAATATTCATAGCAAAAACATCCAACCAAGTAACAAAGGTATTTCTTATACATTATTTGTGGAACCTGGTTACACAAAAATTCGGGTTAGTGTTAAATATTATGCATTGCTCCACATCCTCACACTTAAGTTTAAACCAAAAGTTTAACTTAAGTGCAATGTATAAAGCAAACATATATCAACCTAGAATGTGGGATTTAAACAACTAAATGACCAATATATTTTATTTTAAAAGCTATAAGTTCTAAGTCTCTTATAAATTTAAGAAAATCACTTTTTAGAACTTAAAACTTATTATTAAAAAGAACACGTTTTTAAGTTATAAAAAAAACTCCCTTTTTATTAAAAATTTCAAATTTAATGCTTAAAGCTAACTAAATTAGCAAATTAGTTCTTATTAATGATTCGAAATAATGATATAGAACTTTTAGTTTATTTTTTTTAAAAAAAAGTAACATAAGTTTGCCTTTTTAGTTAAAAATTCATAGGATGAGTTTTTTATAATAAAAATATTTCTTTTTCATAAATTAGAGAAAACATGAAGTTTCAAGCTTTAATGTTACCAAAAGTTATTAATGTAGATTAAAACAACATGGTTAACAGTATTTATAGATCAACTTAAAAGATTAAACATGTTATTTTAACTCATCTTAAACAAATTTTCAGAATTCCCAAGCTGTAATTTCAGTTTTTAGAACACTGCAATCCTAAAATTTTGATAAATAATTTGAAACTTTTAAAGTTGAGCTTGAAAACATGTTCTAATACCATATTGTTCACTTCAACCTAACATTCATGCACTTAAACCAAGTTTTAATCCCACATTTTAATAAACCCAAAATCAATGCAACAACACAATTACCAACAATAATGCATTCTCAATCACAAAATTGAATGAATTATTGACTATGATAGATATTCTTACCATAAGTGAAGCTTTGGAAGCACTTGGAAGAAGAATCCTCAAATTTGAGAAATTAGGGTTCTTGAGCCTTAATTTCAGCTTCTACTTTCACCACATAACATGCACTACTTAATTATTAAATTAGAAATATGGTGATTAACAAAATTAAAAACCTAAACAAATAAGCATAACGTGACATAAAATGAAAATAAAAACATGCATATACCATAAATATGATCATAAAGACAAACAAAAAACAGATTATTATTATTATTATTATTTTTATTTTATTTTATTATTATTATTATTTTTTGAACTGTGGTGGACAGGAAATTGAGGATGATGACTGCGGTTGTGAGATTCAATAGAGAGAGGAATGTGAAAGAGATAACAGGAGGGAGATGACTATTTTATTTTTTTAAGGTTTAAATTAAATGGGTAGGTTTTTAAGCCCAATTAGAAGATCTATGATTAAATTTGAGCTAATTGGAGATGAATTAGAATGGACTTTTGTAAAAATTCAAGTTTGGCACAAACCCAACGATTCCATTTAATACTACATGTGGTGCTCAAACAAGTTTTTACGCATTATTAGTATGAATGAAACCCAAAATGCCTTGTTTGTGCTACTCTCGGTGCTTAACTGAGTTTTTTAAAACCATTTACGAAGAGTGGCATCTAAAACTCAGTATTTGTACAGACTTTGTAGCAAAAATACATTGCGTGATTTGTTTAAATGAAACCTAATATTGCATCCATATTCCTATTCATCTGTTTAGTAAAACTACCCTAATTAGTTCTAATCATCCCCTATAAATATCTACGAAATTCTGTTCGTTTTCGTCAACCCCTCTATCAATTTATTTCAGTCTTTCTCCTATTCTACTTAAATCACCACATAAAGTCTTTCAGTTATTGATCACTCTAATTCTTAAGAGTCACTCCAAAATTACATATAATGAAAATCATGCAAGAATCATTTTTATATTTTTTTAACAAGAACCATTTTTTTTATTGTAAAATAAAGCATATAAACTAAAATAAAAGAAAATCAAACATATTAAGCAACAGATTTAAAAAACTATTACTAAGCATGCAACGGCAGTATATGAATTCCATTTCCTAATTAGCTTTCAAAGACAAATGCAACATTTTCTAAATTAAAGGTCTAAATGGTGGGTGCACTTCCATGATCCTGTCATTCATGAGTTATAAGGTCAAATTGCACATCTTTATACAACAATTTAAATAAAGGTAATGCAATCATAAGAAAATTATTGATTAACATTCTAATATATCAGCATTCCCTCAAAAAAACTCATTAAAGTTGTAATGTTGTCAAAAGGTGGAATTTAATCTCAAATTTTCTAGCATCCAATATCAACACTTCATGTAATGCATTTAATTAAAAGTAATCTAATTTATTGAGAAATGCGTACCTCAAGTGTGGTGCTAATACCTTTAAATGAAGTGTAGGTGGCTTTTCAATTGAGTCTAACCACTTGAAATCCTCAATTATATATGCTGCATACCACTCGCCGCCATCCTCACACTTATTCTCTTGCAAATCTTTCTCTTTGTTTGATGAGAACTCAATATTATTTCATCCTTCAGGATCACACACTGATTTAGCTTGATGCCCTTGCACGACATAGAATAGCAAAAAGTTATAACAATATTTAAAAAGTAGAAATAATATAAATATATTTAAATAAACTTAAAACAACATAATTTTCACAATAATTCCCCGGCAACGGCGCCAAAAACTTGATGGGTAATTTTCACTACTCATATTTTACCACAAGCGGATGGTTTTCATCAAGTAATAAAAACCGGTGTATACCGGGTCGAACCCAAGGGAATTCAGAATATTATTTCATTCTGGAGAAAACTTAGTCATTTTAAGTTCATTAATAATATATATTATATTTTGAAAAGAGTTTGTTTAATTCTAATGGTGATTAAATTAAAATTATAGCATTAAATTTAAAAATAAAGCAAGTTAAAAATTTAAAATAATAAAAATAAAAATAAGATATATGCTTGTAATGATTTAGAACATGTCATCTTTATATAAAAGTGAAATTGCATAATGATTTAGCATTTCCCAATGTCTAAAAAGATCAATTTCAGCATAATTAATGATTTTATAAAGATTAAAAATATGTCAATTTCCTAATTTTCATAATTTGTAAAAACAGACTTCATGGAAGCTGATTAAATTATCTAACATTCTGCAATCATCAGTCTAGGCATAAATTTGAGTCTTTCCCAAGCATACAAATTTTCCTATTGTGATCATACGACACATTTCATTTCCCAAATCAGCGTGTACATGCCAGAATCTATTTTAATATAATTTATTCCCAAGACCGGTACTAAAATCTAATTTCCACTTTTTATCTCCCGATTTAGCAAAGCAGAAATCATACAGATTAGATTCTAACATTTAATTATGCAGAATAGTGTAAATAATCTAACAATTATGGTAAAATATTGATAAAACATGGTAAAATGGATTTTAATACTAAATTTAGAATGTGAACAGATTAGGATATTGCCAGATTACTGTAAATGGAATAATAGAAAAGATCGATCAATTCTGAATTGCAGATTAATGACATAGACATCAGATTAAAGAGAATACAGAATCATCGATTCATTTTATGCAGTAAAACAACAATCCTAATTCAAATTCTAACATCATTACAGATTTATCCAGATTTAACATATAAACATCGATCATTATTATTGCTTCCATAAAAACATAGATTCGTACTTCAAAAGTAATTCCGAACTCCTGTTCTAGAACACTTCTAACACGAAGAACATAGAAATCAATTTACAAACATGAAAACAGTAGGAAATTATGTTTAAAAGCAAATCCTAAACATTACAAAGCAAGAAAAAGGAAAACAACACCTAGAATGCGAAGAACACAGTCAGACCTCCGGCATGGTTCGGTGTTATCGGCCTTCTTCTCCAAAGTTGGAGAACTTTTCTGTCGAGAATATTAGTCTGCTTTTAGTCTCCAATCGAAAAATGAAGAGAAAACGGGCCTTAAAACCGTGTTCGGGAGGTTAGAAAACTGCCCAACCGCGACTGTGGCGCAAAAAGTGGCGCTCGGAAGAGGGTTTCGGCGCCACAAGGAGAGCTGGCGCATCCTGACATTTTCCAAATTTTCTCTTCGGCGCAAAAAGTGGCGCTCCAAGGTGGTTTTAGGCGCCACCAAGGAGGTGCGGCGCATTCTGACAATTTCCCAATTTTTAATTTAACAGCGGCGCATTTTGTGGCGCTCCGGAGCAGATTTCGGCGCCACCAAGGCATTGCGGCGCATCCTGAAGCTTTTTTCCATCCGAAATTTTCCTAAGTGTTGATGTGGCGCATAATGTGGCGCCTGAAGGGCATTTTATGCGCCGCCATGCCTATGTGGCGCATTCTGGAGCTTTTCCAGTGTTGAAAATTCCGAATTTTACATCATTTGACCTCCGAACATTTTCTTTCTCATTTAAATGCCTGAAACAACATTGCAATGCATTAGGTTTGCCAAAGTCTTATTAAAAACACATAAAAACATGATAAATCTAACCTAAATAAGCCAAATCTAACCATGATCACTTGAAAAATAAAAACACATGAAATACACCTAAAAGTGCAATGAATTAAGGTAAAATGCACTCATTTTGGACATATTGTGGTACAATTCAAGCTTGTATAAGTGTGGTTTCACAGGGTGCATCACCAACTCACACTGGCGGCGCTCAACGGAGGTTGGCGGCGCTCCACAATCGATGGCGGCGATCCAAGACTAGGAAGATCGCTTGAGGTTGGCAGCGTTCGTGAGGAAGCTGGCGGCGCTAGTAGTGCTCGGGATCCCTGACGGCGCTCCAAGGTTCTAATGGCCTAAAGCAGCGCTACGATGGTGGCGCTCCAAGATGATGGTGACGCCCGAGAAGCTCGATGAGGTTGAAGCAACGGGGCGCCACGATGGTGTAGATGGTGGCGCACAGACGGCAGTGTTGGAATTTGAGGGATCGGAAGAATCACCAGAGCGCAAATTTTGAAATGGGCCTAATGGGCCAGGCTTATAATTCAAACGCGCAGATCTGTCTTAAAATCAGACAAATTGCGCGAGGGGGGCATCTGTTAACATCAAAATTCTAGGCCCAATAAGTTGATTTGTTTGGCCCAGTAAATTCAGCCCAATCCATCTTTCGAGGCCCGGTCCAATTCAAGAGTTATCCGGATAAGGACATGGGTGAGAAGCCGCCATCCAATCCATAGGTCTATCCGGATGATGAATCATGGTGAAAGGCAACATTAAAGACTGTTGAGAGAATCACAACATTGAGACTTGAGAGGCTGCAACTTCGAGAGGATGGTGGAGAAGGGAACGGTTACACAATCAGAAAAGCTGCAGTCAAAGAGGAAGAGGATCCCAACATCAATACAGCGCACCATCAAAGGAGGAGAATCCGGAGTTTTTAAGACGCCTATTGAAGTCAGGCATCACCCCATTCCCCTATAAAAGGCTGAAGGAGACATGGGAGCATGCATCAACACACAACTCCCCAGAGGAAATCGCACTTTTCATATCTTTACTTCTTGTAATTTTCTTTCTGCAAGTTATTTTTCCAGTGTAATTCCTTTCTGCAATTTTCATTCCCTTTACAGCTTTCTTAAGTTTTTTTTCTGTAATTCTCCTCAATCATTGTAACCATCTTCAATAAATATTGAATAAAAAATTCTTGGTTAACAATAGTGTAGCAGGTTTTGGGATCCAATGGGCACTACCAGGTACAGCAGTCGCTTTAATATCTTGGTGGCTTGATACGAGTATTAAAAATGGTAGGAGAGATATGGATCCTGACGGGCATGGCAATATTTTGGACTTTATGGAAGTGCCGGAACGATAGAATCTTTAAAGGACAAACGGTTGCTTTTAGTGAAGTTATAGGGGAAGTAAAATGGCGAGTTTGTTGGTGGTGGCAAGTAATGAACCAAGGTAATGCTGAAGGTTGCGAAGGGTTGATATTGAGCTTCCCACACGGTTTTACAAGGAACTGGAAAGTGTTGAACAGACCCCCTCGGAGAGGACTTATCTGGGAAAGGCCGGAGAGGGGTTGGTGGAAAGTTAATTCGGACGGCTCGTCACTTGGAAATCCGGGAGAGGCTGGAGTTGGAGGGGTCATTAGGGACGACAATGGCAATGTAATATTCTTACTGTCAGATTACATAGGGAGGACTGACTCAACTGAGGCGGAGGTGACGGCGATTAGCCGGGTTTGTGCGGCTTTGATTCGGGATCAAGGATTTCTGATGTGCAAATTAATATTTGAGTGCGACTCATCCAACGTAGTTAAGTGGATGCAGGATCTACAAAATACCCCTTGGCGATTTCGGCATCTATTGGGTCCGATCATGGATTTAATGAAACATGCCGGGAGGTGAGGGTGGTTCATATTTTAAGGGAACGCAATAATATGGCAGACCATTGGGCACGCATGGGGGCTGCGGGTGAAGGTAAAATAGAGGAGTGGTTTTGACTGGTTCGATAGTGAATTTTAAGATAGTGGGGTGGACTGTCTGAGGGTTGGTTGTGAAGTTTGGAGGGAGTGCTCGGGTTGGGAGAATGTTATGAAATGGTTGGTCCTAAGAGAAGGAATTTTTATACAGGAAGCAGGTTCATGTTGCTGCCACTTCGTCTTCTGATGCTGCATCACAGGATGGCTCTGCTGATGCCCATTGCTACTATGAAATAATGAGAGCTGCTCCTGTGTCTGAAGTGTTAATTGTCTGATGCTGCTGTTTCGATCATATTTGTCCTGGTTTTATGTTTCTCTCTTTCTTTTTTCATATTAAAGCTAGTGGGGATGATGCTGACTATACATACTATTAATGGAGATGCTGTTTTGGTCTTGGAGCCGCATATACTCGAAGTACGTTGATATCGCAAGTCTGATACTGTTCTACTAGGATGCGAATGATCTGTTCCTTTCTGAGGCTGCT
The DNA here is from genome assembly GCA_030278955.1 of Hygrophila difformis. Taxonomy (NCBI): domain Eukaryota; kingdom Viridiplantae; phylum Streptophyta; class Magnoliopsida; order Lamiales; family Acanthaceae; genus Hygrophila; species Hygrophila difformis. Next base: position 15,977,882 of record JAOANR010000001.1, read on the forward strand.
GCAAAGGCGAACAAAAAGCTCTGAAGAGTCCTGCGCATTCCCGAATACTCATGTCGAGCTTGCTCATGTTCAAGTCAGTGTATCGCATTTGATAAGGGCACTTGGAATTCTACCGATATCTACCCCTCAATCCATCAATTACCACTTTGGAAGCCCTTTTGATCCTACCTGAAAATATTCCTCTCTTCAATCTTTCTAAGTCACTGTCCATATCTGAATTAATTCTCTTTTCAGTCCTCATCGAATGATTCAGGTATGGCACTTTAAATTTCTTCCAATACATTATGGCTGATGGGTATCTTTGGGAGTGGGATAGATCTTGTTAAAGTGAGAAGGAGCGTTCTTGTTTGGGTTTGAGATTGGGTGATCATGTATGTAGGGATTTAGCTTTCTTTTGGAAGTTTCGACAGAAAAATTTGGGAATTGATTCTTCTGCTCTTGGTTCTTGGTAGTTGAGAAACCCCTCGAAAAGATTAAGAAAAGTAGGAAAAAAAAAAAAAGAAAAAAAAAGAGAAAAAAAAAAGTAAAAATAGAAGGAAAAAAAAAATAGAAATTTTAATTGAGAAAAGAGGATGATTTAGAAAGTCAAATGGGAAAGTAAATCAATAGATAGTGATTGGGGTTCGATAGCAGAAAGGCGTTTCCGGATTAATATCTTTTGAGGGGTTGTCTCCATTCAAATAGTTTCTACATAGGATATTTAGAGTGTTGTACTACTCGGCGGAGATTTTGTTAGAACATTCCCATTGGTTCTTTTTATCCTCCTTAGCCTTCCACCATCTCTCTTTCCTCGTATATGCTCCCGTTTATACATTTTCCTTGTCCCTTCGATTCGATACATCTGGATTGGAGTATGATTGCAGGGGAGATGTGGGTATAAGGCAAGTGTTTGGGACTGTCATTCTCATTCGGCAACTGGAAGATCCTTTAGGATTTTGGGAAATTGAAGTATTTAAGCAGGAATAGGGCAAGGTAGAAGAAGCTGGATCAGTCTTGGTCAATCTTAGTAGTGTGGCTTGATGCGATGTTGATTATCTATTATTATGTTTATCTTGCTGGGGCTGTTTTCGGTGCGTGTCTGAGGCTGTGTCTACGAGATGTCCGATGTTGCTGTGTTATTGCCGTAATGCTTCTGAGGCGGATGCGCTGCCACTACATGTTGTTGGTAATCTTTAGGGTCTTCATGTGTCGGATCTTCTTTTGAGTTTTTGATTGATACCGGCTTTGACTGAGCTAGTACAGCAGTTGTCATTATGTAGTGTAGGAGGTCGGAATGTTGTAGGAGTTTTTTTTGTACACTGTTGCGATTGGAAATAAAATAATTTTCTTCTAAAAAAAAAAAGGGAAGACCACAAGAACAATCTGACCAATTTTAGTAGTATAATACTAAATGCTCTTTTCTAATATGTCTGCACTAATTAAGATTTTTGACATATAGAAGTACTTTAGCATGGTTTCTTTGGAATGATGATAGGGCCTTATTTAGGTGTTATGGTACATCTTTTATGAATGATGATGCACTTGCAAATGAAAAGATTATGTGGATATGAAAATGAAATACGAAGATTTGACAGTGATTCATTCAATCTGATAAAAAAAAAATAATAAAAAAAAAATAAAAATTGGGGATTTGGAAGTTATCCGAGATAGTATAAATAGAGGTCCATTGAATCTGCAGAGACCCATTGTTGCAAATTTGGGGAGAAAGTTAGAGAGTTACTTTCTTCAATTATTTTGAGAAAGTGAGAGAGTTAGTATTTTGAGATTTTTATCCTTGGAATAATTCCAAATGTGCAAATCAATTATCAATTATCTGCCTTAAATCAAAATTCAATCTTCTTGCAATAATTGTTTTCACAATTTCACTGTACTACTATTTTTTACTTCAAAAATTCATTTTCAATAATTCCCCTCTCTTTGTATACATCCCAGTCCATATTGAATTTCCACAATCTGGTTCTTTACATATTGGTGGTAAGAATGCAATTCGTCCGCTTGCAATCTGCTCATAAGCTTTCAACTATTTTATCCAAATCAAGACTATTTTGTTCTTCCTAGTCTGCTGATTTCTTGCTGTCCATCGATCTATCTATCGCGTTGATCAAAGCTTTTCTTTGAATCAAATTTTCACCGTAAGTTAATTTATAGGAGTACTTCATAAGTGTGTTTCATTGGATTGTAGAGGCCTAGAGGGTTGCCAGAATTATCTTCTGTAGAACCCTGTGATAAACTACCTAGAGGATTGTAGAGGCCCTGTTCTTTTCGCCTGAAATAAGGCATTCTGATCTGAATTTTATAAGATCTGGTCTGGTCTGATCTGAATATTTCTGGTCTGATCTGATTGGATCTGGTCTGATCTGATCTGATTGGATCTGGTCTTGGTCTGATCTGATTACAACTATATATATATATATATAGTGTGGTCTGATTTGGTCTGATCTGATATGAATGGATCTGGTCTGATCTGGTCTAATTTTAATAAGAATAAGTAATAAGTTCTTAAAATAAGTCCAGGAGAACAGGTTTTTAGTATTTGTGATCAGAAGTGAATTAATGGCCCAGAAAAAAAACATTGTGTAATGGGGGTGTGGCCTCTAGCTAATTTTGTTTACCATTGTCTATCCTTGTTTTTGGTTTTCTATTTTGCATTTATAGGCTTCTGTGGTTGTTGTCCAGCCTCTGCCTGGGTTATGGATCGATGTCATAATTTTAACGCCTTGGGTATTAAAAAAACATGAGTCAACCATGACGTTTTGCCCGTGTCAGATCCGAAGTCTTACATTAATATTTCGGAAAATTAGAGCCCACTTCCCTTTTAAAAAACTTTCCAATAGTTTACGCCCCATACCACATTCTCTTAGGCTATCTTTAACCATGACCACCCCAACCACCCAACCATCCAACCATCTCATTATTTTATTAATTTCTCTCTCCTCCAACTCATCAATATTCATCCCAACCCAACCACTTCAATTTTTCATACTATATCAATAACCACCCAACCATCCAACCACAATATTATATATAAATTATTTTAATTTCTATAATTTTAAATTATGTTAAAATATAAAAAAATTAATGTATAAAAAATATAAAATATTTTATCTTACTTATAAAGAATAAAAAATCTAAAATTTTAATATATTTTTTATTTATTTTTATTTTATATAAATTTTAAAATAGGTTAAATATATCAAAATTGATATATTATGTATTTAACAAAAATATAGCAATAGTGGTCTCTATTTGTAGAGAATGAAAAATTATAAAATTTGGTATATTTTTTATATATTTTTATTTTAAAATATAAAAAATATAATGATTTTAATAAAATTTATTTAAAGTTTTACTTGACCAATGGGAATGAGACAAATGTCTCAATCCCATTGGCCAATGAGATGAGACCTTGTGGTTGGATTTTCCATTTGGTCGACCTTCACCTCACCCATGGAATACATTTTTGATTTTTTTTTCAATTATTTAGTGACATGGCGGTTGATCTTTTGAGGGACCTGGTCATGGATATTCATGGTCTTAGAGTTTACACCCCATACTATATTTGACTTCCACAAAAATACCCAACCAAATACACTAATCCCATTAACTCTTTAATCCTCTTCATTCTTAATCAAACGAAGAACCACCGAAAGCCAGAGCGGGAGACACACCGGAAGAGAATCGAACGACCCGACTATCCAAGGGAAGAAACGCTCAAGGTCGACCGAAACAGAAACTGCGAGGAAGAGAAGAAGCACGACGCGCGATGCAGAGACTCTTGGAAGGGCTAGGTCGTTAATCCATTAGGTTTAGAAAGGAAAAAATGCCCTAACCCATAGAGTAGGCGGGGGATTTGGAAGCTGTTGAAGGCAATTGAGGACCGAACCCTAATGAACGCATAGGTCGTTAATCCATTATGAGTACATAGATGATTTTCCTAATGAACGCAAATGTGAGATGTGAATGTATATGCTTCTTTTATGTATATACATACATTTGGATTCATAGTAATTACACTGGTGGTCACAATTTTAATGTATTGAGATAATAGGATAATACATAATTCATTTAGACGTAATAATAACTTCGGTTTTGAACCCTAAACCCTCGAAAAGATAAACTTACCACGTTTACTTATGTGGTTTACCATATCTATACTACATATCATACCATAAGTCTAGGATAAGGTTACCACAACTTGTTTGACTACTTTGCACACAATTCTTTAAAAACCCTAAATACTACAATCTTAAAAACACTAAACCTTCGACCTTAAAGATCCAAAACCCTACAACCTTAAAAACCCTAAACCCTACAATATTTAAAACCCTAAACCCTACAACATATGCTTAGATGGTAACCTACATAACAAAAACGTGGTAACTAAAATAAGTTTGATTCGGTAACTCACACAAGAGGAATGTGGTAACCTCAATGGATTATATACGGCATGGATATTTTAAATTATCCACACAATATTCATTTTTATTGTATTCAACCTATATTGATTACCATAGATATCATTACATGCCTACCACTACGTTATAATGACACTTACCAGATGTCACCTATGTAAGTTACCACGAAAATATTTTATTTGTATACTAAATACCACGGCAAATCGGAGACGTCCACTGATGATTCGTCCCACTAGTCTCTGGTTTACCACATATATCATATGGAATTTACCAAGTTCTTGATATGTGGTTCACCACTCTGTTGGTGTGTGCTTGTGCTTTACTATAAATACATTATGGTGTTCACCAGGTTATTAATATGTGTTTTATCACTGTATTGGTATGTGTTTTACCGCATATAACATATGGTATTTACCAAGTGCTTGGTATGTCGTTTAGCACACTATAGTACTATACAAATATGATTTACAATAGATACCATGTAGAATTTACCAAGTTATTTTGTATGGTTTACCACGCTGTCCTTATGTACTTTACCACAAAATACCACAGAGCGGGACGGTTCATGCACGGACCATCCAATTACTCCCAGGACCGTCCAATTCACTATTACATCCTTGATATGTGGTTTACCATGCTATACTAATATGGTTTACCATAAATACCATATGGTATTTACCAAGTTTATGTTATGCCCTTTACCACGCTATTGGTATGTGCTTTACCACACATACCATATGATATTTACTAAGTTCTTGTTATATGGTTTACCACACTATTTATCTAAAATGCTTTGTGTATTATTAACCTTTATCTTTTCTTAATCTATAGGGCCTAAACTATAAGAATTTAAATAGTGGGGCTTTGACTTAAATAAATTTTTATTGATAGGGTCTGGGCCCTTCTTTTCCCTTTAATTTAGAAATTTTATGTAATTCGGAAAATTAGAGCCCACTTCCCTTTTAAAAAACTTTCCAATAGTTTACGCCCCATACCGCATTCTCTTAGAGTTTACACCCCATTCTATATTTGACTTCCACAAAAATACCCACCCAAATACACTAATCCAATTAACTCTTTAATCCTCTTCATTCTTAATCAAACGAAGAACCACCGAAAGCACAGAGCGGGAGACACACCGGAAGAGAATCGAACGACCCGACTATCCAAGGGAAGAAACGCTCAAGGTCGACCGAAACAGAAACTGCGAGGAAGAGAAGAAGCACGCCGCGCGATGCAGAGACTCTTGGAAGGGCTAGGTCGTTAATCCATTAGGTTTAGAAAGGAAAAAATGCCCTAACCCATAGAGTAGGCGGGGGATTTGGAAGCTGTTGAAGGCAATTGAGGACCGAACCCTAGTGGAGGAAGTGGAGGAAGAGGCATTGAGAAGTAATGGCACCGACAAAGAAGCAGAAGCATTTGGAAGGGGGTGAGCAGAGCGATCCGGGTAAGCATTCATTTTTGTGGTATTGTTGGTTAAAGATGAAATTAGGTTAGGGTATACATTAAGTTAGGTTTATGCATAAGGTGTGATGTGAGATGTAAATAATCTTTGAAATTGATCATTGTGCTGGTTTTGTGGCAATGTACTGTGATATGTAGAAGTTGTGTTGTGTGGGCAATCCTTTTGATGAAAGTTGTGAAATTGATCACAATATGTTCGATGAAATGTTAGAATGGATAGTATGGTGGAAAACGTTAAATTTAAGTTATTAGTGTTATAAATGTGGTAGAATGCAATGTAATGCACTGTTATTAGGATGTTTACGTGAATGGGAAATGATTATTTCAACCATTTTTTTTATAGGTGTCACATAGGAGAGTAAAATGCAAGCACCCCGATGCTCTGCAAAATATCTACCGGAGCTTGTGAACGATGTGGAGGTCCCATGGTCTCAAAGACAAAGAGAAGCCATAGAGGCCGGGGGATTTGGGCATTTGACAAAGGTGAGCAAGGAAAATGCATATCAAGTTCGGTTGCAACCGGTGCTAGAAACATTTGAACTGGCGACAAGGATATTATTAGTGGGGCAAAGGCATTAGTTTGGAGTTCAAGGCAAATGAGTTGTCATGTGTGCTTGGGTTGAGTCACGTAGGGCATTATATCGAGAAGAGGTTGGAGGACAATCCTATGATATCCAAGAAGTTCTTCGAGGGAAGATGTAGGGACGTGAAGAGGAATGAATTGACAAAGGCTTTACGTGGCTGGGCAGGAGTAGTGGAGGGGATAGAGCGGTGTAGTCCTGGGAAGGTTGCATAGTTTTAATATTTTGTATATGGATGTGATGAACCTTTGAATATTTTGTATATGGAAATGCAATTGCGTGGGTGGATGTTGGTTTGTGAACCAAGGATTTTGGTTTGTGTATGTGGCGATTAGTCGATGTAATTAGAACTTGTATGGGTATTTGGATGTGTATGTTGGTTTTGTTTGGTGCAATTTCATATGTTATATAATGGTAAAAATTGTTTAAGAAAGTAGGTAAAGTGTTATTGTTAATCGTGGTAATTGGTATTAGTATAAGTTAGTAAAAGCTATATGTAAAATGTGGTAAATCATCCTAAACGGTGATGTGGACAGTTGGCTTTGACGTGTTTTGAAACTTTAACAAGAGGACGGTGAAAGGGACGGTCATTTCAAACCGTCCCATACATTCTGAAATGGACAGAATGTTGGGACGGTCCTGAGGACCGTCTCGTGCACACCAGGACCGTCCCATACATTCTGAAGTGGACAGAATGTTTGGGACGGTCATGGGACGGTCCTGAGGACCGTCTTAGTTACCATCCCAATATATTTGTATGTCCCCAACTTTTTTTACCACAAAATGAACAAGTGGTTACCAAGTCTTCACATTATTGATTACCACAATTCTAGTGATTTAGTTACCACATATTTTTTACTCAATTCACATAAATTCTCAATATATTTCAACACCGTATGCTATTTGTTATTTGTGGTAAATTATATTATATTATATACTGTGCCAAGCTACATTATTGAAACTTGGTAAAACACACACCTAAAGCTTCGTAAAACACAAAATCAAAACTTGGTAAACCACGAATTTAAATTTGGTAAACTACAAACTTATAACTTGGTAAAACACAAACTATAAACTTGGTAAATCTCAAACTACAAACTTGGTAAAACACAAACGCAAAACTTGGTAAATCACAAATAAAGAACTTGGTAAACGTATTTGGTGTAGTGTGCTAAACTACCAGTTTTGGATAATTTGTTGGGACGGTCCTGGAGACTGACAGACGGTCCACACGAGAGCTTCCGGACACCGTCTTATGAGATCTGTTAGATTCGGTTAACAGGGAACGGCCACAGGACGGTGAAAACCAGTCGTTCACTTGACCGTCTATGTGTAAAAGAAAAATCCTCCCTGAAAGTAGGGATTAAATTACACAATACAACACTAACATTTACCAAGTAGTAATATGATTTTTACTATATTGAAACTTTTGACCAATTTCCCACACGAGTATTTTCTAAAAAGAAAAATAGAAATTAATCCCGGGTTTTGATTTTTTTAATGAAACCAATTTATGATGATGGGGTTGGGACTTGGGATTAGGGATATATTTATAGGTTGTCACGTTTTCCAAAGGACCTCTATTTAACCGTCCACACCTCCTACACCACTTCAATGGAATGTTTACCATATAGCTCCTTTATGCATTACCACACCTGACAATAAATATTTACCCTACTTACTTGTACAGATTTACCACATGATTGAAGTTTTGGTTACCAAGTTTCTTGATATTCACATTTACATTACGGTATAGTGGTTTCAATAAAACCACAAGAAACAACTCTAACATGAGCTTACCACGAGGGAAGAAAGCTTAGAGAAAACATAAAAGAAACGAATGTAGAATCTCGAATGTTATATATAGTGAAACATATAACATGAGTCAGAAATAGAAACGAATTCGAAGTGACATTGACCTTCTAATTTAGAATGAACATCAAATCAACAATTTCACATGGTCATTCGATAGTAAAGGACAATTGAATGAAGATATTGATAGATAAATACATATTTGGAACTTACCAACGAGCACATGGATGATTCTCGTAATGATATTAGAAACATATAATAATATTCGAAAATACAAACGATTTCAAAGTAATGTTGACCTTGTAACTAAGGAAGAACTTATAATTTATGATTTATAGTCACCATTATGATAGTAAGATACGATTGGATAAAGATATTGGTAGATAAATACAAATTTAGAACTTTATTATGAGTACATAGATGATTTTCCTAATGAACGCAAATGTGAGATGTGAATGTATATGCTTCTTTTATGTATATACATACATTTGGATTCATATTAATTACACTGGTGGTCACAATTTTAATGTATTGAGATAATAGGATAATACATAATTCATCTAGACGTAATAATAACTTCGGTTTTGAACCCTAAACCCTCGAACAGATAAACTTACCACGTTCACTTATGTGGTTTACCATATCTATACTACATATCATACCATAAGTCTAGGATAAGGTACCACAACTTGTTTGACTACTTTGCACACAATTCTTTAAAAACCCTAAACACTACAATCTTAAAAACACTAAACCTACGACCTTAAAAATCCAAAACCCTACAACCTTAAAAACCCTAAACCCTACAATATTTAAAACCCTAAACCCTACAACATTGCTTAGATGGTAACCTACATAACAAAAACGTGGTAACTAAAATAAGTTTGATTTGGTAACTCACACAAGGGGAATGTGGTAACCTCAATGGATTATATACAGCATGGATATTTTTTAAATTATCCACACAATATTCATTTTTATTGTATTCAACCTATATTGATTACCATAGATATCATTCCATGCCTACCACTACGTTATAATGACACTTACCAGATGTCACCTATGTAAGTTACCACGAAAATATTTTATTTGTACACTAAATACCACGGCAAATCGGAGACGTCCACTGATGATTCGTCCCACTAGTCTCTGGTTTACCACATATATCATATGGAATTTACCAAGTTCTTGATATGTGGTTCACCACTCTGTTGGTGTGTGCTCGTGCTTTACTATAAATACATTATGGTGTTCACCAGGTTATTAATATGTGTTTTATCACTGTATTGGTATGTGTTTTACCACATATAACATATGGTATTTACCAAGTGCTTGGTATGTCGTTTAGCACACTATAGTACTATACAAATATGATTTACTATAGATACCATGTAGAATTTACCAAGTTATTTTGTATGGTTTACCACGCTGTCCTTGTGTGCTTTACCACAAAAATACCACAGAGCGGGACGGCTCATGCACGGACCGTCCAATTACTCCCAGGACCGTCCAATTCACTATTACATCCTTGATATGTGGTTTACCATGCTATACTAATATGGTTTACCATAAATATCATATGGTATTTACCAAGTTTATGGTATGCCCTTTACCACGCTATTGGTATGTGCTTTACCACACATACCATATGATATTTACTAAGTTCTTGTTATATGGTTTACCACACTATTTATCTAAAATGCTTTGTTTATTATTAACCATTATCTTTTCTTAATCTATAGGACCTAAACTATAAGAATTTAAATAGTGGGGCTTTGACTTAAATAAATTTTTATTGATAGGGTCTGGGCCCTTCTTTTCCCTTAATATTTTGAAGTATATATTTGTGTCCACGAGTATTTAGTTGTTGAATGGGTCGAAACCATAGTTATGGGTCCGACTCTGCTGAATATATTTTTGCTTCCTTATCGTCGACCAGATTTGTGCGTATACATGCTACTAGACATGGAGTTAGTACAATATTGTCTCTTTTGGGCCGAGCCTTCGTGGTTTTCTTTTTGTGTTTCTTCCAAAAGGTCTCGTAATAATGAAGTTAGATGAACTCTTATAATACGGAGACTTAGTTTTGCTACCCAACACAAATAAAAAGGAAAGTAAAGCTAGCGGACACAGGGCAAAGGGCAAACAAGTCCCAAAGGCATCAGCGCAAAGGATAGCAAAAATATTGTCCGGGATGACCAAATATTAAATGAACCAACATTACCAACAGCAAACTTGGCTAACCAATCCGCAACAGCATTACTTTCATGTAAGGTATGGTAAACATAGAATCCAAGGTTTCTGAAAAGTATAGCACGAATCTTACCAGTAGCAAGAGCCAGAAGATGGAAGTAGAAATCAATGCCAGAGATGAGCCGGACGGCCTCTTGAGAATCTGAGTAGCATGCGATATCCGAGTCTTTTTGTTGAGTTGATGCATTATTATGTGCATTATTGAAGTATATATGTTTTTCGAAATTTGGCACACGTATCACATACAGTTGGTTGATTGAGATCATTTAAGTGTTCTTACAATACATCAACATGAACATAAGCTATTACATCTACTAGATACCCACAAAAGATGAGATGAAATGAACTTGAGCTTTTGCAGAAAATGATTTCATCCCTGTGTCAGTGTGATGTGTATGTGCATATAGATAGCAGGCACAAAGTGTCACGTGCTCTGCTCTATCCATGTCCAAGCAAAAGAGAACAAACACACAAACTCTTAAAAGATATATATCAACCATTTTCACCTGAAAGGTTTTCGAAAAGCAAGGGTGGTCTAAGTTTAAATTACAGGATGACCTCAATTACAGTTAAGCCAAAAAAGAGACTGCAGGAGGAACTGATTCTAGTCTACCCATTGGTTTAACTTCGACCAAATAAATTCACATTATTCTACCGGCTTACAGTATAACAAGAAGATATACGGCCTGGGACTAACTTGGAACTATATAGGCTACATGGCGAAGATTCTCGTTCTCAAACCCCCACCAGAAACGATAGTTTTACTCGTCCGCCAAGATCCTGCATTTATCAACAAAACCAGCAGAAAGTTCTGCTACAGAAATCATGTAAGTAAACCCAATATCAGTACGAATTTCAACAATAAAATATAATGTTGTAGCAAATTAGCAAGTCCAGTGTTCTTCGCTCTGTTGGCTAAAATTGAAAAGCAATGTTTACCAAAGTAGATAAGACAGTGTGGAATGCTAAATTGATAATGCCTAAACATGATATGGTTTAACTGTTTCCTTTAAAACAAAGATCATATAAGAGGTTTCAACAAAACAATTATTTGGAATAAATTGGCTTCGGCCCTCCTTTCTCCCCTAAAAAAAAGATCATATAAGAGGTTTAACTGTTACATAGAAGACAGTCAGGGACAAGATTATTCTGCAAATACCAGATACAGTTTTGTTGTATAAGAGTCTATACAGCAGGTGCACTACCGTAGCCCTCCTATCATGCAGTCCTGAATCTCAAGTTTCTAGCAATAAGTGTTTATCCCTTATCAGCCAAGACAGAGTCTATATCAGATGAATCTATATGAGGCATCCATCTTATATAAACCTAAAAATTCAAGGATTTGGTTTCGAAAAAATTCACACTGGTGGATCACATAGTTCCACAGAAGCGCTTACTGCATTCTAAATAGGATAGAACATCAGTTATTTCATATTTGCAACATATTTCATTCACCGAAACAAACTAGTAATATAAATGCCGATAAGACATAAAATGGAAAGCAACACATAACCAAACTGAACAACATTCAAATCACATATAATTGGAAAAGGAAATGGATTTACCTATGGTCAGAGTAAATCATTGATAGCAGTCCTTACTCGTTTCAATGATCTTGTGGTTTCCTTCCCTTCTTTCCCCTTACTGTTATTACCACAAGAATCAACCTCAGAAAGGCCATTCTCAAAAGCTTTAGCAAAATTCTCAAAGTATGTCCTAGTGGTGTTAGTAAGACGCTTGAGCTCCATTCGATAATTGCTAAAATTCTTAGAGTGACCTCCTTTCTTGAGGTACTTCTTAAGCCCTCTCTCAGCACAATGGTGCAGCCTCTCCAAAGCCGACTCTGCCTGACCCTGCAAATACTCAAATAGCTGCTTCTTAGTCGCCTCTGTCTCCGACACATAATACCCATACACATAACTCCATTTCAAAATCCTCCTGCACTCAATTATCTGTTTCCACGCCCCCACAACGCCCCCGATCATCATCTTATTGGCACTCAGCTCCTCTGCGTATTCATCGTTCATTCGTTGAAGATCAGATATTGCTTTTCGCTTCGACATGTCATTTGAAGCCCATCTCTCGTAGTAATGAGTATACTTTCGAAGATATTTTTGAGCCGTTTCTTGGTTACTCCGTGACTCCTCTGTAGCCCTGTAACCGTTGCAGGCTTTGTAACCATGAACATCCCATTCGCTGAGGCAGAGCCAGCAGAAGACGAAACCACATGGTGGCCTGCAGGTCATCCGATTGCAGCCGCTATTTTTTTCAATTGGTCGCTTGCACTTCGGGCAGGGCTTCGTAAACGCTAGAATCCACCGTGTGTTATCCGATTCGATGTCGTTCTTCTCTATCCAATTCGCCACCGTTTTGCAATCTACAGGGCGGTGGCTTTCCTCCTCACACTTCCAGCAGAAGCTGTGGGAACAATTGCAGGTAACGCTATAGTCTGCGGTGTCGCTCTCGAAGGCGTATTCCACCGCGTAACTACATCTAGGGGAAGGGCACCATTTACACTTCTTGTTCTCTTCAATGTAAGACCTGAATAGGAACCGATCGTACTTTCTCTTATCTTCCACCGCCGCTAGGGTTTCGATCATGTCCAATCCGACGGCAGCGCCGCCGCACGACGGCTCAGGACACCGTAGCCCGAGGCATCCCGGACCATCGCTTACAGCCGTGCGAATATACAATCGCCAACAGTTTTCGCAAAACGGGTGACCACAGCCGGCAGAGTGAATCCTGTCCGACGAAAAACGATCCAAGCAAATTCCGCAAGCCACCGATGCAAATTGAATCAAGGCAGCATCATCGTGGCCCGAAATCAGGCCAACCGCTTTCCGAGTCCTCTCTTCGTCGGCAAACCAGACATCGTACACATCGAGTGGACTCCAGTTGTGGCGACGGAGGAGTAAGCAAGACGCCCCCTTGGAGACTGAGAGCACGTTGGAAACAGCGGCGATGGCGTCCTCTTGGCGTCGGCGAATATCAATTTCCGTCAAAATCTCGTAATCGGTGTCGCGCCGCGGATCGTTGTCTTCAATTTTGCGCAAATAGGAGTCATCTTCGGCAGCGGCGGTGTGATCGTCGTCGGCGGGGATGAGTAGGTGATCATCGTCGGAAGAATCCATGGATAATTGATTGTATGAATTGAAGGGAGATTAAAAAGGGAAAAAAATAATAGTGCTAATAATTAAAAAAGGAAAAAGATTAAAGCAGTAAATGTAAATTAGCAGAGGAGAGAGTGGAGTGTTGACCTAAAGTCATCGTCCAACTTTTAAAAATCTTTAATTATTGGAAGAATCTTTAGCCGTTTGGGCATTTGGAATTCGTGGAAGGAAGCGAAAAACCCATAAGGGCTTCTCTCTTTTTTTTTGGTGAATAAAATTTATTTTATAGTATTTTCATAAATTATTACACTATAATTCCTTATCGATTAAGCTTCCACTACACTAATGTAATTAGTTAAATAATTAATCACGTAACACCATTTTGATCCCATAAGACAATTGATAGCCAAGTTACGTCCATCAACAACTTACCTATAACTATAAGCAGGTATGTGTATGAGTCAAATCTAGTTGAATAATAGTGTACTAATACTACTAGGATTATAGTACTAGTATTTATAAACTTATTTATATATTCCTTCCTACTACTGTGTTTTGTTTTAATTGCACAATTTGAATAGTATTTACTCTTCATTGAATAACTTTAATTTAACATTTAGATTCGTCTAATGACGTAGTTTTAGAATATCAATTTTTTTGTAATTTTCTATTATATATAATTTAAGTTATTAGGGATTAAAGATGTGTCTTGAACTACGTAAAAAGTATAAATGGAGCAGTTATTTCAAAACGGATGAAGTATATTGAGTACCTTTTATTAGCTCAAATCCTGATCCTAACTCATACTCCCTCCGTCCCATTAAAAGTGGTCACTTTTCTCTTCTGCATAAAATCCAATGCAATTGTTAAACGCTTTATATCTCAAAATCGGTATAAGTAAAAATTATATAAAATGTATATTTTAAAACAATACAATTAGACAATTCAAATAAGACCACACTTGACTATTTTTCTTTTCTTGTATCAATACAATAAAATTGAATCAAAATTAAACAATGAACAGTGTCAAAAGTCAAAAGGGGCCACTTCTAATGAGACGGAGGGAGTAATATTTATTTTATGTATATATATATATAATTGAATATATGTAAAATTCATAAATAAATCGCTTAAGATATTTGTAATCACGGAATTACTGTATAAGGTATATAAATATATTGTACAGAGTATGATTTAACACAGACACACAGTGTGTTATTTTTTTCGGGGGAAACACACAGTGTGTTATTGGCGTAAAAGATCTGATAAACCTGTGACAAATTAAAACAACCACTAAAATAATAGCAAATCTTCCATTGGAAGATAGGGTCTGGTCTACAATCATTGTGAATTCTGAGTTCAAACTAAAGGGTCCGAAATATAGCACACAATCATAGTGTTTAGAAATCTCAACACAAAGTCGTCTTGCCAAACTATAGTGTTTAGAAATCTCTGCACAAGTTGTGGAGTGTTGTTATCCAGAGACAGGACATACAATAAGAATACCAGCGCAGAGATTCCCAATGAATGAACAAAATACTACTCCTATTACCTTTATACCAGTCCATGATTCAAACAATCACACATTCACACGCATGATTAACTAGGGAATACATATATAACTCGGATAAAAAAAAAAAAAAAAAAAAGCAACAATAATACTAATATTAATACTCCAAAATCAGGCAACGAGTCAACGACGATGATAAACTCAAACATTACAATCCACCAAAAAGAACAAACCAAAACTCGAAACAAAGTATCCAGTAATCATGATGCCACCCCGTGTCAAGCACCCAGTTTTGAGACTGGACACTTACCAAACAAAACAAATTGCAGCAGGAACGTTTCATCTTACCAAGTAATGCAATAACAGAAAATAAATTGTCTGGACTCTGGATAGTGTTGTTTTCTAGTATTATTTGTAATAAGAACTTCCCTTGATCCAGAATACGGAACCCGCACAGTTCACTTGGCACAAAGTTGTTATCAGAATTTAAAAATTACTAATATTAATTAGAAAAAATATTTTTATTTTGAAACAAAAGTCAAAAGTAAGCTTCAAGTTAATCCAAACAGTATCTAAATCTAAATAAACAGTAAAAGGAAGAAGTCTTTGTAGAGGACTTAGCTTCAGCACTAGAAACTTGATCTGTCAACAAACACGGGAGTGTGAGTGTGAGACACCCCTAAAAACAAGTACTAATTCCCAAAAAACAGCTTCCTGAAACCTCTCGACAAAAGTTTCTGGACCAAATATCCACATCTTAAAACTACAAAGAAATAAATTATATGGACTACAAACCTAAAATCGATCTCATAATTAAAGGGAACTCATGTCCATGAAAACAAAAATCTTCCACTGGAAGTGAGAAGATACTCTACATCACTACTTATTCTACAACTGATAAGACGTTGAAATTTGAATCATTCAAAAGAAGCAGAGTTTTCACAACTCCAATTTCACATAAAGTACAGAAAAGGCAACAGGTGATAGAAATTCCAACCATTCTAGTTCGGAACCTTTTCTATCCATTTTCGGATTGAGGGGAGAAATAAATTATTATTGAATGATAAAATCAAATTGATATCAACGGTCCCCTCTGTCCCGTTTATATTTTTCAATTCCATGTAACCGATACTAATTTCAAGTCTCCAGACCAGGAAGCAAATCCTAGTTATATGTTATTACATCATCAGGATGATGCTTCCGCCAATGATTTTTTTGCAGGTTCAACTAATAGGACCTCATTTGCCTTCCGAGTGATGTGATCTGACAAAAGATGCATTCTTGTTAATTGATTATCAAGAATTATCAAGATACATGAAGAACAGACAGAAGAGACCCCCCAGAGCACCCCCCCCCCCCCCCCCCCCCCCCACCCCCCTCCCCCCCAAAAAAAAAAAAAAAAAAAAAAGGCTCAAATTATACTATGTTTTTAACCTTGCCAGATAGCATGCAGATTTTTGCCTTCCTTTTCAGATTTCTTGGGTTCATCTATGGGCTATCAGGATCTAAACCAAACAGAAATTAAAGTACATTACAATACACAGAACAAAGTTAATGAACATTATGTCCAAGCTTGATCATAGAAGAAATGTCACAGATTTTTAGGTAACAAAGATATTTTGCTGTACCAACATCCTGACATTTCAGAGATGCACCACCACGCCGGATAGATTTGATGCATTATTTTGCACTGATGAATATACCAATGAAGCATTATCATAGCAGAGGGCACACGATCATAATTGCTAGCTGCAAAGAAGACTCTTTATTTCTTTTTTCTATTTTAATAACATAAGTGTATATGTGCGTCCTTGTTTTTGGAAAGACCACAGTACCACACACCATATAAGATCATAATTTCAAAATAGAAACCGAGGCACTTCCCATGTTTCAACAAGCATAAATCTTGAACGAATGAACTTTTGTGCTTTAAATTGGAGATTCTACAAGAATTCTTACCAAACGATGCCTTTGATACCACAGGGTTTGCGGTCTTCTTCATGAAGCACATACTTCTCCAATCAAGCTCTAGCATCTAAAATCAAAGTTATGTTTCAACTTACATGAACTAAATTTGCGAACCCCTGGTGCAAATGGAAATTAAACACCTATTGCAGAGAAACACACCAACAAATTTAAGCTGATGAACGTTCACATATCAACAAGTTGCAACCACATTTCAGGAGAGAATATCAGCATACAATAACTGCACACAGGAAGCTGGTTCAAAAAACATATCCTTCTTTGCAGCACAGATTAGTCAAACTTATGTAGATTCTTATTTGAGAAGCTACTGGGCACAGAAAGTGGACTGTTTCGTCAAGCAATTTTTCAAAAGAAAAATGAACACATATTTTATCATCTACAGATATGTACCAACATAGTTGTTCAATCAATACAGATGCCTGAAAAAAGAATTGAATTGCTGTAGAACACAGCAATTGCCAATTCAGAAAGTAGAACCACAAAATGCTTAAAAACATAGAAGCCAAGTTACTACCTGAGTTAATTTCTGAAAGAGCTCCAATTATCTTCCAATTCACTCAATAGCTTTCTATACATATGCCCATCAACAAGGTTCTTGGCTTGAAACTCTTCCAACAAAGTCATAGCATCTTTTTTTCTTTTCTGTCGAGATGTTTCATCCAGCACAGTCCGATAGGTGATGAAGTCAGCTATCCTTTGCTTTTCATCCATTTCCCACAAGAACTTCACTGCTTCATCCACATTCCCCTCAAGAGCCAAAGAGCACACGATAGAGTTATAAGACTTACTACTTGGCACAAATCCACTCTCTTTCATCCTATCAAAAAACTCTCTTGCATTTCTTGTCCGGCCACGGGCACACAACCCATGGATCAAATAATCATACGAATATGAGTTGGGCTGGCAATTATACACTACTTCTAGCTGATGAAAAATCCTAAGGGCGTCATTCACATCAAGTGAAAGCACATATCCTTTAATCATGGCGTTCAAACAAAAGATATCAGGCTCCACTTCATCATCGACCATTTGCTTGAACAAGCATCTCATGGTCTCCATGTACATTCTATTAATGTAAGTATTCTGTCGACGGCTCAAAAGAGCAGCAAACAATATGTTGTAAGTTTGTATAGATGGCCTACAATCAAAATTCCTAGAAGCACGCATATGCTTGTATATATTCACAGCTCTAACCAATTTCCTATCTTCAGCAAAATAATATATCATGGTATTAAAAAGAGCCTCTGAGCCCAGATTAGGAATAGCCAGCACCTGATTGACAACGTCATCCATCTCCTTGTACATTGTGGCCGCACCAAGCTTTTTTATGGTGATGTGATACGTAAGCACATTGTGCCTAAATCTGTGCTGCTTAGAAGCCCAATTGAATAGCTCCAAACACACTAAGGGGTCATCCTGTAAGACTATGACATTATGAAGCTCCTCGGGGGTGAACCTAGGTGGGAGTCGAGATATAGCTCGTTGAAAAGCCGCTTCATCCAAAACGGGCATCGCCGCCGCTCTGACTCTTTTGTTAATTCTCTTTCTCAGGGATCTCGAAATGCGCCCTTTGTATATCCTTGCAGGAAAGGAAGAAACACACAAATTTCTACAAGAACTCGAAATTGTAGGGTCTTTGGGGATAAGCCGAGAAACAGGATATGGGAAATTGCAAAGAACGGCCGAAATTGGGTGCCTTTGAAGTGTGGATGAGCGAGAAATTTCACCGAAGTAGAAGAAATGGTAAATAGGGCTCTTATTGGATTGAATGAGTCGAAACTGATTTCTGGATTGAGCAAACATGATCGGAGCCGGGTACGGATCTTCAAAGGATGAATTGATTAAGGCCGGTGAAGTGCGGAGCTCTGATACTGGCGGCGGAAATGAAGCGGCTGCGTTTTATGAGAACTGAGCAAATTATAAAAGCACAAAGGAGAGGATTAGAGCAAAAATTATAAATTAAACAAGACAAAACGGAAGTATAGAACACCCAACCCATTGTTGAAAACATTAAAACAATATACTACAATGATGAGGGTACTCTAGTAAATTCGTGGAAACCTTATTTCTTATGGGATTCTGGAACTATATATACACATATTCTCCCGTATCCTACACTTCTTTACCTATCGTTTCACTTGCTTTCCGCGGCGGCAACTGAGAATTAGCTTTTCAGATCTCTGGTAAGGTATCGATCGATTCTGCGTTCTCTATTGGTTTCTTATTAATATTGCATGTAGTCGTGTAAGCATGTTTTCATATGATGCTTCAATGTCATCTCCCGGTTAAGGATTCTTAAAAAGTGAGTGGTTTGGCTTTTTATGTGATCGTAGAATTATTGGTTTCGGTACCTGATCCGACTGCGGGTTCAGTTTCTAATCATTCGTTACATCCGACTAAAGTATCAGATTTGTTTATTTTTTATTTTTATTTTTACTTCATATTGCCTATTGATCAATTTTGTTGGAGCCTTTAATTCTGAGTTTAGTTTGGGTATCTGTGTTCTGTCAAACACAATGAATTTGTGTGAAATTTAGTATTATAAAAATTATTTTTTGTTTTCTCAAATGAAAATTTCATCGGTTTAGATCTTTAGGTCATGCATATGGGGTCAATCCTTGGGATTTTTTGAGGTGTTGGATAGTTTTCTGAATTATGATTCTGGAAATTTGGATTACATGCATGAGTGATTGGTCTGTGGATTCATAATGTACTGCTGATTATCCTTGTGTTGTCATGAATTTTGTTGTGATCTTTTACTTTTTAAATTTGATGAACAAATTTGAAAACAAATTTAAAAAATGAAGATTTAATGAATTTGAGGACGTCTTTGATTTTATAAATGGTCCAAGAAGGCTAGTGTGTTCATTTGGGTATATGATTTACAGTTTTGGAAGCAATTTTTCTTTTTTTCTTTTTTTTGGGCATCAATAAACAAGTTCTTTCCAGTATATAAACATTGTTCTATGGGTTTGTGACTGCTTGAATGTTGTGTAGCAAACCTTGTTATTTGATTCTTCACATTTTGTTGGTGTGCGTGATGATAGTCTTCTTTCATGTGTTTTCAACTTCAAAGGTTTTAAAGCAATGGACTTTTATCATATGGTTTTATTTTTGCTAAATATGTTCTGCATGTTTTAAATTTGCAGTAAGCATAAAATCACAATGGGTAAGGAGAAGAGTCACATTAACATTGTGGTTATTGGCCATGTCGACTCTGGGAAGTCAACCACTACCGGGCACTTGATCTACAAGCTTGGTGGCATTGACAAACGTGTCATTGAAAGGTTTGAGAAGGAGGCTGCTGAGATGAACAAAAGGTCATTCAAGTATGCTTGGGTGCTGGACAAGCTGAAGGCCGAGCGTGAGCGTGGTATCACCATTGATATTGCCTTGTGGAAGTTTGAGACCACCAAGTACTACTGCACTGTCATTGATGCCCCCGGACATCGTGACTTTATCAAGAACATGATTACTGGAACCTCACAAGCAGACTGTGCTGTCCTCATTATTGACTCCACCACTGGTGGTTTTGAAGCCGGTATTTCCAAGGATGGTCAGACCCGCGAGCATGCACTGCTTGCTTTCACTCTTGGTGTCAAACAAATGATCTGTTGCTGCAACAAGGTTAGTGAACTTTAGTTAAATGAGGTTTTGTCTTGACTCTTGTGTAAATTTAATTTTGTGGTAGGTATTAATGTAATGATATTTCAGATGGATGCCACTACTCCAAAATACTCCAAAGCTAGGTACGATGAAATTGTGAAGGAAGTTTCTTCATACCTGAAGAAGGTGGGCTACAACCCTGACAAGATTGCATTTGTTCCCATTTCTGGTTTTGAGGGTGACAACATGATTGAGAGATCAACCAACCTTGACTGGTACAAGGGCCCAACCCTTCTTGAGGCTCTTGACTTGATTCAGGAGCCCAAGAGGCCATCGGACAAGCCCCTCCGTCTACCCCTTCAGGATGTCTACAAGATTGGTGGTATTGGAACTGTCCCTGTCGGTCGTGTTGAAACTGGTATCATCAAGCCTGGTATGGTTGTGACCTTTGGTCCAACTGGCTTGACCACTGAAGTTAAGTCTGTTGAGATGCACCATGAAGCCCTGCTGGAGGCACTTCCTGGAGACAATGTGGGATTCAATGTTAAGAATGTTGCTGTGAAGGATCTCAAGCGTGGTTATGTTGCCTCCAACTCCAAGGATGATCCTGCAAAAGAAGCCGCCAACTTTACCTCCCAGGTTATCATCATGAACCACCCCGGACAGATTGGAAATGGATATGCCCCAGTGTTGGACTGCCACACCTCCCACATTGCCGTTAAGTTTGCCGAGCTGATCACCAAGATTGACAGGCGGTCTGGTAAGGAGCTGGAAAAGGAGCCCAAGTTCTTGAAGAATGGTGATGCCGGTATGGTGAAGATGATCCCGACCAAGCCTATGGTTGTTGAGACTTTCTCTGAGTACCCACCTCTGGGTCGTTTTGCTGTCCGTGACATGCGCCAAACTGTTGCTGTTGGTGTGGTCAAGAATGTGGAGAAGAAAGACCCAACTGGTGCTAAGGTGACCAAGGCTGCAGCAAAGAAGGGTGCCAAATGAAGTGTGCAGGTTCTTGATTCTGCATCGAGGGAAGTTTATCTTTTTATTGAGAAACACTATCAGGATGCTCTGTGTTCGGTCATTGCATTGTCAGGTCCGTCTTTATTCTGTGTTCTGCCAAGTATGTCGAGTTGTCAGTCCCAGAACTGGGTGCTCGACAGGCGGTGGCTTAGGTTGCATTATGTGTTCTAAATTTTCGTATTTTGCACCTGGTGAGTTTGTGAACTTTGAGTTGTGTGTCCTTGCTGATTTATTAAAATTTAAAATATTATTGCATCGTAACTTTATTATCTCTGGCTAAGTTATGGTACCAAATATTGCTCGTCCTATGTTAATAGGAAAGAGTCATTTTAAACACTTTCGACCATGCGCTGCGCTCTGGCTCAATAGTTGTGATACTCTTGTTTTTTGAAATGTCCGTAAGCCTCCTTCCCTTCTAGGAGTAATTGACTTTGCGTATTGTCCTAACAAACAAAAGTTGGAAACCTGTATTTTCAAAATCACCGAACAGGGTTTACGCACAGACAAACAAGCATATTTTTGGCACATGTTAGTGTGTAGAGCAATATTTTGTGATGTTTAAAAATTTGTGATGACAAGCATCACAAAATTGCTTTTTACGGCAGAACTACAGCTGCTGTTAGAATAGAGGTCTTCACGAGAAGTCAAGAACTGAACTGCATATTTTAATTTTTTTTCATATCCACAATGTAAATTTCAAAAATAAATTTTCTTCTCCATATACATATACTAATAAATAATACTCTTACTTCATAATAATGTTGTATGAATAGGGAATTCAGTCCATAACCTACAAATCATGCATATCATATACTTCTACTCCACAACCTTATTACTGTATTAACTTTTAATTTATGAAATAAATTTCACCATATTTAAAAATATAGATATATACTTTCTCCATTTTTTTTTTATATTTTTTATAATTGCTACATTGGAGTTCCTGTTTTCAACTAGATGACATTGGACGGTTTTATATGATTCGTTGCAAGGCTAAAATAAAAATGATAAAGTAATAGTGAAAGTAGAGATTATAAACTACAAAATTTATGTTGGGCTTACCTTCAGAATTATTCTCTAACCTAACAAAATAAAGCTCTAAAATTAGATAGTTGAAAACAGTAAACGCAATGTAGCAATTTAAAAAAAAAAAAAAAAAAAAAAAAAAAAAAAAAAAAAAACTGAGGAAGTATTTTGTTCGTTCATACACATTACACACATTGGCGGACCCAGCCTAAGGCTGGGGTGGGCTCCAGCCCCCCTCCCAATTTTTTTTTTTTTATATATACTATATATTAAAAATTAGGTCAATTTTCCCAAGAGCCCTACCCCTTTCTTGCGCATTCACACACTACTTATGCAGATTTCTTATTCTTGTTTAAATTTTCTTCTTCTTCTGGTTGGTTGGGAAAAAAATTTCTAGTCCCCTTTACAAAAATCCGGGATTCGCCACTGATTACACGTGCATAAAAATGTTGGCTATCTACTAATGTACTACTATATCATTTATTCATTTTCGTGATAAAAAGATCTTCAAGTTGATATTTTGAAGATGGAAAATCAGGCGACCTTGATAGTTGATTTGCATGACTTGACCTTCAACTTTGATTGGCACTTCCAGGCGGATCTTAAAACCATAATAATATACCATTTCATGTGTGTCCACATTTTATTTTGGAGATGATGTCCGCCACTTTGTTCACTTCACAGTTGTTTCTAGCTATAACATCATATTGATTTTATTGGCCATGCTACTATATATAGGGTCCTGGGTCCCTCTCCACCCCCGTACAATAGTGCAAGACTATATAACATTATCACAATCTAATCAGATTTTTCGATGGCCAAAGTCCAATGCAACATTAAGTCCATTACAAATGACCCAAATTTCAGCTCCCATGCCAGACATAATGCCAAAATCATCTTTCGATGCCCGAAGTCCAATGCAACATAAAGTCCACATTGAACGACATTATTCACAACCGAAGCATCAACATTAATTTTCCCTTTTTTTAAATCAAACTTAAGAATACATTGTTAGTGACTTAGTTCCTTATTAATGTCCCTTCTTGTAGTTTTGTCCAGGCGTGACACCTGACCCAAATCAAATACCCAATCAGTGAATAGTGGATATCAATAACAGGATTTGGGCCTGGGCCTTCAATAATAATGCCTAGTCAACAGTCAACACCCTCCTATTCTCACAACGCCGAGAATTCCCCCGTTCCAACCTCCTGATCGGATTCAACCCCCGTTCCTACCAGTTTCATTCCTTTCCATTTGACAATCGCCCCGTCTGTTCCCGTTATCTTCATCCCTTTCCACTGCCCATCGGCCATCGCCCCGTCTGTTCCGTTATCTTCATCCCTTTTCTGTTGTCGCCCATCTGCGTCGATCTGAATCTCTATTCTTGCGAGTTTGGCTGCCGATTGCACATCTCTATCTGGTATAATTCTGAATCTAATTTGAGCAACAATTGGGCATCTATGAATTTCAATCTGTATCTGAAATATTTTCGAATTTGAATATGTGATTTGGGTATTTGTATATTTGGGCATTCACTGCTACGACTTGAAAGATATTGAAATTTGATTTGGGCATTTGTGGATACGTTTATTATTGCTTTTAAATTTTTGTTGGATAAAGCAAAGTGAGAAATTAGAATTATCCGAGTTATTGTTTGGAAATTTCTATGGTCTTCAAAGTTCTCTGATTGCATTTGCATAGTTATTTAGTAGCATTTATATTATTGTTTTCTATTTTGGATTGAAGAGCTTTGTTTCACATTGGTAAGTAATGTTTTTAGTTTTTTTTTTTTGTTTGTTTTTCCTTTAGGATTCGTTTTATCTTGAGTTATGTGCTCTTAGGATTTGATCTTTGATTTGGAAGCTTGAAAATTTCAGAGCAGGGCATTATATGATGTTTACTTCTTTTCATAGGGAAATTTATATCAAATCTGAATTTAGAAAAATCGATGTGTAGTTGAAATCTGTTGACTCGGTGTGTAAAAATTATGGAAGAGGATTAAACATTTAATCGAATTTCTTTGATCTTTTTCCTATATGTTGTGTGAGATGTGATAGCTTTTCTATAATTCCAAATTTGGGGATCAAAGGATTAGAAAGATATGTTTCCTGTTTGATTGTTAGCATTGAATTTATATGCTACTTTATTTTTCCACCCCTTCAGGTTGGAAAAGTATGTTTTAAATATCAGAAATAAATGAGATTTGAGTTGTATTTATATTGTTTTCATGTAAGGATTTTATTTTGCCTCAATGCCTCTATTTGTATTGAAATTTGGGATGTTTACTTAACAGTATAAATGCAGAGCTTTGCAGATGGATGATATTTTTGAAAGATTATTTAATTTGTGCTATAGATAAAGAAGCACTTCTTAATGTTACGAATGATACTGTTATTGATCGGTTCCAAAGTATGAAAGACCATATAAAATATTTGTAAGAGCTAGGTAAATATTTTGATTTTTATATTTAATGAATTAATATTTTAATTATTATTTTTGTGACACCACTTAGATTTTTTTTTTTTTTTTGGATCCGCTGCAGAGAAGTGTTAGGTAATCAACTTGTTTTTTGTCGAAACTTTAGAATATGACTATGACACCAAACTTTCTGTTTTTAATTTATTTAGAATATTTAATATTTCGTTTCAAGGATGGATTAAATCTGCGAAAATTCCACGAGTAATATTGATATGTTTAACGAGTCATTGTGCTTTGGATTCAATATAATGTTGTGATAGGGGGAATTCTATGGATGTGGACGTGAAGAACATCAAGAAATGGGTCGTATTTTACCCTATTTACATCAATTCAAAGAAAACCCTAGCTGAGGGTCGGAGAATCAATGCCAGTAAAGCTTGTGAAAACCCTACCTGTATCGAGATATCTGACTGCTGTAACCACCTTAAACTCCCCTGTGCAATTGAGGTACCATCTTTAAATATTTTTGTTGAAATTTTAAAAAGAGAGCATTACATAGGTACATATGCAACAGAAATTTGTGGGCTTCTATTACTGAAATATGTTGTCTATTTATAGACCATAATACAAGGTATCTCACGAAAATAAATTCACTGAACAACTTTTAAATCAATTTCCAGTCATCTTTCTTTTAAATAAGTATTTATGTTTGTGTGTAATTTGAATTTGAAAGAAGTCTCTTCCAAATATGAAACAACGGAGGAATCCAATGTCGTTTTAGCAATTATCAAATGTTTGAGCACTATATCTTCGGGAGGGATATTTCTTGGAGCTATTGCAACTGCTATCTCTTTTGGACTATGAAATACCAAGAAGTGAAGTAAAACTGTGATCATCAGTGATATCTCCGGCTGATAGAAAAGGAGGGTTTTACCTTGGGGGTGAGGTGTAGTGGGGCAGTTGCCCGGTGAGAATTTCAATTCCTACATAGACAGTTGGCCCAACTAAATGTTATATTTCGCATTTGCCCCACTTGACACAGGACTCTGCTGTGCTGTGTCTGCCCTTTGTAATCACTGTGTTGCCTTTGCTGGAGGTAGAAGACAGAACTCCGAACTTGATTGTTGAGTGCTTGTGGTTATTGTGGGCGGGGGACGATATATTGAGGCATCTAGTTCATCATTGGGTCATCGATGAAAAAAGATTGCTGCTATTGAAGAAGTTTGAATTTGGATCATTGGGGATAATAATAATCATTTCAGTAGGAGTGGAGTGTTGTTAGTAAGGATAGGATTGGAAAATTTAAAAAATGAAATGGGAGGAACATGTCACGACCTTGTCAAATTTGTTGGTTTTAATTTTTTATTTTTTCTTGGTTCCTGGTTGTGCATTTTGCCTCTCTGATTATGGCACATTTGTCAGGTCTGTTTAATGGATAACTTATGAAGGGCAATACTCATCCTTCTATTGTTTCATCTCCTATTCTTCATTGTTATTTCTTCAATCAAAGTGTCTAATGGAATTGGATTTTTTGGTAATAATAATCAGTTAACTTTCATGGTCATGGTGTGTGTATATTAGAATAGAAGATGGAAATTTTCCAAAGAGATTCGAAGATGGTTACCATTTTCCATTGCTGAGAGTCAAAGATTGTAACCAAGTCTCCTGACCGAATAGACAAGACTAATGAGAAAATGAACATTAGTCGTATGGATTCTGACTCTTTGTTTCTTGTTAAGTTGTACAAGTTCCAGTAGTTAAGACTTAAGATTGAATATTAGCGTCTCTGATAGATTAATCTGTATTGAATTTCCCTTAACCTAATTTGACTATAACCTGAATACCCGATTTCAATGCTGATTTCAGCTATGACATTGACTGATGTGTGCTGTTTGTGTTAATTTAAAATTTACACTAGATTGATAAGGCGTATCCCCGTGACTTTATGCAACGGGGGAGAGTTAGAGTTTTATTGAAAAGGGAGGATGGGAGTCTATATAATCCAGCCATATCTTCAAGTAAGCATTTTGGTTCATTTTTTTTCATGCCAGTGGCCCATTTGTTCTATTATTGCTCATTTATGTTGCTTAAGTTGATTGTGCTCTCTGGATGCTTTTATCTCTGTATATAATTTCATCTGGCAGCAGGCAGTGGTTTCTAACATATATTTGGTTTTTCAGCAAATGTCAAGTGAGATTTTTATGAGTAAATTTTGTCTGAATATGACAAGCTAACACTATGAATCTGAATTATGCCACAAATGCCATACATTGATTTGAATTCTGCTGTGAACTTGGACTAGACAAGAACATGCATACAGCCTAGAGTCTAGACTCAGATAGTTTTCTCTGTTAATCGGCCAGTCATAGGGGATAAACAAATATGGCTTTTGCTTCAATGTTTCTGGATAATGTTCTACGGCAAGAAGTGAAAAGCATACACCGACCTGTTTCATTTGGTAGCTAGATAATCAAGGGCATGCAAGTTTTATATAATTGTGACATGTCTCTCCAGTCTCATGTAATGGATACTCCTTTTGTTGTTAAAAGATGGGTATCAAGCTTTTCCCTTGTGTTTTTTCTAGGTTCTCTTATAAACATCCTTTGTTAATGCGATCCAACTGTTTAAGATGCAACTCTAATATTTATGATGATTACTCTACTGTCTCTAATTCAGAAATTCTTATTGGGTGTGATTGCAGGGAAACAACTAATGCTTAATGTTGCAGAGCTAGTTCCCCGACATCCTGGTCGAACAAAAAAGCAAGAACCAGCATCAACCTCAGCAGCAGGAGGTTCCAAATCTGGAAAGGGTGGAAAGAAGAGGCGCTAATTCCAAGCATAAACTGATAAAAGGGCTTTTCTGTATCTGTTTATTTATTTGCCTTTCTGCACATGGGATGCCTTGAATCCTTGGTGTTTGCGGCCTGCATTGATGGGGCCGGTGTTTCAAACTATCTGTTGCCTGCCTATAAGACTGCTTCATCTTTAAGGTAGTTGAGACAATTGTCTAATTTTGAGACACAAGCTCCCCCGATCAACGTTACACGTTTGAGGAAGTGGGGGAGTTTTGAACTGAGTTTACAAATGTATGTTTGAACTGAGTTTTCAACCCAACATGTGGTAAATATTCAGACGATGATTTATAAGCCATGATTTAGATCAATCAACTTTCATTATTAATCTTGCTGCTCTCTTTTTCACTTCTGATGATTGTACAAATAAATGCCTGTCTAATTTTTTAGACCACATTAACTTTCTCCAATGCATACATTGTACAAGATGCATGAGACAGCAAGCCAAGCATTGTCTTATCATCCCAACAACACTCAAACTGTGCTATAAATTAGTTTCTTGGGTGTCCTTGGGAATCTGAGTTGCCATGAATGTCACTTCCTATCTCTCCACTCTCTTGGTGTCAATACGTAATGGTTCATGGTTTTGAAACTCTCAAAGATGGTAGAGACAACAATCCATCCCACGCATGGACTCTCTAAGTTTTAACTTCATCATGTATTATGGGATTCTCTAGTACTTCCTGACTTCACCTGAATTTATGATTCTCATAAGCACGAGTAGATTTTTTTACACCTGGGCTTCCTTGAAGGAATGAATATGATCACGAAACCCATTGGCCATGGGGCTGCTCTCAATCATCCAAGGAATTTTAACACACATAAAGAAACACAATTGGAAGAACATACACAGTATTCTTACAGAGACTAACTACACAAAGAAAAGCACAGAAACACACAATACACTCTGCAACCACACAGAGGAAAATATAAAACAAAGCCAAATAAAAAGACAACCAAACCAACAAAGGAGAAAATGCAAAAGATCCTATCCGAAAATGGGCTGCGGATCTAACAATCCATATGACTAAGGCATAGAGTGTGATCGTATTGGATAAACGATTAATAACTCAAATTCGGTACAAATAAAAATTCTATAAATTTTATATTTAAAAACTACAAGATGAGACGAACCCAACAATTTCTCACTTGCCTCTATTTTATCTTCTATAACTATAGCAAAAATAGTAGTCAAAGTACTACAATGAATTGTAAAAAAAAGTCAAAACATTACACTTAATGCCGAAAAAGAAAAAGAGATGATAATTAAGATCCTCTTCGAAAATGGGTTATGGGTCCAACAAATTCACGTCGTTCCAATATAGTAGTAGTAAATAGTTTCAATAATGGACCTCTACACATTTGTTAACGGTGAAAATTTGGGAGAAATGATCTCTCTTTTATTGATGAACTCGGGGGAAAATTACAAGAAAAATAGAAGACAAATTACAGGAATTGAAAGAAAAACTGTAACGGAACTGGAAAAACACTGAAAGCAGTAAAATGCAGAAAAGCTGTAAAGAAAGTAGAGTAAATAAAAAACGGCTCTCTGAGGAGTGTTGGAGGTGTCCTCTCTCCGGTGCCACAATATACTTATATAGAGGGTGGGGAACCTACGGTTCCCTCAAGCCCATGGACGCTCCACCATGGTTTCCTCCTTTGGTGTTGCTTCGTCTTGATTCACTTCCTTAAATGACGCCTCACCCTAGTTTTCTTCCCTTAGTGGTGCATCGTCTGGTTTGTTTCCATAGGTGACGTGATACCTCCCTTGATCGATTTCTTGCCTGAGGCTCTTCATCATATTGACTTGAAGACGCGTCCTCTCTTCCGGATATATCTTCGCGGACTGGGTCGGGAAATTTAGACATCGGATGGGCCTTAACATATTTTCTAGTGGGCAATTTAGACAAGTGGTTCCCTTGGGCCTTAATATATTTTTTGTTGGGTTAACAGATGCCCCCCTCGCGTATTTTGTCTGATTAACATTTTAAGACAAATTTGTGCGCTTAATTCAGGTTTGGAGGCCCATCGAGGCCCATTATGCCTCATCTTCTTCTCACTCCATGCCTTAGCCGCCGCCGGGAGGTCGCCGCCGGGAAGCCGCCGCCGGGAGTCCGCCGCCGGGATCGCCAGGCCGCCAGCCTTTCTCTGCTCCGGAGACCATCTTTTCGCCTCGGCCGCCTTCCTTGTTGGATAAGGAGGCCGCCGCCACCTTTTTCGGAGGAGTTGCATCGTTCGTCGCTTCCAGGAGGCCGCCACCTGCAACCCTCGGTTGAAGGCCGCTACTGCCGGGCGACGCCGCCATCACCTTTGCACAAGGCCGCCACTCACCTAGCTCCGGAGGCCGCCACCTGCCCCTACTCAAGGGCCGCATCCCTTTGTTATCCGGAGGCCGCCACCTGCTCGAAGGCCGCCAGCCTCCATCGCCAAGCTCCAGGCCGCCATCAGCCAGCTCCGGCCGCCACCCGAAGGCCGCCATCTACCTTCTTGGGGAAAGCCGCCATCACCACTTGATGAGGCCGCCATCGCCACTTGAGGAGGCCGCCACCCTGTGCTTTGAAGGAGACCGCCATTTGCTCGCCTTGGCCACCACCTGGAGGCCGCCACCCTACACCCTACACCCCGAGGGCCACCACCAGCTTTGCCTGAGCCGCCCTCCCCGTCTTCAGGAGGCCGCCGCCATCCACCCAGGGATGCCGCCATCACCCTTGCTGAGGAGGTCGCCGCCTCCATCAGCCTTGGGCAGCCGTCACCCCTTGTGCTCGAGGCCGCCATCCCCATGGAGCCGGAGGGAGGCCGCCACCTGCTCGAGGCCGCCATCCCCGTGAAGCCGGAGGCCGCCACCTGCCGAGGACTGCCATCCCTTCTCTTGGCCGCCAGCATCTTCCTCGGACGTCGCCGCCATCTTCGCACGTGCTCAGTCAGGCTGCCATCCTCAGCCAGGCGCAATCCTCAGTCACCGACTACTCGGTCTCCAAGGCCACTGTCGACGGCGTTCTAGGGCCATTATCCAGGATTTTTATCACCCAAGGTTATTGCCTTGGCCACTACCCTTGGTTCGTCTTCCTCTTTGTGGTGTTTTAATTCATCAAAACGAGTCACGTGTATAGATAGCCGCTTCTCATCTCGCTCCTCAAAGGCAAGATCAGCGGAATCCTGCACAATTAAATATTCTTTTAGTCTCAGCAACATATTTGCCATTACTATATTGGCTATTTCCCTATCCGGGATTGCTATAGGGCATCGGCTTTTCAACCGTTGTAATCTACTAATAAAAGTACTTGCCGCCTCATCGGCATACTGTTTGGCATTAGTAAGGTCTACAAGGCTTATCTGTGATAGTGGAGTGTAGAACCTATCATGGAATGCACGTTCGAGGTCAGCCCAATTCTGAATCGAGTTAGGCCGTAGGGAGGCAAACCATGCGAAGGTAGGTCCGGTGAGGGATGAGCTGAACAGTCTTAGCTTCAGCCAATCGTTGGCCGTTGCTTCCCCGCATTGAGCAGTGAACCTTCCAACATGCTCCACTGTAGACTTACCATCCTCTCCTGAAAAAGAGGTGAACTCCGGCATCTTGAAACCCCTTGGGTAGGGCTGCATGATGTCTACCCAATCAGGATATGGCTTCCGGTACGTGGGCCGCTCCATCGGCTTAAGCTAAATCCCAAAGTGTTGCTGCATCATATCAGCGAGCAACTCTGGTGAGATTACGGCGCCTGCGTAGGAGGCATGGGGGTATGAGGAGGAAGAACGGCCTGAGCAATAGGTGCCGGGGGCACTCCACATGGTGATGGTGCCTATCCTCCGGCTAAAGTAGGAATGGCTGTAACATCCCGATTAATTAACGCATAATTGATTTAAGTAATTGTGGTTAATTAATAAAGATAACTAATATGAATTTTTGTGTAAGAGAGTTATTGGATTGAAGTGGAAGTATAAGTGGGTAGCAAACCCACAAGTTAATAAGAGCCAAAGTGCTTAAAAAAAAAATGGACCGCGACTTGTTAGAATAAAAGAAGTTGGAAGGAGACACAACATCATGACCCGATCCGGATATAATTTTTATTAAAAATGGGAAGTGGGTTTGAGACCCACCTTCCTCTCTCCATTTTTTTTCCTTTTCTTCCCTTTCCCCATTTTTCCTTTCTTCTTCCTCTCTCCATTTCTTCTCCTTCCCGTAGCCCTCATTGGCCAAGAACAATCTTCATATTGGCTTGAAATCAAGTTGGGAAATTCATATTCATACTTTTGGTAAGTGATTTATTGTTATTAGTTCTTGATTTTTGTTAAGATTTGGAGGTGTTTTGGGTGTTGACCGTGGGTGAAAATTGGGGGTTTTTGTATTTTGTTGAGTTAAGCTTTAATCCTTGATTATTTAGACTCAAATATATGTTTTAGATATATTTGTGAGCTTAATGGTGTTGATTTTGGAGTTGGTTGTTGATTTTAGGT
This sequence comes from Hygrophila difformis, assembly GCA_030278955.1. NCBI lineage: Eukaryota > Viridiplantae > Streptophyta > Magnoliopsida > Lamiales > Acanthaceae > Hygrophila > Hygrophila difformis. The sequence continues at coordinate 16,010,386 of JAOANR010000001.1, forward strand.
TTTGGGTTGATTTTGTTCGATTGAAGCTTGTAATCGACGAATCGGAGGTCGATTTTTGTTGGAAGACATCAGGCAAGGGATTATATTGCTTAAATTACGTGTTTGGGGGGTATTTGGGGTCGGATTCCGGCGAAATCGCCGGAAAAACTGATTGGAAAATCGGAGAAGACGATGAACAGTAACTGCTACAGTAACTGCTACAGTACTGCTACAGTACTGCTACAGTAACTGTACAGTAGTTACCGCGGTAACTCGCGTAGTTACCGCAGTAATTCGCCACAGTATTTACCACGGTAATTTGAACAGTAATTACCACGGTAATTTGAACAGTAACTACCACAGTAACTTGTACAGTAGTTACCGCAGTAACTCACTACAGTAGTTACCGCAGTAACTCGCTACAGTAGTTACCGCAGTAACTTGCTACAGTAATCGCTACAGTAATCGCTACAGTAATCGCTACAGTAATTACTACAGTAATTGCTACAGTGTCGCTACAGTACTGGGCTGCGTATGTCACGCGTTTTACGCGAGCGGGCGCGCAGTGAGCGCAGGAAGGCCCTGTTTGGCCCATTTTTGTGCAATTTTGATCCTATAATGATGTTTTCTTTGCACCAATTATTGTTATGACTTCCCCAAATGTTATTGGTAAACCGTGGGTTAATCAATTGGCCCGTGGGGGTTGTTGAATTGCTTAGGGAAACTGTTGAATTATTATATCACTAATGCCTTAGCCTAGGGGGCTATGTATTGAATTCCCTATATGTTGAGAAGCATGCGAACCTAGTGTCTAGGTGCTTGAATATCACTGTATTGTCATATGCATGTTATTGCATTGGAATTGACGGTTATTAACCCGATGGGTTGTTATGATATTTATGATAGATCGGGCAACCTTCACAGGTGTTGTTGAGTCCCGATGGCCCTGCGGGGTGTATTATTGACTGTTATATCTGTTACCCTTTTGGGGTGGTTATTATAATGCATGATATTGTATTATGAGATTACGAACATATTGGAAATGTTCGATCGGGCAGCCTTTACCGGTGTTGTTGAGTCCCGATGACCCTGCGGGGTGGATTATTGTTGTTATTCATGTTGGCCCTTTTGGGCTGGTTATTATAATGCATTGTATTGCATTATGGATGGATGGGCATATTGGAAATGTCCGATCGGGCAGCCTTTACCGGTGTTGTTGAGTCCCGATGACCCTGCGGGGTGGATTATTGTTGTTATTCATGTTGGCCCTTTTGGGCTGGTTATTATAATGCATGGTATTGCATTATGGATGGATGGACATATTGGAAATGTCTGATCGGGCAGCCTTTACCGGTGTTGTTGAGTCCCGATGACCCTGCGGGGTGGATTATTGTTGTTATTCCTGTTGGCCCTTTTGGGCTGGTTATTATAATGCATTGTATTGCATTATGGATGGATGGGCATATTGGAAATGTCCGATCGGGCAGCCTTTACCGGTGTTGTTGAGTCCCGATGACCCTGCGGGGTGGATTATTGTTGTTATTCATGTTGGCCCTTTTGGGCTGGTTATTATAATGCATGGTATTGCATTATGGATGGATGGACATATTGGAAATGTCTGATCGGGCAGCCTTTACCGGTGTTGTTGAGTCCCGATGGCCCTGCGGGGTGATTATTAGGCTGTGATGCCTGTGATTTGGTTGTGATGCCTGTGATTTGGCTGTTATGCCTGTGATTGGGCTGTGATGCCTGTGGTCCCTGCGGGGATGGTGTATGTTACCCTGTAACGGGTTGGAGTTGATGATATCCTCACCCGTGGGTTCATACCGCCCGGGTTTAGGTTGCCGGCTAGGCATATTCATTTGCATTTGCATATAGGGTAGATAGGTGTATGTTAGGCCATGCATCACGTGCATAAATTGTATGTCTGTGGTTGAAGCACCGGTATGGGACGGTGTGATGATTTATTTATGTCAATTGTATGATCGTGGTTGAAGCACCGGTATGGGACGGTGTGGTGTTTAACTGCTTTATTTATATTCTGCCGTTATTAATATGTTTATTTATTACCTATATTTACTATCTTGAGATGTGGTTTTGTTTTCCCTTACTCCCCGGCACGTAGCCTTGCTCAGTACGTTGTACTGACCCCCTTTGCTTTTGTCTGTTTTATAGATCCTGCTGGAGGCGCTGGAGCATGATTTGGGTTTGGGGTATTGAGAGATCACATAGATAGGAGTATATAGGACGCGCTCATTATGCTAATGTGATATTATGTGACTATCTGTGGTTGGTATTTGGACTACTGCTGGTTGAGGCCTGTGAGCCTGGGATTTACATACTGTCGGCCGGTGGCCTTATGTGATTTACAGCTTTGGGCTGGTAGCCCTGTTTGAGATATTGGTATGCTGTTGGGAGGCTTGCAGCCTGGATGGGTCGCTGGGACCGTTATTTGATTATTATTGGGTGACATTTTTATGTGCCTATGTGTTTTTAATTTATTTATAGCTTCTGCATTAAACTGGATTAATCAGATGATCACTTTAGGTTTACCCAGTGTTGTACTAGCTGTTTTAAATTAGCTGGCCACTAGTTTAGGATAGTTAGTACAGCGGTAACGTTTGCGAAAATCAGGTTTGAATTTTCGGGGCGTTACAGAGTGGTATCAGAGCCTGTGTGCTCTTTTATCTTATTAAAACTTGTGTAGACATAGGTGGTGAGCTGTGTGTGGGGTACATATAGCATAGAATTGCATTTTTACTATATCTGATTATTTCTACGGACACCAGGTTAATTCACAGTTGGGGAACTGTGAGGAAACCATGGTACTCCAGTCAGGATCCTTGTTATCTCACAGTCATTGAGGACTATGAATGACTTTTGATCGGTTATTTAATTTTGTCGTTTATATATACTGCTTTGTATATGATTGGTGATTTCTGCTAACACTGTTTGTTGATGTTGTAATCTAAGTTGGATGAGTAGTTTGGAAATGCCTCATGGAAGCCTGGGCTATTCGAATAGCGATCCAAGCTGGATCAATGTGCTGAATGGTGTTCAGATGGGTTTGACGTACCCTCGAGAGTGAAATAGGGTACTGAGAAAATCTCCCTACTGCGATAACCCACTGGGGTGATATAGATATTTGCAGTCCGCCTGCATCCGAAGGATGGTGGAAACCATTTCGAGGCTATGCCAGTGAGGGTATAGTCGGATTTGGTTAGAAAGAATAATAATGTGAAGTGGCATTGAATTGACACTGGCGTTGAATGCTTGTCGAGTAAGACGAGGCAAGGTGACTGTTCTGCATGGAAAGATCGGTAACGTGAAGGGGGGCCGATATCACTAGGGCGAGTCCGAACTAGGGGACTTTCTAGTATGTTGTCTTTATGTGATGGAAAAGTTACGTTGATTGGATAACGTTTTGGCATGTGTGTCATTCATGTATCATATGTGTTTCTTCTTGACTCTCTGGTTGAGAGATAAACCCGTTTCCCTGATATGGGAATTATTTATGTCGCATTTTGTGTTGCTGTTATTGTGTTTGATTCTGGAGTCTTATGTTCATTTGAGACTCTAAATTTCATTCGTAAGCATGGAGTAAATGCTACTACTGCTGCGAATCCTTCTGCCTTAGTACTGTGCAATTCAGAAGCCTCGTGTTCTTTAGTGGCTTTGCGATTTGTGCGAGAGCATGGAGTAGGACCGTTGGCGCCTTACCAGATGCTTGTTTCTTTACCTTCGGGTGATAATATTCGAAGTGATCATTTGATGCAATATGCTGTGTTGAGCATCGAGAGTCGTGAATTCAGGGCTGACCTGGTGGTCTTTAGCCTGACTGATTTTTGACGTACTACTGGGCATGGATTGGCTGTATTTGCCATCATGCTATGATTGATTGTGGTATTTCATGAATATCCTTTTAGGATTCTTTGGGTAAGTGTGTTTCTTACTGACATCCTTTGATTCCACCTGTTATTGGTGTGGTTTCTATTGCTTTGTTGTGTGACTCGATATCTAGGGGTTGTTCTATTTCCCTTTGGCAAATGAGGGATCTTCGAGCAGAAGTTTCTGCTTCTTCGAATGTCCCTGTTGTATCTGAGTTCGGGGATTTATTTCCCGATAAAATTCCTGGTCTCCCACCTCCTCGGGAGATTGATTTTACTATTGAGTTGATGTCTGATGCAACTTCTATTTCTAAGGCTCATTATCATATGGCTCCTGTGAACTGAAGGAGTTGAAGGATCAATTGAATGAGCTTACCAATAAGGGGTATATTCAGCCGAGTAGCTCGCCTTGAGGAGCTCATGTTTTGTTTGTTAAGAAGAATGATGGGTCGATGAGGAAGTGCATCGATTCCAGAGGTTTGAACCGAATCACGGGAAAAACAAGTATCCTTTACCTTGGATTGAGAATCTGTTTGATTAGTTGAGAGGGGCCAGTATGTTCAGTAAGATTGATTTGAGATCGGGCTACCACCAGATAAGGGTGGCGGAGGCTGATAGGCCTAAGACAGCTTTCAGCACTCGTTATGGACATTTTGAATTCACGGTCATGCCTTTTGGTTTGACTAACGCACTAGCGATCTTCATGGATCTCATGTATAGGGTATTCCATCCCCTGCTGGATGTGTGTGTGGTTGTGTTCATAGATGATATCCTGGTTTATTCGCCAATGCGTGAGACACACGGGTCACTTGAGGGCGGTCTTGAACGTATTGCGAGAGCATATGTTGTATGCTAAACTCTCCAAATGTGAATTTTGGTTGGAGAGTGTGTCTTTTCCGGGGCACATTGTTTCCAGTAATGGTATATCTGTTGATCCTGCCAAGGTAGAAGCTGTGTTGAAATGGCAAGCCCCAAACATTGTGGGGGAGATACGGAGTTTCTTGGATCTTGTTAGTTACTACAGTAGGTTTATTGAGGGATTTTCTAGCATTGCTAGACCTCAGATGAGATTGTTCTATAACGATGTTAAATTCCAGTGGGATGATGATTGTGAGCAGGAGTTCGAACTTTGGAAGAATGTAATGACAAAGGCATTTGTATTGACTCTACCTCATGAGTCAGGTGAGTACGAAGTTTTGACCAACACCTCACATAAAGGTTTGGGTGGTGTGTTGATGCAGAATGAGAAGGTGATCAATAGAACTACCCGACGCATGATTTGAAGACGGAAATGGTAGTTCATGTTTTGAAAATCTAGTGGCTCCCTTTGAGGCATTGTATGGGAGAAAGTGTATGAGTCCATTATGTTGGAAAGATCCAACAGATAAGGTGAATGTGGGTCCTGAGATGATTGAGCAGACAATCGAGTTGGTGAAGATCATCAGGGATCGAATGAAAGAGGTTCAGGACAGACAGTGGAACTATGCTGATTTAGCTCGTCGAGATGTGGAGTTTGAGGTTGGTGATAGCGTATTTTTGCGGGTATCGCCTCTGAAAGGGGTACGCCTATTTAGTAAGAAGCCAAGCTGATTCCGAGATATATATTGGATCCTAGAGATTGTGGAGAGAGTTGGTAAAGTGGCTTATAGGGTGATTTTGCCAGCTGAAGTGGGACGAGCCCATGATATGTTCTATACTTCCCAACTCAGGAAATTTTTTTGATCCAGCTAAGATCATTCAGCTTGATAAAGTTGAATTGGATGCTAGTCTTAAGTTCGAGGAGTTCCAGATCGGGTGATTGATACAAATGATGAGGTTCCGATGAATAAAACCATGTTGATGGTTAAGGTGTTGTGGTCTAGACACGGAGCTGAATATGCTACTTGAAGAAACTGGGGAGCGTATGAAACTGAAGTAGCCAGACTTTAATTTTTACTTCTCATAAAGAAGTAACATTTTTCCCTTGATTGTTCATTGATGATCATGTGGTTGATTATGCATTTCGGGGGCGAAATGATCCTAAGGGGGAGAGATTGTAACATCCCGATTAATTAACGCATAATTGATTTAAGTAATTGTGGTTAATTAATAAAGATAACTAATATGAATTTTTGTGTAAGAGAGTTATTGGATTGAAGTGGAAGTATAAGTGGGTAGCAAACCCACAAGTTAATAAGAGCCAAAGTGCTTAAAAAAAAAATGGACCGCGACTTGTTAGAATAAAAGAAGTTGGAAGGAGACACAACATCATGACCCGATCCGGATATAATTTTTATTAAAAATGGGAAGTGGGTTTGAGACCCACCTTCCTCTCTCCATTTTTTTTCCTTTTCTTCCCTTTCCCCATTTTTCCTTTCTTCTTCCTCTCTCCATTTCTTCTCCTTCCCGTAGCCCTCATTGGCCAAGAACAATCTTCATATTGGCTTGAAATCAAGTTGGGAAATTCATATTCATACTTTTGGTAAGTGATTTATTGTTATTAGTTCTTGATTTTTGTTAAGATTTGGAGGTGTTTTGGGTGTTGACCGTGGGTGAAAATTGGGGGTTTTTGTATTTTGTTGAGTTAAGCTTTAATCCTTGATTATTTAGACTCAAATATATGTTTTAGATATATTTGTGAGCTTAATGGTGTTGATTTTGGAGTTGGTTGTTGATTTTAGGTTTTGGGTTGATTTTGTTCGATTGAAGCTTGTAATCGACGAATCGGAGGTCGATTTTTGTTGGAAGACATCAGGCAAGGGATTATATTGCTTAAATTACGTGTTTGGGGGGTATTTGGGGTCGGATTCCGGCGAAATCGCCGGAAAAACTGATTGGAAAATCGGAGAAGACGATGAACAGTAACTGCTACAGTAACTGCTACAGTACTGCTACAGTACTGCTACAGTAACTGTACAGTAGTTACCGCGGTAACTCGCGTAGTTACCGCAGTAATTCGCCACAGTATTTACCACGGTAATTTGAACAGTAATTACCACGGTAATTTGAACAGTAACTACCACAGTAACTTGTACAGTAGTTACCGCAGTAACTCACTACAGTAGTTACCGCAGTAACTCGCTACAGTAGTTACCGCAGTAACTTGCTACAGTAATCGCTACAGTAATCGCTACAGTAATTACTACAGTAATTGCTACAGTGTCGCTACAGTACTGGGCTGCGTATGTCACGCGTTTTACGCGAGCGGGCGCGCAGTGAGCGCAGGAAGGCCCTGTTTGGCCCATTTTTGTGCAATTTTGATCCTATAATGATGTTTTCTTTGCACCAATTATTGTTATGACTTCCCCAAATGTTATTGGTAAACCGTGGGTTAATCAATTGGCCCGTGGGGGTTGTTGAATTGCTTAGGGAAACTGTTGAATTATTATATCACTAATGCCTTAGCCTAGGGGGCTATGTATTGAATTCCCTATATGTTGAGAAGCATGCGAACCTAGTGTCTAGGTGCTTGAATATCACTGTATTGTCATATGCATGTTATTGCATTGGAATTGACGGTTATTAACCCGATGGGTTGTTATGATATTTATGATAGATCGGGCAACCTTCACAGGTGTTGTTGAGTCCCGATGGCCCTGCGGGGTGTATTATTGACTGTTATATCTGTTACCCTTTTGGGGTGGTTATTATAATGCATGATATTGTATTATGAGATTACGAACATATTGGAAATGTTCGATCGGGCAGCCTTTACCGGTGTTGTTGAGTCCCGATGACCCTGCGGGGTGGATTATTGTTGTTATTCATGTTGGCCCTTTTGGGCTGGTTATTATAATGCATTGTATTGCATTATGGATGGATGGGCATATTGGAAATGTCCGATCGGGCAGCCTTTACCGGTGTTGTTGAGTCCCGATGACCCTGCGGGGTGGATTATTGTTGTTATTCATGTTGGCCCTTTTGGGCTGGTTATTATAATGCATGGTATTGCATTATGGATGGATGGACATATTGGAAATGTCTGATCGGGCAGCCTTTACCGGTGTTGTTGAGTCCCGATGACCCTGCGGGGTGGATTATTGTTGTTATTCCTGTTGGCCCTTTTGGGCTGGTTATTATAATGCATTGTATTGCATTATGGATGGATGGGCATATTGGAAATGTCCGATCGGGCAGCCTTTACCGGTGTTGTTGAGTCCCGATGACCCTGCGGGGTGGATTATTGTTGTTATTCATGTTGGCCCTTTTGGGCTGGTTATTATAATGCATGGTATTGCATTATGGATGGATGGACATATTGGAAATGTCTGATCGGGCAGCCTTTACCGGTGTTGTTGAGTCCCGATGGCCCTGCGGGGTGATTATTAGGCTGTGATGCCTGTGATTTGGCTGTGATGCCTGTGATTTGGCTGTTATGCCTGTGATTGGGCTGTGATGCCTGTGGTCCCTGCGGGGATGGTGTATGTTACCCTGTAACGGGTTGGAGTTGATGATATCCTCACCCGTGGGTTCATACCGCCCGGGTTTAGGTTGCCGGCTAGGCATATTCATTTGCATTTGCATATAGGGTAGATAGGTGTATGTTAGGCCATGCATCACGTGCATAAATTGTATGTCTGTGGTTGAAGCACCGGTATGGGACGGTGTGATGATTTATTTATGTCAATTGTATGATCGTGGTTGAAGCACCGGTATGGGACGGTGTGGTGTTTAACTGCTTTATTTATATTCTGCCGTTATTAATATGTTTATTTATTACCTATATTTACTATCTTGAGATGTGGTTTTGTTTTCCCTTACTCCCCGGCACGTAGCCTTGCTCAGTACGTTGTACTGACCCCCTTTGCTTTTGTCTGTTTTATAGATCCTGCTGGAGGCGCTGGAGCATGATTTGGGTTTGGGGTATTGAGAGATCACATAGATAGGAGTATATAGGACGCGCTCATTATGCTAATGTGATATTATGTGACTATCTGTGGTTGGTATTTGGACTACTGCTGGTTGAGGCCTGTGAGCCTGGGATTTACATACTGTCGGCCGGTGGCCTTATGTGATTTACAGCTTTGGGCTGGTAGCCCTGTTTGAGATATTGGTATGCTGTTGGGAGGCTTGCAGCCTGGATGGGTCGCTGGGACCGTTATTTGATTATTATTGGGTGACATTTTTATGTGCCTATGTGTTTTTAATTTATTTATAGCTTCTGCATTAAACTGGATTAATCAGATGATCACTTTAGGTTTACCCAGTGTTGTACTAGCTGTTTTAAATTAGCTGGCCACTAGTTTAGGATAGTTAGTACAGCGGTAACGTTTGCGAAAATCAGGTTTGAATTTTCGGGGCGTTACAATGGCGGCTGGGGCCATAGGTGCAGCTGCCACTCCGCAAGGTTGTGGCGCCTGCCCCCCTAGGGTTGATGGAGACTTCGCCATATAAGGTGTGGTTTGGATGTTCGGCACATGAGGTGCCGCCTGTCGTGGCGCCATGCTAGATCCGGCCGCCATGCAGCCTGGTGTAGCTCTGGTTGCCATCAAAGGGCTTGATGGAGCATAAAACCGGCACGGGAGGTGCCGCGTAACCCAAATTCGGCATGCTGGGTGCCGCATGAGCAAAGGCATAAGCAGTCTGGTACGAGTGTGTGAACATACTGGCCATACTTTCGGATTCTTGGAGTGGCGGCTGGCCAGGTGTGTTTCCCCAAATCCGCTGTTGACCTCCTAACGGTCCCGGGTGTGAAGTGCCTGGCAGCATAGTAGTACTGTTTGTAGGGGCACCTCCATCGCGCAAGGACCCGCATATTCGGTCAGTTTGGTCGGCTATGGCAGGCCGCAACACATCCATTAGGTGCCTCGTGAATAAAGGCATAAATTCGGCCATCGATTCAGTTATCGATAGCCGTATTTGCTCGAACAATGTAGGGGTCTGCATAATCCCCTGTAGCGGTTGAGAGGTGCTCGCCGTCTCAATTGCGTCCTCAAACGGCGTTCGCACCGACGTCTTCTCTTGTAGAGACATATTCTCAAATTGTTCTGTCAAATCAACAACTTTTCCGTATCCGAGACGCATACACTATTCGGAGCGGATATGGTTTCCACTTCGTATCCCACTGGGCGTGCCAATTTGTTAACGGTGAAAATTTGGGAGAAAGGATCTCTCTTTTATTGATGAACTCGGGGGAAAAATTACAGGAAAAATAGAAGACAAATTACAGGACTTGAAAGAAAAACTGTAAAGGAACTGGAAAAACACCGAAAGCAGTAAAATACAGAAAAACTGTAAAGAAAGTAAAGTAAATAAAAAGCGGCTCTCTGAGGAGTGTTGGAGGTGTCCTCTCTCCGGTGCCACAATATACTTATATAGAGGGTGGGGAACCTACGGTTCCCTCAAGCCCATAGACGCTCCACCATGGTTTCCTCCTTTGGTGTTGCTTCGTCTTGATTTACTTCCTTAAATGACGCCTCACCCTAGTTTTCTTCCCTTAGTGGTGCATCGTCTGATTTGTTTCCATAGGTGACGTGATACCTCCCTTGATCGATTTCTTGCCTGAGGCTCTTCATCATATTGACTTGAAGACGCGTCCTCTCTTCCGAATATATCTTCGCGGACTGGGCCGGACAATTTAGACATCGGATGGGCCTTAACATATTTTCTAGTGGGCAGTTTAGACAAGTGGTTCCCTTGGGCCTTAATATATTTTTTGTTGGGTTAACAACAATGCATACAGATTCGAACTAAAACTAGATAAATATGTGCACACTAAGGGCACGTTTGGAACATTGTACTGTATTATGGTGTATTGTACTATTTAATGCAGGTGTATTGTATTATGATGTATTGTATTAAATTAATGTTATACACAGTGTTTGGTGTTGATGTTGTATTACATCATGTATTATATTTTAAAAAACTAAATAAAAAGAATTTTTTTTCTAATTCATTAATAAATACTAATATTTAAAATAAAATTATTTTAAAAATAATTAAATTAAAATAATTAATATAATAATAAATAATTTATTAAAAATATTATTTAAATAATTAAATTAAAACAATTACTATATTAATAAATAATATAAATAAAATAAAATATTATTATAATATCATAATATTTAATAGTTATGAGATGCATAAGGAAAAAAAGAAAAACAAACATAAATAAAAAATAATACACCATAAACCCACCCTCCCACAAGGTATTAAATACTCCCTCTGTCCCATTCCAAATGTCCTACTTACTATTTTTGGATGTCCCATTACAAATGTCTTCTTTCTATAAATAGAAATAATTTTCCCCTCCAACAACTATGTGGACCCCACCATATACTCACAAACCAACTCTACCTTAATTCCCGTGCCCAACAGTAACCAGACAGTTGGAGTGGGACGGAGGGAGTAATACATAAAACCCTTCATTAAAATAATACTTATACATGTCTTAGAACTCACCAAACATAGGATAATACGGAGTATTATTTTAGTATATAATGTTAATACTATACACTCTAATACATCCCAATACACCTTACCAAACATACCCTAATGGAGTAACTACTTTCAGCAATCTGGTAACACAAATTCAGCAATTGGCAATTATACCCTCGTCCATAAAGAAACCGTTGGATCGGCTTTGACCAATCCAACGGACCATTATAAAAGTGATGTATGAGGAGCCCCACTGGTAAAATCTCAATTTCTATCCGTCGGATCTGTTTTAATCCTACGGTCCGACAGGAATCCTAATGACCCCCTTTTCTCCACTCTCTTTATAGCTGTTTGCAAGCACCTACGCCCTTCTCCCTCTCCGCACATATCATAAAAATCTTCCTAAAATCAGCGCCGGCGGCGAGAGAGCTCTCCTTCACTAGTCCGTATCTAAGGTCTTTTTCAATCTTCTTTTAATGGTTTTGCATGCGTGTCTATATCTGCTTCCGTGAAATCCTATGGTATTTGTTTTTGTTTGTGTATGAAAGAATATTTGTATAATTGTTTCCGTGATTGGGGAGGCTACAGCTGCATGTTTAGTTAACTTGAAAGAAAATCATTTTTGTTATGTGTCTGTTGATTTTGTGCACGAGAGTTGTCTGGATCTGAAGTTTTATGAAGTATACTTATTAGATTCATTTGGTGGAAAATTTCTAGGAGAGGTTTACTTTTAGGTATTCAATTCTGTTTTAAATTAGTACCAAAATTATCTTTTTGCATACCAGGTTTGGATGTGAAGAATTGTTTTGACCTTGTTATACGCATATTGTAGATCTGTAGTTATATATGCATTTTGTTTTGAGTTGTCTATTTTCACTTCGATTTCCTTTTATTTTTTGGAAATGATCTTTATAGCTCTTGACTTTTTTTTTTTTTTTTTTTTGTGTGTGTGTGTGTGTGTGTATAATAACCTAGAAAGGACGACTTAGTTGCCGATTTTTAATGATTTTCCTATCTCAAACTTGTAGGAAATTAATCTTATTTTGTTTTGGTGACTTTGTTTGACTCTTATTGGATTGCTCCAGCATCTGTTTATGTATATTGTTAATGTGATAATTGAAGAACTATAGCGTGACAATGCCTTTTTGATGCTGTGCAGCTCTGTTTGTACAAGTCAAATATGGGTAAGGAGAAGACTCACATTAACATTGTGGTTATTGGCCATGTCGACTCTGGGAAGTCAACCACTACTGGGCACTTGATCTACAAGCTTGGTGGCATTGACAAACGTGTCATTGAAAGGTTTGAGAAGGAGGCTGCTGAGATGAACAAAAGGTCATTCAAGTATGCTTGGGTGCTGGACAAGCTGAAGGCAGAGCGTGAGCGTGGCATCACCATTGATATTGCCTTGTGGAAGTTTGAGACCACCAAGTACTACTGCACTGTCATTGATGCTCCTGGACATCGTGACTTTATCAAGAACATGATTACTGGAACCTCGCAGGCTGACTGTGCTGTCCTCATTATTGACTCCACCACTGGTGGTTTTGAAGCCGGTATTTCCAAGGATGGTCAGACCCGTGAGCATGCACTGCTTGCTTTCACTCTTGGTGTCAAACAAATGATTTGTTGCTGCAACAAGGTTGGTGAACTTTTGTTACATGATGTTTTGTATTGTATAACGTTAATTTTGTGCCAACTACTAATGTAATGATATGATTCGTTTGCAGATGGATGCCACTACTCCTAAATACTCCAAGGCCAGGTACGATGAAATTGTGAAGGAAGTCTCTTCATACCTGAAGAAGGTGGGCTACAACCCTGACAAGATCGCATTTGTTCCGATTTCTGGTTTTGAGGGAGACAACATGATTGAGAGATCAACCAACCTTGACTGGTACAAGGGCCCGACCCTTCTTGAGGCTCTTGACTTGATTCAGGAGCCCAAGAGGCCATCGGACAAGCCCCTCCGTCTACCCCTTCAGGATGTCTACAAGATTGGTGGTATTGGAACTGTCCCAGTTGGTCGTGTTGAGACTGGTATCATCAAGCCTGGTATGGTTGTGACCTTTGGTCCATCTGGCTTGACCACTGAAGTTAAGTCAGTGGAGATGCACCACGAAGCCTTGCAGGAGGCACTTCCTGGTGACAATGTTGGTTTCAATGTGAAGAACGTTGCTGTGAAGGATCTCAAGCGTGGTTATGTCGCCTCCAACTCCAAGGATGATCCTGCTAAGGAAGCCGCCAACTTCACCTCCCAAGTTATCATCATGAACCACCCTGGACAGATTGGAAATGGATATGCCCCGGTGCTGGACTGTCACACCTCCCACATTGCTGTCAAGTTTGCCGAGCTTGTTACCAAGATTGACAGGCGATCTGGTAAGGAGCTGGAGAAGGAGCCAAAGTTCTTGAAGAATGGTGATGCTGGTATGGTGAAGATGATTCCGACCAAGCCCATGGTGGTGGAGACTTTCTCCGAGTACCCACCTCTGGGGCGTTTTGCTGTGAGGGACATGCGCCAAACGGTTGCAGTGGGTGTGATAAAGAACGTGGAGAAGAAGGACCCAACTGGAGCCAAGGTGACCAAGGCTGCAGCCAAGAAAGGTGCCAAGTGAGAGGGCAGGCAGCAACAATTTTGGAGTAGTCATGCTGCTGCTGCTTCTTGTTGTTTTCGTACCAAATTTTTGCTACATGACATATCTATTTTATTTTCTTGAGTGTTTTTGCAGTACCACCTCTGTTTTGGATTTTGACTCTATTTATGAAGTCGAGGGTGTGGTGCGGGGGTCTTTCTTTTGTCTCCTCGGCGAAAGCATGGAGACTGAAATCCTCCATTTGTACTACGCTTCTAAGTTTTAAATTCAACCTTTTTGTTTTAATTGGGTGTTCTTTTGGCGCATTCCTTGTTTGAGGCTAGAGATCTGATATAAGTAGACAGTATTACTTCTTTATTTACGTATCCTAAATTAATAGCTAGAGAAGTGAATTGAGTATTGAGTAGTAGGGAAGTTGCAATTCGAATTCCTGATAATTTTTTTTTTGGCGGAACAATAATAATTGTGTATAATAAAAAATTATAAAAAGTTAATTATCTAAATTCGAATCGAAGTTAATTATCTAAATTCGAATCGAAGTTAAATAGTGAATATTATCAAAAATCATTCGTAACAAATATACTGATACGGAGGTAGTATTATATTATTTGTTTTTTTTATTATATTATTATGAATTTCCAAATTTCAATATAATCCCACTAAAGTCAGTATCATTTTATTTGCAGAAACGACTAATCATTGGATTTTTTCTTTAAAAAAATTTAAAATTCTTATCAAAGGAGAACTGGTTCATTTTCATTTTTGAAACTAGTACTAATAACCAGTAATTATTCTTGGGGCCATAATTTAAAAGGTTTTGAAATGGACAACGGGAAAACAGAATTTCAGACCGTTGATTGAATAAATTAACTAACGAAAAGTCGGAAACTTCCACTAAAAGCTACTAGCGCTACTTACATCGGCACTTCTATCGGCGGCCTCGGCGTTGTCCTCCACACCTTCCCAGTTCCCTCAGCACTTCCACTCCATGAATTCCGGACCCTCCCCAGATTCAGATGCTGGAACCCTTAAAATCCCCATCGAGATCATCACCGAAGAGGAAATGGCACTCATCGATGCTGCCTTCGCCGCAGCCACCATGCCTTCTCCGGACTTCTGCCGCACCACTTCCAAGTCGATTCCATCAATTACCCAGTTGTCAAGGCGCCGCGGGTTATCTGCCTGCACGTTTACCGGGTCACGGGATATCGAAGACACGGGTCGGGTTTCCGGGCCGATCAGCCCCGATAAAAAGAACCGTAAGAGTAAAGGAATGGAGTCGCTTCTTCATCGCTTCCGTAAGGGAAGAGCTCTTTCCGTCACCGACCTTACCGCCACGGTAATTTTCATTTTCCTGTGTTTTTTGCCCATTCCCCTGTGTTTATCTGCTCTTATATATTTATTTGTTTTCTTTAACCATTCTTTGATTCGCTATTCAGTGGAATTGCATCTACGGCAAAGTATATGTGATCAACTTTAAATTAATTAGGCGATTTCTCTTTTGTTTGTAATCAAGTAAACGTGGTGTCTGATTGCAAATTTTAGCTGTTGTATCACATGCTGAAGTGGTAACACCATGGAAAGAAAATGAATCTACGATGTTTGGAAATTTCTATTGGGTTGTGAAGGTGCAGACCCCATTCCCGGAGCACGCACTTTAGGATAATCTCTCTTTACACATGTGTAAAAAATTGAAGGCCTCAATTGTGGTTGTGAAGCCTGAAGTCTGAAGCATTGAAATACAGTGTACTGTGATTAATAAGAAATAGCCCTTCTATTGTAACATATCTTTTCATCATAATTAGTGAAACTTTTGGCTTGGATAAACAAATTCCTATTTTTGGTGTGTGTTTCGTTTCCTCGTAGGAATTTTCTTTTTCTTTTTTCTTTTTTAAACAAAACTTTCTGTATTTTCAAAAGTTTACAAGAATTATGCCACTCTTTACTTGCTCTTATAGATGTGGATATATGATTTTCTGCTTTACATTTCTCCTATTTGTTCACGTATGCCTGATTGTCCACGAGTGATTTTTCTACATACACTCCATTTGCTATGCGGGTTGTCATTTTGTTTTTGAGCCAACAAGAATTTCAGATGATTCATCAAAATTAGCATTTCTTGCTGCGATTATTATGTAATCCTGCAATGATTTGTTGCTCGGGTTTTCTTTGATTTTTGAATTCGCTTTTATAGGGCTTCATGTTTGTTGATCTCTAATTGGTTTAAGAAGTTTGAATTTATTTGTGTTTTTCTATGGTATTTCAATAATTATCCAGTTTGTGATAGACAATGGAATGGATGTTTGCATGTCCCTGAGGCCTGAACTTGGATAATATGTATGATAAATCTTTTGCTGCTGTGATATGCTTTCTGGTCGACATAGCCCATAAGACAGTTATCGTTGTTATGATCATTTAAAAGCTATACATCTTTGTTTAGTTATACTTTATATATTGTGTTTAGGAATGGTGCGAGAAGCAAATGGAATATACCCTACTTTATGGCAAACCCAAAAGGACAAAGGCTATGAAAGCAGGCAGTGCTCGCCATGCTGTACTAGAAGAAGAGGTGTGTCTTCTTCCTATTCTTATTTTAACGTACACTGCTATTTTGTTCCCCAAAAATGATTTCACGAAAATGCCTAAATGAAATGCACATTTTACAGTTCCTTGTAATATTTGGGAAAACTTATCGATGAGGTCATTATGTAAGAAGTAAGATAGTTCCATATTAGAATGAAATCTAATGTTTTACACAGTTAGTTGATGTACATATACATTATTAATAAAAAAATGCTTGGGTAATATTGTGTGTGTGTGTGTGTGTGTATATACTTGGTAAGCTGTTGGGTGGTTGTTTGATATTTTATGGTCTTCTCTTCTTTTGTTTCAATGGATTCAATTGGAAGTGTTCCAGTAATCTCATACTTTTTTGTGGATTGCCTTATGATTTTTTGACAGGTTCTTTTTAGTTATATTGCGTGTGAATCTCTTTTGGTAGACTTTATAACTTCTATTGGGATTGTGGACAGGTAATCAAAAGGGTAAAAGTTATTGTTGAATCAGCTGAAGATATCTGGGCACTAAAACTTATGAATTTCATTGTCGGTGCAAACCAACTGTTATTTGAAGGGTTAACACGCGAGTTACCACTGTAAGTATATTGTAATTGTTGATTGGCACGTGCAACTAACTAGATCTATTTTAATTTTACATCAATCAAACCTGAATGAGTGATATGGCATCTGATCACTGCTGTGTTAAGCTATGAGCAAAAAATTATCCCGGATCAAATTGACTACCTTAAAATCCACTTTGAAAATTGCCATCTATTACCACATTACTTAACGCTTTATTCATTTGGCTTGGGATTTATTTTATCGGAGTAACTTTGAGACTTTATAATGTTCCATGGTCTGCTGAAGACTTGTGTGACTTAAGCTGAAATTCAATAGTTATCTAGTGAATTTTGTATGCATATGTTCTGCTTATCCATTTGCAAGCGATGCTGTTTGTCTCTGTATTGTGATTAACAGTTATTTATTCTAATGGTATCATGGATATTAACTAAATGCACCTTCAGAGTAGGTTTAGTAGAAGGTGTATGGATGGTGGGAATATTGGATGAAATACGGATGCCTCTGTCCCAAGCAAGAGGACTTCCTATATTAGTTGACACTAAAACTCGTGTGCAAGCAACACTTCCACGCGAATCACAAAAGAGAAATGGGAGGTATAATATTGCACTCAATCAGGTTTTTTTTCGCTCCCTTCTGAGCCATTTTGTTGAAATCCTGTTCTTTCTTTGCTTCCTTTGTCAGGCTTCAATTGATGTGCTACAAGTATATGTGGGACAGTTTAGTCATTGAAACTTTTCCAAGCCAGAAGTTTTTTGAATTCTTCTCATTGAATCCCGACCAAATTCTATCCGAAAAAATTAGACAGAGTACAACAGAATCAGGTTTTCCTTCAGAGGTAAACTTTTTCTTTCTGGTTATGGTTTTAGTCCCCACATATCATCACAGGTTTCTCATTCGGAAAGATGGAAATAAGAAACTTGAGTTGCTTATATAGTAGTAGTAATTTTCTGATTACATTTCAAATGTGGTGATGCTTCCCTCAATTGCATCCGTATTACCTTTGATTCATTCTCCTGATAGAGCATGTTTGCAGATGTTTCAACTATATATGCAACTATATATGCAATTTGTTTGTCTAGAAAAGCAAAATGTGTGTGAAAAAAATCCCATCTTATGATTGACTATTGCTCTTGATTCGTCCATATTTCTTTTCTGGGTTACTCATGCAGACTCTTTCTGATGTCGTAAGATATTTTGGGAACAGCTGCTGTTTGCTGCCTCAGGCTCATGAAAAGCTACTGTTGAGGTGCGCTCATACACGGAACCCTTAAATCAATACTAATATTTTTCAATTTCTTTTCTGCCATGTTCTTACTCTAGGTTCGTAGTATAGCAGTATATGATGTGTGTTGTCTGTTTCGATCAGATATGATGATATAACTAGGCTGAACTAATCTGGTATGTGGTCTATATTTCCCACTTTCTAAGGTGTAACAACAGTGCCTATACGTCCAATACAGCTGCTATGTATGAGATTTAAGTATTTGTCCATGTTTTCTTGTGAAAGTATCACAAACATGTATTTCTATTTAAAGTTCTTGTAGATGACACCAATTTTTTGCTGGGCACAGATATGAATTACAGGAAGATCAGTCATTATTAGGTGAAGAAGAGTTTAGTTATGAGCCAGATTGGCTCAAGGATCAAATCAAGTCTTGTCATGAGTTTTGGAATAGAGAAGCTGGGTATCCTTCAATTGAGGAGCGCTGGAAATGCAGGTTTTGTAAGTTTAACTCTGTGTGTCCAGCAAATTCCAGCGCGGAAGGTTCGCCAAGTGAGACAAAGATCGATGTTGTTCATTGACTTGCCTCTTTCATGAAGCATTCTGGTCATCTTTCTTCGGCCAGTTTTGATGCTGTTATTTACAGGCTTAATATATGTTGCACATGATAATTTGTTTCATCTGCGCAGCAGCTTTTACTTTTTAGAATGATAGAAAATGAATTTTATTGTAACATATTTGTATAGTAGTACACGATTAATGTGAGGTCGCAATTTTATTACAAGTTTGAGATTGTATTGATGTTGCTTCATCTAAATATGCTGGCTGTTGAATGGTAAACAAGTTGATTATTTATAGATCTTATGTTTGAAATCAGTATATGGTCAGTATTACTTGTTTATTTTTGTTCTGTAATACAAAATATCTAGAGTAGGGTATTGCTCTCAAGTGTACTTGTATTAGTCCTAATGGACTACATGATGGAGAGCAAATTAAACATCCATAAAGACCTTCAAGAACCGAGATTATGACATTATTATGTTTTTGTCTGTAATCTGCACTCTCTGTATATATGATTGTGGGAATGTGAGTATCTCAAGTCTATACAAATTCCATTGAGCGAATACACATCATAAATACCTGTATTGTTTCTTTCTCCTGTAAATCAATTTCTGATCCACTGATACTTAAATTCCCTTTGATGATGCAACTTGCAAGCACCTCCATTGCTGTCCAAATCACACCTATCTGTCAGAATTCTAACACATTTTCAGACTACTACAGTACTAGAGCCCTTCTCTTCATCTGTTGATGTTGCGTTGCTAACAGTAGTCGTTGCATCGTCTTCATATTCATCACTGGAGATCTCGTCACTTCTCAGAGCAAGAGGGCCTTCTGGATTCCCAAATACTGCAGCGAACATCTGACGGTGACATTCTTCGCAGAAGTAGAAAAACGTAAAATGGCCTTCGTATGGGAGTCTATGCAGCATTACATCAGGCAACACTCGGCTCACATATTCACTCATTGCAGGCGGGATGACCGTGTCTTCAGCTCCCTATTTGAGACGACGAAGATACACACACTTGTCAAATTTATATACGAACCAATTCTTACAAAACTCAGTTGTCAAGTATATAATACTATATGATTAGACAGTAAGCTAACTGTACCTGCCATATGTGTATTGGTCCAAGAAACCCGCTCGCTCTTTCCTCTGCAGGACTGTACATTGATTTAAGCCAAGCAAGAATTCCTTTACCCTTTTGTCTGTGATACGGTTTGAGGTCAGCAATGGTGAAGCCCCAATCGCCAACCTGCAATGCAGCCTCCTCGACAAATGGTTTTACGTTTGCCTGTCGAACCGACTCTTCTACATCTCTCTGCCAAAACTCTTCGAATAGCGGGCCCTCAACGAGAGCTTTATCCTACAAAGTTGCTCATCTTCAATCAGAGTCTTTGTAGATTCAAAAAAACAAAACCAGGTGTGAGTAAAGTTCGAATATTTCAATGATTTTGGCAAATTGGTTTTTAGTCTTTCAAGGAATGTACTCTTTACCTTCTTTCCAAGTGAGAAGGAAAGCCATTTGTCAATCCGACCATGGTCTCCGGAGAGGAAACTTCTCCTGTAGAAATAAGCAAGTACTCTAGGAAATTTCCGAGCTAAGATGTACATCATTTTTCTCCTCGCTGTCCATCTTCCCCAGATTTTTTGTCTCTCATCCTTCGTTAGTCTCGGGTCATACGGGGTAACCATAGGAGCAAACATGATTACACCTGAAAAAATTCTATGAACCATGAAGCAGGATGGAATGGCAGAAGAAGCCCAGCCATAAAAGAACGACGAGAATTTAAAACTATCAAATTGCCCCATTCGAGCTACAAAAATCACAGAACGAACAATTTCGCACCGAATCAGTCGATCAAAACTAAGAAGTGAGAGTTACATCGACAAAAGGAAGTGCATCTGGGAGAATGAATCACCTTCAATCTTATCAGGAATGTACCGAAGAGCAGCCCAAGCATGGACGCTTCCATCAGAAAATCCCACAACCCAAAATTTTCCGGTAACATTCACAGCATATGACAAGTGCAACATATCCATTGCTGATGCCTCATAGTTCCTCCCAGGATGAGGGTCACTCTCCCCAAAACCAGGAAGGTCGTATGTCACAAACCGAACACCATATTCTTGCAACAAGGAATCCTTAAGGCCCGGAATTCCTGTACACAATAAGATAATCTTGTTCACTAATACTACTAGTTCTTAAATGATGATGATGTTGTAACAACACTTACGATAAGATCATAAGACCTACCTGCCAACCGGGATGAAAGAAAAGAATGGGGAGCAATCAACGAATATCTAGCTTCATCGGCCGAGACACCCCGCTCTTGATATGCTAGATGTCTTCCATCAGGAAGCAGTACAAGACTAGCAGTAGCAGGGTGCATCTTCATCTTTTTAACCGAATGCCTAGTGGTTTGATTACTATTTACAAGTAAAGCTGCAGAGTTTCATTACATCAGGCATTGCAATAGGGGATCGATCAACTATAAATCTAGACCTTGGGACTGAGACAACATTGTCATTGAATCAGCAATTGATTTATGTTGTACTAGTAAACTAGTATTCGACTAATTCTGAATACAATGAATTAGGATTTATGATCACATTGTTGCTCCTCGTACGTCGGGATATATCCCCTAGAAACTCAAGTATTAAAAAAATGCCTAGGAATTAACAAGAAAATCTCCCTAACAGAATTCAGATTCGATTTGTTTCCTTGGTGGATTCCATTTTCGAATTTTAACGACTACTGCAGCAGATTCAATTGCAATTGGTTTGATTCAATACAACAGAACAGTGGTAATAAAACCGATCACGTTCATTCCAAACTACCTCAGCACAAACTGTTTCCCCAATTTCACAAAACTGCAGAAAATAATAAAACGAGGAATACCTGCAAGAGCAATGGCCCAGACGAAGACGATGACGGTCCAGGAGTGAACCGGGTCGCGATCCTCGGGAAGGTACTCATTGAGGAACCTCAATTTACGAGAAATCTTGAGACAGGGCCCCCTGAATTTCCTCATAATTACAGAATCCTCCCTCAAAATGCTCTGCCTGAACACATCCCTCACTCCCTTCCCGAACTCCACACTCATCTCCGCCGCGCCCTTGGCGAACTCCGACAATTGAAACTTCCAATCCCCAGCCGGCACGGGCGCCGCCGCCGCCTTCCCGACGTCCCCGTCGAGGCCCCAGAGCGTTGACTCGCCGGCCTCAGACATGAATAAATAAATAAAAATTTGAACTTTCCGCCGCCCTTCCCAAAATCGTGAAACGGCGTCAATCGCACGCTTTGTTCAGAAGAAGCAGGGAGTGTAAATGTAGATGTAATAAATATGCATGAAAAGGACAAGGAACAGAGAAGACGACCTATTGCTCTTCATAATGATTTGGATGGTTAATGGTAATAGTATTATTGTCAATAATTGCATTTATGAAATGTGGGTTGGACTTTGGATGCATAATTGCATATGTGCAGAGAAGGATTGGATTGCAGAAATGGCAGAATGGGTTGTCGTTGTTGGCTATAAATGGCGATGATGGGTTCGGCCTTTAATTCCCTTAAAACTTCTGAGGGGCCGCCGGTTCGGAAATTTCTGCAACTACAAGTCTGCAACGACACAAGAGTACAGGGACTGGGCAGCAGTGGCCGGGGACGGGATCTGGAGGAGATGGAAGGGTCTAGATTCCGACACGTCACCAGGGGGGTGTGTCTGCTGTTGTGGCCTTTGGGGGCCATGTCCTGACAGCGGTGATTGCGATCGTGGTGGGTCCCACCTCTTGAATTTAATTAAATTTTGGTAATTTGTTCCTTTATTTTTTATTTCTTTGCTTTTTAGGGGATTTGGAGTAAAATAGTAAAAAGTTGGGGATGAGGACCTAGCCCAAGCGGTTAAGTCCCTTGACTTCCAACGGAAGGTTGGAGGTTCGATTTCCACCAGCCCCCTATCCCTCCCTTTAATTCCCCTTTGTAATTGTGTGGCATGGGCTCCCACCACCCTTTCCAGATCTTCAATGGCTCCTCCCAAAAAAAAAATAGTAAAAAGTTGTTAAGCTGTTGGGTAGTACAGTAGCCGGAGTGTGAACTAGGGTTGTAAAAGAATCAAATATTTTTGGTTCGATTTGTGATTCGATTCGAAATTACTCGGAATTTTATGTTTCGATTAATATTTGATTCGATTCGATATTCGATTTTATATTAAAATTATATATAAATATATAAATTTATATAGTTAAATAATTTAAAATTTTAATTTTAGTGACTATATTTACTAGTTAATATAACTATATTTATATATAATATTAAAATATTAAATTTGATCTATAAATCAAATTAAATATTTAAGTTTAATAATTAAAATTAATTTTATTAATTATTAAATTACCTTATAGAATAATTCGATTCGATTCGATAATATTCGAAAAGTTTATCAAATCAAAGCGAATACTGTGGTATTCGGTTCGATTCGGTTCGTTTACAACCCTAGTGTGAACTGTGAGGCATGTGGAAACCAATATTGGTGAAAAGTCATTCATTATATAATAATAATGAAATGTAATAAAAGAGTCCAACTTTCAAATAATTACAAATTTTCCCAAAAAAAAAAAAATAGTTACAAAATTTAGTGTTTGGCAGATCAATTGTTGAAAATAAAATTTCCAACAACGGCATGTTTTGTTTAAAAATAGCAGAGTAGGATAGCCTTTCTTTTGTTGAGGTAAACTCATTGTTGGCATATATGGTATTGATAATAATACCTTAAACAATGGCCTCATTTTTTTTTTTTGCAACCAGTCTCAGATACTTTACTTTTAATACTGAAAATTGAATATAAATTGTTTTTAGGCCCATTTGGATTGTCATAATATTTTTTAAAATTTGGAATTTGGGATTTGGATTAAGTAGGCTTGAATATCTTGTTGGCTATATTTGCAATTCTTGAGTTCGTTGATATTATTGAGGAAGTTTCTGGCATAAATGATAAAAAGAAAACTGGGTCACTCATCCAATTGTTTGATTTTATTTTTGTGATACTTGATGTTGTTATATACTTCATACAATTACGAATGAATTCTTACCCAAAAAAATTACGAATGAATTGGCATTGCAGAAAAAGTAACTAAAACAAAAGTTTGAAAGCCTAATGATTAATGAACAAAGGAGAAAAAAAAGAGTAGTACTTAGAAAAGAAACCGGGAAAAGTAATTGTTTTGTCCCTTTAAATTCTAGTTAAATGAAGTAATAGAGATGTTAAGCTTCCAAAAGGAAAAAAAAAAGAGACTAAACTAAAATAAAAGAGATGTTTTTCATGTCCAGACAAATGTGATTTGAGTAAGATATATGATGCTGGCGCAAATGGGCAATTGGCATTATGAGGCCATTACCTCTTCCAAATTAATTATTATGAATTAACAATTCTTCTCTTGATTTTTAAAAAAACAGTTTGTGGTGTAGGCAGTATTGCACTTTTATTTTCCAATCATTATTTTATTTTCTTATTAATAGTTGGGATTGAAATACAAAACCAACAGGCGTTTCTACTCACTCATCACTCATCAATGAGCTGTCTTTCACTCTAGAAATATGAACTTTTTTAAAAAAAAAAAAAAAAAATTGTTTCCTTGCTTTATTACATTTTTCATTTGTCAAACATACAACACATGGCATACTATGTGTTATATGTCTAGAATTAAATTTGACGGCAACTTGACATTTTTAATAGTCAAGAGTAAAAATGTTTCACAGATTATGCAATGAACGTGTGTTGGTTGTCGGTTGATCAGATTTTTAATCCTGAATAAGTGATTAAATATAAATAGTAAAATTGCAAATTTTAAACATGTAAAAGCGATAAAGAAAATCACTTTTCATTTACTAAAAATTACATAAAAATATTTCATCAAATAATAGTTAAAAAAATCCAACTTTTGTTCACTAATTTGATCAATTGTTATTGATTATATTCATCTTTATCATTAATTGAAATTTAAATTACATACAGCATTGCCAAGCATGCCCTATTTAAATATATTGAATATTTCAAAAAAAAAAAAAATTAAAAAATTAAGGAAGGCACATAACAAACACAAATACACCAATTCTATATATTTTCTACCAAAATTCCATATTCCCACACCACATGAGATAAATGAGTTGTAAAAGGGATTAATAATGGAAAATCACAGTGAGTGCCATACCCTTTTCTCATATCCTTCCAACTCATCACTTCTGGACATAACTGATTTTGCTTTGTAAGAATTACAGAGAAACAAAAAAAAAAAGTGAAAAAGGAGTGAGCAAACTTGGCTTTACATGCTTTCTTCATTCACAAACGCAAATGAGCTTTTGGACATATCACAACCCCTTATTACTTACCAGTCAGTATCATCAACAATGTAGACAAAGGGCATAATATCTAGATCACTACTATTTAGTAGCCCCATTTATCGTTCCGAATTTCATCATCAAACTTCTTCTTGAGTTCGGGATGCTTCTCAAAGTACTCATCAGCTGTCACGGTACTGAGCTTCTTCTGTTCAATCGAAAAGCAGGAAGAAGGGATCGTGCAGAGCGTATGGAAACATGAGTCAGTGTGAATAAATAAATAAATAAATGGAGACTTATAATCTCACCTTCAAACTCTCGGACATCTGCAATTTTAATTTCTAATCTTGCAGACGCCTTCAATGATGCTTGCTCAGCTTCTTGTAACTCCACCAACTGTAACTCAAAAGATTGATTTCTAATAATATGTCATGGCTATTGATGGTAATAGGAGGAAACAACCATCGGCTACCAAGCAAATATCACACTCTATATCAGTTCAGGTGGTATGCTATCCGTAGTAAATTTACACATTGCCTTTACAGTTGCTTGCGAAAAAGATAAAGAGTACATGAAGATCTCAGTTACCAATGTTATCTTAGAAAGAATTTTTAAATGGATACGTCAAAAAACAGTGGTTAAGCATTTTGGGATTCTTCAAGAGGCAAGATACACGAACAGAAAGCTGTTTGTCTTTACTTCTTTGGTTCATGGTATTCGAAAGAGAGATTCATAAGTCACATGTTTAAGGAAAAGTGTACGTGCAATAGCTCAAATCCATTATTTTCCTCACCAGAGCATCAAACTTAGGTTTGAACTCAGGGGTGACTTTGTCAACGTACTGGGGAATTTGGATCTCTGCAAAAATCAGGTAACAGAGGTTCAACTCAAATGTTAAAACAACAGTTCAAGTGCAGAAATGAATAAGAAAAATATGTTCATCCGGACCAGTAGCTTTTCCAATGTACTATAAACTTCTATAATTCTATATGAGATCATTCACAACTGCTTGGTCTAAGGGTTTCTTATATTAATCCCAACATTTGGACAAGTGATGCAATACAACTTACAAGAACAAATTGAAGGAATAATGGAATATAAAAAAATGGGAAAATCACTAGTTACTAGTTAATGATCTATATAACTGACAAACTGTAGGCAACAAAAAGAACATACCATCATAGACCTCCTTATACATATCAACCAAGCGTGACCCAATTCCTTTTTTTTTTCTTTTATTATTCCCAGTTTACTGGCTCAGGTTCCTTCACATTATTCAAGAAGAATAACAAGAAAGTTTTAAGAAATATAAGAGAATACAGTTTAAACAAGACAAGTGTTGAATAGTTCCAAATTCGTGTCAAACATAGTGGAAATGATGTGATCTTTTCATAACCCATAAAAATATTCTACCAATTATAGGATACCGCTTAACAACAGCAAGCATACGTACCCAATACATAAGGCCCAATGAAGAGAAAAATAAGCACATTTTTCACCTCAACATGAAGAACACTTGTGTTCCGTTTTTTTCTCATTAGGTATAGACAAAAACCATTTATTACGAGTAAGCTAATCACATGGTTCAAAAGGATCACAGGATACAACATCACATGCCCAACAATGAGAACAAAGCCAATGTATCATTTGGTAGAATCATAAATGAAAATGTCCACAAAAATTTATCACAGACATGGAATAAAATTATGAAAAAGGATAGACCTGGCTAAACTTAGTCCGAAGCTGTGTGTTGACAACGTCGAAGGCAAGGCACGGCGAAGGTTTGTAAACTCCTTGCGTGCCTCGTCGGAGACCGTAAGCATAACCATTCCTTCCCAATCAACAGTCTTGCGGGCCTTGAACGTAACATCGGCAATCTTCTTCCCAGCTCCGCTCATTTTTCTCCTATGCGACTCGATTCAATTCAGTTGATTATCAAAAAATTGGGCTGGAAAATTAGGAATCAGGGGTAGACGAGTAAGTGCCGGACGGATTAAGGAGCGCCGCAGTCCCAATACCGCAATAAGAACACAGAACAAGGGCAACCACAAAATGCTTTTTCCCTTCACAGCTGTTAGAAATAAGATGCAACTACGGCAACCTAAAACCAACTTGGGTAGGAAGTAGGTAGAGTGATGTGGGAACTTAACACCTCCACCAGATGTTACTCATTTCGGAAATATTGAGCTAAATGAGAATTCATGGCTCTAATATCGGAAAAAAGACCAATATAATTCTTTATTTTTATAAAAAAGTCAAATCAGTCTTTTTTTTTTTTTATTTTTTGGCCAAATTGGTCCGCTACATATACTAATTACGTCTCAATCGGTCCTCCATCCACTAATTATGCCCTAATTACATATTTTGGCCAAATCAGTCCTTTTTTTTCAAAAATCTAAATTGGTCCGTTATTAATTTTTGCCCCCTTCATGCAGTTCAATGCACATTTCAAACCACTAATAACTCAAATTCGGTATAAATAAAAATTCTAAAATTTCGATATTTGTAAACTACACGACGAGACGAATCTAATAAGATCCTACTTAGCTCATTTTAATTTGTATATCTATGTTTAAAATTTAAGTCAAAACAAGTGTATGAATAGTAGCAAATTAGACAATATAGTTATTAAAATAATGGAGGGAGTATATCGCAATTGGTCTTCATTTTATGGAGAAACACCAAAAACCACCGAACTCTAAAAGATGATCCATTTGTTTAATAACTACATTTTTTTTAATAACTACATTTTATGGAGAAACACCATTCTATGCGGTTTTTGGTGGTATTATTTAACAAATGTAGTTATTAAACAAATGGATCATCTTTTAGAGTTCGGTGGTTTTTGGTGTTTCTCCATAAAATGAAGACCAATTGTGATATACTCCCTCCATTTTTTTAATAATTATATTATCTAATTTGCTACTATTCACACACTTGTTTTGACTTAAAATTTAAACATAGATATACAAGTTAAAATGAGCCAAGTAGGATCTTGTTAGATTCGTCACGTCGTGTAGTTTATAAATATCAAAATTTTAGAATTTTTACTTATATCGAATTTGAGTTATTAGTGGTTTGAAATGTGCATTGGACTGCATGAAAGGGGACAAAAATTAATAACGGACCAATTTAGATTTTTGAAAAAAAGGGATTGATTTGGCCAAAAATATGTAATTAGGGCATAATTAGTGGATGGAGGACCGATTGGGACGTAATTAGTATATGTAGCGGACCAATTTGACCAAAAAATTAAAAAATGACTGATTTGACTTTTTTATAAAAATAAAGGACTATATTGGCATTTTTTCCCTCTAATATCATAGCCCGTAAGGGAGAACAAAACAACATACTTAAACCCAAAAAATATCACATCAATCAAATAATATTTCATACCAACAACATTAAGGTGGCGTTGGATCGCGCCATCTTTCACTTAGAAATGTCACATTCCAATCGAGTGGGAATGTTACAGGTTTTTTTTGTAGGAATGTGATTCCTATCCGGAGGGCAGATAATACTTCCCCCGTTTTCAAACTTTTGTTGCGGGCCCACATTGTACGTTATCCAATGCTTTTTTAAATCTATTAATAACTCAAATTCGGTACAAATAAAAATTCTAAAAGTTTGAAATTTTTTTACTTCAAGATGAGACGAATCTAACAAGATCTCACTTGACTATATTTTAACTTGTATAACTATGATAAAAATTGAAATCAAAAAGCTGTGCCATGAACAGTGCCATTTTTTGCAACGTAACAAACAATTGAAAACGGAGGAAGTATAATCTTAGATTATTAGATTACCACCTCCATTTTGCCTACTTTTATATTAATTTGACTTTTTTACCCTTATTTTTTTATACTTGTTTTATTTTAAAATTAAATATTTGCATTCTAAAAAATGATAATATTTAAAATTTTAATTTTTAAAAATCAACTGAAAATTTTAAATTATTTAAACATGATTTTTATCTTCTATATACAAAATAAAAATAATAAGTATTTAGAGACATTAAATAACTAATTTCATATAACTATATTTTTCTCCCGCTGTGCATGGGCAATTTTTTCTATCTTTTTCAGTAAATAAAATCAAGAAATTTTGTGGCATTGTTATACATAAAAGTGTTTAGGTGCCCCGTTTATAGCATACCAGATTTCAAGCATCTTAATTTGCTTTTTAGATCTGGGGAAAAAAAAACGAAGAACAATATACTCCATATAAGATAAGGGCAGAGGAACACTGGTAGATATAGTTCTACATGTTCAAGCAACATATATAAAAACTGATAAGGATGGGATCCAAATAAGCATGTATGGATATGAGCTCTTTTCGAATACCAAAATATGACTATATATTTCATTATAATTCAGCCTAGCTCCAAGATAAAAAGCTATTATGGGCAATCAACAATTACTGCACATCAAATAATCAAAGCCAGTCCCTTTGAAGTTAAAAATATGTATTCCTCTTAATTTTATTTTCTCATGGTCAACAAAAATATGAATGTAACAACTGTAGAGCTTTAAACGACCTCTTTAATATCTCAAAGCAAAGATGCAATGACATTACATATGAAATTGCAATTCGAATGGTTGAAATATATAACAAATAAGTGTATGATGTATTGTGCGGTGAGAGTGTTCACAAAAGGTATCATTCTATCTTTTATTAAGATAAAAAACCTTTAGGCATGTTGCTGCTTGTTGTAGAGTTATTTGTTCATCCCTCCCAAGTGTATAATGTGAATTCCTTAATGTTTAAGTGGGATATTTTCTCTATAAATATAATTCTGTAATTTTTTTTTTTCCGATTCAAGGTTCATTCCAGCATTTATGAATTATTTTTATCTAGTTTTCCATGCATCCACATGCATCTAAACTTAATAATTCCTCTCATTTTTCCATTTGTAATGGCACATAATTATCCACAATTCAAGTTCATAGATTATCTTAAAACTTAAGGCTATCCAATGGCAACAGATAAATCAATTTCTGAAAAAATCCAATGCAATTCAAACCACAAAGCACAAAATCCTTAACCATTCAATTCATCTGCATCAGATAATTTCCAACCAACACAAGAATGCATACATATCTGTAAAACATAGATTGATAACCAAAATTCCCAATTTCCACATTACCTCTTCCAAAACAAAACCCCTTGAGAACCCCCAAGACTCAGTTCAAAGTACCAACCAATGTTATTCTAGAATAAATATGAACCTTTGAGACTAAAGCATTTTACTTAGGGAAATATTTAATTCAACAGACATCCAAGTACCAGACAAAAATTAATCCCAAAACACTAAGTCAAAAGAATACAACTTGTTGACAGGTATAAAGGAGGAATGAAAAAATAAGAAGAGGATGGTGAACCCATCAAATCATTATTAAGAACAACAATCGGTTAAAAATTAAAAATAATAGTATTGAAATATAGTTATACATATGATATATGTAAATGAATGTGTATATAACAAAATGTTCTATATCAGTCTAAATCATATTAACATTTGATGCTCCATTAATATCTTTCATTATTACACCCACCGCCCCCATCAGCCATCACTATAAAATAATTTTTATACTATAGATTTAACATATTTTTATCTAATTGTTTACCTAGTGTTATATATCTTGATTTTTTGTGGTTAAAATTTAGGTTTACCAACTCAACTATGGAAGACACAACTAATTTATAATTTTCTATAGCCAACTAAAATTGTTAAATTTGATTTCTCTTATATATTTTTTAAAATATTTATATTTATAGTATGATTATTATTAATTAAGAATTTCTTAAAATGACCCTTAATTCAGCCCAAATGCCTTGTCATGGCCGAAAACCACAATAAAAATAATTAATGGCTCAAAAATAGAAATAACTCAATACAAAATTAAGTAGTTTATTTTTTATTTTTTCCACATATGACACAAAATCAGCATAAACTTTTATTTCCCGAAAACTCCACACATGCTAATTTTTTTAAAGAAAAAACATTAACCCTTGAGCATTGCATTCTTCTATTTCTCTTACGTTTGAATGAAAATTGAAAGATGCAAATATAATCCATATAATAAACCTTTACAAAAAATGCTTCAATAATACACCATTAAATAAGGCAAAATGTACACAAACAAAATATTCTTTTAGACCATTATTATTAACATGGTCTTAGCCCGTCAAATTATTATGTAATCAATCAATCAAACATTGGAAAAACAGTGTCGTAAAAAATTGGCGTGAACAATCTAGACTTACATTAACATTAAAACTGATTTTCTAAATATAATATCTTAAATCATAATAAGATGATATACATCAATGTTACTAAAAGAAAATACATTTGGTATATGCACAAAAAATATTTATAATTTATTATATAGATTTGACGAATGAAGTATAGCTAACCAACTACAACTTATAAAAACATAAGAACTCATTTTTTTGAAGAAAAATAAAAGTAATTCCCAAAAAATATACATCAACTTTATACTGTTAGAAAAATAAAACCTATCTATTTCGACGTTTCCTTGAAAATATCATTTTAACACCTATCAGTTTTTTTTTTTTTTTTTTTTATAATTTTCATTTTGGCCCTATTTTTTAAAAATATATCTTTCCACATTATATGATAGAGGTAATAACTAAAATAGGCCAGCAGAATGACTCATTTCCACTTTTGGGCCACGATATTTTGATTTATGAAAATAGGCCACTAGAAGGATTTCGGGCCTGAATTTAGGCCATTGGGCTGGAATTCGGGCCGCGATAGCCTAAAAGTGGAAATGACTACTTCTGGTGGCCTATTTTAGTTTTTTTCAATTATTTTTTCATTTTATGTAATTAAAATAAATAATACTCATTTAGTGTCATTATTTATGTCATATTTTCTTTTTTTCTTATTCCAATATTTTTATTTTATTTTTATTTTAAAAATAATTAAATATTAATTGTCAAACCTACCCATCACCTCACATTAATAAATAAATATACTATTAAACTTTCAAATTACCAACTACCATTAATAATTCTAATCCACTTATAACCACATATCAGTAAATCACAAATAAATAAATAAATTAAAATTGTGGGTTGAACACTTACTCCAGTGGTAAGTCCCCCAACTCCAACCTATAGGTTGGTGGTTCAAATCCCCACCCGGTCCCCTATCCCTCCCCTTTGTAATTGTGTGGCTTGGGCTCCCATCACCCGTTCCAGGCCTTCAATGGCTCATCAAATTTTTTTTTTTTAAAATTGTAGCTCATTACAATCATATTATATAAATTTTTAAGTTACCTTTTTTAACACTATTAATAGGACGGATGAGTAATATAAGAAATAAAATAAATATTAATGCAAATATATTATAAAACAAGTAAAACAAATACATATTCAAATAAATTATAATGTAGAAATAAACATGTTTCATTATAAGTATCCCAAAATTTTCGGAAATGGTATTTTATGTAGGAATAATTAGTATTAAATGCAAGAAATTTTTCGGACGTGGGTATGCTTGACAATTAATATTTAATTATTTTTAAAATGAAAATGAAATAAAAAATGTTGGAACAAGAAAAGAAAGAAAGTAGGACATAATGTCACAGAATGAGTATTATTTATTTTAATTACATAAAATAAAAAAAATAATTCAAAAAAACTAAAATAGGCCACCAGAAAGAGTCATTTCCACTTTTAGGCCCCGAATTCAAGCCCAATGGCGTAAATTTAGGCCTAAAATCCTTCTAATGGCCTATTTCCCTAAATCAAAATATAGTGGCCCAAAAGTGGAAACGACTCCTTCTGATGCCCTATTTTAGTTATTACCTGTTATATGATATTGTGTAATACCCATCAACTTTATGACTATGAAATAATTCTTTAATGTTATTAATATTTGTTTATACTTTGTAATATTATACATACCATTGGACAACTTATAGTATGGGGAGTTATGGTACTATCAATTAATTGGCAGTGCACCAAGACAACTAATTTGAGTCATTGATATGTTCTTAATTTTAATGCTTCAATTAATTATAAGGGTATAAGCTAGTAATTATACAAATATAACAAATTCAATCCCCATTAAATTGATATTATTTTTTTTTAGCTATGACTGAGAGATGTGGAAATGACAGAAGAGCAATTCAGCGACGTGTAAGGAATAATTCATCGATATACTATGAGCAATTCAAAGACAGAACCCCGATAAAATCATATATATTTCAGCGATATAATTTATTCATTTCAGCAATAGAATCCTTTACATTTTAGCGATGGAATCATATACATTTTAGCGAAGCACTATAATATATTTCAGGACTTGTGATGTGGATTTTAAGGATGTGTTATAGTACTTTTCAGCGATGCCCCCATATGCACATTTTGTATAAAAGATTCAACTATACAACAAGGGCAATTCAACTACATACTTAGAACAAATCAGGATTGAAAAATTAAGCAATTGTTCATCTATACATGATTTATTTATTATATTAATTTATGTTAATATATTAGGTTCAAATTGTAATATAATTAGACTAATATTTATATAATAATGTTATATATAAAATTAAAGAATTTATAATTATGCTCCCTCCGTTTTTTAAGTATTACGTTTTGACTTTTTTTTTTTTTTTTTTACGGTTCATTATAGCACTTTGACTTCTATTTTTGTTATAGTTATAGAAGACAAAATATAGCCAAGTGAGATCTTGTTGGATTCTTCTCATCTTGTAGTTTTTAAATATCAAATTTTTAGAATTTTTACTTGTACCGAATTTGAGTTATTAATCGTTGAAAATGTGTATTGGCATACATGCAAATGAGAAGTGTAACTTTAAAAAAAACGGAGGAAGTATAAGTTTCATTAGATATTTGTTAAATATAAAATATTATAGTATAATTGACTTTCTTTTAGATTGATATCTTTTTAAAATATATAGAAAGATTTTCTCAAGATCTTTTTATATCAAAATAGATTTAAAATAGATTATATTTAATTAAAGATTTATTATATAGATGACACGTGGCAGCATTTGGTATTTTTGAGATGATGATGTGGCATTTATGATGTGTAATGATAAGAGCCGTCGATATATTTTATGGGTTTTTAGTATGATTTACAGATGTAACATTGAGTTTCTATTTTTTTTAATAAAATTTAAGATAAAAATATAAGATTCAATAAGGGTAATACAGTCTGCACATGTGAAAAAATATTCAGGATTTATTATATAGATAGATAGATTTATAAAATATAAAATATAATAGTATCATTTAATGTATTTACAATTTATATCTTTTTAATTAACATAGAATGATTTTATCAAGATATTATATATATATATATATTAATATAGATTTATTTTCTAAATATAGATGTTGATTATTTAGAAAGATATGTTTTTAAAAAAATTAAAATAGATTAAATTTAATTCAAGATTTATTATATAGATGACACGTGTCAGCTTGTGGTATTTTTGAGAGGATGATGTGGCGTTTATGATGTGTAATGATGAGAGCCGTTGATATGTTCGATCATGTTTTATAATGATTTACAGATATAACCTTGATTTGATATTTTTAATAAGAATGAAGATAAAAATATAAGATACAATAAGGGCAATACAGTCTGCACATGCCAAAAAGTATTCGGAATTTATTATATAGATAAATAAATCATATAAAAAGAATTTTTTATATTTAAAAATAAAAATCGACAGAAATATTTTCTATTATGTAGCAATATGACATATTTATAACATTCATTCAATTGAAATTGAAGGACATTATAGTAAATTAATTAGATATGGAAATCTGAGATTCTCAATCTGACCAAACACAATAACATCAAAAAATAAGATTTCTAGCAATCTCATATTCTCAGTAATATTACATTCCCAACAATCACATTCCCACTGGTAATCTAAGATCCCTCCAACCAAACGTACTTTAAATCCAAACTCAAAAGAATACATAAAATATTCTCTTTTTAATACTTTATACCAAGGTTATCAAGATCGGGATCCTAAGTAGGATCGTTTTTGTCTTTGCAAGATCGGGATCGTAGGATCGAATCGGGATCCTAAGATCCTATGAAATTATTATTTATATTTTTAAAAATTAATATTTGTTAATTATCTCATTAAACTGGTGACATGTATAATTGAAAATATATATTTTAGATCAATTTTTAACAAGAATTTGATAGTTAATTGTATGCTTATTAATGATCCAATAGAAGTTAAACACTGACATAGAACCCAACAATTTTGAGTTCAATATATGCAAAGATACATTAAACAAAATTGACAAAAATAACATCATGACCAAAATCACAAAAAGCTAGAGATAATAAGTAATTTTGCTCCGAAAAAAAAAAAAAAAAAAAAAAAAAAAAAAAAAAAAAAAAAAAAAAAAAAACCAAAGGGGTAGGATCGGATCGCTCAGCGATCCTACGATCCTACTCCGATCCTACCGATCCTACTGCGATCCTACCATATTTGCGATCCTATGGCGATCCGGATCGTTTTTTATAGGTGGGATCGTAGGATCGTGCGATCCTACGATCAGGATCGCGATTTTGATAACTATGCTTTATACACTTTTCATATATTGCCATTTACCACTATATTTATCAAATTTGAAATTTTTATCTCCATGTAAAATTTAAACAAAAGTAATTAATAAAAATTAAGTACTAATTAAATATTAATATAAAAATGCTAACCTATAAAAATTAAAAATGCTAGCTTTTTCCAAAATATATAAAAATATTAACTTATATATCCAAAAAAAAAAATAATGAAAAAGATGGTTTGAGTAGCTGCTTTGCTCTCTCTCCCTTCGGACGACCCTCCCCCGTTGCTCCACCGGCACCATACCACTTCCATGGACCCCGGCCATCCTTCCGTGACATGGTGTTGGAAGGCAAACCATCACCGCCTGCACCGCTTCTTCATGAGGATATTACTGATGAGCTGGTTAAGATTGATTTCATAGATGGAGACAGACTTAAACCCAGGCTGTCGTTGGCTCTACAGCTCAAGACGAGGTTATGCAAACCTTGGGAAGATTTACTCATCATCTGGGTGCTAGGGAAGTGAGTTGGTTTCCTTACCCTCAACAGCCGGCTTGAACGATTATGGAAGCTGAAGGGATCATATGAACTCAGAGATCTTGATGGTGGCTTCTTCGTCATCAAGTTTGCCAGAGCTGTGGACAGGACTAGAGTGATGAATGATGGCCTTGGATGGTCTTTGATAGCTACCTTATGGTATCCCATGGAGGCCAAATTTCACAGCATCTGATGCTACTCCTAAGAGAACTATTGTATGGGCAAGATTTCCAGGTCTATCATTCGAAATGTATGATGAATGCATGCTCACCAAAATGGCATTGACATTAGGTACCCCTGTCAAAGTTGATGACATGACAAAGCATGTCCATCGAGACAAGTATGCTAGAGTGTGGGAAAAAAAACCACATTAGTCCCATAAATTTTCCAAATTTTGATTTTAGTCCCATATTAATTTGATTAACACAATCAGTCCATTATTTATGCTAATTATTGCATAATTCATCCCAAACCCATTTAATGATGCTTTTTGCTGATGTGGCATGAGGATTAAGTGGCTAATCCAAAATTTGACTGGTCTTTGGCATATGTGTCATTTCTTTCTTTCTTTTCTTCTTTATTTCTTCTTCTTTGTTTCTTCAACAGCCATGAACCAAAATCCCCAATTATTCACCCTTCCCAACGGAGATCAACGGCCAATCCTTTGCTCCAAACTTAATCCACTCTACCTTCATCACCACTGACGGCTGTTCGATCCCGATTGATGGAATTGAGAGACCGAAGAATGTTCAAATGGCAGATCCAGAATTTAGTTGGCTATTATATCTAGAATTGCGATTGCGAATAGAAACAAGAGGAATCTGTATGGAATTGAAAGTTGCAAAAAACGAAAATTCAGAAAAATGGAGAGAAAGAGGAGGGTGAAACAACATAAGGATTATGAATCTGTGCTACGAGAAATCCAGAAAAATCCAGAATTTAATACAATTCGTAGTATGGAATTGTTCTACGAAAATGTAAAAAACAAATCTAGAGCTAGCAAGGATCCTGTAACCACCTTCAGATCGTGAAAGCAACAGTGGACAGAAAATGGCTCGCCGGAGAAGACAATGAATAGTAATTCCGGCGAGTCTTCAATCCTTTTAAAAAATGGTGAAACTTACATGCATTTGAATCCTCTCATCATAAGGATTATGAATCTGTTCTCAGAATTTGGAAAATCATGTCGTAGCTCGTTGTTTCAAAACATGGCCGGAATTTTTCTAATCTTGTCCGGATTAATGGCCGGAGGGCATTTCTTTACTTTTTGCGGTGGACCTTATGTCTATTCCAACCGAAATCCCCCAATGATTACAAAAGTAAACTCAAAGTATAGTTTCAATCAATATACAACACAAGCTATGGAAATTTCGGAATCAAAATTCAAACAATTTAGGGTTTAGTGTTCGCGAGTCCACTCACGCTGCCAAAGCCGAATCCCCATCACCTACTGTAGCTCCGACCGCCGCTTGTGGCTGCCCACTGTGAAGATTCGCCCAAATCGGGGCACTTTCAAACCGGCCACCGTTCCCCAATTTTTTTCGGTGTGTTTGGTGCCATTCACAAAAGGGGATGTAATTTCCATTTGTTTCCTGAAGAATAGTGGAAAAAGAAAGAAACACCTATTTGCTTGTTTTGTTGTTTTTGTGTAGAAGAATTGAAGAAAGAAGACATGCGGGCGCTGGAGGTGCTGTGCAATTGAAGAACAAAGAAAGAAGAAAAGAAAGAAGAAATGTCACGTATGCCAAAGACCAGTCAAATTTTGGATTAGCCACTTAATCCTCATGCCACGTCAGCAAAAAGTGTCATTAAATGGGTTTGGGATGTATTATGCAAAAATTAGTATAAATAATGGACTGATTGTGTTAATCAAATTAATATGGGACTGAAATCGAAATTTGAAAAATTTATGGGACCAATGGGTTTTTTTTCCCTAGAGTGTGTATTGAAATTGATTTACAACTTCCTATTGTTACCATCAATCCTCAACACTTCTGCAAATAACAATCAGGGAACTAAAGCTATAGGCTGACATACGTGGGACTAAACCTCTCAAGCAAATAAACAGTATACAGTACTATTTTGGAAAGGAAATTCAATCCCACGTTAAGTAATAAAGGCAAAGGCAAAACTCAAGTAGTGAGACAGGAATAAAAAATAGCAACCAGGATGTGGACGCTACTACTGCTAAGAGGCCTAGGGCAGCTATGAGCAAGGATGAGAAAGTTGAATTGGCTAAGGAGGGCACATCTACTCCAGCAGCCATGTTGGTCAGTCCCGTGATATAGTCTTCACCAAGCCAAAGAGGACCATGTCATGCATGAAACCGGGGAGGACACAGATGGGGCTACTTCTACACCCAATGTTTCCTTATGACTGAATACAAAGTATTAAAATTTTTGCATGGAATGTTCGTGGTGCCATGCAAAGAAACACACAACGCCACATTATTGAACCCCAGTCGAACGGGAATAGGGTGATAGATTGTCTCGCTAAGTATGGCGATTCGAAGGAGAGGTTCTTTACTACTTGGGCGTTCCCGCCGAATTTCGTCTTGGGATACTTAACTGCGGACGCCTTGGGTGTTTTGTTAGCATAGGTTCTTGTTTTATTTTGGTGTTGTCCTTTCCTAATCTGTTGCTTTTTTCGTCTATTCCTCTGTGTTGTTTTCTTTTTGTTTCCTTCATTTGTATTTCCGTGTGGTGTTTATATTTCTCTGGCCATTGAATTGGCTTACCCAAAAAAAAGAAAAACTTATATATCTAAAATGCTAACCTATAAGTATATTCAAAATGTTAACCTATGTATTCAAAATACTAATCTCTGTGTCCAAACGTTAACCTATATATGTTTATAAAAATTAATAATATGTAAATCCAAAATACTAACCTATATATCCAAAATGTTAACCTATTTATCTAAAATGTTAATATAAATATAAATAATAACAATATAACACATAAATGAAATAAAAATGTAGTTTTGTTTTATTTTTTTAATAAAATTATAAATTTAACAGTTAAAATTAATTTTTTTTCCAAATAATCACTATATTAAATTATTTTAAACAGCCAAATATATTATTTCTAGCGTATGTGTTAGGGTGCGGACGTTTGATCCGTGCGGACAACGTCCGCAACCGTTGATCAATTTCATCATCCAACGGTTGAGATCATTTGTAGGGCTAGTTTCATCATCCACGACATGACATACACAATTCAGCGACGGTGCCAATCCAATTCAGTGAAGCAGCCTATGCAATACAACGATATTATTATGTTCATCTCAGCAACGTCTGAAGTTAAATCCATTTGAAGTTCTTTGCGATTTTAAATGCATATCAGCGACGGAGCCTTCACAATTTAGCAACATGACCTATGTAATTCAGCGACATGGCCTATGCAATTCAACGACATTATTGTATTCATTTCAGCGACATGGTTCTATGCATTTGAACACATCTCAGCGACGACCCCTACACAATTCAGCGACATGGCATATTCAATTCAGCGATAATGCCTATACAATTAAGCGACTTGATATAGTACTTCTCAGCAACGTTGTTCGCACGTCCGCACCATAACAGTTTGCTTATTTCTAGGGTCTAAATTGTATTAAAAGAAGGAAAGAAAAGTAAATACAGCAAGGAGGATTAAATTGTAATTTTCAACACTAAAATGCGTCATGAACAGTGCAACGCATATTTGCATCTGTACTGCCGGTGAACAAGCCGGAAACGGATTTTGCGTCTTCTTTTGCAGCTCAGTAGGAAGGCAAAAATCACCATTTTTCAGGTTTTGCAGCTCGGTTGGAGTTGTTCTAAGCGAAAAGTGTGTTACTCCATTTTCAGAGTCTTTCTGTATTAAAATTAGCCAATGTTATACGCAGTATTGCATAATACTTACTGAACAGTGGCGAAAGCATATATATAAATGGAGGGGCCTAAGCCCCTCCATAATTTGCAATGTGGACTACCTAATCTATAGTTAAGTAAAATACCGTTAGAAAAAAAATAAAGAAATGTACCCTCCCTTCTCTAAATTTTTTAACTTTCGTGGGCGCAAACAATTATTTTAGCTTTAATAATTTAGTTTTAGCCCAATTGTTTACTAATTTTCTCGACTTTAATTGATGTTTAAGCTCAATCCTACTATAAAAATCCGAATTCGGTCCTTTAAATATTGGTAACTAAGGAATTTTGATGCTAAAATTTGTGTAGCTAAGGAATCTCGATCACAAATTCCCTAATATTTTTAGGGACCGAAATTTAGGGTTTTAATCATAAAAAATTTTTGGTCTTTAAAACACAAAATTCATGTACTGATAAACCTAAATCAATTAAGAATTAAATGAAATCAAACCCAATAGTTTAAGTTTGGTTTTTGTGTTCGTATATTTAGTGAAAAGGGGCCCTCCCTCGAGAATAATTCTAGTTTCGCCACTGATACTGAATAATCTATGCAGGGCAATCTCTGCACTTGTCTTGTCTTCTCTAACTGGGCCATAACGACATATGATTATGAAATAAATGGCCAGCCTCATCTCATGATCATCAACATTCAAACTGGTTCTCATGACAAATAGACAAGGGAATTAATAAGCTGTGAGGTCAAAGAAAGATAAGAGAATTAGGTGCCGACATTCACAAGTGCCATAGCGCGCATTCCTTTTTTTTGGGTTTTGTTTTGTTTTGTTTTGTTTTTCAGTGTTTGAAATAAAGAAATTGTGAAAGACAAGACAGTTCACAAAGTTCATGAGTACATTTACAAAATTACAGATAATAGTATACCATTTGCATTTGTGGATGCTTTGAAGCAAATTGCAGTATGATTTTTTGAAGGGAAGTTCAATACCAAAGTGGTAGATGATATCCAATTCCAATGTGTATGCATGATCGGCAAAGGACCAGTGCAAAGGCCAGAGGGCAATGTGTGATCATAAATTTGTTGCCATTTTTATCACTATATATACAAAACACTTGGACTAAAACCATTTGAAAATTAAATGGTAGACAAGACTTTAGATTGAGGATATGCTGTGTTTGTAGAGAAGTTTGCATTTCCAGATGACTTTTTAGGTTTTAGACTTGCTCTCGGAAGACCATTCTTACAAACTGCACAAGCCACATGAATCCGAATGGGAGAAAATCTTTTGGTGCTCAAATGTGTCAATTCTCTGGTTTTGCGACCTAAGTTATCAAAGGGGACAAAGAAGATAGGAAAAGTATGCATCTGTGGTTTTGTGGCTTGGCTAATGTCTCCTACTATACACAATTGGTTCGCCTTACATTATTTACGGTTCTGTGCTCAAATCTGTCACGCCAACAAAATACTTCTACTCTCTAGAAAGTGATTGTATATCTGAAACTCGCAATTTCTGGTTTTTCAGCATCATTGTGATTACCATTGCAACTCATGCTCTTGGCTCACCATCTTTTCAATCAATGGCGGACCCATAATCTTTTTTGGTAGTTGTATTCAACTAAAACTTTGTTCAATTTTTTTGGACTTTCACTACAAGAAAGTTAGTGTTTACCGAGGACCATCAACGTGGACCGAGATTTTCGTCGGCTTTTACCGAGGAGAATAACGAGAACAAGTACACGGTGAATTTAGCGTGAAATATTACGAGATAATATCCACGGAAATAAGAACCTGCGTAGAGTAGGAATTTTCCCAATTTGAATTAAAATTTACCGAGGAGTATGGGGTGTACGAGTCCTCGGTGAATAAGCTGTAATTGAAAACCGGGTTCTGGTGTAAATCCGGTTTATTTATAAAAAATAGGGAGGAGCTTTACCATGGACTAGTCCACGGCAAAAAGTCATTTAGGGCTTCTACAGCCCTTTCTTCCTCATTCACTCCATTCGCCTCTTTCTCGTTTCAATGTGCGAAAATGACATTTTCGCCTTCTCCCCGACCGACAACACCTCATTCTCCCATTCCAGATGCAACCAATGCGGATGCCCTCCTTAGACGCGCCTCCATCGCCGGCCCAGGCTGTTGTTCCCTCCTGCGCAAGGTACGCCTTGTACTCCATCATTCTGCCTTCCATTTCCGTAGTGCGATTTGGGTATGTGAGTGTAATTACAAATTTCTTTTGCCCCTGCGCCTGAGGTCTCATTGTCATATTCGATTTTAGATTGCAGATTATATTTGTATGTGAGTGTGCTATGTATCTTTTTTTTTTTCCCATTATTCCTTGCTGCTATAATTTAAGATTCCTGCAAGTGTGCTCCAAATTACAGATTCGTGGAACTCTCTTGTGTCTGTATTTCTGTTTCTATGTTTTAGTATTCTAAAATTGATGTATACTGTAATTCTTATACAAAATTTATTATGTATTATTATGTATTGTAATTCTTATACTTTAATTCTACATCTGTGTCCTGCTTTTGAACTTACTTTTAGTTGTTTTTATTTTCAAATAGCATTCACGGTAGGTTAAGATAAGAGGTAGGTTTGATTCAAATTATTGGTGAATAGAATAGAATTTAGTTTGGTGAGCATTCGAATGTTGCTATCTTCTTCTCATAACATTTTGCCCATTTCTTATTCGATTGATGTAAATGTTTGTGCCCTTTCCTTGTTTGATTTCCATGTCCGTTGGGTTGCTCAAAATATGGCTTTTTTGTCTATTTTTTCAGCAATGGTACTCTTTGGAAAAGCACTGCAATTTTATATTTTACCAACTCTTGTTCCTATGTAGTGAACTATTGAAAGTAATGGCGTTCGTAGGTATTTTACTATTGTTTCAGCAATGGCTTCTTAATTTATTGTTGAAATATCCTTGCCTTGTTATGCTTTTCAGGAGTTCTTCATATTTTTTGCTTAAGTTTTAAAACTCTTATGGTGGACTGAAATTCGTCACCACCTGCTATGATGTCTTCTTTTCCCTTTCTTAACTGTCTGATTGCTTTTAAATTGTTTCTATGATTGTAGGTTTCATAAAATTTTTGGGTCCTTATATATTATTTGCTCCTTATCACTAAAAGGAAGAAGATTGGCACAAATGTGGGCATGCAATATATTCCATTGCCAAGAGTGAGGTGATTCAGATATCTGATTCTACACTGTTCTATAACGTGTCTTATACTAAGAATGAGAACAGGTCTACTTACTATCTCATTTTTAAATGTTGCACTATAGGGTATATATGGATTTGCTACTTTACTTAGTGTAACACTAAATATGTTTTGTCTTAGATTTGT
Source organism: Hygrophila difformis (assembly GCA_030278955.1). NCBI lineage: Eukaryota > Viridiplantae > Streptophyta > Magnoliopsida > Lamiales > Acanthaceae > Hygrophila > Hygrophila difformis. The sequence continues at coordinate 16,053,810 of JAOANR010000001.1, forward strand.
ATCTTGAATGTTCATAACTACAATTTTAGTTGGGAGCTCATTTAGTTATGGACAATGCATGTGCTACAAATAGCTAGGTACAAGAAGCTCCGACGCGTCTTGATTTTATCATATTGACACTGCATGTGCTACACTCATTACCTCTTCTCCTTTCTCTCAATTTTAGTGTGTATTAGGTAAATTAGTTGAAAGCCGAAATAGTTTGCTTTTGACTCTGCATTCCCCAAACTATGATTCTTTCATAAGATTCTATTTGCTTCATTCTTAATTTAGAATTTGGATTCTTTTTATGCATTGAAACTTTTGAGATCTGAGGTTCTCAATTAGTTTGGTAACTAATTCTTTTTTGCACAACAAAATATTGCATGTGTTGTGTATTTTTCTAATAAATACTTTTCTGATGTGTTTACACTTCGCCTTCCTTCATGGTGCAAATGACTAGGTAAAGCACCGACCTTGTATGAAGTATTTTAGCACGCTCACAAGCGGAAAAAAGACAAGTCTTTCGACACTGAGCGGGCAGAGAATCTTGTGGTGAGTTATATATGTTATAACTTACATCGTGTATATGTATTGTCCAACTACTTTGTTGCTAATATAAATTTGTTTAATGATTCGCTCCAAAAGAGAGAATTTCATAACACATCAGTTGGCGACAACACGAAGAGATGGACCCAATTCCGTCTATTACGCGGCGAGTGGTGAGAAGACCTACCAACAGCGCATATATGGGAAGGGTCATTGGCTGACGACATTGTGCTTCCAGGAACTCTAAAGTTTGCCCGCCGTCCAGCTCCGCCTTATCAGTTGATTGTTTTTTCTAGAACATTACACTTTTGTGACCTTCACGTCGTACGTTAGTTGAAGGATATATGTTTATGTTATTTGAATGAATCATTGTAGATATTATATGGATTTGAAGCACATTTTGGTTATGTAGGAGTGTTGAATATAGAATCAAATTGGTTGGATTTCTCGCGTTGTAATTTCTTGGATTGTTGAATTTGCGTTGTTCGATTTTGGTTTTGTTTCAACCGCAAGGTGCTTTGAAGGAGCCAAAACAAGCAGCTTTGGTGCATGCTTTTGGAATTTACCGTGGACTCTTACCGTGAACTAGTACAAGGTAAAATCGAAGTACGGGTCGGTTTCTGACCATTTCATACGACCAAACTCGCGGGGGACAAGTCCACGGCAATTTTACCGTGGACTACTGCGTGTAATAGTCCTCGGTAAATTTTTACCTCGGACCGAAATTGAACCGGGTCCGCAGCGTGTATTTACCGTGGACTATGCATCGGTACTTCCATCGGTAAAAATGGTCCTCGATAATGTTCACGGTGTTTTTTTTACCGTCCAGTCTTTTCCTTGGACATTTTAGGAAGGACTAGTCCTCGGCAAAAATAGAATACCGACGAGGTGTCCTCGGGAAATGTCGTCGCAATATATTAATTTTCTTGTAGTGTTTAAAAGTCGGTAGATTTAGAAAATTTATATGTAGAGAGTTGGCTAACTTTGTATAGAGACTTCACATTATACAAAATCTATAGAAATGTTTTGTTATTTGGAGAGATTTTGTGTAGTTATATTTATCTAAGATAATCCATTAAAATTCTTAAAGTCCTGAAGTCAATAAATTAAAAACTTTTGAATTTTAAACAATTTAAAAAATCTAGATTGAAAACATTTAAATTTTATAGTCCAAAATTTTGTTATAGACTCTTGATTGAATATATCCCATTCCAGTTGTGAATCTCTTAAAACATTTATAATTAATTTAAAACAATCATTATATTATTAAACTCCTATCTAAATTATTCAATACTTGCCCTAAAATTACAACATAATTCATAATTATATAAAAATATTAGTACTAATGTTTTACCTTTTTGTTTTTTATTTTTATTTTTATTTTTCTTTTTTGTCAATTGACCCACCTTGCAGTACATTAGATACGCCAATGTTTTCAATAATCAATTGTTTCTTTGTCTATTTTTTTTTCGGCTGCACAAGCTAGAAAAGATGTCCAAAAAATTAAACACGTCGCTTTTTATTAAGTAATTCAGTCTTTGATGGCTTTTTCTTATACTCGCGTGTTCATCTATTAAATCACTCTACGACATATTGGTAGTGAATTGATTGGGCTCGTCCTAATCTACAGCTCATAACTAGAGCTGTAAATAGAACAAACAGTTCGTGAGCTGAGCTTGTTTCGACACGCGTTCGTTCGTTAACAGTTCGTTTGGTAAGTTAAACGAACTGAGCTCAAACACATAATTTGGTTTGTGTGTTCGTTCGTTAAGTTCGTGAACAGTTTGGAATTTTTTTAATGGAATATATATTATAAAAAATAAAATTTTTATCTAGTTGTTCTTTCTATTTTTCATTTTTATTAATTTCACATTTCTCTCATAAATTATATTACAATATACATTACATTTTCACACCTAATTTAATTCTAAAACAAATAAATTTATTAATAAAATAAATGGTTCGTTAACTGAGCTCGACTAGGCTCGTGTTCGTTCGTTATTAGCTCATTCGTAAGGTTAAACGAACAGAGCTCAAACATGAAAATTGGCTCGTTAAGATTTTTGGCTCGGTTCGTGTTCATTCGTTAAGCTTAACGAGCAGAGCTCAAACACTTGAAGCTCGGTTCGGTTCGGCTCGTTTACAGCTCTACTCATAACTATTATTTTACTTTACTATATTATTATTTTTTTTGTGCTTGGTAACAAATGGCCACTGGAATCAAAATCGTACCATTGCCTCAACTCTTTTAATTTCTATTTGTGTTTTTTTTTTTTTTTTTTGGCGTAGTTTTCTATTTGTGCTTTAGAATATAGTATGAGTATTACGCATGTTAATAAAAGTATTTCAACATATACTATTATTTAATAGTAGTATATGTTAAAAATAACATATACTATTAAATAATGAAAAATAAAATAAAGTATTGAATTGATTGATAATTGACTTTCGTACATTTTCACATGTAGTACATACTACAGCTCATAACTTTGACTTTCGTCCATGGTAACAATTGGCTGGAGGATTAATTACGAGTAAAATATCTTTGAATTTCGTCCACGGTAACAATTTGCCGCTGGGTTAATAACAAATAAAATACTTCTATTTATCTTAATAATATAATGAAACTCCCTGTATCCCACATTGGTTGCGATGTGTCCCTTTACTAGCTATCTATATATGGTTGGGAGTAACTTCACCTATCACCAATTGATTTTAGGTATGAGCCTCCATTCATGAATTTCTACATGGTATCAGATCCATGGTGCTCGGGTTGAGTTTATTTGATCATGAATTTGGAATTTGATTTTGAGATGGATATCATCTCGATGAGAGGGTGTTGGTATCCCACATCGGTTGTGATGTGTCTCTTTACTATTTATATGATTGAGAGCAACTCCATCTATCACCAATTGATTTTAGATGTGAGCATCCCACCCAAAAATTTCTACACTCCCTTTATTTGTAACTATAAATCCTTGAAAACCTAATAATGAGGGATCAGATGAGAATTCGACCTAATTACTATATCCTCAAGTTAAACATTAATAATTGGAGGTTCGAATTCTCATCCAATCATTATTGCAGATCATATCATCGATTAAATAAATATACAGATGTATTTCCGATCTGGGGACTGGGAAGGCTCATTTGACTTGGTCTGAGATTGCCCAAATTCCACGAAATGAAAGCGACCATTTTTGTAAGGATTGAAATGGAGAATGGGATTCATCATATCCAATTAAATTGGACGACCATAATTGTGTCATGCATATTATTTCTTAAATATCCCGCAGCCACATCGTGCATGCTCTCACATTTTATTTTATAGTAATAAATTAAAGATTAGAAATAATTAATTAGACAGCTAGCAGTACGTACGGAGAAGTTGGAAAAGTGACACAACTTGGTTTGACAATCGACAATAATTAATTGAGAAATATATATTTTAAGGATTTGATCACTAACCCACGTCCTCATCCTCATTAAAGTATTGTTCCACAGCGGCACATAGTCAGAAAATAAAACAGAGTGATAGGAGCCGGGTAGTAAATTAAACCCAGCCATAAGGTTGGAAGATAGAGACTTGACCATTAAATCATATTTTTATTCCCTCTTATATTAAAACTAAAATATTAATTATAATAATTCTATTATCATGAAATAATTTATGATGGATGAGATGGAATATTTTGTCACTTAGAAATTAGAATGATTAATTAGCTATATATATATATATATTCCATAAAGATATCATATTAAAAATGTGAGAGGTTCCTAAGTCAAATCAATTAATCAATTTGTAGGAATAAATAAAATTGCTCATACGCCATATAATATAAATTAGGGGGAATCCGCATCCACCCAACATTCGAATAGGCCGGATCTCAACATAAACAAAACCTTAAAATATAATCGTAGTTTTTTTTCAATTGTGTTGAACAATTATATTAGTCATTTCATGTCTCGAGTAAACAATGACCTAAAGTTTAATTTCGTCTATATAAATATATATTCGATCAGGATGATTGAATCAAGAAATATCATCGGAACAATTTTATTCTGTTTCACCACAATATGTTTCTTACAGAAGCAAGAAATTAAACAACCCCCGGCCCATGCACTGTGTTCGTGTCCACATGTTCAACAATGACTCCCGTTTCTTTCGTTAAAGATTGATGTATTATAGTATTATATGGTGACAGCGTTTACAGTATTCTTACATGTGATGCAATAATAAAGATACATAGTATATAATTACATATATAGGCTAGCTGCAGGTTGCATGCATATTAGATAATTGGTTGTATGCTGTGGGATGTACGGTTCCGTAATTGCCGTACTATATTGACTTACCACCATTACAATTACAATATGCTTTGAAATTTTCAATGCCCTAATAATAAAGTATGACATCGTCATCAACATGTCTGCGCAAAGTGACAAAATGTTAGTTACAAGCTTTTTTTTTTTTATAACAATTTCTTTCTTTTTTTTTCCCTTTTGATACTTCAACATGTTAGTATGCAACTTGCAAGCTTGATTTGAGGGGTTTCCGACTTTTTTCACCAACAGTAGTGGAGAACTTTTTTTTTTTTTTTTGCATGAGCCATTGAAGGCCTGGGAAAGGGGTGGTGGGAGCCCATGCCACACAATTACAAAAGGAAATAAAGGAGAGGGATAGGGGGCCGGTGGGAATCGAACCTCCAACCTTCCGTTGGAAGTCAGGGAACTTAACCACTTGGGCTAAGTCCCCATCCCCAACAGTAGTGGAGAACTTGCAAATGAATCTACATGATGGTTTTTTTTTTTTCTAAAAAAAAAGAAAAAAATTAAAATAAACACAGTTAGTATCCCAAATAAACAAAAGAAAAATGCGTATAATCATTTTGGAAAGGGTCTGTTTATCATAACAACAGCCAAGCAAAGCACACAAACGGTCCTATATACCTCATTATACCGCAAATTATTATTATTATAAATGATATTAGCCCCTCAATTCAAAATATTTAGATAATGGAGATGAGAACATGCTTAAGCGGTCAAGTCCATATCTTCCAATATTAATCATAAAGTTGGAGTTCGATTCTCCCCTTTATTCCTTTGTAATTTGTGTGATATGTGCTCCCACCACCATTTCTTTAACTTGGCTCTTTAAAAAAAAAAGAAAAAAATTTAGATTCTCATCCCACATGCATCCAACTTAAATATATATGTTCTCAGCCCAAATGTTAACATTTTTTTTAATTATCTATTAACAATTTTTTAACTCATTCTGTTAGTAATATTAAATATCAAGTTTGTGGTATAGATATTGAACAAAAATCTTACATAAAAAATTTAAACAATTTAAAACCAAGCCTAATTATTGATCTCAAATGAACTCTAATTTTACTTTTAAATCTAACTTTTTATCATACACACGGTCCCTCTCCCCTCTCTCGTTTCAGCGTTTTTCCACAACCTGCCTCCTGTAAGCTGCAGACATTCCGATCCGGTGGCCTGTCGGCCAGTCATTATATGCTTCCTCATTACTAGAGGTCGCCACTGTCCTGTCTGTCTTGATCGATCCACCATCGGAAATTCCCCAAGAATATAGATTTTGAGGTGTATGCTAATAATTGACTTCTCTTGACCAAAATTTCTAGCAGAATTGCTCTCTCTATAGACCATCTAAATCTCCCGCTAAAGTTTATGATTGATATCCAAATTGAAATTTCATTTTGTTAGTTCCTGTTAGGTCCGTTTAGTAGGATAACCTGTAAACTAGTCCTGCACACTAGTCCAAACACCTTTCGTGGACACATTATTCAGTTTTAAGATTAATAAGCAGCGGAAAGTAATTAACTGAATAAAACAATAAACAAACTCAGGGATTTGTTGACCCAGTTCGGCTTACGCCTACGTCTGGGGATACCAATCCAGGAGATTTCACTAATTGTTTTTGCAACGATCCAAGATCAAAACATTAGTGAGTAATCCACCAAACTCCAATCTCCAAGCAATTGAATTGTCGAACCAAAACACTCCATTGTCTTGGTGAAGATCTCCCCGACCTTTCTCCAATTCCTTGAAGGCTCCTCCTTCAAGTTACCCTTGGCCGAAACCTGTTTGTGGATTCTCCTTCTAGAGTTGTTTCGGTTTAAGCACGTGTGTCGACGACTCCTTGGTTGCTTCGATTGAATTCGTCAATGTCAATCAAAGTCATTGTAGCACAATGTCGACCCAATCACCCAAGGTCGTGTCGGTCGAATAAATTCCTTAAATTTAATGTAATCCCGAACACAGGAAGTCGGGAAGGATGTTTTTGTTTCTCACTCACGAATACTTCAAAGGCTCAAGAGAAAAATGAATTCTGAAGTCATGCATGTCCACTCCTTGGCCTGAGTATTTGAAGTGATTGAGATCTCCATTCTAAGGTAAGATATTGTTTCCATAAATCTTCCTTCCTTAGAATGGAGTTGCCCGGAATAAGAGATATTGTTGCTTCAATCCTTGAACACGATCCGGGCAAGAGATCAGCTGACCGCTGAGGATGATTCCATTACAGATTCGCCAGCTTCTCCTTCCATAGATAGTTTACCAGATAAAAGAGTGGTTGGTCCAACGAAGTAGTCCAAACATCGGTTGTGAACACATTTGCTGAAAACTGGTTCCCAACAATCTCCCATTTTTTGGCATAATATGGGCCAGTATATGAGTTGATCAAACCGATATCTTAACTAATGACACAAGTAAAGTAGTGAGAAAATTCATCCCATTCAACCTAACCACCAAATACAATGATTCTCATTTCAAGACAAACTATTCTAATGCTCCTTACAAAATGCATATCAATCTAGGAGCATGTACATCAGAACAACACATGGCAATAAAGATAATGTAGCAACAAGGATCAAGGTTTAATTATTACCGGCCATCGTGCAATATCCAAAAACATTTCACAAAAGTGGTTCACCAAAGTTTATCAGAACACAAACAAAATAAAAATTACCCTTCTTTAGCAGCAGCACCAGCAAGTTTTCAGTAGTAGACTCCCCCTCATTTTGATAGTGCATGCCAGAGGAACCGATCAACGGTTTCATCAACTTAACTCCCCCTCTGGCGCACATTTTGCTCAAAAAGAGCATATCACTCAGATTTCTCAGAGGAATCCGTGTCATCCGATCCCTCCTCTGGACTGGTATCATTGTCTTCATCCGACCAGACATCAGGAAGCTGTCTGAACAGCTTTTCAGCTGCCTGAACTCTACTGTGCACCTGTGTTTCCAACACTTTCAAGTGATTAATATGATATGCAAGTTCATCACGTACCAAGGAGAAAGCATCTTTTGCAGGAATGCTTCCTCCGGGTCCAGGTAGATCAGACTTCTTCTTTACAAGAGTTGCGGACAGCTTGAAATCAGCCACGTCTTCGGGTCGGTCATGCTTGTTCCCAAGAATGTGGAGGTGCTTCAGGTACTCAGATATGAGAGCAGGAAAGGGCAGGGTAGTGTTGTACTTCCTCTTAATTTTGCCCGTAAATGCCAACATTTGTTCAAGCACAAGTGCTCCGTAGTTGATTTCATAGTTTTGATCTATGGCATACAGAAACATACACATATTCTTGGACACAACAGAGTGATTAGTTGTGGGCATAACATTATGTGCACAGAATTTATAGAGGAGTGAAAACCTTTGAGTTAGAGCACCAGCACTCAACCCTTTACCATGAATCCGTTGCCCTTCCTTCCCGGTGAGTTTCTCAGCAATTGTGGCCATATAAAATTTTGCAGAGCGAGAGTAAATAGATTTGAATGATGGACGAGGTACCTGGAGAAATTTGTTGAGGGATTTGGCCTTTAGTTCAAACAGTTCTCCCTGAGTATAACTCAGTTCGAACCAGGGACTCTTCGTGTTGAGGACTTCTTCGCTCAGGTTTGCATAGAAATGCCTAACTAGCTGTCCTTTGAATTGTTTGATTTCAGTGGCCCAGAATAGAAAAGACCTTTTCTCCAGGTATTGATGCCATCCCATCTCCTCGTATCGTTCAGCTGCAAATCTTATCTCTGGATACACTTTCATCTTTTCTAGTACTGTTCAGACACCTCATAGTAGAACTCAATGGTTATTGCATTCTCTGCGTCGGTGATCTCAAGTTCATTATCTTCGGATGATGATACAACGACCTTCCTCTTCTTAGATGCTGCAACTTTGGAGGATTCTTCAGTTCCAGACCTAGTCCGCTTTTTTAGTTCGGACAGGTTTGGTGAACGCCTTGAAGAAGGGGTTGGAGATGGTTTGTTGATGTTGTCAGCAGCAGGTTCCTCAACTTCCATTCTGTTTTCCTCTTCTTCACCCTCCTCATTCGCATCCTCTTCTTCTTGACCATCCTCATGTTCAGATTCTTCTTGGTCACTTTCAGTGTCTTGTGATCAAAGATCCTCAGACTTGTCTTCTTGGATATTTTCTTGATTCTCCCCCTCAGTGTATTCATCTATGGCTTGAACAGTGTCTCCTTCTGATTCATCTGCAGACAATGAATCCTCATCACCTCCTGTATGTTCATTTCACCTTAGTAGTTGGTTCAGGTTCCTGTCTCGGAGTTGGTTTGCCTTGCTGGGTGGCTATCCATTCTCTTTCTTCGGTGATCTCATTGGCAACATCGTTCTTCTCATCATCACTGATGCCTATCACAGACTCATCTTCTGAACTCTCTAACTCAGACTCAATGTAGTCAAGATCCGCTTCCTCTTCATCAAACTGTTCGGACTCCTTTGGTGGACTCTTGTGCACATCAACAGTAGTGATCGGCTGTTTATCTTTGAGAATCTCCACATTTGTTGTGATGGGACTTGGTACAGTCACAACACTCGGTTGTACACCACCCTTCTTCGCTGGAGTTTTCTTCTTGAGCTTTGTGGTGGACATCTTTGGGGCATTCTTTGGGACTGCGTCAGTAACATTGGGCGGCAAGGTGGCTTCAGCTTCTTTACCGGTTCCCATCGAGGGAAGGTTGACCAGGATGGAGTCCAATGGTTTTAGCGCCTAGGTGAGATCTGCTTCAACACGTTCACTGATGGAGGCTCTCTTCTTGGCAACCGCCTTCTCTTTAGGTTTAGAGGAGGAGGTTGCTTTGTCTTTCCCTTTTTGAGTCTTCATTGCTTCGGCAAATTCAGTTCTAATGTCGAGAGAGTCTTGAGCGGTGCTTTGAGTTTCTCTAGGGATGGCTCCTTTTTCACCTTTGTCTACGGCAGTGGATGGAGATGATGGCTGGAATGGAATAGGTACAAGAGTAGGAGTTTCGGACATGGTTTGTTCGATAATCGCCTTCTGGACAACTTTTGCTTGACCTTTTGCACTTGACTCTTCAGGGGAGATCACCTTCTTTCTTCCTTGCGCGGACGTTGCAGTGGGATCTTGTGATTTGGAACTTTGGCTTCCTCTTGTTCTCACCATTGTTGTTCTGAGAGAATAAGAGAGAAGCAAGTAAACGTGTACAAGATGATTGCACAAAGGCTATATAGAAATGGTATTTGAGAGAATATTCCCGAGAGCTGTATTTCGAAGAGAGCATTTAATATGTAATGATATACTTGCATATAGAGAGGTGGTTGTAGACGGAAACTTCCCTATTTCAAAATTTGAATGCATATCACGGTTACCAAAAACTGCAATGATCATGAATTTGAATCCCTTGCCAGATATAACTGTTCCCGCCTATGTTTGTCAGTCGTGGGCTAGTCACATCAAATTTGAATTGATTCTCCCAATTTGAATTATGGTAACCATAGTTAGTTTTGATCATGCTGAGATTTTTCTTAACTTATATGTTACAAACATAATACGCAAAATAATACGTTTAAGGAAATAAAATATATGCACAAAATCTGTGAAATTAAAAATAAGGAAATTTGCATAAAATTAGAACTTACTCCATATGTAGGTTGATTTAGATGATAGTGCAAAGGCCGAGATCCCTTCTCAGTTTTTCAAATATTTCTCGATCAAGTGCCTTTGTAAAAATGTCCGCGTGCTGCTCAGTAGTTCCGTCATGTTCTATGGACACTATTCCATCTTCAACCAGTTCTCTAATAAAGTGATGTCTAAGCTCGATGTGCTTTGTTCTTCCATGTTAGACCGGATTCTTTGTGATATTGATTGCACTCATGTTATCGCATAGTATGGTTAGGACTTCCTGATCAATTCCATAGTCCCGCATCATTTGCTTCATCCATAGCAATTGTGCAAAGCAGCTTCCTGCAGCAGTGTATTCGGCTTCTGCAGTTGATAGTGAGATTGAACTTTATTTCTTACTATACGAACTGACAAGGTTGGTTCCAATGTAGAAGCATCCTCCGGTTGTGCTTTTTCTATCATCTGTGTCACCTGCCGAATCTGCATCACTATGGCCAAGCAATGAAAGATTAGATTCGTTAGAGTACTATATACCGAGATCACTTGTTCCAGAGACATATTTGATCACTCTTTTTGCAACTTTCAAATGAGACTCTTTGGGGTCTGCTTGATAACGTGCACATACTCCCACTGCATACCTAATATCGGGCCTGCTTGCAGCCAGGTATAGCAAACTTCCAATGATACTGCGATAGAGTTTTTGATCCACACTTGGACCACTGAGATCTTTGCTCAGTTTGTCATTAGTCCCTATAGGAGTTCGGACAGGTTTGCTGGACTCCATGCCAAATTTTTTGGACCATTGGGATCTTTGCTCAGTTTGTCATTAATCCCTATAGGAGTTCGGACTGGTTTTCTGGACTCCATGCCAAATTTTTTTACAATGTTCCAAGCATACTTGGTTTGACTGAGAAATATGCCATCTTTCTTTTGTGCAACTTGTAAACCAAGAAAATATGTTTGTTCTCCAACCATACTCATTTCGAACTCCTTAGCCATTATATCGATGAATTTTTCCTTCAGCACATGATGTGTTGATCCAAAAACTATGTCGTCTACATAGACATGAGCAATCAGAATTCCTTTGCTTTCTCTTTTTATGAACAACGTTTTGTCAAGACTTCCTCTTTCGAATCCGTGTTCAAGCAAGTACTTCGAGAGCCTCTCATACCATGCCCTAGGTGCTTGTTTTAATCCATACAAGGCCTTGTTGAGTTTGTAGACGGTTTGGATAATGAGGATCCTCGAACCTTTTCGGTCGTTCTACATATACCTCCTCCTTGAGCCATCCATTGAGAAAAGCGCTTTTGACATCCATTTGATATAGCTTGAATCCCATGGAGCAGGGGATGGATAGTAGGAATAGAACTGCTTCAAGTCTGGCTACGGGAGCAAATGTTTCACTGAAATCTACTCCTTCAACTTGGGTGTACCCTTGAGCAACTATTCGAGCCTTGTTCCTGGTGATATTTCCCTTTTCATCACTTTGGTTGCAAAAGATCCACTTGGTGCCAATTACATTGGTATTTTCTGGTCTCTGGATAAGTGTCCATACTCCATTTCTTTTGAACTGAAGTAACTCGTCCTGCATGGCATTTATCCAGTGTTCATCTTGGAGAGCTTTTTCCACTTTGGATGGTTCAATCTTGGAAGTAAAACAGTGTAACCCTGCTAGTTCTTTGAAGTCTATCTTCTTGCCCCTGGTTTTCATCTTTTCATTGACATCACCAATTATATCTTCAGGATCATGATGCTTGTGAATGTGTCTGTTAAGATCTTTCTGTTGTTCAGCATCATTTGACACGGTGTCCACACTTGGTGCTTGAACTACTTTGGTGGAGTCCCTTTCAGTAAGAACCTGTTCAATATTTGTCTGTTCTGTATTTTTAACTGCTTGAGGTTACAGGAGCTTCTTCATCTTCCTTTGATTTTGACAGATCTTTGTAGGGAACATCTTCTATGATCATGTTCGTGGATTCAAGCACTTTCCTAGTTTTGGGATTATATATTCGATAGGCTCTGCTTGTGTTGGAATATCCATATCCCACAAATATTCCTTCATTGCTCTTTTCTTAAAATTTTCCCACATGTTCCCTGTCATTTAAGATAAAACACTTGTTGCCAAAAATAAGGAAATAAGTGATAGATGTCTTTTTACCATTCCATATTTCATAAGGTGTCATAAGGGAGTTAGGTCTCAAGTAGACGCGATTTATGGTGTAGCATGCAGTGTTGATCGCTTCAGCCCACAAGAATTCAACAACATTCTTGGAGTTGAGAATCACCCTTGACATCTCTTGTAGAGTTTGATTTCTTCTTTCCACAACTCCATTTTGTTGTGGAGTCTTTGGTGCGGAGTATTCATGTTAATTCCATGAGTTGTGCAGTATTCTTCAAAAGATTGGTTTTCAAGTTCCCGTCCATGATCACTTCGAATATGTTTTACCTTTGTGTCTTTTTCAGTCATGAGTCGATTGCATGACTTTTCAAATGCTTTGAACGCATCACCTTTTTCCCTGAGAAAATCTACCCAAATATATCTTGAAAAATCGTCAATACACACAAAAATATATTTTTTACCTCCCAAGCTTTCAACTTCAGTGGGATCAATGAGATCCATATGCAATAGATCGATACATTTTGTTGATCCAAGGTGTTCAGACAGCTTGTGTGAACTCCTGTGTTGTTTGTTTTTGACACATTCATCACAGAAGTCAATGTTGGTTTTTGAAATGAGGGAGACCTTTCACAGCTTCGGTTCTGCTTAGTTTGATCAAGTCTTTGAAGTTTAGGTGCCCAAGCTTTTCATGCCATAGCATGATGTGATTTTCACCTGCAGCTGACACAGAACTGCAAGTTTGAACAAGTTGATGGCAATTATTTTTAGATTGCAAACCTTTCATAACACACTCTTGATTCATGTTGAAGACTTGGCAATCGCCCTTGGTAAACTGAACTATTATGTCTTCATCACATAGTTGACTGATGCTGATCAAGTTCGTTTGAAGTCCGTCAACAAAGAATACTGGAGTTAGTTCTCGCGAGCCACTGTTTTCAATGATCCCTTGACCTACCAATGCAGCCTTTTTACCATCTCCAAATACTACAAAGCCACCATCGATTTCTTTGTAGTGTTTGAGCTGCTTTCTTTCTCCAGTCATGTGTTTTGAGCATCCACTGTCAAACTACCATACAGTGTCTTTACCTTTTTTCTTGTGAGACAAAAAGGCAACATGACATCTATTTTTGACTTTGGGAACCCATTCTCTTCTGAAGGAGATCAGATTCATCTTTATCTTGTCATTTGGCCTGACAATGGGTCTCCCTTCTTGTAGATGCTTGACTATAATTCCACAATTCTTGGTTTTGTGACCTTCGAGTTTGCAGTAATCACATCTGAGTGGAGTGAGAGGAGGTGGCCTCCTTGTTCATTTGTTTCTTCTGGTAGAGTGAAAAGACTTCTTGACAACCTTGTGGCGGTCTAGCATTCATCCCAATACAAATTTGTTGTTACTCTCCCTTTTTGAGGTAGATGCTTGATAGCCTAAACCTTGTTTGTTACCACTCGATCTTCCCATGGCTATGACATTATCAAGTTTGGCTTTCCCTTTGTTCAATGCCGTGAGTGTTCCTTCAGTTTTGGTCAGTTTTTCTTGAACCTCAGTTAGCTCAGTTCGAAGTGCATCTCTTTGACCATGCATACTGGCATACCATATTCTGTAGTCATGCTTTTCTACTTCAAGATCATTGTTATCTTTCTGAGGTTCTGCATTCTTCTCAAGTAGTTCAACAACCTGTTCAGACAGTGCCTTTAGTTTCCCTTCTAGTTCCTGGATTTTGATTTAAAGAGTGTTGATATGTTTCTTCAACTTTCCATTCTCGACTTGAAGCTATACTATCTCAGCTATGGATATCTCCAACTTGTCAAACGTTTCTTCATAGAGATTGTTGAGTTTGCTAGTGCTCTCTTCCTGTTCCCTGCTGGTAAGAGAATGCACCATATTAGAGGAAACCATATTGATAGGGTTGATAGATATACCTGAATCCTGTTCATCATCGCTGTCTGAATCCCATGTACCGACAAGTGCTACTCCATAGTCTGGATCATTGTCACTTGTTTCCTTTTCATCCTCGGAGTCACTGAGTGTTACTTGATACGATTTCTTTGATTCCTTTCGTCTGAGATTGGTACAGTCTTTTCTTACATGACCTCTTCCACCACATTCATCGAAAATAATTTCTTTGTCATCTTCAGATTTAGATTGTTTAGATATATTTCTGTCGAATGACTTAGAGTTCTTTGAATGGAGTTTGGAGTTCGACCTCACGGCATTTTTTTTCATGGAGGTGCTGAATCAGGTTCTAAGATTCTTTAAGATTTGGTTCAACCTCTTGGACAACATAGCGAGTTCTTCCTCGTCACTATAGTTGCCAGAATCTTCTGGAGATGTATCATCAACTTCATTAGTCACAGTTTTGAAAGCAACAGTTTTGTTTTTGCCCCTGGGACAGTGATCCATTGCCCAGGATTGTAGGATTCCCATCAACTCGTCAACCTCTAGTTTATCAAAGTCCTTATATAGTTCAAGAGCAGCCACCTTTGCATTAAACCTTTCTGGAAGCGTCCCGATGATTTTACCTACAATATCCTGCTGAGAATACTCTTTGCCAAGCTGAAGAGCTTGGTTGGTTAGATCACGAATATGACTAATGTATTGACCAACAGATTCATTATCATCCATGGTAATTCTATGAAATTGAGCATCAAGAGTAATGATTCAAGATTTCTTTATCGGTGCCATACCCTCATAGGTATTGGCTAAAGTAGTCCAGACGTGTAACCTGTAAACTAGTCCGTTTAGTAGGATAACCTGTAAACTAGTCCTGCACACTAGTCCAAACACCTTTCGTGGACACATTCAATTTTAAGATTAATAAGCAGCGGAAAGTAATTAACTGAATAAAGCAATAAACAAACTCAGGGATTTGTTGACCCAGTTCGGCCTACGCCTACGTCTGGGGATACCAATCCAGGAGATTTCACTAAGTGTTTTTACAATGATCCAAGATCAAAATATTAGTGAATAATCCACCAAACTCCAATCTCCAAGCAGTTCAATTGTCGAACCAAAACACTCCCTTGTCTTGGTGAAGATCTCCCCGACCTTTCTCCAATTCCTTGAAGACTCCTCCTTCAAGTTACCCTTGGCCGAAACCTATTTGTGGATTCTCCTTCCAGAGTTGTTTCGGTTCAAGCACGTGTGTTGACGACTCCTTGGTTGCTTTGATTGAATTCATCAATGTCAATCAAAGTCACTGTAGCACAATATCGACCCAATCACCAAAGGCCGTGTTGGTCGAATAACTTCCTTCAATTTAATGTAATCCCGAACACAGGAAGGATGTTTTTGTTTCTCACTCACGAATACTTCAAAGGCTCAAGAGAAAAATGAATTCCAAAGTCATGCATGTCCACTCCTTGGCATAAGCATTTGAAGTGATTGAGATCTCCATTTTAAGGTAAGATATTATTTCCATAAATCTTCCTTCCTTAGAATGGAGTTGCCCGGAATAAGAGATATTATTGCTTCAATCCTTGAACACGATCCGGGCAAGAGATCAGCTGACCGTTGAGGATGATTCCATTACAGATTCGCCAGCTTCTCCTTCCATAGATTGTTTGCCAGATGAAAGAGTAGTTGGTCCAACGAAGTAGTCCAGACATCGGTTGTGAACACATTTGCTCAAAACTGGTTCCCAACAGTTCCTTTTAAAGAAAACGAAACCAATGAATAAATGTGACAGATCAATCTTTTTAGCATTGTTATATATACATAGAGTATATAATTGTACTAATCATACATTCGCAGCATGACGAGACGAAAATGCCCCTTTCGCTATAAGAATATACTACTTCCTCTATTCTCATATAAGTGAGTCATTTGCATATTAGTAACTATTTATTGAATAATTTTGGTTAATTTTTTTAACATTTTTATATAAGAAAAAACATAGTCATGTAAGATCTTGTTAGATTCTTCTGATCACGTAGTATATATTAGAATATTAAATTTTTATAATTTTTACTTATATACAATTTGAGTTATAAACATTTAAAAATTATCTTGAATTACGTGAAATGCAGAAGTGGAGCACTTATATGACACATATACCAAATTCATTACCTACTAGATTTGGCAGCTAAACTATTTTTTTCTTGTAGTGTATCTGCTTTTTATATTTATGAAAATGCCAATATACTTATTTATAAAAATGCCCCCCCCCCTCCCCCCTCTTAATTTGTTTTTCCTTTTCCTTTTCCTTTCTTTATTATTTATTTATTTATTTCCCAAAATAACTTTTGATTTATTTATATGCCATTCGTAAATGAGGAAAATAAAATTTATTTTCAGTGAAATCTTTAATAAGTATACTAAACATTTTATACACTTTATATATATATATATATATATATATATAATATTTTTATCTTTAACACTTGTGGCAATTTTGCATGTACGCGCAGACTATAATCTAATTATAAAAATTATTGTGGAATTCGATTCTCTAGATAATACTCCCTCCGTCCCACTTAACATGTCTTATTTTATTTCTGCACACAATCTAATGCACATTTTCAATCATTAATATCTCAAAATATGTACAAAAGAATTAAATGAAATATATATTCTAAAACTACATGATTTTACGATTCTAACAAGACCCAACTCGACTATTTTTTTTTTCAAATATATACTTGCGATAACGTTGAGTCAAAGTTAAACAATGAACAATGCCAAAGAGTCAAACAGGACAAGTATATTGAGACGAAGGGAGTATTATATTATGCGGATGTTTGACGTTATGCATAAATATAATTAATGCCATGAAGACTATTGTATCGACAAAGAAAAAAACACATACTACATTTGTAATCTCAACATTTTGCATGGCTTTGTTAAAAATGCCTATAAATGCACTTATATATAGGCTTGTTGAATTGAAAAGTACTAGTATTGAACAAGTTGAATTCCATACACATTAATTTGCTAGTCAGTGTCCCTGATTTGTCTTGTACTTCGAATCCGATTTACGGTGCATATGCAGAATGTTCGGAAAGTAGGATTACGTGATGTAAGAGTGAGATTATGTAATAGTTGAAAGTGCCATCATAAAATTATAACCGGGCATCATCCTCATAAACATCATAAAATCCACCCGAGACATTACACTCTCACTTTTGCTATCACAAAACCGACTCAAGGCAGTACATGTACATTTCTGTATGTCAAAAATCTGCACAACAACGGAACTTCTTTCACGCTTTATATATGCGTATTGAAACAACTACTAGCCAGTTGATTATACATATTTTCAACGACTACTATATTCACTTTTAACAATCATTACGATTCCCCTTTAGTATTTTTTTTTTCGTTCACAACAATAAATAAATGTAGCAATGAGGCAATTCCGGTTAATGGGTTGCGTTATGAGAGGAAGTTGGCGACTTCTCCTCATTGTTTGATTTGTGGGGTGTCAGTTGAGGATTGGCAACATGCACTGTTCATGTGTCCCTGGGCTTCGAGTGTTCGGAGTAGTTTAGGTTTGCAGGAGGTTCTTGATGTTAATGGCATGCCGGATGGGATGGCGAAGTGGTGGCTACAGTGGGTGACTGTCGCTATTGGTGCGTCTTTTGTTGCGGCCTTGTGGGTGGTGTGGTGCGAGCGCAACAAGCGTGTATTTAAGGGTTGTGGATCTCGGATGGAGCGGTTGTTGTCTCAAAGCCGGTGGCTAGCGGAGGTGTTGAAACGAAATGCAGTTAAATGTAGTCCGGGTCGTCCGATTGTTTATGTCCGGTGGGGGGAGGAGGATGTTGAGGGCGTGGTCCTTCATATGGATGGGTGTGTGTTGATAGATGAGCTGCAGTCCGGGTTTGCGGCTTTTCTTCGGACGGTGGATGGAGGATTCATTGGGGCCTGTGGTGGGCAAAGGGGGAAAGTGGAGCTGGTGGCGCTAAAGGAGGGTCTTCGCTTTGCTTCGTTGCAGGGAGCTGTTGGAGTCCGTGTGTATTCGGACTCGATGGAGGCCATTCGATTGATCAATGATGGTGCTTCTTCGTGTCACAAGTATTGGCTGCTGATCAGGGCTGCTCGGGAGAAGCTTCAGGCCTTGGGCGGGTTGCTCAAGCAATTGTTCAGGGAAGGGAATCAGGTGGCGGATGAATTGGCTAGGAAGTCTGCATTGGAAGAGGCTTTTTATACCACTTGGGCGTTTCCGCCGGATGAGTGCGTGGACAAGCTTGCCACAGATGCTTCGGGGTTATTGTTTTGTCGTTTTTAGTTTGAGCTTCGTGTTGTTTGTTTTGTGAGTTTGGTTTTTGTTTCCTGTTTTTCCTTTTCTTTTCTTTTTTTTTTTTCCTTTCGCCAGCCTTCTCAGGTTTGTCATTAAAAAAAATGATGGTTGACCCTTAGGATTGCCAACTTTGTCCACGTGGCAAGATTTGAGTAATTTGGAGTATGAATTTAATATATTTATTATTTTATTATAAATATATGTATATATAATATGCGGATGAATTTAAAGGGTTGGCAACCTAAGTATTAGCCAATGTAATTACTTCTCTAAATAAAATATATGAAGTATAATAAACAATGTTAGTTTGTACAAAGAGGAATCGGAGCCGTACGTGGAATTAATTGAATAAATTAAAAAAATACTTCCTCTATTTTCTTTTCTTTTATTTTCTAGAACCCACTGTGTGTACGCAGTCGAATGCATATTTTAAATCATTAATATCTCAAGTTCGGTATAAATAAAAATTCTAAAAGTTCGATATTTAAAAACTACAAAACAAAATGAATCTAAAAAGATCCCACTTGGTCATATTTTAACTTATATAACTATGATAAAACTTTAAATTAAAGTGTGTGTGTGTGAATGGTGTAAAGAATGCATATGTGGCTATTATTTAAAAACAGAGAAAGTACATAACAAAACAACAATTGACTAAGCAACCAAACACAGTTGGCTTGAGCAGTATGTGTTTCTGATAGTTTAAGCAAAGGTCTCGTGTTCGAGTCTTTACATATGCAGAATTCTGTTTTGGGAGAGATAACTCTTGAATTTTCACCCGATCCTCGAGGGATTTGTCTTTCTCCAATGAGGCTTGATGATACACTAATATTAAAAAAGAAAAAAACAATTAGTTGAGGCAGACAATTACTTTTATTGCAGTAATTACTTATTGGCAACATTTTAAAAAGTACAACAAATTGAATAGCTAGTCAAAATTTTAAATTATAGAAGTACATATGATCACCAATCGAGTCACGACTCATGATTCTTTCACCACACCGTACCCAACTTGGAATTTAAATATTGATAAAAGCATTCAATCTCGAATATTCCTCCCCCTTAAGGCCTATACCAAAAAATAAAAATAAAATTGCCAAATTTCTTCAATGTGAATGCTTCATTATCAGAATATTCCCACAAGTTTGTTCATTTTTGTCACAATTTATCCACGGCCTAATTAAGATGCACTTACTATTAATTAGTTAGATTTATTTGTTGACGTGCTAATCTGATCTCATTAAATGCATAAACCGTTTTACTTGGTGGAAGCTTATTGAATATAAATTATAAAGAAAAAAATCAAAAAGAGAGATAAAATTGTTGGGATTTAATGTTAAAAAGATTTATATATTAAATCAAGCTCAAATGAGTACATTCTTCCGCCCCTATCTCTCTTCTTTATCCATTTGTAATTTGTGTGGTGTGGTATGGACTCCCACCACATTTTTTCTGACTTCGGCTCTTAAAAAAAAAAAAAAAAGATGAGTACATTTTTACAAGATGATGGAATAGATTTAAATGAGTACCATTTTACAATATAATGGAATGGATTTAATTTATAAGAGCTACTTTGGAATATTTTTTATTTTTATTTTTCATATATATATTTGCTTGATATCAATGAAATTAAAATATTTTTCAGATTAGGGTTAATAAATTTGTCGAGGTGGAGCTTTATCTATTGGTCAAGCATAGGCGGATCCACTTACAACTCTATGGTGGCACGTGATACCACTCAAATTGATAAAATTATTATTTTAAGCTAAAAATATTTTTGATCCATCACTTTTCTGATACCACTTAAAAAAAAATTCTTGATCCGCCGCTTCAAGTCCATTTGAGTTTGAATCACCACTTGACTCCATCCATGATCCATCACCTTTATTATTATTATTTTCAAAATTTATGTTGTATATATTGAGTTTTCATTATCTCTTTTGTCGACGTCGAGCGCCCAATTGAAAAGAGAAAAAAAAATTGTGTGTATTATTTATGATAATATACAAACTTATGCGCCAGTTATGAATGGGTAACAAGTTAGAGGATGAGTTGAGCAATTTCCAGGCTTATACTACTATAAATACCCTACCCCTACTCGTCTCTCCTCATTCATCCCATTCCCACTGTGTACCCTTTACATACCTTTATATATCATCTTCTTTCTAGCTCATCTGATCTGATTCCCCATTTCCATCAATTGGAGCTCCAATGGCGGCCAATTTCGATGTCCGAGTTCCATCTTTCACCTCAGCGCCACCTCCACCCCTACCCCCACCTAAATTTGCTCTTCCAGTGGATTCGGAGCACAAAGCCAAAACCCTAAAACTGCTCTCCTTCGCACAACCCCACATGAGAGCCTTCCACCTTTCGTGGATCTCTTTCTTCGCCTGTTTCGTCTCCACATTCGCCGCCGCCCCTCTCGTCCCAATCATCCGGGACAATCTCGATCTCACCCGCGCCGACATCGGCAACGCCGGCGTCGCCTCCGTTTCCGGGAGCATTCTCTCCCGCCTCGTCATGGGCGTCATCTGCGATCTCATCGGCCCGCGCTACGGCTGCGCGGTCCTCAATCTGCTCACCGCGCCGGTCGTCTTCTCCACGGCGTTTATTTCATCCGCCGAGGGTTACGTCGCCGTGAGGTTCATGATAGGGTTCTCCCTGGCGACGTTCGTGTCGTGCCAGTACTGGACGAGCATAATGTTCACGAGCTCAATCATCGGGACGGTGAACGGGTTCGCCGGCGGGTGGGGGGACATGGGAGGAGGCGTCACGCAGCTGATGATGCCTTTTCTTTACCATTTGATTAAAATTTCAGGGGCGACTCCTTTCACGGCCTGGAGGATTGCGTTTATGATCCCTGGATGGTTACATGTCATTGTTGGGATTATGGTGTTGAGTCTTGGGCAGGACATGCCTGATGGGAACCTCAGCACGTTGCAGAAGAGCGGTGATGTTGCCAAGGATAAGTTCTCTAAGGTATGGAACTAACTTCGACTCTGGGTTATCCATGATGTAATAAGTACAGTAATAACGAACATTCATCATAACAATTAGTTGATTAACTTCAGGTATTGAAGCATGCTGTGATAAACTACAGAACATGGATCTTTTTCCTTCTCTACGGATTCTCAATGGGAGTTGAGCTCTGCATCAACAATATTATAGCTGAATATTTCTACGACAGGTTAGGTCTACTCCAAATAATTGCTATTCAGTCTATATTTAGTAGAGTACCATTTATAAATTTCACAATTAAAGGCGTGGGGACTAATTTTGCAAACAAGTAGTCAACTTACAAAGTCACAATAATAAATTTACAATGAATTTGTGTAGTCTATACTCTATCACAAGAAAAAAAAAAAATTTGCTATTAGTGGGAAAAATTTTTTGGATTTTGCAATATTTTTTATTTTCTACTCCGATCCTAATGGATGACAATGAGGCATGTCCCTCAAGACCTAACTCGATGCTCAGATTCGATTCGGTTCACGATTTTGCCACTTTCAGGGATGGAAAAGAGTCGGTTTTAGATCCATTTTTATAAGAAGCAAGACTAAGCTCGGGTGTGACTCGATTCTGAGCCGGCATAGCACTATTTTTGTTGTATATCTATTTATACTTATTTACTAATCTTCATCATCAGGTTCAACCTGAAATTACACACGGCGGGGGTCATTGCGGCCACCTTCGGCATGGCGAATTTTGTGGCTCGGCCGTTGGGGGGATACGCCTCGGACAAGGCCTCGAAGCGATTTGGGATGAGGGGTAGGCTATGGATTCTGTGGATCGTCCAGACCATGGGAGGGGTTTTCTGCATATGGCTGGGGCGTGCAAATTCCCTCTCCACAGCTATAACGTCTATGATCCTTTTCTCAATTGGTGCCCAGGCCGCCTGCGGCGCAACCTACGGCATCATCCCCTTTGTTTCCCGGCGGTCGCTGGGGCTGATTTCCGGCTTGACAGGCGCTGGAGGGAACTTCGGAGGTGGATTGACGCAGTTGGCTTTCTTCTCGACGACAAGGTTCTCGACGGCGACAGGGCTGACGTACATGGGGATACTAGCGGTGGCCTGCACAATTCCTGTGGCGTTTGTGCACTTCCCGCAGTGGGGGAGCATGTTCCTGCCGCCGACGAAGCGCGGGGAGGACGGTGAAGAGTGGTACTACTCGTCGGAGTGGAGTGAGGCGGAGAAGGCAAAGGGATTGCACCTTGGGAGCGCAAAGTTCGCGGAGAATAGCCGGTCGGAGCGTGGGAAGCGGCCGGAGATTTTGTCGGCGGTGACTCCGCCGGCGTATTCAACCCCGGCACATGTTTAGTTAGTTTGAAATTATAATTAAGTATAGTATATTTTACTATGTTTGTAATAAGTCCCACTACTTGGAATTCTGACCAAAATTTAGTGAGTATGCACGAGAAGGAATAGGGAATCCTTCCTTAGACAAATACTGTTGGAAATGTCATGTAGTATGTATTTTACTAAAAATATACTCTAGATGGTAAAGTGATTCCAATATTCGAATTTGTCAACAAGTTATGTATTAGTATTAGTACTAGTAGTGTTTTGTTGGCTTTGAGCCCCAATATAACTATTTTTTTAAAAAAAAAAAAAGTAATAGTGGAGTAATAATATATAAATATGGATCATGGTGGAAAGAAGTAAACTAATTTCTCATTCGATTTAAAAGGTAAAGTGGATATTCAGGAGTGAAAGGATTCGTTGGCAAATAGCGGATTCAAGAAGCATATTGTGAGACATAATGGCTTATGGGCTATGACAATGCTTAATTAATTATAAGGAAACAAGAAGCAATTTTTATTATTTTTTTTTCCGTAACAAGTGAGAAACAAGAAGCAATTAAAACTGGTGCAAAAATAGGTATAAAAGGTGAATAGTTATGCAACACCAAACTTATTTTGGGGCGGTGGGAGTAGTAACATTTTTATTGAGACCAGAAGCATCATACTTTTGTTGCTATTGCCAAATTAAATGCCAATTAATTCCTATATAGGCAAATTAATGCGCATTGCCATACAACTCCAAGGCAACGAAACTGATTATTGATCATGTCGTCGTTGCTAAAACTTACTACTATAGGAGTATTAAATAAATAAAAAAAAAAAGTTGTGTTGTTGTTAACATGTTTAATCTTAAACCTTTTATAGCATGATTTTAAATCATGTTACATGAAGTATATAGTATATGTAGACTATGGGTGATTAATGAATAGAACTACTTGAATTCGACTCTGGACTCATATCGGAAAAAAAACTTGTTATATCGAAAAATTTGAATCGAGTTGAGTATTCAATTGAGAATCGAGCTCGAGTACAACGTTATGATACTCGTCGAGTACTTGACTCTTTTTTCTTTTCTTTTTTAATATATGTTATAATTTTATTTGTTTAATTCTTATGGTTTTTATTTATTGTCCACTTTTACTTTGATCTGTTTTACTTGCCCATTTTATCTTTAACAGAAAAGAAAATATGTCTCTTATTTTAAAATATCTTAAAAATGAAAATGACCACTATTTAAAAAACAACAGGGTATATTTTTTTAAAAAAAAATTATATTTGTTCTATGTTATTTTACAGTAACTATTCAAATATTTAAATATGAAAGTGAATCAGATTTTTACATAGTTCAAAATTTAAAATCAACGTACAAATGTCAAAAAATAATATAAAAATTATTCAAACTCAAACTACTCGAGCTCGAGTTCGAGAAAAGGCAAAAAACATAAAAAAACTCGAGCTCAAACTCGAGTCATCGAGTTCGAGCTCAAGCTAAAGCTCAGCTCGAGTAGCTCCACGAAGCGATTGAGTCAAACTCGAGTATAGCACTAAATTGTAAAGCAGTGTAGTGATTAGAAAAACTAGAAGAAAAAAAAAAAGTCAAAGAAGTGAATACTTGTTTATAAGAATGGTAATGCATGTGCAGCTGATCAAGATTCGTGACCATAAGTACGGAACTACGGAAATTACTACAACGAAAGGCTATCAAAAGTCATTGCAGCAGCCGCAGCAGCATTGAATTGCATGTGGACAGACAGTGGACTTTTATTGCAATTTTGTATATTCATATATAGTATCATGCAGTAGTATATGATGACAGTTAGCTGACTCATTCCACTTTTGTATTCAGCACTTAACTGCTACACCAGACTTCTTTTCAAAATAATTACTCTCTCGCTCTATTTTGTTTATATTATAAGCCCTTTTATGGAAACGAAATAGTAGTAAAATCTATCAAACAAGAAGCTTATAAACTTGTTTTTGAAATAAAATCCATCAACCAGTCGCAGAACCAGGATTTGAATCCAGAGTGTGTGGAAATTTAAATAAAATTAAAATATTATGCAACAATAATAGGAAAAAAAAAACCCTAATGATCTCATAATTTTGTTATTTTTCCCGTACATCCCATAAAAAATGAATTAATCCAATACATCCGGTAACTATTCTAATTTTCGCCCAATCCCCCACCCATACCCATAATGATGATTAATGCTGACATGACAACGGATTAATGCCCTAATGTGGTTGACGTGGCAGCACCATCCGATGTCACGTCACCATTAATCATCATTAAGAGTGGGTGTGATGAATTGAGCGAAAAATAACATAATTACTGGATGGATTGGGCTAATTCATTTTTTATGAGATTGGTTTGGGAAAACGAACAAAATTATGGAACTGTTAGAGTTTTTTTCCAACAATAATCAAACTACATTTTTTTTATCATTCAAAATTTAGGATATTGTTTAGTACAAAATAAGAATATAAACCAATAATAGTTAAAAAATTCCACCAACAACAGTTGAGTTGGCTTGAGTAGAATGGGTTCTAATCCTTAAGCAATGTTTTGAATTCGAGCAATGTGTATGCAAAAAAATTGCTTTAGGATCATGTGGAAGAAAACCCAAAATTGAAGTTTTTTTTTCCCATAAAGAAAAAAGAAAAAAAGAAAAGTGAGGGGCATCAGGTGACCACCCTGACGCGATAGTAATTCCGCCACTGCATCCAACAAAGATCAGGGCTCCATAAACGATCACTTCCCACGAAGTTTCATTTTGTATATACTATTCATTCAACTATATTTTTTCTATATAATTACAACAAAAAGTTAATTAAATTTTTGACATAATAATATAAAAAGTCTAAATTGGACACAATAAATGAGACAGTTGGAGTATTTCTTAATAACGAGGGAAGAAAAATTAGAAAATGAAGAAATAGGAAAAAAAAAATGAAACTATTATAGAAAATATCAGAATGTCCAGAACTTTTGAATTATAATTGATGGGATAGTGGGAAAAGTATTTCTTCGATCCACAAAAATAAACCTATTATTCTAGAATATACTTTAACATTTTAAAATATAAGTATAAATTTATATAATGTATATATTTTTAAAATTGTATAATTAAATGGCTATAATAATATTCCATTAAGCTACCAACAGCAGTTGACTTGAGTGGATGGGGGCTCTAGTCGCTTAAGCAATGTTTCGGGTTCGAACCTTGTGTTTGCAAAAAACTGCTTTGGGAGAGGCGTCTTTAATTGCCCTAGCAGATCCTCGAGGGATTATTCTTGGGTCCAATGTGGCCTGTGAATACCCTGTATTCACCTAAAAAAAAAATTCCATTAAGCTATTCTTTTTATTATATATATTAAACTTTACATTACAACTGAATAAAAATGAATAATAATTAAATAATAATATAAAAATTAAAGGTGCGTAAGGGAATGGGACATAAAGGATTAAATGAGTACTACTATTTTTCTTCCTTTTCAAACGCCACTTGGTTCATTTATTTATTTGTTAAATGGACGGCTTGCATTTTTTTCAAACGATTATGATCCGCTAATCAATGAAACTACGAAAGTGATGGCAGGCAATTATGTGGGAATTATTTTTAAATTTTTGTTGAACGTGGTGTTGGCTTTGAAATCGGCGATGGATACGCTCAGATTTGCTTTATTTAATATTTTTATTACATTTAAAGATAATAATTAAATCCTAGCTACTTTTAATTTATTAAGTTATAGTGTATGTTAGGGACGAGAACTTGTTTAAGCGGCAAAATTAAATCTTTGTCTTTCAATATTATGGTTTGGAGTTTCATATTCCCATTTGGCCCCTATCCATCTCCTTATCCGTTGATAATTTGTGTGGCATTGGTTCCTAACACGCTTTCTTTGGCTTCGGCTTTCAAAAAAAGTACTATATACGTGGTCTATGCTTTACCTGTATTTTTTAGTTTTAGGCAGTTTTAAGACAAAATATGAAAAAAGAAGTTAAAGAAATAAAATACGATAAACAATTGTTCAAAATTACCAAATACTGCTGCTTTGGGAGATGCAACCTTTCAATACACACCAGATCCTCGAAGGATTAGTCTTGAATCAAATTTGGCCTAGGCATACCCTATATACGCAAAAAAAAAAAAAAAGAATTACGTACCAAACACTGTTGGTCTGGGTGGTTTGATGTTCTAATAGCTTAAGTAAATATTACGAGTTCGAGCCTTTGTATATACAAAATTCTGGTTTAGGAGAGACAATCTTTCAATGTCCACCCGATACTCGAGGATTAGTATTGATTCCAATGAGACATGGATACTCTGTATTTCATCTAAAAAGAAAAATTGATCAGTATTTTAAGCTTTAGGCAGTTTTGTATTGCCTCCGTCTCATTATAATTGTTACGGGTTCACCTGCCACCTATGACGATACACATTTTTAATAGTTAATAATTTAAATTGTGTACAATAAAAAAAATTTAAAACAATTAATATTCTAAAACAAAAAGATTAGACAAATCTAACAAGATCTCACTTGACTATGTTTTTTCTTACATAATTATGATAAAAATTTGAATCAAACTTAAATAGTGAATAGTGCCGAAAAGTCAAATGTAACAAATTAAATGAGACGGAGGTAGTAATATAGTTTTTTTTTTGAGGAGCCATTGAAGGCCTGGAAGAGGTAGTAATATAGTTGGATTTGCGTGTGGAATGAGTATATATATAAAATTAAAATATACAGTAATTAGGAGAATATAAATACTGTATATAGGATAATAATAATAATAATAATAATAATAATAATAATAATAATAATAATAATAATAATAATAATAATAATAAAAGCCAAAATAGGGGTCAACTATATATATATGGGATGAAAAAGCACTCAACAGCTGCATATTATACTATACATTCATCGACAAGAAGTCAAGAATTGATATATATCTGCTACTATCTATAAGTACCTATAATAAGTACGGAAGCATATTTACAATTTAGTAGTAGTATTTAATTACATGTATAATAGAAAATAGAACACAAAAACAAACATGTTTGATCTATATTGTTGTTTAGCAATTCAGTTGTACAGAATGATGGATTAGAGTTAATAAGTAATGTTGCTGAAAATTTCAGGTATGGTATATTTGGTATTTGGAAATCCGAAGGATGATATGGCTAGAGAAAGTGATGAGTGCGCTACCATAAGTGATGTCTAACATATTTAGAGTGATGGTCATATACTAGGGGTTTCATCAACATGTTATGATATTTAATATGTTTATGATCATTGATGACCCCCAAGTGGGGGTCATCATAAAAAAAAAATAATAAATAAAAATAAAAATAATGTCAAAATAATTAAAAAACCATGACATGACTTAAGTTGGATAGCCAACCTCAAGGTCATGGAAGGGCTTCCAATTATATAATGTCAAGTGGCGTTATATGATTGGATGATAAATAAATATTGATTTCTATTAATTTTTATTATATTCTTTTTAATATTTACTATAAGGTTAAGGGTTTATTTTATAATCTAGTTTTTAAATTTTATTTACCATTAAATAAAATTAAGTATATAATTTTAGTATAAAAATAATTATGAATGTACATACAAAACAAGGATTTGATACCCAATAATTATGAATATGCATAAATAAGTTTGATGTCACAAGTTTTGCCAAAGATCATTTTTTTAGAAAACAAAAAAATAATATGTATTTAAAAAAGAAGGTAAAATTAAATTAAATTAGAATTGAGTTGGGTTGGGTTGGGTTATTGATAGTAGTAGAATTTAATTTGGTTGTGGGTTGTGTACGTGGAGGAGAGGGAAATTAACATTATATTGAAAGGTTGGGTTGGGTTGGGTCATGAATGACCATAGTCTAAGAGAAGGTGTACATTGTCAACCGGTTTTGTGAGGAATACACACCCATGCAAATCTATTAAATATGGACGGTCATAGGGGTGGAAATAAGCTAGGCCGGGCTAGGCCCATGCTTATACGGCCTGGGCCTACGTCGATTTTCATAGGCCCGAGCTTGGCCTATTATCTTTTATAGGCCTATGTTATAGGCCTAAATCTGGTCTGTTTATTTAAATAGGCCAATCTCTAAGCCTTTTAAAAGCCTGATTAGGCCTATTTCAGAAATAAGTATAAATATTTTTTTTATATATATCCCGATGTCATCATAAGATTAGAAGACATAATTTGTTCACTTGGGCAAGTTTTCATCCAAAACTATTTATATACGAGAAAAAACTCATAAATATTTTGAAAATCTATATAAGATCAAATTAATAATTACTTTTACATAATACTCCATAATACTAATAATACGACATATTCCTATGTCATAAATATAAATAGACTAATAATATAATAAATAGGCCGGCCTGGTAGGCCTAAAAGATAAATAAAGCCTGGCATGGTCTGGCCTTCGGTAGGCAAGGCCATAGGCCCCTGTCGGGTTGCCCGGCCTATTCCCACCCATATGGACAATCGATCTTAAACCTAATCAAGAAAATCATTAGTTTATTGAAGTTGGAATATGCATCATTTTTCATAGCGTATCCATCGTTCCACCATGGGCATCATTTTTTCATGCTCTCTTATCACCACAACAGGTGCCATTGTGGCAGCACCAAAACCACGCCTGTTGTTTAGAAACCGATTGATGTTCATGTCGTCGTTTCTAAAAGTTACTACTATATTGTTGTCTCGGAAAAAAATAGTGTTATTGTTTTTTTGTTTTTTTGCTATACCGGGTATCCCATGTCACATTAGGCCTAGAACTAATCCCTCAAGTATTTGGTGGGTATTAAAGGTTTGTTTCTCCCAAAGCATACACAAACGCCCAAACACGAGATATTTACTTAAACTGCCAGAGCCTCATACTACTCATGCCAATTTTTTATTTTTATTTTTTGGGTAAGCCAATTCAATAACCGGATAAAGCCAATTTTTATTTTTTATACAACTTGAGTTATTAATAATTTAAAATATAAATTAAATTACATGGGATGTGGGTACTTAATAAATAAAAAATGTAAGGAATATTTGTGTCCACCAGTGATTAGAAAAACAGAGAAAAAAAAAAGAAAAAGAAAAAAGTCAAAGTAGTGAATAAATTATTACAAGTATAGTAGTAATGCATGTGCAGCTGATCAAGATTCGTGACAATAAGTACGGATAATTATACAATGAAAGGCTATCAAAAGTCAATGCAGCATGCATGCG
Organism: Hygrophila difformis; assembly: GCA_030278955.1. Taxonomy (NCBI): domain Eukaryota; kingdom Viridiplantae; phylum Streptophyta; class Magnoliopsida; order Lamiales; family Acanthaceae; genus Hygrophila; species Hygrophila difformis. Next base: position 16,084,146 of record JAOANR010000001.1, read on the forward strand.
GACAGAGTGGACTTTATTGCAATTTGCATAAAATGACATATAAATGTGTGATATTTAAGAGATGTTTGGGAGTCAGCGGATCCGCTAGCAGATAGCAGATTCGGAGAGAGAATTGTGAGAGAATATGCTCTTCTAATCCGCTATATGCTACCTAATATGCTAACATCCAAACATACTCTTAGTAAGTAGTGGCATACTGACTGATTAATGAAATATGTATGGTTGGTGTTAATGAGATAGGTGTTGTGTATTAATAGTGTTTGAGCTATATAAAAATACTCAGCACATACAAAACACAATTTCAGTACTTCAACCGCTGCTGATTCGATTCTCAAACCAAATGAATATATATTTTTTTAATGAGCCATTGAAAGGCTGAGAAAGAGGTATGAGAGCCCATGCCATTGAATATATTAATATCATATATGATGACAGTTACTCAGTTAGCTGACTAATTCCACTTTTGTATTATTTACTTAACTGCTACAAAACACTTCTATTCAAAATACTTAAAATACGCAGTATATATATATATATATATATATTTTTGTTTATAAGCCCTTAGCTTTTATTAGAAACAATTAGTAAAATCGGAGGAGATAGGGTGCAGGTGGATGCATCTACAGTCACCCTTTTTTTTTGATGTGAGAATGATGTTGTGTGATGGATAAAATTGTGCATTTTGTGTAATGGGAGAAATCATTTGTGTGATAAGAAAATACTTGATGGGAGAAGTGTTTTGTGCGATGCAAGATATGCTTTTTGTGATGTTTGTATATACATATTGATACAGAGGTTGTACCATAATCGGATTGATCAGTAAAATCTATCAAACAAGAAACTTATGGGGGTGTGTTCAATTAAGATTCTATAAGATTTTTTTTTTGGACTTTGAAAGTTTTAATGTATTAATTTATATTTTAAAAGTCTTTAAAAATATAGAGGTTACAGATTTAAAAAAGTTTTTAAAAATATAGAGGTATTCAATATATATTTTAAAAAGTCTTTTAAAATTTTGAGGTATTCAACCGTTTATGGATTTTAATTCTTCATATATTTTAATGGATTCTCTTTAAATAAAATATAACTATACAAGATCCTTCCAAACAATCAAAATTTTTTACGGATTCTATACAAGTCAGCGAAACTCTACATAGAGTCTATACAAAATCAATCAATTCTACCTGAAGTCCATGGACTTTTTAAATACAACTTCTTTTTAAATTTAATAAAAATCTTAATCGAATACAACCCCTTAATTATAAACTTTTTTGATAAAAACTATCCAACAAGGATCTATAGCGCTTCATTTCAAACGATCGATCAGTTCCCATGAAGTTTCATTTTGTATGTATACATATGATCATATATATGGAGTACTATTTTGATACTTCCTAATACTAATACTTTCATTTTCTTTTCTCTATTTTTTCCTTCCACCGAAAAAAAATAAACCTATCTATTTAGGGTCTGTTTTGCATATAGAGTTGTAGCTGCGAGTGCAGCTGTAGAAAGTTGTAGTTGTTGGAAGCTGTAGCTGTCAGTTCTTGCATAAGTGTTCGGTAGAAGTAGCTGTAGCCGTCATAAATTGTAATTTGAAGAGAAAAATTAACTAAATTGAAAAGTAGCTTTCAAAATCTTACAAAAATTACTCAGTGTAGCTTCTTATTGTAGAGCTTCTCAGAGCTGCAATTCACAGCTAAAGCCTTTAAAAACTAAGTTGCAAAACGGGCTATTGTTTTGATATAAAATCTAAAGCTCCTCAAAGCTCCCAAAGCTTCCAAAAGTTGCGTGCAAAACAGACCCTTATATTGGAACATAAATAAATTTTTTTTGCTTCACGGAACATAAATAAATTTTAATACACTTTAATATTTTAAAATATAAGTATAAATTATAGTATAAATTAAAATTGTATAATTAAATGAATATAACAATATTAAATATTTTTCATTTTAAATTTGTAGAACTGAATTAAAAATAAATAATAAAATAATAACATAAAAAATTAAAGGCGTTTAATGAGACGACAGAAGGAGCACTATTTTTTCCACATTTCGGCAAGAAATGCGCCACTTGGTTCATTTATTTATTTCTTAAATGGACCGGTTGTATTTTTTCAAGAAACGCTTATTTATAGGGTTGAAATGGATCCATTAGTTAATGAAACTAAAGTGATGGCATGACATTCGCACTAGGGGTGGGAATAGAACAGGCTACCCGATAGGGATTTATGGCCTACTGCCTAGCCTACCGAAGTTTAGGTCAGGTAAGGCTTTTTTTGTAAACATGCTAGGCTTAGGCTAATTTAAAAGCTTATTTAGCTCAATTGGCCTAGGTCATGCTTAATTAAAAGCATTTTAGGCGTACCAGACCGACCTATTTATCATATTATTAGTCTATTTATGTTTATTACATAGGAATATGTTGTATTATTAGTATTATATATTATGTAAAAGTAATTATTAATTTGATCTTATATAGATTTTTAAAATATTTATGAGTTTTTTCTGGTATATAAATAGTTCAACCCCGTATATAAATAGTTTTGGATGAAAACTTGCCTAATTGAACAAATTATGTCTTCCAACTTTATGAATATATATATAAAAAAAATTAAACTTATTTCTAAAATAGGCTTAATTAGGCTTTTAAAAGGCTTAAAAGCTGACCAATTTAAACAAATAGGCCAGGCCTATAAATGTTAACCAAGAATTTTGATGATAGATAATGATGAAGATGATTACAAGGATTTTGGAAGAATTACAGGAAACTTAATAAAACTGTAAAGTAAATGAAAATTGCAGAATTGAAGAACAGGAAAGAAATTATGCAGAAAGGAAAATGGTGCAGGAAATAATAATAATGCGATTCCTCTTGGGGTTTGTCATGTTCACTGGAGTGTGTCTCTTCATCCTTTTATAGAGAGTGAGATGACACCCTTCGTGATTCTCTTCCCTTGATGGCGCGCTCGATTTTCTCCTTGGATTAGGTGACGGCGCCGTCCTGCATTAATGTCGCCGCTGAGACGCGATTTTCTCTTAACTTATGGTGACACCTACGGGCGCCTGTGTAGAGGCATGGCGGCTCGAGGATTGGCAGCTGGGAGAGGGTTGGTGGCCTGTGGTTACTTCCCTGTCGCCCCGAATTATGGTGCAGCTTCTCCCCACTTGGTCATCATCCGGATAAATTTTGGATTGGACCGAGCCTTGAAAAATGGATTGGGCTAATTTTACTGGGCTTAATAAATTGGATCGGGCCTCTCGAAAATGGATTGGGCTAAATTTACTGGGCCTAATAAATTAATTTATTGGGCCTAAAATATTATGATTAACATATGTCCCCTCCCGCAATTTGTCTGATTAGCATTTTAAGACAAATCTGCGCGTTTGAATCTTAAGCCTGGCCCATTAGGCTCATTCCAAAAACCTACTGGCTTCTATAAAAGGCCACTTCTTCCCCTTAGGTAAAAAATTTTAGGCATTTCTTCAAATTTCCTTTTTCCTTTCTCTCCACCGCTGTCGCCTTGTGCTTCCTTAGCCTCCGTCGTCGTTCGAAGAAACAACAGAAGGAGATCGCCGGGAGGCGTCATCGCCGCCCTTGTCCTGTGATCGCCGCTAGCAGCCGGACGTCGCCATCTGTCGTCGAGGCCGCCAGCCCCTGGCACGCCGCCAGCCTCCCCATGGAGCGCCGCCAGCACCCGCGGCCGCCAGCCTAGTCGCTGCCAGCTCGAGCCCGAGCGCTGTCAACCTCTCGCCAGCCGCCAGCGTCGGTCCTGCCGCTGCCAGCGTCCTCGCCGCCAGCCATCCTCGAGGCCGCCAACTTGTTCGAGCACCGCCAAGTCTCCCAAGTGCCACCAACTACTAGCTCGAACGCCGCCATCGTCGTCTCGCCGCCAGCGATCGCCCGCCGCCAGCCTTGCCAGCCGCCAACCCAGGCTGCGCCGCCAGCATCCAACCTCTGCCAACTTCGAGCCCGAGCGCCGCCAACACATCCTCCGCCGCCAAGCTGCCAAGCCCGAGCGCCGCCAAGTTGTGCCGGCCGCCAACTCCTGCATCGAGCGCCGCCACCTTCTGCATCGCCGCCAGCCATCTTTGAGGCTGCCAGCCCTGACTCGCCACCGACCATCCTTGGAGCGCCGCCAACCGAGCAAGGCTGCCAGCCTCCACGCAGCTCGAGGACGCCACCAACCAAGGTCACCGCTGCCAGCCGGATCTCGCCACTAGGCGGGGGTCGCTGCCGCCAGCCAGAAACCGCCGCCAGTTCGGAGCCTGCTGCCATCCCTGTTCGCTCGCCACATGGATCAGGTTAGCTCATTGTCCCTTTTATCCTGTTATTCTTTAATTTTGAGACTACTGATTGGCGTTTATGTGGATTACCTGAGTCGCATGTGTTAGATGATTTTATGCATTATTAGGTGTAGATGCTTCTATCTAATCTTGATACTTTAAATTGTATACAACTGAATAGTTGGGATTTTGTATGCTGGGTAGATGTTAAGAGAATCTTGAATTTCATGCTAGGCTTGCTTGTAGTCTTGAATTGTATCCAACACTTGGAATTGTATCGAGGATTCTGAACTACATGCTAGGCAACTTGTCTCTTTTTGTCTGTGTGGATTTTTGTGCACTTAGATAAGTATTTTGATCTGTGTCTCCTTAAACACACCTTGAACATTGCTTGACTATTATTTCTTCTGTATGATTATGTATCTCTCAAACACGCATTGCATTTTTAACATAGAATTTAGCCGACATGACCACGCCAGCCGCCAGCCCTAGGCAGCCAATTGATCTGAGGCGGCTAACTGCTCCGGCCGCCAACTTCTGCCCAGGTCGCCAGTTCTAGGCCACCAACTTCTGCCCAGGCTGCCAGTTCCAGGCTGTCAGCTCCATCTGCTCAGGCCGCCAGCCCCAGGCTGCCAACTCCTGCTCAGGTTGCAAGCTCCAGGCTGCCAGCTCCATCTGCTCAGGCCGCCAGCTTCAAGCCGCCAACCTCTTCTCCGGCCGCCAGCTCCAGCTCTAGACCGACATCTATTCGAGATGCCACCGCAGGCCGCCAGCCGCCACTTTCACCAGGACAGGCCGCCATTCCATTGCCAGGCTTTGTTGCCTTGTCGTCTGGTGCCAAGGCTTTCCAGGTTTGTTCGTGCCTGCTTGTCTGTTCACTTTTTTATTTGTGAGTTCCTCTTACTAACATGAACAATTTTACAATAGGACATCGTGGCCAGAACTGCTCAGGCTGCTACTCATGTAGATACCACCAGGTCTCAGCCGCCATCCTCGTCTGTTCAGTCCGCCCAGGCCGCCACACAGGTTTGCCCAACTTAACTTGTGACATATATACTTATTCGTCCTCCTTTGCTCATGCTTCATGCTTCATATGTGCTTCGTAATAATGCAGATTGGTGAAGGGTTGCTCATTCCTGAATCAGATGATGAGGCCTATGATTTCGACCGCCCGGAGTCGGATCCTTTTTTACGTCCTTTTCATTGCACGAGTGCTCATGCAGATGAGACCCGGGAGTTTCTATCATGCACATGCCCGATTACTCAGGCTGCATTCAGTAGAGCCTTTGTTTAGCATACGAAGTCTATCCGGTCTCATCAGTCTGGCACCACTGCCCCTAGATCTAAGAAGACCAAGGTTCCCCGAACCGAAGATGGCCGGTATTTTGGAGAGATACGTTTTGTGGGTTCGTCGGATGGCAGGACATACATCTAATTGGCGTAGCTGGGGCATTGATGATGCCATCTCTTTATCTACCCAACCTATAGTGATGGATCACCGTCTCATTTATTACATCATGGGTTTCTGGAACTCTAGTGTTAATGCCTTCCAGTTTCCTTGTGGTTTTGTGGGTCCCACTCTTCTTGACGTTGTGATGATCACGAGACTCCGGGTAGATGGTTCAGAGTTGACACAGTTGGCTTCTGATGATTGTGCTCCTGGTGATGCGATTTGTCCTTCGGGCAAAGTAACTAAACAGTATGCAGCCTATATTTATCACAATATGACGTCTGGGAGTTTGCCTTCTACATTAGATGAGCACGTGGCATTTCTACTGTTATGGTTTAGCCGATTTATTATCTGCACGAGCTCCGGGTAGATGGTTCAGAGTTGACACAGTTGGCTTCTGATGATTGTGCTCCTGGTGATGCGATTTGTCCTTCGGGCAAAGTAACTAAACAGTATGCAGCCTATATTTATCACAATATGACGTCTGGGAGTTTGCCTTCTACATTAGATGAGCACGTGGCATTTCTACTGTTATGGTTTAGCCGATTTATTATCTGCACGAGCTCGCGACATGTCCTGCGCACCGCTCTTCCTCTCGTATTGGCTCTTATGAGTGATCGTTCCCGGGCTATTGGTTCTTATTTTCTTGGCACCCTTTTCAGTGGTATGGCCAAGATTTCTGATATGTTGGCTAGTGGGCGAGATCCCTCTAACACGGCTTCCGGGCCATTATGGTTTCTGCAGCTTTGGGTTCAGCTATATTTCCCTCAGCTATTTACTGGTGTGCCTTGTCCGGGTCCGAAGGATGTTGCTGATGGTGACCCGTTAGGCCTCTTACTCGCTGCTGCTTCTGTGAAGATTAGCTAGGATGGTCTTCTGAAGCGGGACAGTCTAGAGATTATTCGTTTTCTTCTTCATTACCGGCCATCTTATCATGACTTATATGTGTACGCCCCTATAGGACGGTTGATGTCCACATTTGTGTGCAAGCCTGATCAGCCACGTGGTCTTCATGGAGAGTCCGCTTGGAACATTAGTATGAAGCCCCATATGCTTCTGAGTGGGGTGAAGAGGAAAGACCAGTATAATCCGATCGTAGCCGAGCCGTATTGTCCTCACCTGCTCGCTCGTCAGTTTGGTTGTCATCGCGGAATTCCTCACAGAGTGAAGTGGCCGATTCCCTTTACTAGGGGTGAGAAGCTGACAGACGCTGGTATCCGGGCGGTGGTTGCTACCTCTTCCCGCCTGACTTTCTCTAGTTATCTTCCCTTTACTCCGACAGGGACACTTGCTGCTGGTTTCATGGCATGGTGGACACCATACATCACCTCTGTCTTGCCATCTTATGCCCAGATTACAGCCCGCTTTGGGGACCCGCAGTGTAGCTCGGCTCCTTCAAAGCAGCCTAGTGTTTGTAGTGCCGTTGTTCGATTGGCATCTACTCCAGTTTCTCGCCGTACCCCGAAGTCTCAATCTGTTGCAGCTTCTTCATCTCGCAAGCGCCGAAGAGGTATGTTTCCTTCGTCAATATGTCTTTTTGTAAACTGCTTCATGGTCTTTTAATACTTCTTTTCCTTTAGACCACCGAGATAGCGAGGAAGATGAGAATGATGCCCTAGATGATGATCATCATGAGGAGGAGTCTGCGAGCTCTGAGGAGTCTACTGATGAGGATTACAATGCTCACTCTGATGAGGATGGTGCTTCCGGTTCTAGTGGAGAGGAATCGGGCTCAGATGAGGAGGATTCCGATGAGGCTGAGGATCCTACAGCTCATGGTGACGGTGATGACCCCACGGCAGAGGACCCTGCGGATGACGGGGGCGCCGACGACCACATGGCGGAGGGACCTATTGATCCCCATTGGGAGGATGATCGCGAGGGCGTCACTGATCATGATCAGACACATGATACTGTTGCTGATGTTCATGTGGACATGGATTCTCGCTATTCCTCCTCTGTGAGTCGACTTTGCGATGTTTCTATACTAGCGTCGGATGAGTTGTTAACTCGTGCTAACTATATCATCCTCCATGGTGATGATCCCAAGTACCCGACTGATGCCATGGCGTCTGGCGCGGATGATTCTTCATCTGTCCCTGTTGTCCAGGTATGTTTCATCATTTTGGGTTTCTTTGCTTGCATTTATCTTAGCATGGTAATGACATCACCTTTTTACCTTTCAGGTGAATCCACCTTCTTCTCAGGCTGGCGACCATGCCTCTGCACTTATTTCCGCCACTGCCGTGTTGACTGCTCAGGTACATTTTCATCCCCGTCTTCTTATGTCTCCCTTTATTCTGCCAAATGATTCTAAAGCTAGCTTTCCTTTAGACTCCTGGAGACCAGATAGACCGTCCTCTTCTTATTCAAGCTGTGGATCGCGCCTCCATAGTTAGCACTGCTGACCCTTTGGCGACTTCTCAGGTATTCCTTTAGTTGTATTCTTGTCTTCTCTTGTTCTTATCCTTAAAAATATGTTCTGAAGATGTCTTCCTTTAGATCCCTTCGGATCAGGCAGATCCCTCCGCGGCTGATACTTCAGCCGATTTGACTGTACCGCCTACTCAGACAGATCGCTCCGTGACTGATACTTCAGCTCTTTCAGCTGATTTGGCTGCGCCACCTCCTCAGGTATATTTCATTTCATCTTTTGTGACAGTAAAAATTTTTTGTATTTTCCTAACGCAGTTTGCCTCCAGGTACCTATGGACCCTCCTGCAAGCCCTGTGGCCTCTCTTCCAGACTCGGGCACTCGCGTTGTCATTGCCTCATCATGTGAGGCGTTTGACCATCTTCTTTCTACTCAGACCGGTCCACTTTCAGCTGAGATGGTCTCTGGACTCTATGACCTTCTTGGCGATGTCAGCTTGGTCCCTGCCTTCATTGAGGATGCCGCCTTCTCGGATTTTACAGAGCTTATCACCGATTTGTCCCTTGCCTATCCTTTATATAGTAGTTCAGCAAATCAGTCTGCCCAGGATTTGACACTTATTGATGATCTCGAGGCGCGGCAGCACGAGGTTCGCTCACAGTTAGAGGCTATACGTCCTCAGCGTGATCAGGCATCCACGACTCTTAAGATTGAGGAGAGTAGGCAGTCACAGTTGGAGAGTACTGTCGCACAGGCAAAGCGCGACATTGAGAAGCAGAAAGAAGTTATTGCGGAGGCGGAGCGTATTATCTTAGAGAAGCGCTCCATCATTCATGGGGCTACCGATGAGCTTGACATACTTGAAGCTGAGTTGCTCAAGTTGTCTGATCGAGCCACCTCTTTGCAGGCTGATCATGATCGCTTAGCTGCAGATGATCGTGATTTATCAGCTGAGTTATCGAGAGTCCGTCGACCCCTGCTATCAGCTCGTGCTCGAGTTTCTGCTGCAGCACTTCGTCGCCTCACAGACACCCTTGGGCGTGCCCGTGATCAGTGGGCCGTCATGCATTGTCGCCTGCTAGGTGATGAGACGCTACCTCCCCCGAGTAGTTAGCTGTGCTTTTGTGATTTTCATTCAATACACTATTTTGGGTCAGCTCACCGGCCTTGTGGCGAACACTTTTCAGTACTCCTGTCCGTTTTTTTTTTTTTGCTACCTCTTTGGCCAGCTTTTGTGATTGGCCACTTATGATGCACTTATGATCTTTATTCCGACTCCCAGACTGATGCATAGAACATTTTGAGATATTTTGCATTTATACTATGTTTGTGTTCTTGACCATCGATGTCCATTAACTTGTATGCACCATTGAGTAGTCTTTGTGTTACAATGAATGGTCCCTCCCGATTTGGGGACCACTTCCCCGTCTCATTAGCATGTATACCTGAAGGCAAGATTACTTTCCACACTAGATCCTCTTCGCTGAAGGTCTTGCTTCGAACCTTCTTATCATAATGTTTTGCCATTCTAGCTTTTTGACGACGAATACTTTCCAAGGCCATTAGCTTGTCACCGTCAGCAGTCTCCAATTCTTGCAACATGGCCTCTTCATACTTAGATAAGCCTAAGTGATGCTGCTTGGCCACCCTTAAAGAAGGAACTGTTACTTCCAAAGGCAAAACAGCGTCATGACCATATGTCAAATAGTACGGTGTGAATCCTGCAGTTGTGGACTTAGAATTTCTGTAAGCCCATAAAAGCTCTGACAAGGCCTCATGCCACTTTCTTGGTCTTTCGCCTACTGCCTTTTTGATCATACTTATCAGGATCTTGTTGGTGGCTTCAGCCTGACCATTGGCTTGGGGGTAGTATGGAGTAGAGTGATAGATGTGGAACCCAAACTGTTTGGCGAAAGCTATAAAATTTTCACCAGTGAACACAGTACCTTGATCGGCAATGATTGTTTAAGGGATTCCAAACCGATGTATTAACTCAGTCACAAACTTGATGACATCGCCTTGATCGATTTTCCTCATTGGCCATGCTTCTACCCATTTGGTAAAGTAATCAGTGGCCACCAGTACGAATGAATGATTCTTAGATGATGGCGGGTGAATCTTCCCAATAATGTCCATCCCCCAGCCACGGAATGGCCAAGGCTTAATGACTGTGTGTAATTCTTCCGCCGGTACTCTTTGAATTGGGCCATGTTTTTGGCAAGCCTCACATCCACGAGCATACGAGATACAGTCTTCCATCATAGTTGGCAAAAAATATCCATAGCGGTGGATACTCCGCCTCATGCTAGGCCCTGCCCGATGAGAGCCGCAAATCCCTTCATGGACTTCTCCCATCACCAAGTTTGCGTCTTCGGGTCCTATGCACTTGAGTAGTAATCCATCGACCGCCCTTCGGAATAATTCGCCATCAACTAGTGTGTACCGCAAAGCTTTAACCTTTAAAGAACTATCTCCTCCAGATGATGGGTTCTCAAGGTATCGAATGATCTCGGTCCTCCAATCACCATTCGGACTTTGAGGTTGGACTTCTTGTTGATTTTCAGGCTCACTTGTGATGGCGGCAATGTGTGGTGCCCCCATAGGATGACCAGTCTGACAGCCTGAAGCAAGTTGAGCAACCTCGTTGGCCTCTTGGTTTTGGCTTCTAGGCACACGTGTGATGGTGGCATCTGAAAACTTGCCCAGTAGTTCTAGTGCTGTCTCATAACACTTAACCAATCTGGGACTCTTGCATTCATACTCTCCCATTAGCTGCTTCAGGATGACTTGGGAATCTCCAAAAATAGTAATGGATTTCGCACCCTTCAGTAATGCTGTATCGAGGCCAAATATCAGAGCTTCGTACTCCGCTTGATTATTGGTGGTGCCAGGCTCTAACTCACGAGCAAGCTTCCAATGTTCCCCACAAGGACTAGTAGTCGTAATACCGGCTCCCGAACCACTGCTTGCACAAGATCCATCAAAAGTTAGTTCCCAAGGTTCGAACCCTATAAAGGACGCTTCTTTGGGATCCTCTGGCAATACCAACGAAGGATGTTGAGCCAAGAAATCAGCCAAGGCCTGTCCCTTGACTGTCCTTTGGGGAATGTGTACGAGGGCAAAGGGACTAATTTTCATAGCCCACTTAGCTTATCGACCCTTCAATGCCAGTTTGTGCAGGAGTGTCTTCACCAAGTCAAAGGGAGCTACTACATGAACTGTTCGTTGCAGCATGTAGTGTTCCAACTTGTTGCAGGAGTATATTAGGGCGTAGCACAATTTTTCTAATGTGGTATATCCCACTTCTGGCCCTTGCAGAGTCTTGCTAAGGTAATAGATAGCCCTCTCCTTGCCGCCTTCATCATCCTGTGCAAGTAGGCACCCGATAGATTCTTCGGCAGCGGATACGTATAATTTTAAAGGTACTCCAGGCCTTGGCGGCACTAATACTGGAGGGTTGACCAGCTCTCTTTTTATTTCTTCAAAGGCTGCTTGATGCTCAGCCGTCCACATGAATGTCTTGTTCTTTCTTCCTTTAAGTAAGATAGTGAACGCTTTCATCTTCCCTGCAGCATTGGCAATGAACCTCCTTAAGAAATTGATTTTACCAATCAATGATTGCAGCTCTTTGAGATTGGATGGTGGACGAGCTTCCAAGATGGCCTTAGCTTTATTTTGGTCTACCTCAATGCCCCTCTCATGCACCAAAAAACCTAAGAAGTTCCCTGCCGCTACTCCGAAGGCACACTTAGCAGGATTAATTTTCAACCCATGTTGCCTCATTCGGATGAAGGCACTTTCAAGGTTGTCCAAGTGCTGGCTAAATTCACATGATTTCACAACGATGTCATCAATGTAAACTTCAAGTGTATGGCCAATTAAATCATGAAAAATCATGTTCATGGCCCTTTGGTATGTTGCCCCAGCATTTTTCAATCTGAAAGGCATGACTACCCATTCAAAAATGCCGACTGACCCTGGGCAACGAAAGGCTATTTTATGTACATCATTTTCAGAAATGAAGATTTGGTTGTATCCAGAATAACCATCCATTAAAGATAAAAACTTGTGGCCAGCGGCCGCATCAACGAGCATATCGGCCATAGGCATCACATATTCATCCTTGGGCGTTGCCAAGTTTAAATTCCTAAAGTCTATACAGACTCTCAATCGACCGTTCTTCTTTATAACAGGTACAATATTTGCAAGCCATTCTACATAACGACAAGTTCTAATGTAACCTGCTCTAAGAAGTTTCTCAATCTCGACCTTTATTTTTGGGATGGTGTCTGGATCGAACCGTCTTGGCGGCTGCTTATGAGGTCTGAATTCTCGATGAGTTGGCAACTTATGTTCCACTAGATCTCTTGATAGTCCTGGCATGTCTGTGTACTGCCATGCAAAGCAATTCTTATATTTATGAATCAGCTCCACCAGTTGGTTCTGCTTTTCCTCCGGTAATGACACACTTATCTTGGTCAACTTTGGCTCTGCCTCTGTCCCGAGGTTGATGTCTACAAGTGGTTCATTGGCTTTCGGACTAGGCAACATCCGTTTCACAGGAGATGGCCACTCAGATAGCCGAATGTCAATTGGGTTTTTGCACTTGATTTCGGCACCCATCATTATTTCAGTGTTGGCGAGCCGCTGCAACAAGTCTTTATAAATGTCGTAGCTGCTCATCATGCAGAGCTTGATGCTTCATGTCGGATATCTGTAAAACGTAACTTGAAGCTGCTTGTTGTGAAGTCAATGGATTCCAGATCCATGTCCATACCAATTAAAACTGATGGTGCAAAGGGTTGAGGATACGCCTCTACCAATTCTATCTGGTCACCATCCCAAATGAGTAACTGTTGGTGCAAAGTAGAGGGAACACATTGTGCCCTGTGGATCCAGTCACGTCCCAATAACGCCGAGTAACAAGTCTTTGATTTCACCACAAAGAAGGCCACCTTGATGGTCTTGGAACCGATAGTGACATCTGCCGTTATGAATCCTGCAGGTTGAGTTGCTTCTCCCACGAAACTGCACATTCTGACCCTGTTGGGGATCAGATCTTTCTCACTCTTCCCAATCTTCATCAGAGTCAACATAGGCATTACATTTGCCGCTGCCGCGTTGTCAACGAACACCCTGCTTACAGGACGTCCATCAATGTGAGCCTTGACATACAAGGGTTTCAGTTGCCTTGTCTGGGCCACCTCGGGTTTGGAAAATTGTGCCAAAGCCATATTTGAAGCATCATGCTGGCCGCCAAGTTCTTGTGTAGGAAGCACATCCCGGGTTGGATGAGACAATTCTGCTATCATTTCATCCATTTTTTCTATGAGCCTAGCGAATGACGGCTCTTCCTCATCCCAAATCTCGGATTCGGCATCGCTTATTTCTTCATCAGGCGCTAACCCAATGACCTGCATGGGCACAGAGGGGTCCGCCGACTCTTCTTCTTGCTCTTTGTTATGATCTGCATCCCCAAGCTCTTTATCTAAGTTTTCCCAAAATTCCTTACTGTCAATATCTTCCTCAAGATCCATCCCTCTAAATCACCATAGTACTCCTCATTAATGTTGATGTCAGCATTATCCCATACATCATCTTCATACCCTTCATCAATGTGAAGATTCATATCATCCAGCGTGCCATCTTCCTCAGTCATGATACCTAAGACACCAATCCCCACCTTAGGTTCATTGAGATTGGCTTCCACAGCCACTTCCACTTCTGTAGTCGTAATGGCCCCAAAAGTCACCTGTTGTGCTTCATTGGCTAATTTTGTTTTGGATGGGACTTCTGGCCTCTTTTGGGCTTCCAACGCCTTGCAGTAAGCTGTGAATCCTTTGAAACTATGTGGTTCACTCCCAAGTTCATCGGCCTCCTGGGCCGCCAAATATGTCATGTACTTCATAAGCACACTAGCCATGGCCATGTTTGAAGGAGTCATATCCATGTTGTCTAATTTCTCAATGAACTTTTGTCCCACAGACTTAACCTTACTTTCTTGATCACCAGACTCAGTAGCTACAGCTTTACCTTTGTCTTTAGAAACTGATGGTTTAGTCTGTAGAAGATCAGCTTTGGTTACCCTAGGCCTTGGTGATGGTGTCCGAGGCTTTCGTTCCACCCACTGCAACCTCTCTTGCACTGGCCTCCTGGTAGTAGAAGGTGCTGGCGGCTGCAACCTCTCCTTCACTGGTCTCCTGGTAGAAGGTGATGGTGGTTGTAGCCTCTCCCGCATTGGCCTTCTGGTAGAAGGTGATGGCAGCTGCAGCCTTTCCCGCATTGGCCTTCTGGTAGAAAGTGGTGGTGGCTGAGGTGGTCTTCTTGAGTCCTCGTGCATCTTTCCCTGACGAGGTATTATGTGCGAGTTAGGTTCCCTAGCTGGCAACCATGCCCCCGTACCATGTACCTTCTGGTGAAGGAGTTTCCGCTGTTCGGAGGTTTCTCCCCTGAAGCAACTCGGCTGTACTGGCTTCCGAGGCCTGGAAGACTCCAACTTATGAATCCGAGCTTCCCATTGCCGCATCTCCTCGGCATACCGTCTCTGAGCCCGCCTAAATTGACTTCTAGTGATGGATGGCGGCTTCTTTTGAGCAACTTTGCTCTGAGCCCGACCTGTACACCATGCCTATAATAATGGGTAATAGATTGGTGTTTCCCGTTCTCATGGATCTCTACAGCATGCTTAGGGATCTCAACCCTCAAAGGAAGATTCTGCTTCTTTTTATGTTCTTTTTTTTCTGCTTCTAGGACTTTCTTGAAATCTTCCTTCGACATGTTCTTAAATCTTGGTCGTTTACTATACAACTCTTTTCTTTTTTCATGATTAGATTCATCAGATAACAAATCTACCTCATTCTCGTTGAACTCAATACGTTCTTTTCCTTTATCATTCCGGCTATTGGAGCCGCCATCTTCTGGATTTGGTCTGAGTCCAGAAACATTAATTGGAACTTGAGGGAACGGGTCTAAATCCACCTTCATACCTGCAATTTTCAAACGTCCCTCTTTTATTTTGTTCTGTATGGCAGTTCTAAAACTCCTGCATTTTGTAATGCTGTGAGTAAACGAATTATGCCACTTACAAAAAGATCGGCCTCGAATATCTTCAGCCGTAGGTAATTTCTGCCCCTCAGGCAGCTTAATCACACTATCTTTGAGTAGGGCATCGAACACTTGATCTGCTTTGCCCATGTCAAAGAGGTCTTCCTCAGGCTTATACTAGCCTCTCTTTGTTTTGGCGGCTTAAGAGCTGCACATGTATGTGGTTTGGCTGTCTGAACTAGTTCTGCAACAGCCACCTCTACAGGTTCGTCCTCCTCATCACTGAGTCTCACCTCTTCAAAATGGACTCGGCGCATAGGACGCCTCTCTTCCTGCTCCCCCAGGAATTTTTCCACGCGGGCCGCTCTCTCGGCCAGCTGGGCAAGGTCAGTTGCATCCTGCACAATTAAGTGTTCTTTTAATCTCGGTAACATGTTAGCCACTGCTATATTGGCTATTTCTTTATCTGGGATTGCCATAGTACATCGGCCCTTAAGGCGCTGCAATCTATTAATAAAAGCACTTGCCGCCTCATCGGAAAATTGTTTAGCGTTAGTGAGATCTGCAAGACTAACCTGTGACAGGGGAGTGTAGAACCTGTCATGAAACGCCCGCTCGAGATCAGCCCAATTCTGAATTGAATTAGGCCGCAAGGAAGCAAACCAAGCAAAGGCGGGTCCAGTCAGAGATGAGCTGAACAGTCTTAACTTCAGCCAATCGTTGGCCGCTGCTTCGCCACATTGAGCAGTAAACCTGCCCACATGTTCTACTGTGGATTTGCCGTCGTCTCCCGAAAATGTGGTGAAATCGGGCATTTTGAAGCCTCTAGGGTAAGGTTGCATAGTGTCTACCCATTCAAGGTATGGTTTCCTGTATGTGGGTCGTTCCATCGGCCTCAATTGAATCCTGAAGTGCTGTCGCATCATATCTGCCAACAACTCGGGTGACACCATGGGCACCTGTATAGGAGGCATGGCGGCTGGGAAAGGGTTGGTGGCCTGATGCTGCATGGCGGCCGGGTATGGACTGGTGGCCTAATGCTGCATGGCGGCCGGGTGTGAACTGGTGGCCTGATGCTGCATGGCGGCCGGAAGTGAACGGGCGGCCTGATGCTGCATGGCGGCCGGATGTGGACTGGCGGCCAGGTGTGGACCGGCGACCTGATGCTGCATGGCCAGATGTGGGCTGGCGGCCTGATGCTGCATGGTGACCAGGTGCGGACTGGCGGCCTGATGTTGTATGGCGGCCGGATGTGGACTGGCAGCCTGATGCTGCATGGCGGCCAGGTGTGGACTGGCGGCCTGATGTTGCATGGTGGCCTGAGGCATGTTGGCAACCAGAGGCATGTTGGCGACCTGATGTTGCATGTGTCCTCCTCCAGCACCTAGAGTAGGGATGGCGGCCGGTGGGATGGGTGCCACCACTCCAAATGGTTGTGCCGTCGACTGGTATGGTGCCATGCCGGGAATCGTTGGTACAGCGCTAGACGCCATCAAGTATCCTGATGAAGCATACATCATGGGAGGTGGTGCTCCAAACTCAGAGAGTGATGGCTGGCCAAAAGTTGTCCCCCAAGTCTTCTGTAGACCGCCATACGATCCTGTGACGCTTGGTGACATATTCATGCCATTTGCAGGGATAGATCCCTCTTGTGAAGTACGCAGGGATCCACATATCCTGTCAGTTTGATCGGCCATGGCATGCCGCAATACATCCATAAGGTGCCTCGTAAGTAAAGGCATGAATTCACCCATCGATTCAGTCATCTATAGCCGCATTTGTTCCGAAAGGGTTGGGACTTGCATCATCCCCTGCGGTGGTTGAGAGGTAGTCGCCGCATTATCGACGTTCTCAGATGGTGTTCTTACTGGAGTTTCTTCATGCAGCTGCATTTCTCTAAATCTTTGTGTTAAGTCCCTTACTACTCGTCCAGATCTAAGTAGCATACACTTCTAAGCGGATATGGTTTCCACTTCGAGTCCCACTGGGCGTGCCAATTTGTTAACCAAGAATTTTGATGATTGATAATGATGAAGATGATTACAAGGATTTTGGAAGAATTACAGGAAACTTAATAAAACTGTAAATGGAATGAAAATTGCAGAATTGGAGAACAGGAAAGAAATTATGCAGAAAGGAAAATGGTGCAGGAAATAATAATAATAATGCGATTCCTCTTGGGGTTTGTCATGTTCACTGGAGTGTGTCTCTTCATCCTTTTATAGAGAGTGAGACGACACCCTTCGTGATTCTCTTCCCTTGATGGCGCGCGCGATTTTCTCCTTGGATTAGGTGACGGTGCCGTCCTGCATTAATGTCGCCGGTGAGACGCGATTTTCTCTTGACTTATTGTGACACCTACGGGCGCCTGTGTAGAGGCATGGCGGCTCGAGGATTGGCGGCTGGGAGAGGGTTGGTGGCCTGTGGTCACTTCCCTGTCGCCCCGAATTATGGTGCAGCTTCTCCCCACTAGGTCATCATCCGGATAAATTTTGGATTGGACCGAGCCTTGAAAAATGGATTGGGCTAATTTTACTGGGCTTAATAAATTGGATCGGGCCTCTCGAAAATGGATTGGGCTAAATTTACTGGGCCTAATATATTAATTTATTGGGCCTAAAATATTGAGATTAATAATAACATAGGCCTATCAAAGGTAATAGGTCAGGCTCGGGCCTATGAAAATCGACGTAGACCCAGGCCGTAAAAGCCTAGGCTTAACCCGGCCTAGCCTAGCTATTTCCTCCCGTAAGAGCACTGAGCAGGCAATTATGTCGGAATTATTTTTAAAATTTGCTAAACGTGGTGTTTCCTTTCAAATCGGCGATGGTGACGCTCAGATTTGCTTCATTTACTATTTATTAGTTATAAAAAAAAATAAATTAAATTCTACTTTTAATATACTACTATATGTCGTCTACGCTTACCTGTATTTTATGGTTTATTTAGGCAGTTTTAAGGCAAAATATGAAAAAGAAGTGAAAGAAATAAAATACTGTTGTGACAATATATATATAATGAATCCAAAAAATCCAAAAAACCCATCCGTTAGTAATTTTTTGCCCAATATAGTCCTCTACGTTTGTTAATTTTTTAAATTCGGTCCTAATTACGTAATTAGCATGAGGTTGCTGACGTGGCCGAAGTAAATCATATTTTACATCCAACATAGCCAATCTGGAGTTCCCACACATAACACACCAGCTTAATAAATGTTTGAAATAAATGTTATAAGGCATCCATAATACACCACTACTCTAAAAAATGCCCCCAGCGGGTCAATTGAGTCATCTTCACTGGTTTCAGGGGCGTAGTCTCAATTTGGTTCGCATTGAGCCCTCATTGGGGTTACGCAATCCACATAAAAACAACAACCATTCACAACAATAACAGAGCTTACCTTTATTTCCATTCCAGATAGACTCAACAGCCCTTTATCTCAGCCCCTTCACCACAACAATAAATTGGTGTTCTTGGTAAACGTAGGTCAAGCGACTCACTCCTCATTGCGAAGCCCATCTCGCATCGGATTGGGCAGTGCCTTGTTGGGTGTCATAGGAATTCTGGTCAGCAACTACCGCAGTGGATCTTCTCTTAGGTCTCGGTAGTTTTTTGTGTTTCTCAAGAAAATAAAGACCAATTATTATATATAATGTGTGCAAAGGAATGGTTGATGTTTATTTGTGGGTTGAGTAATCCCAATTAGGACTCAATACGAACCAAATGAAGACTATGCTCCTAAACCCAATGAACAAGGCTTCAATTGACCTACTGAAGGCATTTTTTAGAGTAGTGATATGTTATGACAACATTCAAAGATTTACTTCAAACATTTATTAAGCGGATGTGTTATGTGTAGGGACTCTAGATTGGTTATGGTGGATGTAAAATGTGATTTACTTCGGCCACGTCAGCAACCTCATGCTAATTACGTAATTGGGACTGAATTGAAAAAAATAGCAATAGGGGACTATATGGAGCAAAAAATTACTAATGGATCGAATTGAATTTTTTGGAAAGAAAACAGACGAAAAGGTCTCTCTCTCTCTCTCTCTCTCTCTCTCTCTCTCTCTCTCTCTCTCTCTCTCTTTTCCCTATAATGAGTACGCATGACATCAATGCTGTTACCCTCTTGAATCAATATATTCAGAACCGACCTGAACCTACAAGATTTGTAGGCATCCGTGCTAGTTAGCTGGAGAGTTGTAATCCTACCTTATTAATTTATCCATAGTTACCTAAAATCACGTCATTAAACCCTGTCAAAGCAAGGTTGCCTAAAATCACCTCTCCTTCAGTTTAGTATTGTGTTAATCCCATGGATTTGAGGTTAGGTCCTGAATGTCATCGCCTTTTTTTTGTTATAGGGGTTTTGATTTCCACAATTTGTCGTCATCAGAACACAGCATGTGATAAAATAAATCAGCAGAAGATGAAACATAAACAGCATGTGACTATGGGAAAACGGCAGTTGCATATAGCATAAATGGGAAACATCAACATCACGTAAGTTTGGGAACAACATGTGACTAAATTCTGGGAAAATAGCATGTAATTTCTTCAAAATAGCATTCAATTTATTAGAAACACACGGGTCATTCTATAGCGGCATGAGCTTAATTCAACAAAGCAGTAGCTTATTTGAAAATGGGTGAGACGCACTCTTCATCGGAGACGAAAATGGGAGACAAATGGAGAAATGCTGGGAGAGAGAAGTTGTAAATTGGGGAAATGGGTTTGTGCGTCTTTGGTAAAAAATATTTTCCCATTCAAACCTAGGTGGCACTTAGACAATACAAAACATAACGATTTGGGTTTTAGGGAAATTATCATTTCAAGAAAAAAAAATCTCACAGAATTCGGGCTCTTATGGAAGGAAATGTTTTGTCCAAAATTACTGGAACCTAATAACTATGTAATAAATATTAATTGAATAATTAAAATCAAATTATTAATTTTATGGATAACAACTAAATTATACCCCAACTCAAATTATACTACACAAGTAAAACAAAGCTCTCTCCATGTCCAACCCTCTCGCCCCCGATGACCCTCTGGTCCTCCCTCCGGCCAACCACGAATCTCCTGCTAGCGCCTCAGAAACTTTTAGCTTCACTGGAAGAAACCGTCCCTCCTTTCGCGATAGGTACTGGATGGTAAATCCCTCCCTCCGGCGCCGCTGACTCAAGAAATACTCTCGGATGACAATTTCAAACTTGATTTTGTTGATAGGGTTAGGCTCAAACCAAGAATAACTCATGCTCCCCATATAAAGGCACGGCTATGCAAGCCTTGGGAAGATGCCCTCATCTTATCAGTTCTTGGTAAAAATGTGGGGTATATGGCTCTCAATGAACGTCTAAAAAACATGTGGCAGCTGAAAGAAAACCATGCGCTCAGAGATTTGATGGAGACTTCTTCCTCATCAAGTTTGATAACCACGCAGACAGTGATCGAGTCATCAATGGAGGGCCCTGGATGGTATTTGGGAGCTACTTACTGATATCACCATGGAAACCCAACTTTATTGCTTCGGACAAAGACCACAGAGAACAATTATATGGACGAGATTCCCTGGCCTTGCGTTTGAATATTATGATGAAGCTTTCATCACCAGAATGGCAGCGGCCCTTGGCACCCCAGTCCGTGTTGATGATATGACGAAACATGTACATCGAGGTAAGTTCGCTAAAGTATGCGTTGAAATTGATCTCCAACTCCCGGTGGTAACAAGCATTTTAGTTGATGGTTTTTGGCAAAAAGTGTCCTATGAAGGCCTACATCTCTTATGCACTTCTTGTCAAAAATATGGCCATGCGAGTGAAGCCTGCCCAGAAATCCCTCCGGTGGTACCGGAGATGCGCTCTGTGGTGGTTGGTGACCGGCAAGATGAGGAGTCAGAACTGGCAAAAGAGAAACCTATCAACCTTGAAAATTTTCTGAGATATTGGGGAATGGAATTGTCTCTTGCTTCAATGGGGAAAGTCCTACTGCTAGGACTGAAGGCCAACGGGATAACAAGCATAAAGAAGGTAATGTCAACTCTGAAACGGCTGCCTTACCTACCACCTTTGACGCCTCTGCCAATATGGAGTGCTCAGACTCCACCTCAAAAACTGACCCTGAAATCCCTCCTGTGAGCCTGGTGGATATTCCACTTCAACCTCCTTGTGGTGAGTGGATTAAAGTGGTGAGAAAGAAATCCAATGGACAACAAAAAAAACAAAGTAGAAGTGACACCAATCAAGCCCATGAATACTAGAGGCCGGTCCAGCAGCCTAGGAAATAAGGTGTCCAGCCCTTCTTGGGGCCCAAAGCCGTTTACTCAGATCACCAACAACCTGGAAAGAAACCGAAAGAGCAAGAGTAAGAGCTTGAACAAAGGAACTCCACCACAGAAAGACCCTCCTCTGAGGAACAAGACAACCTACAATGAGGACGGCTCGCTCAAAGCTAAGCGAGCAAGACCCTCGACAAGCTGGGAAGAAACTTCCTCAGCTAATAAGGGAAAGGAAGGGCCTTCTATCAAACAGGTAGGCCATAGTAAGGAAGCATCAGTATTTGTCAAAACTGATCAGGAAATGACTGGGGTCATAGAAGGAGGTGGTGAAGCTGTCAAAACTCCTCCAACCTCTTTATGATTGAGTTCCAAGATTGTAAAATTCTTGCATGGAACATTTGTGGTGCCATGCATAGAAATACTCAAAACCACATTGCGGATGTCTTACGATCGAGTAAACCGGTCGTTGTCATTATAATGGAACCTCGTGGGGAATTCCAGCATGTTAGAAATCTATTTTATAGGCTTGATTATGATCCTATACACATCACTGAGAGTATAGGTTTTGCTGGAGGTTTATGGATTCTTGGCAAAATTGGCTCTCCGTATGATTTTTCTATCTTCGACACTCGCAACCGGATCACCACTATTTCTATCGGCCATGGAGCTGCAAGTTGGCTACTTACTGCGGTGTATGCCAACCCTTGCCCGAGCTCCAGAATCAAGGACTGGGAGGACATGAATGAGATCAGCAACTTGGTTCAGGGGCCATGGATTGCTATTGGCGATTGGAATGATATTGCCTTCTCTTCTGAGGCAATTGGCATGCAACCCAATCTACATATGTGTGAACATTTCCGCAACATGCTGGATGACTGCGGGCTGAGGGATATTCATACTATTGGGGAAGAGTTAACATGGCTCAAAAATACCAAAGGAGGGCCCCTAGCTTGCAAGAAACTTGATAGAGCCGTGGCTAATGCTTCTTGGGCTTCTTCCTTCCCCTATGGTTTTGTTGAAATCCTCCCAAGGCGCACATCTGACCACCATGCGCTCCTCCTGCATTGCTTACCCCCAAAGAACAACCTTGACCCGCGGCCTTTTCGATGGGAATATGGTCGGGCGTCTCACCCCCATTATCCTCATATTGTAGAGGCTGCATGGCATGGAAAATGGAGATACTCTCGACCAGCGGCTGAATCAGGTAAGGGAATCCTCCCTCCACTTTAATAAATTCACCTTTGGCCATATCCGGAATCGAAAAAATAGAATCATCAGAAGGCTTCAAGGTATCAAAGGATGTCAGGCTTCTGTTGATTCTGCCCGTCTATATAGATAAAAAATGCGACCTCACTGCTAAACTTGAAGAGGTCCTCAGACAGGAGGAGATTTTGTGGTTCCAAAAGGCTAGAGACAGGTGGCTATCCCTTGGAGATCGAAACACCCGTTTCTTTCACACTCAAACACTTATCAAGCGCCAAAGAAATAAAATCATGGGATTGGAGGTGAATGTCCAATGGACTACTAATGATGATATCTTGAAGAATCACACTATATCACACTTCCAACACCTATATGGGCTCACTGTTCGGACAGCTAGGCCTTCTACCATTCTAAGCAGGCTGCCGGCCTTAACCACTGAGGAAGTGTTGGACAAAGCTGTGGATTTGGAAGAGGTCTCCCAAGTAGTCAAAGAACTTAAAGGACTTACTGCCCCGGGGCCAGACGGCTTCTCAGCCATGTTCTACAAAATATATTAGGACACGACCAAGACTTCAGTTTGGGAGTTTGTTAAGTCAGCCTTGAGTTCTGGCTCTTTCCCTAAAGAGTTTGCTACCACCTTACTATGTCTTATTCCGAAAGTGAAGGTGCCTAAAGACATCCGTCAATTCCGTCCCATAAGCCATTGCAATGTCTCCTATAAGATATTGACAAAGATTATTGTGAAGAGACTTAGGCCTATCCTCCAAAATTATATTGGCTCCTTCCAATCGGCCTTCCTTCCGGGGCGTGGGACATCAGGTAACGCCATTATCCTCCAGGAGGTCCTGACTGCTTTCAAAAATCGAAATCGAAAAGCTTAAGAATTTCTACTCAAAGTAGACCTTGAGAAGGCCTATGATAGCATTCAGTGGGAGTTCATTGAGAATTGCCTGCTGGACATGGAGCTTCCTCCTAGCATCATCCGTATCATCATGTTTTGTGTGCCGTCTCCCACCTATGCGATTCTTTGGAATGGTGAAACTTTTGACAAGTTTCATTAACACGAGCTTTTTCTAAAATATCCCAAGTTTGAATTTATTAAATGAAAAGAGTTATGATTCGTGGGAAAGGGGTTTAAGGATATATTTCACTTTTTATTACTCATGTGAGAAACTTGAAATTCAAACGGCGCTGTGGACCTCCCCGGCATGAAAATTTTGACAATTTCCTGCCATGAAGATCCTTGCCATGAAACTTTTGACAAGTTCCCACTATATGAGTATTTTCTGAAACATAATAATCCTGGTTTTTAACTTTATTTAATGAAACCAATTTATGAAGATGGAGTTGGGATTAGGGATATATTTATAGGTTGTCACGTTTTTATTACTCGTGTTAAGAAACTGTGCCCCTGAAAGCGCACGGTGTCAAAAATTGCAGTAATTTATAGTAAGATCGGATCGTTCACTGGAGGATGTGCGATAGAAGCAGGGCCCACGTCGTTTACTAAGATTTTCCACTCGGTTACTCGATTCCAGTTTTGCAATGGTTTCTAACAACTACTTGACATAATTTAAACTAGATTATGAAAGCAATAAAATTACACTACAAAGCATGGTAAAATTAGTCTAAAAAGCAAGTAAATTTATTCTAAGAAAGCAATAGGAATTATGCTAAGAAAGCAGATAAAATTATTCTACGAAAGCAGATTTAAAATGTGACAGAAGGGACAGGAAGGAAATAAGAAAGATTGGACAAAATTCAGATGAAACATAATTAAACTTTCATTTTAATACACAGATCTTTGTTTGGGATAATCCATCAGTTAGCTAACTTTCATGCTTTCAAGACTATGTTCCCTTTAACAGACATGTATTTACAGTCAGAATTTACATGCCTTAAGACCTCAGCCTCTAAGATACCACCGATTAATAACTGCCCCTGCCGATGTATGTTATTCCTCCATGATGGACAAGCAACACCTAACATATCATTAGTTGACATGTCAAGTACTCCTATCGTCCCCCTTGTCACACCCAAAGTCCAAATCTAATCCCGAACTAATCCATAACTCTTAAACCTTACAACCGGCGGCCAACCTCTAATTCTTCCGAGTGACCTCTATGAAAGCATTTTAAAGAAAGCGGTAAAGAAAGCAGTAAAGAAAGCACTTAAAAACCTATCACTCGGAAGTCTTAAAAGTCATCTCATTCCGTTAGTATAAAAGAGCCCCTGGTCTTGGTGACCAGATGCAGATTTAGAACTTCCCAAATATCAGTAAGCCACGGGGCTTATAACATCCGGTTAGTTATGAGATACAAACATGAGTGGAACAGACCTATGAAGATCCATTCCGAATGTACTCACTCAAGACTCAATTTTAGGCTTTGGCGGGAGAAGACAGTAGTTGAAAGAATACTCAACCCTACCTTAGAAATTAACCAAGGCCTATATGTTGTTCCTCTAATATTATTTGTCACATCTTATCCGAATCCAAGTGGACACTGATTCGATGCAATACTTAATAAAAGATTTCAAACACACAGTAATTTTGAGAAACAAATAGATATTTGAAAATCATTCCCTAAACAGGTACTAAACTCTCAATTAAAACACAGAACCTTTCAGTCTAGGAGAGACCTAATCGCTGACTCTGCTTCTAAGTTCTCAAAATCAACCCCCAGTAGAATGTGAATTAGTCATAACTGTCGAATTTATCCCTTACTCAGATCCGGATTTTATAAAGTGATTTTTGTGGAAATTTATTATGCAGCATCTGATTTAAATCAAGACTTCTATGTCCAAGGAGAAGGATCTCCAAAATATAAAAGACCACAATTCCTACATAATAATATCATGCATACATGTATATGAGGAGCAAAATAAATTACCCCAAAATATATGGTGGGGTTAGACAGAATTTGATACACAAAGGTGGATTAGCCTGAGATAAGAAGAAATTGGCTAAAAGAATGCCAGAAATAATTGGGGTTATCCGGACTGCAAACATCTGCTATCCGGTTCCCAAGTATTACAAATGGAATGATTTTTAGACAGTAGGAAACTCTTAATGACAGTGATCGCTATCATCGAGAGTCCTACTGTCTATGAGTGAGGAAAACCTACACATTTTCTTACCACAGTAATGCTATAACAGTGTTGATCGATACTATCTAACAACACTGTAGCTCGAAATTCAGGTTTGAAATTAAGCTAAAGAAAAGAAAACTGTATCTAATTAGGAGTTGGCTGAGTGACTAATCGTTATCCCCGTGAAGGGACCTTTTCGCCGTAGCTTCCACCAACCACTAATCAGATCATGCAAAATAACGAGTAATAATTAACACACAGAAGACGAGCTAATCGTTATCCCGGTGAAGGGACCTTTTCGCCAACATTGATCTGTGATGTTCCTTATTACCCATTCATACACACAACAAACAGAAAAGATGAAATGGAAAGAATGTTTTTGGTACTGTGTGAGTGTTAATCACACAATAGTTTAGACACTAGTGAATTGAGATGTGTAATGGATAAAATTAGATGTAAATGGGCCTAAGCCCATTGAACCCATGCAACTTACACAACTCAGGAAGATAAAATGTCTTTGAAGTTTTAAACATAGAAGGAAAAAAGCAATTCGGTCTACTAGGTGAGGTGCAAATTAGACCGAATTGAGGATGCATGATGGATGAAGTAATACCTTACCCAGTTAATCCTTGCAAAGTCATGAAGCATCATCTAATTCGAATTGTCGAAGCAATTCGGTCTAAACCGAATTGGACAATTCGAATTGATGAAGTCATTCCCTCACTCAAATTTGGCTAAGGCATTTACCCCAAAATGAGGGTAATTCGAATTTCTAATTCAATTCGGTTTAAACCGAATTGGCAATACGAATTGGTTAAAGACAGAAAATAAACTAAGGCATGAGTGGATGAAATGCATACAATATGGTGTGCAAGGCCAATTCGGTCTATGGGAGTAATTCGGTCAAAACCGAATTTGCACAGACCGAATTGCTTGTACACCGTATGAGAGTGATTTTTTACTATGTAATTCGGTCTCATAGGCAATTCGATTTAGACCGAATTGCCTCGACCGAATTGCATATAGATTTTTGAATAAGGCATTCAACAACTATTTTTGCCATGCAATTCCATTCTCATGGGCAATTCGGTTTAGACCGAATTGCTTCAAATCGAATTGCATGTCTTTTCCCAAATAAGAGATATTTTTGTGCTCACAAGTGCAGGTTCGGTTTACACTGTGCGGTTTATGATGGATAAGATTTACCAAATCCTTCATTTCACATCAGTGTCACCTCACAGCCACACTAGTGAGTATTTCAAGGAAAATAGGCATAATAGGATACGTGTCTAGCAGGCATTTGGCATGAATTAAACCCTATTTCTACAAACAAGGCATCAAAGATTAAAGAACCTATCATACTAAGAAAATAAGAACTACATGCATAAAGGCAAGAACTCTTACATTATCTAAGGCAACAATAAACTAAATAAAGAGAAGAAAAACAGCAGCAAAAGATATTAAAAATAAATTCTAACAACCCTAAAATTATCTAAAACCTAATAACACTCATTTGAGCACTAAGGTACAAAAACAAGCCAAAAACCCACTAAACATGCATTTATTGAGAATGTAAGTCAACTAGAACATAATAAATGTAACCTAGTTGGAACAAACAAACATTTTACCATTTATTGCTAAGGAAAGCATTAAATGAGTGCCAAACACTTGAAATAAAAACCCATTTCTGGATCTTTTCTTGTATTAGCACTTGAAAGCAAATAAATAACCCTAAACCATCATTAACTTGAAGGTAGGGTTTATTTTAACTACAAATTATTTAAAGTGTATGGTAATGGCTACACTAAAAGTAGTAACAAGCTTCTATAAAAATAAACTCAGAACAAAAGCATTAAAACTACACTACAAGCTTGAAAAATAAACTAACTAAACTAAATTACCTACCTAACCCTTAAGGGGTGGAGAACACTTTCTGCACCTTCTTTTTGTCTCCCAGCAAATGTCAAATTGTGTAAGTGTTAGAATGTTTCTTGTGTTGAGGAATGTCAGCTTTTATACTTCTTCTCGGAACCCTAGGCCCATCAGGGCCCATCCACAGTGCCATGCATTTCTCACGTGCACTAAGCTTCAATTCGATGCAATTTTGAATGTGATTCGGTCTCCTCAAGCAATTCGGTTTAGACCGAATTGGTGAAATGAGGTCTTTCTTCTTGATCTTGAGCATGGAATGTGGTACTCTTTTATCAATTCGGTCTATGGGTAGACCGAATTGGCCTTGTCGAACTGATGATGGCTCATGCTTGGCTTCCTTGCTTTGAGGCAATTTGATCTATGCAATCAATTCGGCCTAGACTGAATTGCATAGATCGAACCCCTCCTTTTCTGTTCTGCTCAGGGTCTTCTTCTTTCCATAGTGCAATTTGGTCTAGGGATCAATTCGGTTTAGACCGAATTGCCACAGACCGAATTGGTTGCTCTTTCTTCTTCAACACTTCTCTTTTTCTTCTTCTTCTCTTCAGCAATTCGGTCAAATGAGCAATTCGGTTTAGGTCGAATTGCGTATAGACCGAATTGATCTTCAACACTTAACCAAAATTTCAGTTTGTGGGATTTTCATTCTTTTTCCCATTTTTTGATTTTTGTGGGCTATTTTATTCTTTTGCCCATCTTTTCATTTCTTTTTCTTTTCTTTTTCCTTTTTTCATGTTTTTGGATTTTTCCAACACAAATACAATTAAAATTGCATATTTTTGTGTCTTTCATTACCAGCTTATTTTTCTTACAAACTTGCATTAATCTGTCGAATTCAACTGCTTTCTTATTGAAATCAGATGGGAATACGATCAAAATGTCCGTCTCAGACATGGAAATGGATTGGAAATAATGGACAATTTTGGCCATTATCAACATCATCACATTTAATACTGATCGTCCCCGAGCAGTCAGAGTCAGTGCTCCTAAGAGCATGGACTCTGCACATTCAATCCATTTGCGTGGCTTCAAAAATTCCATTCTTGTTATATTGGGATAATACAATCAAAATTACAAGTGTTAAACTCTCTTGATTGCAGTGTTTAATGAAATGATACTTCTCACTTAGAAAGGTATACAAATCAATCATTATTGTTAATTCTTCTTGAATATATGTATAGAAGATTTTCATTGGTTTAATTTTTGAATTCAAGCATGACATGAACGTTAATCAATCAAAGCAGAGCCTCACAAATAGTAGAATCGGAAATTTCACTTACTCTCAAAGTTGGCTTTTTGACAATTCTCTCTTAATCAAATTCAACTAAATTCTCCCATAAGCTTGCAACTAGACCAACTCGCCACCTACTCATTTCCTCAAATCGAGATCCCAAGGTCTTATTCAAGGTTATTACGGGGCGTACGTTGTATCGTTTGGTATGGAAGGGATTATTAGGCTGAAAAGTGACACGAACCCATTCTACCATGACTTGGCATATTTTTATTTAAAATTTATGATCATCAACAATTCTTTCTTTCTTTTGTTTTTCCTCTCTATTGCATGACATTAGACTATGTCTAATTTGCTTTGTCAATTGCCATTTATTTTTGTTGAATGAATCTCAACATTCTCTTCTTTTTTTTTTTTTGTTTTTTTTATCGGAGTTTTGAATACCGATTGACATTTTTGATGATCATAAACTATAATGCCTCGGTGAAATTGGTGCATATACACTTGGGTTTGATTTTCTTGGCTTTTTTATAAGGCTAGGAAAAATATAGAGGGTTTCAAAGAAAAATTAGGCTTAAATGCTCAAAGTGGTTAATCCTAAAGGGAAAATATTTTTGGGTTTGGAATTCAAAAGAAGGCCAAAAATTTGGGTTTTTCTAAGTGCCTCGATCATATGCTCGATTTCGGGAATATGGCATGGTCTTGAATCGATCCCAATTGCAAGTTCTAGTGTCCTTTAATCAAATTGATTTTTCACACAACAAAAGAAATAATGAGTAAAAATGACTCGGCTCAGATCTCACATGGTATGGTTTGATCATGTCATACTTTTATTCTTAAATTTAGGCTTTGAAAAATTCTTGCATTTTATTCAATCAAATTCTCAACATGAAAATTTTGTTTTCTTCCGAGTGATCATATCATTGGATTTTTATAGCTCAAAACCTCGAAAATTTATATCATGCATATTTTTAATTGCTTTATCCCAATTTAATAGTTTGAAAATCTCATCCTTAGCCTAAATTCAACATGTGAATTTAGGTGACAGATTTATGCTCGTTTTATGCCGGTTATTTAATTGAAAGCAGTAAAAAGATATTGTGAATCATGCAAGCATGTTACAGTTTTGTTTTTGGCGTGACAGTCACTTATTCATCTTGGACTGCCACACATCTTTTTCAAAATATTTTTGAGAATTCAAGACGAAGTTCTCTTTGTGAAAAGCGATAAGGGGTTAATACCAAATTACAGCTTCCAACAACCACATCAAGTGGTTTCAAGATTCGGCTTAAAGCTACGACCTTACTTACAGAAACCCATTAATATATTAGTTACAGGAGATGCTATACACTTGGATAGAGTTTTCACAAGGAGCATTTCAAAAGATCTCCTAAATGAAGTTTCAGTTTAATTTACTTCAAAAGTGACTCTTTACAGCTGAGTCCATCTTTCGCATCCTTCTTCCCTTATCCTTGGAAGAAAATCCTGCTCCAGTGGACAAAGTTTGTCAGGCTGCAGGGCAAGCAGTAATCACCCTCGTCATCCTGATTTTCCAGCACTTTCTGGCAGTAGACTCTGGGTCCTTGGAAAATGAACAGATCAGGAGTCTCCAGGCTTTCTATCAACCAAGCAAAGACGTTGTTGCCCACGTATGCCATGACTGATTCATCCGTCACCATCTTGTTGATCATTGCTAGTCCCTGATCGACCTGTTCCTTGTCCAGCTTGCTAAGTAGCATGAATCCCCTGACAAAGATTGATGCCTTGTGATTGTCATCAATCCCTGGTTTCAGCAATTCACAGGTCCTTTCCTCATTGCCTGCTCCGAATGCTTGTAGGGCTGGCACGAACTGGAGGTAGTAGTTGCCCGCGTCGACACACTTCTGCATGAGTTCCTCCTTCTCCGCCTCGACTCCTATCTCCCACATCTTAAGGATTGTGGTTTCCAGTTCGCACCTCTTGTATACACTGGGGAGATCCCCAACTACCCTGAACTTCTTGCACACCCTTTTGACCGCGAAAACCTTTTTGATGTCATCCTCTCCTATGCGGGAGAGGATTTCTCCTAGAAGTTCCATTGGCAGGTCCAGTAGTTCGAGCCTGTCCTGTTCTAGAGCTGGATCCGGTAGGATGATGTCCCTGGTGAAGAGAAATTGAAACTATTTTTTAACAAATTTTTGATAAAAGTATTCAAGTTGAAAAATCAACATCCTCACATTTTGAGCTATGCTCTAAATGTGAGTTAATTGGTTTTACTTGAATTTATTGAGCTAAACCACATATTTAAAAGACAGGAAGTTAGATTGTAAAATCTAACAATTATTGCAACATGCAAAGCAAGGGAAATAAGAGAAATAAGGGTCTTGGACCCTTACAAGTTTTTCTTAGACTAAAAATAGTCTAAAGATTTTTGAATGGTCAAAAGACCAAAAGATAGAATTTTTATAGGCTATTGAGTCTACAAAAGAAAAGTGTATATTTCTTATCACTATAAAAGTGATCAAAAGCATATGAAATGGGAAGATGGATATTTAATAATGAAGAACTCAATACATAAGAAGAGTTATGCAATTACTAGTACAAGGTGATGGACTAAGGGAAAATAAAAATAGACACAAACATACACATGCAAAAAGGTTATTTTTGGATTTTATGGAAAGTGTTGACTTGCTTATTTAATGAAGTTGAGGGTGTGAGTGGTCCCCCATTTGAGTTTTTGTTTTTGGGGAAATGGGTATTGATGAATGAGTAAAGTTGCTACACTTGTTTATTCCCCACATATCCCAATAATAGACATTTCCAACATTTGAATGAAAACAAAATTCTGCCAACTATTTGTCTTTTTAAAAGAAAATGTCATGCCAATAGTGTTTGAAAAACACTTGTCGGGAAAAGATTTGGCATGGTTTCCTCTGTAATTCCATGTTTCCAGTGTATGCAAACATCAACTTTTCAGTTGAGTTTGCAAGTGGTGGTAAACAGGTACCCCACAGAAGCATTTATTAAAAGGGATGCATAATACAGTGCATGCAGACACAAAACAACATACGAGAATAGTCCATTCACACCAGTATCATGCAAAATTTGCCAATAAATCATGTTTCGAGATGTATCAACATAGATTAGGCAATCTCATCAGTATGCATATTCAACATCATCATCAACTCCCAAAAAGCAAAATTAACACAGTGGTTAAGGGAAGGTAACTCACTGTGTTAACCCATTTTCATATCCTTAAAAAAATAAACAAGCAACACAGTATATACACAAACAGAAAATAATGACAACCACTATTCACACTATCAATAAAGATTAGATTTTTATGGGTTTTGAAGCCCAAAAATTTCAAAATAGAAGCATCCCTACACCATAGAAAACTCGAACAGTAACAATGGCAGTTCGGACTCAAGCAAGAAAAAGCCCTAGTTCGGACTACTCTGTTCTACCCTATTCCGACCTTACCCAACCCATTCCGACCACTCCCTGACCATGCTCAACACTAAAACAGTCCTCATTCCCCTCCCCATTACCGATTTCGCAAAAATGAGGAAAAACGAAAACTGAAATCGCGAAAATGAGAGTGCGCAATCGAAAACAGGACACTTACCCGACACTCTTAGTAGGATTAGACGACGAAGACGCCATTTTTGAAAGCTTTGGACGGATTTGAACGGGGTAAGGTACTGGCTCGAGCCTTGGTTTCGCGAGGAAGAAGGGTTCGCGAATGGAGGGAACTGGGGAATGTTCTAAGTGTGGAGAGTGAAAGTGAGGGAAAAGAGGGGGAAAAAGAAATATATAGGGTGAGGGGTATGGGGTAATTCGGTCTACTGGAGACCGAACCATCAATTCGGTCTAGACCGAATTGATGTGGTTTCCAAGTGTTTGTGAGAGATTCGGTCTCACCGAATTGATGTGGTTTCCAAGTGTTTGTGAGAGATTCGGTCTCTTAGGCCAATTCGGTCTAGACTTCGGTCTAGACCGAATTGGTCTAGAGACCGAATTACAGCAAGAAGACCGAATTTGGGTACTTAGGAAACTAAAAGGGGATGTGCTTTTGTGAGGCAATTCGGTCTATATGGGCAATTCAGTCTAAACCGAATTGTCTTATAGATCGAATTGCTCACTTGCAAAAATGAAACTAAGGATTCAAAACGCCTTTGTAGATAAATTCGGTCTATTCAAAATCAATTCGGTACATACCGAATTGATATAGACCGAATTACTTACCTGGCCAAATTTACACAAGGATGGAGCATGTGTCTTAGGAGGTCAATTCGGTCTCTTAGGTAAATTCGGTCTAGACCGAATTGGCTTGGAGATCGAATTGGTTAAAATTTCCAAGGCACACCTCCAATACGATCTGTTTCAAACAATTCGATTTAGACCGAATTGATTTGAGATACAAAATAGTTTGCATTCAACACTTAGAAAAATTTTGAAATTTTTTCAAATTTTACCATTTTATGAAATTATGG
The DNA here is from genome assembly GCA_030278955.1 of Hygrophila difformis. NCBI lineage: Eukaryota > Viridiplantae > Streptophyta > Magnoliopsida > Lamiales > Acanthaceae > Hygrophila > Hygrophila difformis. The sequence goes on from JAOANR010000001.1 coordinate 16,117,514, forward strand.
ATTTTCTTAAAAATTACCATATTGATAACACACATTTAAACAGAAATATTACTCTATAGTAAATTGCTTGCATAAATTAGGTTGGATTAACACCCTCATTTTATGGATTTATTCCGGATTTTAAGTTTCTCTAAATTCCGAAATTACTTTCCGTTAAATTTAGTATTAATCCAACCGGGAACCTGGTTTTTGGAGCTTTATCTTTCTTTTTGTTGGTTCCGTGAATTCCTGCAAGATAAATATGAGAAAATTATTAAATTTTCTCCAAATATCAACATCCTCACATTTAGAGTCTTAGTACTCTAAATGTTTAGTTGATTTTTGGATACTTGTCGTTTGAGAAAAATGAATATGTAATAAATAATTAAATAAGCATATATATATATTTATTGAGCATAGGCCGGCTCTGATGTCGTTTGAACTTCTTTTTCAGGGACGAACTGCCCTAGATACTCCTTCAATCTGTGTCCATTCACCACCAGCTCTCCCTTTTCAGTTCGAATCCTGACAGTGATGCACCCTGTGAAACCACATTTAAATGAGCTTAAATTATACTAAAATATGTCCAAAATTAGTGCATTTTACCTTAATTTATTTCACTTTTAGGTGTATTTCATGTGTTTTTATTTTTCAAGTGATCATGGTTAGATTTGGCTTATTTAGGTTAAATTTATCATGTTTTTATGTGTTTTTAATAAGACTTTGGCAAACCTAATGCATTGCAATGTTGTTTCAGGCATTTAAATGATGAAGAACGATGTTCGGAAGCTTGATTTTTGAAAATAAGGAATATTTAATGTGATATGTGCCAAGATTCAGACTTAGAAAAAGAAAAAGAAAAAAAAAGAAAAAAAAGAAAAAAAAAGAAAATTAAAAAAAAAAAAAAAAGTTGAAAGCTTCAGAATGCACTGCACCTTCTTGGCGGTGCATAAAAACACCTTTCAGCACCACTTTTTGCACCGCATGGTAAATTTTTGGAAATTGTCAGAATGCACCGTTTCTTCTTGGCGGCGCCTAAAACCACCTTGGAGCGCCGTTTTATGCGCCATTTGCTGAAATTATGGTAAAAGCTTCAGGATGCGCCGGATCTTCTTCGCGGCGCCTAAAACCCCTTCCGAGCGCCATTTTATGCGCCACAGTCGCGGTTTGGAGGTTTTCTAACCTCCCGAACACGGTTTTAAAGCCCGTTTCTTCCTCATTTTCGCCAAGCCAGACTCATAATTCGACCAAAAACTCTCAGGAGGACTCGGCAACTTTGGAGAAGAAGATCGAAAACACCAAACCATGCCGGAGAAAGTGATCGGAGCGTCTTCTCTGACTGTGTTCTTCGCATTCTAGGTGTTGTCTTTCTTTTTCTCGCTTTGTAATGTTTAGGATTTGCTTTTAAACATAATTTCCTACTGTTTTCATGTTTGTAAATGGATTTCTGTATTGTTCGTGTTAGAAGTGTTCTAGAACGGGAGTTCAGAATCACTTTGAAGTACGAATTCATCTTTTATGGAAGTATAATAAATGTCGATGTTTTAATTATGTAATCTGGGTTTATCTGCAAGAATTGTTAGAATCTGAATTAGGATTATGTATTAGATGCCTGGGAATGATCGATAATTATGTTTTAGCGAAGAATTTTGAAATCTGTATGTTTAATATGCTAATCTGGACTGATCGATCAATCTGTTCCAATCTGCTTAAATTAAATCTGGCAATATCCTAATATGCTTAGATTCTAAATTTAGTATTAAAATCCATATTACCATGTTTTATTGTTATTTTACCATATTTGTTAGATTATTTACACTATTCTGCATAATTAAATGTTAGAATCTAATCTGTTTGATTTCTGCTTTGCTAAATCGGGAGATAAAAAGTAGAAATTAGATTTTAGTACCGGTCTCGGGAATAAATCACATTAAAATAGATTTCAGCATGTACACGCTGATTTGGGAAATGAAATGTGTCATTTAATCACAATAGGAAAATTTGTATGCTTGGGAAAGACTCAAATTTATGCCTAGACTGATGATTGCAGAATGTTAGATAATTTAATTTGCTTCCATGAAGTCTGTTTTTACAAATTATGAAAATTAGGAAATTGGCATATATTTAATCTTTATAAAATCATTAATTCTGCTGAAATTGATCTTTTTAGACATTGGGAAATGCTAAATCATTATGCAATTTCACTTTTATATAAAGATGACATGTTCTAAATCATTACAAGCATATATCTTATTTTTATTTTATTATTTTAAATTTTTAACTTGCTTTATTTTAAATTTAATGTCACTATTTTTAATTTAATCACCATTAGAATTAAACAAACTCTTTTCAAAATATAATATATATTATTAATGAACTTAAAATGACTAAGTTTTCTCCAGAATGAAATAATATTCTGAATTCCCTTGGGTTCGACCCGGTATTCACCGGTTTTTATTACTTGATGACAACCATCCGCTTGTGGTAAAATATGAGTGGTGAAAATCACCCATCAAGTTTTTGGCGCCGTTGCCGGGGAATTTTTGTGAAAATTATGTTGTTTTGAGTTCATTTAAATATATTTATATTGTTTCTACTTTTTAAATATTGTTATAACTTTTTGCTATTCTATGTCGTGCAAGGGCATCGAGCTAAATCAGTGTGTGATCCTGAAATTCGAAAGAATATTGGGTTTCTCATCTAAAAAAAAAGGAAGATTTGCAAGAGAACAAGTGTGAGGATGGCGGCGAATTGTATGCAGTATATATAATTGGGGATTTCAAATGGATAGCCTCGATTGAAAAGCCACCTACACTTTATTTAAAGGTATTAGCACCACACTTGAGGTAAGTATTTCTCAATAAATTAGATTACTTTTAATTAAATGCATTACATCAAGTGTTGATATTGGATGCTAGAATATTTGAGATTAAATTCCACTTCTTGACAACATTACAACTTTAATGAGTTTTTTTTTGAGGGAATGCTGATATATTAGAATGTTAATCAATAATTTTCTTATGATTGCATTACCTTTATTTAAATTGTTGTATAAAGATGTGCAATTTGACCTTATAACTCATGAATGACAGGATCATGGAAGTGCACCCACCATTTAGACATTTAATTTAGAAAATGGTGCATTTGTCTTTGAAAGCTGATTAGGAAAGGGAATCCACATAATGCCTTTGCATGCTTAGTAATAGTTATTTATGTCTTTTGCTTAATATGTTTGATTTTCTTTTATTTTAGTTTATATGTTTTACTTACAATAAAAAAAATGGTTCTTGTTAAAAAAAAATGGTTCTTGCATGATTTTCATTATATGTAATTTGAAATGATTCTTATGCAATTGAACTGAGACGAAATAAGAATTGGAGTGATCAATAACTGAAAGACTTTTGTGGTGATTTAAGTAGAATAGGAGAAAGACTGAAATAAATTGATAGAGGGGTTGACGAAAACGAACAGAATTTCATAGATATTTATAGAGGATGATTAGAACTAGGGTAATTTTTCTTACGATGAATAGGAAAATGGATGGAATATTATGTTTCGATTAAGCAAATCACACCCTATTTTTGCTACAAGATTTGTAAAAAAAAAAAACTGAGTTTTAGATGCCACTCTTCGTAAATGGTTTTCGAAAACTCAGTTAAGCACCGAAAGTAGCACAAACAAGGCATTTTGGGTTTCATTCATACTAATAATGCGTAAAAACTTGTTTGAGCACCACATGTAGTATTAAATGGAATCGTTGGGTTTGTACCAAACTTGAATTTTTACAAAAGTCCATTCTAATTCATCTCCAATTAGCTCAAATTTAATCATAGATCTTCTAATTGGGCTTAAAAACCTACACCATTTAATTTAAACCTTAAAAAAATAAAATAGTCATCTCCCTCATGTTCTCTCTTTCACATTCCTCTCTCTATTGAATCTCACAACCGCAGTCATCATCCTCAATTTCCTTTCCACCACAGTTCCTTTAAAAAAATAAAAAAATAAAAAAATAATAATAATATGTTTTTGTTTGTCTTTATTATCATATTTATGGTTTATGCATATTTTTATTTTCATTTGATGTCATGTTATGCTTATTTGTTTAAGTTTTTAATTTTGCTAATAAAATGTGCCCACCATATTTCTAATTTAATAATTAAGTAGTAAATGTTATGTGGTGAAAGTAGAAGCTGAAATGTACTCGATAATTGAAGCTAAATTGAGGCTCAAGAACCCTAGCTTCTCAAATTCGGGGATTTCTTGTTAAAGTGCTTCAAAGCTTCAATTTGGGGTAAGTATAGCTATCCTAGTTCAATAATCTGTCCAATTTTGTGATTGAGAATGCATTATTGTTGGTATTTGTGTTGTTGCTTTGATTTTGGGTTTATTAGAATGTGGGATTAAAACTTGGTTTAAGTGCATGAATGTTAGGTTGAAGTAAACAATATGGTATTAGAACATATTTTCAAAACCTATGCCAAATTTATAGAGTGTTTGTAAAATTTCAGATTACAGCTCTTTGGAAAATCTAATTACAGTATCTGAAATCTGAAATTTTCTTATAAAAACGTGTTAGAATAACATGTTTAATCTTTTAAGTTGATCTTTGAATATTTTAAGCATGTTGTTTTAATCTACATTAATAAATTTTGGTAACATTAAAGCTTGAAACTTCATGTTTTTCTAATTTATGAAAAAGAAACATTTTTATTATAAAAACTCATCCTATCAATTTTTAACTAAAAAGGCAAACTTATGATATTTAAAACAATAAACTAAAAGTTCTTGAACATTAATTCGAATCATTAATAAGAAATAGTTTGCTAATTTAGTTAGCTTTAAGCATTAAATCTGAATTTTTTAACAAAAAGGGAGTTTTTATAACTTAAAAATATGTTCTTTTTAATAATAAGTTTTATGTTCTAGAAAGTAATTTTCTTGAATTTGTAAGAGACTTAGAACTTATAGCTTGTAAAATAAATATATTGGTCATTTAGTTGTTTAAATCCCACATTCTAGGTTGATATATGTTTGCTTTATACAATGCACTTAAGTTAAACTTTTGGTTTAAACTTAAGTGTGAGGATGGGGAGCAATGCATATATTTAACAATAACCCGAAGTTTTTGTATAACCAGGTTCCACAAATAATGTATAAGAAATACCTTGCTACTTGGTTGGATGTTTTTGATGTGGACATTGGTTTGCTCTGCTATGCACTACTTAGGTGTTTTATTTGTATTTAATATGGTGAGTATGTTGTTAAGTTTATATTTATGTTTAAGTTATGTTTATGCATGTTTTTAATTCTAATAAAATAGCTCTCACTTGAATCATGTTAAACTGGAATGTTGTGAGTTGTTGATTTGATAACAGGAAAGTAAATAACCATGATAATTGATGAAGAAGCGGGATTAATGTTGTTGAAGTGTCGAATCTTTATGATTTTACACAAGGCAGACATTAAAATCAATAAATTATGATGTATAGATCATATTAAAAAAGCTAAAATTTTTATTTATTTAAAAGGTATGATCTAATTCAGTCTAACTTTTTAAATGCATGCTATATTCTTATTTTTGAAATTAAAAAGTTTTAATCCCACAAATCTTTCATCATGCACTTAAACTAAACTACTAGTTCAGTTTAAGTGTGAGGATGGGTGAGTTTCTATTATGATCACATTCTCGAAATTCTTCATCAACAGGTCCATTTAGTTATTTAATGCATAAACCATTTATTTAATACATCATACAGGGTTGATTTATCATAAAGAATGAGGGTATATTTTGCTATAGCTGTTGGCATTTTGCTGTAAATTCTGCTCTAGAACTTATGATATTTTGCTTTTGGTGAATTCTGAAATTTATTATCGATCAAATCTGTCCATACTTCTTAAAGTTGCTGGAAATTGTTGTTAAAATGTTATAATTTGAGTTATGGATGGTGTTTTATGATTCTGATTACTTTGGAATTCCCATATGCACTAACAATAATATTTTCTTGAGTAATTGCTATATATACATATTAGAAGCAGGATATGCCAACAAAGGAGCATGATGACAGCCGTGATGATGAAGTGAAATTCAAAGCCCCAAACATTCCAGGTGTGATCTTTTCATGTTTTATGTTTACAAAATTGCATGGGAATAAATGGATAAGAGCTTAGTTATGTTTTTAATATTTCTTTATGTTTAGAATAAATATGGTAAATGCTTTAGGTTGGATATGTTAAATATTTTAGATTAAATTGTGTTTTCACAGTGTGCTATTATTTGAATTACCACATCACAGCCAATCTTAAGAGAAATCTGAATAAGTCTAACTGTTCTGCTTAGATCCGATTTTACAACTTAATGAGCATCATGATTCTTAGTTTAAAGTCCTAGACTTTGTTAAATTATCATGCTAGTTGTTCGAACTTTGGTGACAATTCTACTTACCTTGCAGAAAGCTTTTTGATTAATTAGACTGGTTTATTTGTTATGTGGAGAGTTATCATTATTTATATATGAATATGCTCGTTCCATGTCTCCTTAAATGCTTAATTATAAATAAACTCAGAGTAAAACCCCTACATATATATATAAAAAAAAATCAGCAATTAAATCTTGCAAAAAGAAAAGAAAAGAAAAATGAAAAATGCAAGAGTAAAAAAAAAAATCCGAATAAAGGGGTATTAAACAGAATATTTATAAACTCTTGGCTATATGACTGGCACGTATTCTTAGACATGAGTAGCTTTTGGAATTCAACCGTCTACAACTCAGCCAAAGTGTCTAGAATAATTGTGAAACCGAGTCATTAATTGAGCATATTTGAAGACGGGAATAGAAAAGCATATTTACATTATCCACTCTCCCATTTCGAGTTGCTATGTGTGATTGATCCGCCTTTTGTACTGTAAGTGCTTTGGATATCTGGTTTTGACAGCTGATGCATGACAATTTACCTTATTCCAGCACATTAAACTTTGAACCCTTTTAGCTCATTGCGTTGTTGAAATCTATGATTTGGCAGAACTATAGTGACTTCATCGTTATTATCTTGATTGGCATGTCGATGTGTTAATTAATTTCATTGCTCAAGGGACGAGCAATATTTAAGTGTGAGGATGTTGATGCACCCTGTGAAACCACATTTAAATGAGCTTAAATTATACTAAAATATGTCCAAAATTAGTGCATTTTACCTTAATTTATTTCACTTTTAGGTGTATTTCATGTGTTTTTATTTTTCAAGTGATCATGGTTAGATTTGGCTTATTTAGGTTAAATTTATCATGTTTTTATGTGTTTTTAATAAGACTTTGGCAAACCTAATGCATTGCAATGTTGTTTCAGGCATTTAAATGATGAAGAACGATGTTCGGAAGCTTGATTTTTGAAAATAAGGAATATTTAATGTGATATGTGCCAAGATTCAGACTTAGAAAAAGAAAAAGAAAAAAAAAAGAAAAAAAAGAAAAAAAAAAGAAAATTTAAAAAAAAAAAAAAAGTTGAAAGCTTCAGAATGCACCGCACCTTCTTGGCGGTGCATAAAAACACCTTTCAGCACCACTTTTTGCACCGCAGGGTAAATTTTTGGAAATTGTCAGAATGCACCGTTTCTTCTTGGCGGCGCCTAAAACCACCTTGGAGCGCCGTTTTATGCGCCATTTGCTGAAATTATGGTAAAAGCTTCAGGATGCGCCGGATCTTCTTCGCGGCGCCTAAAACCCCTTCCGAGCGCCATTTTATGCGCCACAGTCGCGGTTTGGAGGTTTTCTAACCTCCCGAACACGGTTTTAAAGCCCGTTTCTTCCTCATTTTCGCCAAGCCAGACTCATAATTCGACCAAAAACTCTCAGGAGGACTCGGCAACTTTGGAGAAGAAGATCGAAAACACCAAACCATGCCGGAGAAAGTGATCGGAGCGTCTTCTCTGACTGTGTTCTTCGCATTCTAGGTGTTGTCTTTCTTTTTCTCGCTTTGTAATGTTTAGGATTTGCTTTTAAACATAATTTCCTACTGTTTTCATGTTTGTAAATGGATTTCTGTATTGTTCGTGTTAGAAGTGTTCTAGAACGGGAGTTCAGAATCACTTTGAAGTACGAATTCATCTTTTATGGAAGTATAATAAATGTCGATGTTTTAATTATGTAATCTGGGTTTATCTGCAAGAATTGTTAGAATCTGAATTAGGATTATGTATTAGATGCCTGGGAATGATCGATAATTATGTTTTAGCGAAGAATTTTGAAATCTGTATGTTTAATATGCTAATCTGGACTGATCGATCAATCTGTTCCAATCTGCTTAAATTAAATCTGGCAATATCCTAATATGCTTAGATTCTAAATTTAGTATTAAAATCCATATTACCATGTTTTATTGTTATTTTACCATATTTGTTAGATTATTTACACTATTCTGCATAATTAAATGTTAGAATCTAATCTGTTTGATTTCTGCTTTGCTAAATCGGGAGATAAAAAGTAGAAATTAGATTTTAGTACCGGTCTCGGGAATAAATCACATTAAAATAGATTTCGGCATGTACACGCTGATTTGGGAAATGAAATGTGTCATTTAATCACAATAGGAAAATTTGTATGCTTGGGAAAGACTCAAATTTATGCCTAGACTGATGATTGCAGAATGTTAGATAATTTAATTTGCTTCCATGAAGTCTGTTTTTACAAATTATGAAAATTAGGAAATTGGCATATATTTAATCTTTATAAAATCATTAATTCTGCTGAAATTGATCTTTTTAGACATTGGGAAATGCTAAATCATTATGCAATTTCACTTTTATATAAAGATGACATGTTCTAAATCATTACAAGCATATATCTTATTTTTATTTTATTATTTTAAATTTTTAACTTGCTTTATTTTAAATTTAATGTCACTATTTTTAATTTAATCACCATTAGAATTAAACAAACTCTTTTCAAAATATAATATATATTATTAATGAACTTAAAATGACTAAGTTTTCTCCAGAATGAAATAATATTCTGAATTCCCTTGGGTTCGACCCGGTATTCACCGGTTTTTATTACTTGATGACAACCATCCGCTTGTGGTAAAATATGAGTGGTGAAAATCACCCATCAACAGCTCCACTTTCAAACACGTGCACCACTTCGTATGGCCCTTCCCATCTGGATCTAAGCTTTCCAGGGAACAGCTTTAACCTAGAGTTGAATAACAAGACATTTTGGCCAACAAAGAAGTGTTTAGACTTTATACGACGATCGTGTAACTTCTGGATCCGCTCCTTGTAAATCCTCGAGCTTTCATAAGCTTGCGCACGTATTTCCTCAATTTCATTGAGGTCCAACTTGCGCTTACTCTGAGCAACTCGTGGGTCAAAATTAAGCGTTTTTACGGCCCAGTAAGCCTTGTGCTCTAGTTCTACAGGCAAATGACAGGCTTTTCCAAAGACAAGCCTGTATGGGGACATCCCGATGGGAGTCTTGAATGCAGTGCGGTATGCCCATAGAGCATCATTGAGTTTACGTGACCAGTCTTTGCGGGTTATCCCCACAGTGGCCTCGAGTATGTGTTTGATTTCGCGGTTTGGTACCTCGGCTTGGCCACTGGTTTGGGGATGATAAGGCGTGCCGATCTTGTGGAGAATCCCACTTCTGCTCATGAGATTTGCAAAAGCTTTGTTGACAAAGTGGGTTCCTCCATCAGATATGATTACCCTGGGTACACCAAATCTATTGAAAATGTTGTTTTTCAAAAATTTGATGACTTGGTGACCATCGTTGGTTGGCAGCGCAATCGCCTCGACCCACTTGGACACGTAATCGACAGCTACCAAGATGTAATGATTCCCATCAGATGTCGGGAATGGCCCCATGAAGTCAATACCCCATACATCGAAAATCTCAAGGATGAGAATTCCTTTTTGAGGCATTTCATCCCTCTTGGAGATATTCCCTAATCTTTGGCATCTGTCGCAAGCCTTAACAAACGCCCTGCAATCCTCGTAAATGGTAGGCCAATAGAAACCAGACCCAAGCACCTTGTGAGCTGTTCGAGTGGGGCCATGGTGACCTCCATATTCCGATTCATGACATTTTTTAGCGATTTGATAAGCCTCGTGCTCAGTTACACATCGTCTAATAATCGAATCTGCACAATGCTTAAAAAGATAAGGATCATTCCAGAAGTAGTCAACTACATCTCGATTGAACCTTGCTTTTTGTTTCTTCTGCTGGAATGGTGGGGTTATTCCACATGCTAAAAAGTTAGCAATGTCGGAAAACCATGGACACGCTTGATCATGAAGATGCAAGACGAACAGTTGCTCATCCGGAAAATTTTCATTGACGGCTATCTCATTTTTATCATTTTCTATTCGAGACAAATGGTCAGCAACTCCATTGTCTCTGCCTTTTCTATCTTTTATTATGATGTCAAATTCTTGCAAGAAAAGTACCCACCTGATTAATCGAGGTTTGGCATTTTGTTTGCTGAACAAGTATTTCAGTGCAGAGTGATCGGTGTATACTATGGTTTTCGTACCAATGAGGTATTGTCTGAATTTATCAAATGCGAAAACCACAGCATACATCTCTTTCTCCGTGGTGGTGTAATTGACTTGGGCTTCAGTCAGGGCATGACTTGCGTAATGAATCACGCAGTGCTTCCCTTCCTTATGTTGCCCAAGAACTGCACCCACGGCGAGATCACTTGCATCGCACATTACCTCGAAAGGCATTGACCAATCGGGTGGTTGCACTATTGGAGCAGAAATCAACATCTTCTTGAGCGTGTCGAAGGCTTGAACACACGCTTCATTTATTAAGAAAGAATTTTCTTTACAAAGCAAATTAGTGAGCGGCTTGGCAATTTTAGAAAAATCTTTAATGAATCTCCGGTAAAAACCGGCATGCCCTAAGAAGCTCCTAACTGCTTTTATTGAGTTTGGCAATGGAAGGTTGGATATGACTGAGACCTTGGCCCTATCGACTTCGATGCCTGCGCGCGAGATGCGGTGACCCAACACTATTCCTTCGGTGACCATGAAATGGCACTTCTCCCAGTTCAAAACTAGGTTAGTGTCCTCGCATCTTTTTAAAATTTTTGCTAGATTTGTCAAACATTCATCAAAAGTATCTCCATACACAGAGAAGTCATCCATGAAAACTTCAATGCATTTTTCGATAAATTCTGAGAAGATAGACATCATGCATCGCTGAAAAGTGGCAGGCGCATTGCAAAGTCCAAAAGGCATGCGCCTGTACGCAAAAGTTCCATATGGGCACGTGAAAGTGGTCTTATCATGATCTTCACTAGCTATTACAATTTGATTGTAGCCAGAGTACCCATCCAAAAAGCAGTAATACTCCCTCCCAGCCAACCTCTCCAGCATCTGATCAATGAATGGCAAGGGAAAGTGATCCTTCCGCGTAGCGGTGTTAAGCTTCCGGTAGTCGATGCAAACTCTCCAACCGGTTACTGGACGTGTCGCCACTTCTTCTCCTTGCTCATTAGTCGTTATGCACATCCCCCCACGCTTAGGTACTACCTGCACTGGGCTAACCCATTTGCTGTCAGATATAGGATAGATGATACCAGCATCTAAGAGCTTGATAACTTCTTTCCTTACCACTTCTTGCATGTGGGGGTTCAGACGCCTTTGTGGTTGCCTAGAGGGCTTGTACTCCTCTTCCATTAAAATTCTGTGCATGCAAACAGAGGCGCTTATTCCTTTTATATCAGAAATGGTCCATCCAATTGCATGTACATATTTCTTTAGAATGTCTACCAGAGCTTTTTCTTGTTCTTGTGTCAGCTTGGCTGACACAATTACCGGTAATCTTTTATGTTCAGCGAGAAAAACGTACTTAAGATGATCCAGAAGTATTTTAAGTTCAAGCTCTGGCGGGCATTCAACGGAAGACAGTAATTTGCGAGAAATGGTTGGGGGTGAAAGATCAGATTTATCTTCAGGACCCTGTGTCAGTACAAGGTCCACTTCCTCTTCCGTGATGCTCTCCTCCTCTTCCGGAGTGAATTCGACACCGTCGAATTCTTCAAGATCCCCAGTGATAAGGTCTTCGAAGTGGACAGCGTTGCAGCTTCTTTGTTGCTCGGCATCTTCAGGCGTCAGTACCTGTTTTGAAACCTTGTCCGTCATCACAGTCATAGAGTCTATGCTCTCATCCTCACACCTACTTTCTATTACATCAAACATGGAACAAGATCCCTCATTCGGGAATTTCTGCAGCTGTTCCATGTCAAAGGAGATTTCTCTATTGTCGACCTTCAATGTGACTTTTCCAGATGTGGCATCAATCAGTGCACCGCCGGTGGCCAGAAACGGGCGTCCCAGGATAAGTGGCATTTCAGAGTCCTCTTCAATGTCAAGGATGATGAAGTCAACCGGGAAAAGAACTTGGCTGGTTTTGACTACCACATCCTTGAGGATTCCTACGGGCTTAGTGATTGATCTATCTGCCAGTTGCAGTTTCATCTTGACCGGTTCAATCTCTCCGAGCCTCAGGCGAATTGCCATGGCTAGAGGCATCACGTTGATGCTGGATCCTAGATCGCATAACCCCATGCTCACTTTGGCCTTTCCAATTTGTACTGGTAGCGTGCAATATCCAGGGTCCTCTTTCTTTTCGGGCAGTTTCCTCTGAACTATGGCACTGCATGTGCTGTTGAGAATGATCACCTCCTCCTGCTCTACCTGCCTTTTCCCTGAAATCAATTCTTTCAAGAACTTAGCATAGGTGGGCATTTCTGAAATCATTTCCACGAGAGGAATGGTTATCTCTACATACTTTAACCGTTCTAGGAATTTCTTGAATTTAAGGTCATGTTCCTTATTTTTAAGACGTGCAGGGTATGGCACCCTTGGCATGTACTTATTATTATCAATTTTTGGTGGTAAAGAGAAGGAAGTTGTACCTTCACCCATACCCTTTTCAGCTTCAATTGCAGCTTCAGCCTGCGGATTTGTTGTATCAGATTTATCCTTTACCAACTCAACACTTTCATTTCCTTCAATCTTTTCCTTTTCCTTTTCCACCTCCAATGAAACCTTTACTTTCATGGCTTTCTTCTTCGCAGATCCAACGTTTCTCTTCAGAGTCTTGCCTCCCCGCAATGTGATTGCTTTGCATTGCGGGTTGGCTTCAGTGCTGCTTGGCAGTGTTCCCTTCCCCCTGTTCTGCAATTCCTTAGCCAACTGGGTGACCTGCGTCTCCATATTTTTGATTGATGACTGCAACTGCTGGTTTATCTCCATTTGATTGGAAATAAACTCAGTCATCAAATTCTCCAGGCGAGATGGTGGCTTTTGGTTGTATTGCTGAATTTGGTCAGGTTGGGCTTGGAAGTTTTGGAAATTCTGGCCTTGGCTTTGGTTGGGCCTCTGTTGGATATGGGGTTGGAAGTTCTGATTCTGATTCTGGAGGTTCTGTACTCTCTGCTGGACGAATCCTTGATTCTGAGGTCTGAAGTTCTGCTGAGGGTTTTGGTTTGCAAACTAGTTAGGCTGATTTGGCTGTGTCAACAAATGTGCATTTAGTGCATTGTTGTTGGAATAGGAGAGGTTGGGGTGGCGGTTCTGGTAGTTCCCTGCGTAATTTCAGCTTTCGGTGGCTAATTGTTGGCATGTGTCAGTTGGATGTGGTCCCTGACATAGCCCACAAACTGCTCCCGATTGCTGTGTTTGCGCTTGGCTAGATGAGGCTCCTACCTGAGAAGTACCTGCTCCCTTTCCTTTCTCCTGTCCTAGCTGTATTGCAGCCACCTGTTCCTGCAATTTTTCGAAATCTGTTTTTCCCTCACTCACAGCAAAAACTTTTCTAGGAGGGTCCACTTTCTGGTCATTGCTGTTCAATACAGATCTATTGACAGACATTGTCTCAATCTTTTCCCAAGCTTGGTCCATGGGCAAATGGAGTAAATGTCTTCCGCCTGCAGCGTCCAACATCATTCTCCATGGATGGGTGAGCCCTCCATAGAATTTCCTCAATTGCTCCCATGCTTGATATCCGTGTTGGGGGCATCGCCTCAAGAGGCTGGAGAACCTCTCCTTTGCGTCATACAATGATTCATCCGGCTTCATCTTGAACTCTCCAATTTTCTCTCGTCCTTCGTCTATCTTAGATTCAGGAAAACAGAAAACTCCTCACAAAATCTGCCCAGGTGCTCCTCTGATTTATGGGCAATGATTTATACCAATCCCTGGCACCACTAAACAAAGAAAAGGGAAACAACATTAGTCTTATAGCATCAGGTGAGACTCCCTGATTTTTTATTGTATCGCAGAGCTCTAGGAAGGTTTGGAGATGATCATGGGGATCCTCATGATTTGCACCGCAAAATTGGTTGTTTTGCACCAAATTAATGAGTGCCGGTTTGAGCTCAAAGTTGCGTGCAGGAAATTGTGCTCTCCCAGGCCTATCCAGGTAAGGCTCCACGATGGGCTGCATAAAATCAGCTGCTGCTTGCTGTTGTTGATTTCCTTGCTCTGCTTGGTTTTGATACTGATGGTGGTAGTTGGGATTCTGTTGGAATAGATTTTCAGGATCATGAGGGTTGTTTTGGAACTGGTCTTGATTTAAGGCTTGATTCTGGTATTGCTGGTTTGGTATATTTTGGTTTTATTGGTTATATTGGTTAAGGGGTGGTGGTGGTTGTTGGTGGAATTGCTGATATTGTTGCTGATTTGGATTAGGTAGATTTTCCTCCTCATCGACACGATTCGGGTGTTCTACCAAACCCCCATCAGCTCCATTACCAGGGTTATTGGGTGGTTGGTCTATTGGTAAGATCGGGGAAATGTCTTGGTTTTCTGCCATGTCAGATATTTCACTGCTTGTGGTTTCGGGTGAGGTACGAGTCCGGGCTTCCTGCTCTTTCCTTCGTCTGGCTTGCGCCCTCAGTTGGCGAGCGGTCCTTTCTATTTCTAGATCGAACGGTAGCTCAGGCAATGTGGCCTTTCTCCTTTGCATAAACAGTTTGTATCAAATTTGACAGCACCTGTACAACCCCCAGGTTAGTAATGGTTCAAGAATATATACAAAAACTATCTATGAGTAAATCAGGAGTGTAATTCTCTTAATAAACGGCGCTGCATCCTCCCCGGCAACGGCGCCATGAAACTTTTGACAAGTTTCATTAACACGAGCTTTTTCTAAAATATCCCAAGTTTGAATTTATTAAATGAAAAGAGTTATGATTCGTGGGAAAGGGGTTTAAGGATATATTTCACTTTTTCTTACTCATGTGAGAAACTTGAAATTGAGACGGCGCTGTGGACCTCCCCGGCATGAAACTTTTGACAATTTCCTGCCATGAAGATCCTTGCCATGAAACTTTTGACAAGTTCCCACTATATGAGTATTTTCTGAAACATAATAATCCTGGTTTTTAACTTTATTTAATGAAACCAATTTATAAAGATGAGTTAGGATTAGGGATATATTTATAGGTTGTCACGTTTTTATTACTCGTGTTAAGAAACTGTGCCCCCGAAAGCGCACGGTGTCAAAAATTGCAGTAATTTATAGTAAGACCGGATCGTTCACTGGAGGATGTGCTATAGAAGCAGGGCCCACGTCGTTTACCAAGATTTTCCACTCGGTTACTCGATTCCAGTTTTGCAATGGTTTCTAACAACTACTTGACATAATTTAAACTAGATTATGAAAGCAATAAAATTACACTACAAAGCATGGTAAAATTAGTCTAAAAAGCAAGTAAATTTATTCTAAGAAAGCAATAGGAATTATGCTAAGAAAGCAGATAAAATTATTCTACGAAAGCAGATTTAAAATGTGACAGAAGGGACAGGAAGGAAATAAGAAAGATTGGACAAAATTCAGATGAAACACAATTAAACTTTCATTTTAATACACAGATCTTTGTTTGGGATAATCCATCAGTTAGCTAACTTTCATGCTTTCTAGACTATGTTCCCTTTAACAGACAGGTATTTACAGTCAGAATTTACATGCCTTAAGACCTCAGCCTCTAAGATACCACAGATTAATAACTGCCCCTGCCGATGTATGTTATTCCTCCATGGTGGACAAGCAACACCTAACATATCATTAGTTGACATGTCAAGTACTCCTATCGTCCCCCTTGTCACACCCAAAGTCCAAATCTAATCCCGAACTAATCCATAACTCTTAAACCTTACAACCGGCGGCCAACCTCTAATTCTTCCGAGTGACCTCTATGAAAGCATTTTAAAGAAAGCGGTAAAGAAAGCAGTAAAGAAAGCACTTAAAAACCTATCACTCGGAAGTCTTAAAAGTCATCTCATTCCGTTAGTATAAAAGAGCCCCTGGTCTTGGTGACCAGATGCAGATTTAGAACTTCCCAAATATCAGTAAGCCACGGGGCTTATAACATCCGGTTAGTTATGAGATACAAACATGAGTGGAACAGACCTATGAAGATCCATTCCGAATGTACTCACTCAAGACTCAATTTTAGGCTTTGGCGGGAGAAGACAGTAGTTGAAAGAATACTCAACCCTACCTTAGAAATTAACCAAGGCCTATATGTTGTTCCTCTAATATTATTTGTCACATCTTATCCGAATCCAAGTGGACACTGATTCGATGCAATACTTAATAAAAGATTTCAAACACACAGTAATTTTGAGAAACAAATAGATATTTGAAAATCATTCCCTAAACAGGTACTAAACTCTCAATTAAAACACAGAACCTTTCAGTCTAGGAGAGACCTAATCGCTGACTCTGCTTCTAAGTTCTCAAAATCAACCCCCAGTAGAATATGAATTAGTCATAACTGTCGAATTTATCCCTTACTCAGATCCGGATTTTATAAAGTGATTTTTGTGGAAATTTATTATGCAACATCTGATTTAAATCAAGACTTCTATGTCCAAGGAGAAGGATCTCCAAAATATAAAAGACCACAATTCCTACATAATAATATCATGCTTACATGTATATGAGGAGCAAAATAAATTACCCTAAAATATATGGTGGGGTTAGACAGAATTTGATACACAAAGGTGGATTAGCCTAAGATAAGAAGAAATTGGCTAAAAGAGTGCCAAAAATAATTGGGGTTATCCGGACTGCAAACATCTGCTATCCGGTTCCCAAGTATTACAGATGTAATGATTTTTAGACAGTAGGAAACTCTTAATGACAGTGATCGCTATCATCGAGAGTCCTACTATCTATGAGTGAGAAAAACCTACACGTTTTCTTACCACAGTAATGCTATAACAGTGTTGATCGACACTATCTAACAGCACTGTAGCTCGAAATTTAGGTTTGAAATTAAGCTAAAGAAAAGAAAACTGTATCTAATTAGGAATTGGCTGAGTGACTAATCGTTATCCCCGTGAAGGGACCTTTTCGCCGTAGCTTCCACCAACCACTAATCAGATCATGCAAAATAACGAGTAATAATTAACACACAGAAGACGAGCTAATCGTTATCCCGGTGAAGGAACCTTTTCGCCAACATTGATCTGTGATGTTCCTTATTACCCATTCATACACACAACAAACAGAAAAGATGAAATGGAAAGAATGTTTTTGGTACTGTGTGAGTGTTAATCACACAATAGTTTAGACACTAGTGAATTGAGATGTGTAATGGATAAAATTAGATGTAAATGGGCCTAAGCCCATTGCACCCATGCAACTTACACAACTCAGGAAGATAAAATGTTTTTGAAGTTTTAAAGATAGAAGGAAAAAAGCAATTCGGTCTACTAAGTGAGGTGCAAATCAGACCGAATTGAGGATGCATGATGGATGAAGTAATACCTTACCCAGTTAATCCTTGCAAAGTCATGAAGCATCATCTAATTCGAATTGTCGAAGCAATTCGGTCTAAACCGAATTGGACAATTCGAATTGATGAAGTCATTCCCTCACTCAAATTTGGCTAAGGCATTTACCCTAAAATGAGGGTAATTCGAATTGCCAAGTCAATTCGGTTTAACCCGAATTGGCAATTCGAATTGGTTAAAGACAGAAAATAAACTAAGGCATGAGTGGATGAAATGCATACAATATGGTGTGCAAGGCCAATTCGGTCTATGGGAGTAATTCGGTCTAAACCGAATTTGCACAGACCGAATTGCTTGTACACCATATGAGAGTGATTTTTTACTATGTAATTCGGTCTCATAGGCAATTCGGTTTAGACCGAATAAACCGAATTGCATATAGATTTTTGAATAAGGCATTCAACAACTATTTTTGCCATTCAATTCCATTCTCATGGGCAATTCGGTTTAGACCGAATTTCTTCAAATCGAATTGCATGTCTTTTCCCAAATAAGAGATATTTTTGTGCTCACACTGTGCGATTTATGATGGATAAGATTTACCAAATCCTTCATTTCACATCAGTGTCACCTCACAACCACACTAGTGAGTATTTCAAGGAAAATAGGCATAATAGGATACGTGTCTAGCAGACATTTGGCATGAATTAAACCCTATTTCTACAAACAAGACATCAAAGATTATAGAACCTATCATACTAAGAAAATAAGAACTACATGCATAAAGGCAAGAACTCTTACATTATCTAAGGCAACAATAAACTAAATAAAGAGAAGAGAAACAGCAGCAAAAGATATTAAAAATAAATTCTAACAACCCTAAAATTATCTAAAACCTAAGAACACTCATTTGAGCACTAAGGTACAAAAACAAGCCAAAAACCCACTAAACATGCATTTATTGAGAATGTAAGTAAACTAGAACATAATAAATGTAACCTAGTTGGAACAAACAAACATTCTATCATTTATTGTTAAGGAAAGCATTAAATGAGTGCCAAACACTTGAAATAAAAACCCATTTCTGGATCTTTTCTTGTATTGGCACTTGAAAGCAAATAAATAACCCTAAAACCATCATTAACTTGAAGGTAGGGTTTATTTTAACTACAAAGCATTTAAAGTGTATTGTAATGGCTACACTAAAGGTAGCAACAAGCTTCTATAAAAATAAACTCAGAACAAAAGCATTAAAACTACACTACAAGCTTGAAAAATAAACTAACTAAACTAAACTACCTACCTAACCCTTAAGGGGTGGAGAACACTTTCTGCACCTTCTTTTTGTCTCCCAACAAATGTCAAACTGTGTAAGTGTTAGAATGTTTCTTGTGTTGAGGAAGGTCAGCTTTTATACTTCTTCTCGGAACCCTAGGCCCATCAGGGCCCATCCACAGTGCCATGCATTTCTCACGTGCACTAAGCTTCAATTCGATGCAATTTTGAATGTGATTCGGTCTCCTCAAGCAATTCGGTTTAGACCGAATTGGTGAAATGAGGTCTTTCTTCTTGATCTTGAGCATGGAATGTGGTACTCTTTTATCAATTCGGTCTATGGGTAGACCGAATTGGCCTTGTCGAACTGATGATGGCTCCTGCTTGGCTTCCTTGCTTTGAGGCAATTCGATCTATACAATCAATTTGGCCTAGACCGAATTGCATAGATCGAACCCCTCCTTTTCTGTTCTGCTCAGGGTCTTCTTCTTTCCATAGTGCAATTTGGTCTAGGGGTCAATTCGGTTTAGACCGAATTGCCACAGACCGAATTGGTTGCTCTTTTCTTCTTCAACACTTCTCTTTTTCTTCTTCTCTTCAGCAATTCGGTCTAATGAGCAATTCAGTTTAGGTTGAATTGCGTATAGACCGAATTGATCTTCAACACTTAACCAAAATTTCAGTTTGTGGAATTTTTGTTCTTTTTCCCATCTTTTTTATTTTTGTGGGATATTTTATTCTTTTGCCCATCTTTTCATTCCTTTTTCTTTTCTTTTTCCTTTTTTCATGTTTTTGGATTTTTCTAACACAAATACAATTAAAATTGCATATTTTTGTGTCTTTCATTACCAGCTTATTTTTCTTACAAACTTGCATTAATCTGTCGAATTCAACTGCTTTCTTATTAAAATCAGATGGGAATACGATCAAAATGTCCGTCTCAGACACGGAAATGGATTGGAAATAATGACAATTTTGGCCATTATCAAATGGATCCTCTCTGCCTCCATTCACTCCATCCGAGGGACTCCGGCAAGGTGACCCCCTATCTCCCTACTTGTTTATTATCGTGATGGAAAAACTTTCCAGGTCTATTGTAGCTAAAGTGAATGCCGGAGAATGGATCCCGATCACCCTGGGGAGAGGCACCATAACACTTACCCATCTCATGTTTGTCGATGACCTACTGTTTTTCTCCAAAGCTACGGTGGAAAGTGCTCAAACCATGGACTCTATTCTCTCTGAATTTGCCTCTCAAGCTAGCCTTAATATCAACATTGGCAAGTCTTCAGCCTTCGCATCCCTGCATGTCTCTGAACAGACTAAGAGCACCATTGCTGCAACTTTGAACATAAAATTCACTTCCAACCTGGGCTCTTATCTTGGTTATCCTTTGTTTCATGGGGCTGTCCGGAGGGACCATTTTGATTTCCTTATTGAAAAGTTGCATGCCAAAATGGGGTCGTGGAAGAGGGCGCTCCTCAATAAGGCCGGCAGGCATACACTTGCGAGATCGGTCTTGTCCTCCATTCCAGCCTACATAATGCAAATCGCGTGGCTACCCTCCTCGGTATGCAATGAGCTCGACAGATACATCAAGAAATTTATATGGAAGGACTCTAAAGGGCATGGCATTCATTGGGTAAGTTGGGACAAAGTGGCAGTCCCAAAGAAATTTGGAGGACTTGGCATACGTCAATGTCGCGATATGAATATCGTTATGCTTGGTAAACTCTTCATGGATATTAAAACCAAGTCGGTGAAACCGTGGGCTCAACTTATTGGGACCAAATATAACTGCATGAATGGCACCTTCATGGCTCGGCCTGCAGCCTCGACCACTTACCGAGCCATTCTCCATGTTGTGCCCTTGCTCTCTGAAGGTGTTAGGATCCGCATGGGAGATGGAGCTTGTCATCTGTGGTATGATAACTGGTTGAGCAGTGGCCCTATTGCTCCACACATACCCTTTTTTCACACAATAGACACTGGCACTCACGTTAAAGACATTTTCATCAATGACCGATGGTGTTGGGAGAAGCTTTACACACAACTCCCTGAGGAAATATGCAAGGAAATCAGGGAACATGGGCCCTTGACTACTCACAACTCGTCCAGAGACAACTGGTGTTGGTTTGGGGACTCTAATGGAATATACTCAGTGTCATCTGGGTACCTGTGGATCATTAATCACAGGGGTAAACAGCCGCAAAATATGATATCTTGGGTGTGGAAGACACCGGTTCCAGACAAAGTCAAACTCCTTCTGTGGCTGTGTGTACATGACTCCCTCCCCTCTAATTCTATCAGATGTAAACGGCAGTTGGCAGCTGCCCCCACCTGCGGTATTTGTGGTGCTCAGGAAGAAACTAACATACATATATTCTTCCATTGTCCGTGGGCTGCTGAAGTGTGGAAAAGAATTGGAGGTCTGCCTCCTATTCCTCATGATGTTCCCTCCCACCTCATTGAAGAGTTCCTGTACCAACTTTGCAAACACTGGAAAAGCATACAATGGGCTATGTTATGGACCATTTGGCAAGGAAGGAATGTTGTGTGCTTTCGAGGTGATAAGGCTTCCTCTACTTCGGCTATTCATTCAGTCCGCTCCATTGGATCTACCTTGGACCGAATATTTGGACATCTCCCTAAACAGCCGTCGATCAGGTTCATCACTTGGAAAAATGGCCTGATCTTACATGTGGATGGAAGCTCCTATGGTAACCCAGGAGCAACCGGATATGGAGGGGTCATTAGAAATGAGAGGGGCCGTTGGATTACAGGATTTACAGGCTACATTGGCAAGCATACTAATCGCATGGCTGAATTGCATGCGCATGAAGACACGACATAGCATGGGTGTGAGCTCTGCCACCTGCTACTCCGACTTGACTGAAGCCTTGCGGCTGTCTCGTACCAAGGTGGAATCATCTCATGTCTTTTTTCCCTTGCTTCAGAACATAGGTGATTTGCTTGATAGTCACCCCGGCTACGTGTGGCACCATATCCTCCGAGAAGGGAACTCGGTCGCTGATATATTGACCAAGCAGGGAGCAAAATCGGAAGCATTCTTCACTAGTTGGGCCTTCCATCCGGATGAGGCAAAGGCTCCCCTTGCAGCGGATGAATCTGGGGCTGTCTACTCCTGTTTTTAGTCCCTTGTTCCTCCTTGTTAACTTTTGTCCTCCCCCCTCTTCTTATTTGTAGTTTGATGTTTTTGTTCTGTTTTCTTCAACCTTCCCCAACGCTTTAGCGTCCTTGTTACCAGAAAAAAAAAAATATATATATATATACTACACAGCTTATAATTATAAAATCCATACTTTCAGGTTCCTACTGAATCAGGACCCGAACCCATTCCCGCATGATATCATTTGTGTTTTGAGGATAGTGGCACATTCCTACTATACTATGTGATGACTAATTAATTCCCACAATGTCGACATATATATATATATATGCTTTGTACTATTGTATTGTGCAGATAATGAAAAATTGAATAAAGGAATAAATCATTTTGCTATCTCCCGCTCTTCGTAACACTATTAGAAACTACACATAAACAATGACTAAGGGTCTGTTCTGCACGCAGGTTTTGGGAGCTTTTGGTAACTTTAGCTTTTATTTCAAAACAAAACCCCGTTCTGTACACTAGCTTTTGCGAGCTTTTGGGAGCTTTTGGAAGCTTATTTTTAGAAGTTACAAGAGGTAGTTTTTGAGACCTTTCGGAAGCTACTTTCCAAATTTAATTAATTTTTCTCTTCAAATTATAATTTTTGACAGCTACGGCTATTTGTACCGAACACTTATGTAAAAATTGATAGCTACAGCTCCCCACAGATGCAGCTCGCAGCTACAGCCCGTAACTACAACACGGCGTGCAGAACGGACCCTAATTATATAGTCTACACACATAGTGCACATTACACATGCACAAATCATCCGCCTCACCTATATATAGAATAAATATTAACACAACAAATACTGTAAAAAATTTATCAGTATTATGGGATGAGGATTTGGTCAAGCGCTCAAGTCCATGCCTTCCAACCTTATAGTTGGGAGTTCGAATCTCCACCTGGCCACATGTCCCTCCACTTTATCCATTTGTAATTTGTTTGGCATGAGCTCCAACCATCATTTCTCTGGCTTTGGCTCCTAAAAAAAATTGATCAGTATTTTCAATTTTAGGCACTTTTATAATATAGGTGGATTTGCGTGTGAAATGGGTATATATAATCAATATAATTAGGAGAATATAATAATAATAATAATAATAATAATAGGGATCAATTATATGAAATTCATCCCGGATAATGTGAAGTCTCTTCTTGCAGCTGATGCTATGGGCGCGAGGTTCCCTCGTCGCTAGTCTCGTCTTTCCTTTTTCTTTCTTTTTTCTTTTTTTTTGTATTTTCTATTATTCTTTATTCTTTCCTAGCCTTCATTGGTTGTGTCGCAAAAAAAAAATTATATGAAATTCAGAGGAAGCTTCACAAGACTTGTGAGATGAAAAAGAACTCAACAACTGCTTATTATAATATATCTATTAATACTATATAAAAGGGAGAGCTGTTAACTCTCCATTGAATTCTCAGCCGTTGGATCAAATTTCCAATTGAGATAATGGCCGTGGGATCCTCCTCTCTCAGTTTTCTTTTCAGTGCGTCACTTTTTTCCACACATTTTCTCTTTCAGATTTTTCTGCGTACACCATCGCCCCCGACGCCCGATTTGCTGCAGGATTCTCCACTTCTCCTCTTCGCCTTTGCTGTTGAAACTCTAGCGTGTCTGTCTTCGGTGATTCATTTAATCCCCTTTCGTTGTCTCCTTCGTTCCCTCCGTGCCGGAATTTTGCGCGCCGATGGGGGTTTCGCGGGGTCCCTTTTGGACGGCTGCCGAGCCGTGGTGGGTGTGGCGGCGCGGCGTGGTGGGGGCGATTTCGCCTCGCTGGGCGGCGGGAATGGGCTTCCGTCGCTGTGCCGGAGGCCCTCGGTAGGGTTGCGCCCTTCTTCTTCGTCTTCAAACATAGTTCTGTTGATTTATGTAGATAAGGGATATTACGAGTAATCCGGAATGGGAGAAGCTTTACCAGTATGAGATACCAGTGTTGGCAAGAGTTCGGGATGATGGCACTGAGGTTTGTTTGTTCCTTTAGCTAATTTGAACTCGTGTATTTGACTCTTTTGGTTCTTGTTACTTGTCAGAGTATGCAAATTTTATTAGTAAGTAAATGCAAGATTTTGAGGTGTTTTGATCCTGGATGCATCGGTTAATTAAATTTAGTTGGGTGAAAGATTGGCTTCTATTCTATGCATAATAGGCTGTTTGGATAGTTTGAAAAGTGTGATTTAAAATAAGTACTATAACTCATGATATGAGGGAAGGATGGTCGAATCTCCAGTGTTGCTATTATTGTAGTACTTGACAAAATGGGTGTGCTATGCTTGAGATTAGTAACGTGGTTGTATATGGATTAGCAACAATCAGATGTGTAATTTGAACTATTATATGTATGCAGAGGATGTTCACTGTATGGCTTTGGTTCCCTTTTTCCTGTTCTTTAATTCTTCATGTAACCTTCTTTGAAACTGTTATGCTTCCTATGACTGCGGGTGTTGTTTTAATTTGTGTGTGTGTGTGTGTGTGGATTGGGGTTGCAGAAATACATATGGAATTCCTTATGTTTGGTTATAGAGTGCAATTAAACAATCTTGACATCCAAGTATGCGTTTCAGGAAACACTACTAAGATTGTCTCCCGGCTTGGCGTGGAGCTTGTCCATAAGAAGATAGCAACTGTATTCAATCAGTAGACGACACGACACAGCATATTTTATAGTAACTTGTATTCTCAGGTTATAATGGATTGGAAATCTTGCTAGCTATTCGGAATAGGAGAAAGCGCTTCAGGTTGATGCTTGCTTGTCATGTGTAGCATTTGGTAATATTGGTATTTGGGAATCAATTACATTTGTTGCACAGGCCTGTTGTGGAATATGTGAATTGAAACTTCTGACGAAATTTGAGTAACGGTTCTTGCACTTTGTTAGGCCATTTATAATCTAATAGAGTAATTTCTCATATGTCAGTGCAATGTTCCAGTTGCATGCATTACGAAATTTGTCAGCTCTTGCAATCATATGCTTGGTCGTTGTTAATAGCTTGTTATTGAATGTATGTGTTCAGGTATCATTCAATTATTATTAAGTTTCGTTTTGCTGCTTCAATTATTGTTGACTATATGTTTTAGTTGACTGCATCTCTCATATATTTCATTTATGTCAGCTGCTCATTTCTTATTATTAAGTTTTGTTTTGCTACTTTTTAATTAGTTCGGTTTCTTTAAAACATTAATATCGTTATTAGTTCCCCTAAAACATTTTTACAAAGCGCATCTGCATAAGAATGTATCTCTTGCACAGGCACCGCATATAAATATAGAAAAAAACTATGTGTATGCATCAATGAATACGCATGCTTGTAACTTCAACAATACAAGGTAGCCATGGCAAGTTGGCAACATAAATGTGTGTCATAAATTGTGAATGGATGTTCAGGTATTTTTTCCCATTTTTTTTTTCATTTTTTTACTTCCCAGACTTCCACAATAATGCCAGTACTCTGCTTCCATCAGTGTGCATTCATATCTCTGACAATAATTTCAAAAAACTATGCCCAAGGGTCATTGGTCAAAGAATATGACATTAATTAACATGATCCTGGAGCAGTAAGCAATTCATATATGTTCACCTATGCTTTTTTGATTCTCCTCCATCTTGTGCAGTACAATGGACCATCTAGAGATGCTTTCGCATATGTCGAATGGATCAAACAAGATGACAGGTTCTCTGACATATTGGTTCAGATCTCTCCAGCTGTAAATGGTCATGCTTTCCCAAAACTGAAGTTGCGATATAAGCCATCACTTGTACAGGTAAGGGACACCTTTAGAGACTAAACATTTCTTGTCGCTCTCGTGCTCCTGGATTTTGATACTATTTGGCAGAATGACCCACATTCTTGAACATAAAGTAGTCTGACACAGCCATTCCTCTTCAATCTGTTAGTTTAATTGGAGAGATTCTTGAAAAAGTTCTTGTTTTTCTTTTCCTTTGACAAAAGAAGCCCTTTTTTTAATGCATTGCCTGTGCTACAACAGGGGTAATAACTTTATTGTTGTTCTATAGTTACTAACACCTAGCTAAACAGAAGTTTAAACATTTCCGCTTGAATTTTGGTTGTACAGTTTCAATCATTATGAACTTTTTATGCAGTTAGAATAAGGCATTTCACATCTCCCTTTGCTTTATCCCTCAATGAAAGTCACACCTCTTACACCGTCTGAGTGGCGAAACAAACTGGAAGGAGTAAATAAGACCGACAATTCATTAAATACAAACGAAAACAATTTCATTCTACTGGATGTGAGAAATGGTATGATAGTTAGTCTTGTTGCTTGTATCTATCTGCTTAAGTTACTGTTTGGTTTAGTTTCCTGAACCACACCATCCATGGATTTGTATGCATTGGTTGATTCCGGATTGACCTTTGTTCTTATGGTGTTTTTCTTTGTTATAACTTCAAATATACCGAGTCCAGAGTACATTTTCCTCATATGCTATCTCTGACCGCATTATAATTTATATATAGACAATTTTCAATAGGAAATCAAGGATACACGAAACTGGAAAAGAAAAATGACACAGATTTTATTAGGTTTACATCCTTTTTGGTTTTCTCTAATATTTTTTCTCACGTTACAGTTCCCCCTACACATATTGTATGGTGAATAAAAGATAATACAGATCCAGGCGAATTCAACCTGGTGCATACTACAGGGGCTCTACCACCGCACCCCAGGATCTGTCAAGCTTTAGCCCAACCTAATTCTCACCCCATATTACATCAGGGCACTGGCTCTCACTCTGCTACACTCAATTTGCTCAATGCACTTCCCTTAGATGATATTGAGCCATTTAGTTAGCACATTATAATCAAATCATAGTTAATTTCTTTGCATGTTCTCTAAAAGCTAAAGCTTACTTTCCCCCTGTAGCATTGATGTTTTATTGATGCAGTATTGTGAGTCATGAAGAAGTTAGTGCTTTCCTATTGCTTGTGTTTTTCTGTTATATTTACACTTATTATGTAGATATTGAAATTATGTTGTCAGTGTGCTTAGGTTATGAATGGGATATTGGTCACTTCAAGGGGGCTGAACGTCCCAATGTAGATTGCTTCGGGGCAGTTCATTTGGAATGTCAGAATCTGTGGCAATTCGAACTTCTAACATGCTACAAATTTCATTACTTTATTGATCTGTTTTGGTCAATATTTTTCCGTCTAGATAACTAATATAAATT
The DNA here is from genome assembly GCA_030278955.1 of Hygrophila difformis. Taxonomy (NCBI): domain Eukaryota; kingdom Viridiplantae; phylum Streptophyta; class Magnoliopsida; order Lamiales; family Acanthaceae; genus Hygrophila; species Hygrophila difformis. The sequence goes on from JAOANR010000001.1 coordinate 16,144,886, forward strand.
GAATTTGCATTGATTTATTTCCAGGTTGAAGCTTCAGATCCTTTAGCTGCTGTTGATAGAGAGAGAATCGAAATACTGATGTATTGTACTGGGGGAATCCGCTGTGATGTATGCTCCACAATTCTCAGGTTTTTTGTCATGTTTTTAAGTATAGTATTTTAAATATATTTTTAAAGCAATTAAACTGGGATAACTTAAAAACTATATCTCTCTTTTAACGGGCATTTTGCATAATAAATACTTGTGATTTATTTTTTTCACAAAAAGTATTGTACCCTGAAAATTATTTTCAATTTAGGTTATGATATTTGTTTCTCAAAGTTTGTTAATTTAATTTAAATACCCAATTTTCTAATTTATTCCATTTTTGTTGGTGCCTGCACTAATAGTAATTTATATTTGGGTTTGGAGCTCATACCTTTTGGTTTACAGTTTAGGTAAGTGCTTTGGCTTCATCTTAGTTACTTTCTCTCTGGTTTATCAGGTTGTGTTCTTTTTCTGAATTTTTCTTAATTGTGTTTATGTTTTTATGAAGACCCTGCAGGTCCATGATGGGATGGAGTGGATGCTGGTGGTGGGGGCAAGCTTGCCCCATCTTTTCGCCTTCCTTTTGTGATTCCTATGTATCCTTAAAACACCTATGTTACTTTATATTGGTGGAGAATTGTTTTCATAGCCAATCTAGGCTAAAATCATTGATAAGAATTTGGTTCGATGACAAACTATGCCTTAGTTAACACTTTTTGTAGTTGGCTTTGGACTTCAGGGTTGAGCTAACAATTTTTATATTTGACTTTGGACTTCAGGGTTGAGCATAAGAACTGTTTGTGGAGTGTCAATTTTACCCATCATTCCAAAAATTTCACTGGCAGAAGATATACACTCTCTTTTTGTAACACTTATTCCTTTGAAACATTCTTTTTGGTTGTCAATTTAGCCATGTTCTATTGGCTTCATTTTGAGTGTACTGCATTGTATTCGTTCTGGGTACTTGAATTTTATTTGCTAATTTTTGTAGTCCTGCAGGCTCTGATTCCACAATTTTGAATTATTTTCATTTGGTATCTTGTTGAGTTAATTTGAATTTCACTTACTATTAATGTGTACTATCTATTGTAGGAATCTTGTGCCAGACGTTAATCTTCCTTTCTGTGCCTTGTTCATTTTAAAATGATTAGGTATTTGATTGCTACGGTTAGACATTTCATTGTTAGGGTTAAATGGTATTGATATGCTCTTTCTTGCATCCTATGTTTTGGGATTTTGGCGAACCTCTAATGAAATATGTTTTCCTTCTTCATTTCATTTAGATCGATTGGATGCAGTCGCTGTGTTGGGGTAATTTATTCCTAATGACTATGAATCTCTTCTCTGTGTATTTGGGAGTTGATTCTTGATATATGGCCAGGACTTTACACCTGCAAGCATTGCCTTTCTAGGTATTGCTTTTCTGCTATGGATGACACTTCAAAAGGCATTTATTTTCTTCTTTAGCAGCATAGGTGTTCCAACATAGTTAGTTTGAAAAGAAAGCGCCACAGTTGAATGTGAACTTTTTGCATGTGACTTGTGATTGGTGCTTAGTAGTGGATTTAGGGTTAGACATACTAGAGGAGGCCTGTCTCCGAGCCACCACTTAACAGGTTCTGTGTTTAAAAGTGTGACAATATATTTTGAATTTCTATTTATATTTTATACTAGCTGAGCTTCAAAATTGCTTACTTCCTTCTTGCTTCAGAGTAGATTCTTCACTGGCCAGTTCATCGCCCACTTGCCATTTTGAATCCTTTAACTGGTTTTTGACAAGCTTTAATACTAAAGCTTCATTTAATTGCATATTTTGTTGATCTTTCTTGAATGATGACAATTTCTTTTTAAATTATAACTAAAAATTCCTCTGTATACTAAGAATGACACGCTGACATATATTGATTTCTATATACGATTTATTGATTTTTCCATATGATGAGATTTCTGTCCCATTCAAGGTTTTATTAGATTATTTATTGCTTTGCTTTTTATTGGTCCAATTTTTCCCTTTTATTTATTGTTTGCCATTCCATTTTGAGTTGGGTTATTTGCGGTGGGGCATTGACCTGGTCGGTACTTAAAAGATGAACTAAGAGTCTACACCTTAACTCAGATGGTCTCAAGTGTGAAATGGTATTGAAAATATTATCGTCACATGTTTAAAAAATTCATGAATGCAGAGCATGATGCTTAATGCACTTGCAGGAGGGAGGATGTGTAATTTGCATGTTCTGTGTGTTGTCTACATTTCTTTACAATCTGCCTGTTTAATTTCTCTATTTGTATTTGATTTTGATATGCTTGTACTCGTTAATTGGATTATGGTGCTATTCGATGCAGTTATATTTTGTTCTCTTTAATGTAAGTCCGATGTTGTATATTCATTTAGAAGAATTGATTTCTGTCTTGAAGGCTTTCGGTGGACAAGAGCAGATCACTGGTCGGTGCCTTCTTATCAAAAGTCCTCCCTGCAACATTTTCAACAATTGTTTCATTTTCGAAATTACTTTGGCTGATTGAACCCTAACTAGCAAAGAAGCCAGGAGCTATAACCCAGCCGTTTGCTTGAGGTGAGAAATTACGTGTCATGTCTGAAACACATGCCCTCCCCAAGTTTCTCAGAGTTAAATGATTGTTGATGCTCAATTTTTCTTTTCAGGTACAATGTCGGAGGGCATTACATAAATGCATATGACATTCAAAAAATCCTTATGCTATGGACTAATGATATGAATGTATCAAATACAGTGGCCTGAAACACTTGTGTCTTCGGGAAGAAAGTTCAAGACTGGGAATACTAAAAATCCTTATGCTATGGAATACCCTGAACCACTTGTTCATTTTGCACTCTGCTCCAGCTCATTCTGGGATCCTATGGTAATTCACTTGTTCTACATTCATTTCCTGTTTCTGTGGCACGCATACTTTTTGCCCATTGGTATAAGTTTTTGCATGAAACCTGGGATTTCTAGGTTCGAAGTTACTCAGCAAGACTGTTTGAGGATTTGGAAGTTGCTAAAGCTGATTTAATACAGTCAACAATATTTGTCAAATTGAAAGAATTAAATGTCGGGAATGTTCCACTACCATGGTGTTCCGTTTCTCCAATTATTTTCCCTTGTACATTTTCTTTAGCACCTTTATCTTTATCACTTTCTGGCTCATCTCATCCCCCTGGTTTCTTTTATGTGATTTTTATACTTTCTATAATTAAAATTCTGTGTTATTTTTGTCCAGGCCCTCTTCACCTCCAAAGTGGTTGACATAAACTATGTTGTAAACTTTTCCTACAAAAAGACACGAAACTATCAAATCCAGTAATTTACTATTCATTTTTCATCACATGCATATTATGTTCAGGTGTATCACTAATAAAAAAAAATGCAAGTTATGATGTTTCACAGTATTCCATTTGCATCTTTTGACCGTTATTAAAGGTAAATGATTATGTGGCGTATCTAAAGAATATGTTGTTGCCTTTTATCTCATTATCCTTCTAAATATCAATGTTTTATGATTCTTCCATCCCCTCTCTTATTCTTCCTCTTATTCTCTTTACTTTTTCCATTGATGTTTGAAGGTTGTGGAATTGTTGAACATTTGGGGATTTTTTTTTTGTTGATTAAATTGAGTTAGGGTTGGAGATGATGACTGTTGAATGAGTTGAGGAATATAATTTTTATTTTATATATTAGTATGTGTATTATCCCAAAATTTTATCCGTTCAAATCCTTGTCTCCCCGAAGATGATGTTCTTAAATTTTTTTACTATTTGTTTGTTTGGCTTTCTTTGAAGACTTTTCTGCTAGATTGGTATGGAACAATTGTGCCTCGAAATTCCTCAAATAAAACTCCAAGTTTCCATGTTATGTCTCTTTTGAACAAACTTTGTGATGATCCTGAAAATTTAGTCTTTATGGTAAGCGGAAGAGGCAGGGAGAGCTTTTAAGCAGTTGGTTTCATCCTTGTAACAACCTGCGACTTTCTGCCAAGAATGGCTACTTTTTAAGATATGTTACCCTATTTCCCTTTTGCCTTTCAAGTTCAAGTTATTATTGTCCCAGACTCCCAGTTGGGACTATTATTTGCATCTCATTTTATTATTAATGCATATATGTGCTATCTTGGTCAATTCCACAGCTGCTGGGATGCACTCTAGGTGTTTGACGAAGTGCCTAATTGATAGATGTGTTTAATTGTGATGCATAGATGTACATTTCCTTTGTTATTGTTATGCATATGAAATTTTAAGTACAATCTATCAGCAAATTTCTAATTAGGTCAGTAGCATGCTGTGTGCACTCATTTTTGTCTAATTTGTATGGAGATTCTGGATAGGTCCTTGTTCACTTCACTTCTACTATATGGGGATTGGTCAATTCCCTTTAGTGTGTCATGTTGTCATTGGTGTTTGTAAGGCATAAATGGAATGATTTGTAATCATCTGAATATGTTTTTAGGTAAAATGATAAATGGTATTCAATTCTCAGAATGTTTATTGTTCCTTTAGACTCTCAACTTGACTACACAACAACCAATGAGGTTTTGGATAGTCAGAAAGGTGGATTTTAGTGAGTATTATGCCATTACCACTCCTAACCTCTAATGCTTAACCTGTCTGCTAAATAGTGAATACGTGATCCTTGCTTTACCAGGGAAGATAGGGAAGATAGCAGTTATAGGAGGTGCACCATATTTTCAGCTATTTCAGCTCTAAAAATTGTTAGTTCCCTTACTTTTTTGTTTCCCTTTATCTTCTTCATCATCTTCTTTAACCTTGATATTTGTATGAAAATCATTTTGAAGTTTCAAAAGCATATGGTTTAAAACATCTTTATCGCCGCCTTCTTGATTGAGAATCTCTTATGTCTCAGGGTGCTGATTTATCTCGTGTTTTGTACAAAAGATGCTGCTCCAGTAATTAAGAGCTATAGCCCTGAGTTTATTGTGCATCCTTTACTAGAAGAGAGACAAGGAATGCTGGGTTCTTTGGGATTTCCTTCAAGGGCCCTGTTGGCAAATGGTATGTTTATATGGTCTCCATGACGACATACATTTATACAATTGGTGATGATTTCTTTGGAACTGCAGTCATAACATTTGATTATACCCTTCTTTTTTTTTTTTTTTTTTTTTTAACAAGGGTATGCCCTTTTCTTTTTATTATTGTTGGTTTTTAAAAATGAATCTTTAAATCTACGTGTGGTTGAAGATTGGATCTTTTTGTTCTTGATTTAGGGTTATAGGGGTTAGAGGAAATTGAGTTAATGTATAGTGACTTTGAAAGTTTGATTTCTAAATTTAATTTAGAGAAGACACTTTAATTTCGATTTCTGGTGTGTATGTTTAGTGACTTTGAAACTTTGATTTCTAAATTTAATTTATAGAAGACTCAATTGGTTAAGATTGAATAAATTAATGATGAACGGTGATATTTCTTTTAGGTCTTGTATCACTTGGTTATTGTTTAGTGCGATTGGCATTCCTCATCCGCCGTCTGCCTCCGTGGGTGCATTGTTGATAAAAAATTGCAGTAATAAATTGATCTCCTAATTATGTTATTGGGTTTGTAAATATGCACGGGGACCCTTCGATTTAATATTTCCTCTGTCCTGCAGCCCTGTCACGTACATATATGTCTTTTCATGCTATGTCAATATTTTTATGGTAACTATGTTCATTTCTTAGGATTATACATCGGTGCCCATGGCCTTTACACTTCAGAAGTTATTTGTATGAAGTGTAAATTTGGTCAGTGGAATGAGGATGGAAACACAAGGTCCTCAAAATTTGAGTTTTATGAATATGTTGAGGCTGTTAAGCTAACTGGAGATGCCTATGTTCCAGCTGGCCAGGTATTTAACTCATTTTCACACCTGATACAGGCCTTTATTAAGAATGAAAGTTAATTGAGTTGTGTAAGCATTGAGTGACCGTTAAGCCTGATAGCATTACTTGCTTGATGCAAAACACTTCAGGTCCAATTTACTCAATAGCTTGAAGCAAATGTTTATAGCATGACAGTTTGACCATATCTACAGCACCTCCCATCAGCTAGAAACTCACTTTTCGACCATTAACTGATCTTATTCTTACACTACAGATTATTATAAGCATTAAGGATCGAGTAGTTGTTGAGCCAGACCCAACTAGCGTAATTCACAGGTACATATTTCGAAGCTTCAATGTTATCAAGTTCCATCTTTGAGTTGGTCTTTCCTTTGTTGCACTTTAGTGTGGTCTTGGCTGATGTATTGATCCTCTCCACACACTCCTTGAACAGGATTAGAATAGTTGACAAATGCTTCCGCCATGACAGTGTCGAAGAAATTATCGATTCTTTGGTATGCAACTATGCATGTATTATTTATCTATGAGTATAGGTTTTAGGAGAGTATCTACCACTCGAAACTTATGTTATAAATATGCGATTTGAACAACGTTCTGGGATAGATCATAAATTCATTGCATCTGTTTTTTTGAACTTCAATTGAAACTTTTTGCAGTAACTCTCTTTTGATATGGTAATTTCCCTAGGAAAGTGAGGCTGCAGGAACGAAGGATGCATGGTGCATATCGACGCTGATGAAACTTAAACAAACTGGACCATTGGGCTTGAAGGTTTCCTTTTTGCAAAGGTAGTTTTTTGCCAAAGCAGTTCTCTAAATTTACAAGAGCTCAATCCCGAAACATTGCTAAAGCGGCTTGAGTCACGTAACCGCTCAAGTCAATTGTTATTGAATACTATGGCTATGAAGTTGTGAAATTTTATTGTTTATTACGCTTTTTAATTTGTATACTATTTCATACATATTTTGGCTTGTCTGTTGAACTTTCTTTGCATGCTACTTTGTTTGTTCCCAACCTTTTTAAAAGCACCATCAAACTTAATTATGCTTTTCATCAAGTAATACTACTATTTAATACACACAATGCGTGCAAACACTCCTACTATACAAGATCATCTAAAAGGAATTCTAACTCTGTTATCTGCGAAGGAACAACAAATTCATTTTCAAATTGGTTTTATTTATTTTGGGAAATTTGACTTCCCATATAGCCACATAGGTGCTTTTATCTACACACAAACTTCATTTTGTACACATTTTTTTTTTGCAAGCATATATACTGTTTCTTTTTTTTTTGCCGATAATTAATTGATGTACGTCTCTGCAGAGGTTGAAAGACTCACAAAACTGAAAGCAGCAAGATTAAAAGAGCTTGTTATGAAGAAGAGAGCTGAATTAGGGTATGTATGCTCAAAGACACATATCCAAGCTGATCCAAGTACTGATGCTGAGAAAACAAATGCCTTGGTGGATTCTGGTAATTAACTCTCTGCCTCCCACTCCTCCTTCACTCCCATATGTCTTCTCAAAGGTTGTAACTGTTTTTTTATAGCTTTGGTGGATCCATGTGAACTGTTGCCAAACATTGAAGCCCAAATATTGAAAGCCAAAGAGGAAGCATTTACCTGTAAAGAGATAATGGAAAAGATAGGCAGATTGGTTTCGGCTTTTGATGAGGAAAAGTGGCTTGAAGATTATAATAAAGTAAGCAGGCAATGATGGCATCTCATTGGTGTGGTGCACTTTCCATATAATTGCATAGTTTATTATCCTGTTTCATGTTCATTCATAATCCCTGGGATTGTTTCTTTGGAAACAAATTGTTGTAGATAGGAACTCACATACACTTACCTATAATTATTTTTTCTTTCTCCATAGGCGTTGTACATCCCTTTTACGCCGTGCATCGCACAGGTATTTAACTAGTATCTCTTATATCTTATCTTATCTTATCTTATCTTATATCTTATCTTATATATATATATATATATATATACTATATATAAGAGAGACAGCACAAATATTTCACTCCTGTATTTAAATCTTCACCGTCCATTCCAATCCAATTTTGTTTCAGTCCGTTGGATGGCTCTGAGTCTGCGCAGCCGTTCATCTGTTTTCAATTGAAGCTGGGCCGTCGGATCGGAATTGCTGAGGGCTCTTATTCTCCCAAAGCTGTGCCTCGATTTGCCCGTCATCGCGTTCTCTGGTTCTTGCGACGAAAGTGGGCGATTTCTAGGGCAACAGCAGAATGACACATCGTTCCCATCCCGATTTCTCTTCCGTCTTCACCAATTCCCGATTCGGAACCGAGAGGAGCAAACGGCGCCGCGATTGGGGAGAAGAAGAGGGCAGCGGCCATGGGTTTTTGAGAAATTGGGGAATCAATTCAACCATTGAAGGTATGATGTCTTATTTCTTTCGTCATCTTTTCTTTCCTTTCGATTTGGGGTTGTTTTCCATTTTTGGTTGGGAAGTTCGATTGCTCGCTGGAGGAGGTGGGGTGCCGCCGTCGGGGGAAGAGATGGCAGCGGTGGTGTGGAGCTTTTCCCAATTTGGCAAATCTATCTAGAAAATATCGCGCAGCAGAACTACTGTAGGGTTTAGGTGAGTATGTACTACGAACTTTCACAGAAAATTTTCTACTTTTTTTCGCCCCATGTAATTTCTGGGTAATTTTAGTGCCTTTTGTTTGCAGGTGGCTGATAAAGCGGCTTGATTCTTGAAAGCGTTAGGTATGGAAATTATGAAGAAATTCTAGATTTTATTTTTGTATTTTGTCAGAATATGCTTCGAAATGAGTGGCTATGTTTAGCGTTGCTTCCAATTTGTTTTGCCACCCTCACGCCCACCCAGAAATTGGAATTTTTGTGGAAACCTGGTTTCTGCAGCTGTTACTTAGAGATTGTTTGTGATTTGAATAAATAGGGAAAATAGATTGTTATTTTGGCATGGCGGAGTGCGTTTTTGTATGTTAACAATAGTATCCGTTTTAGCGTTTTTCGGAAAATTGATAAGCATTCTTCCTGTTAGTGCTTTTCTCCCAATTTTTTGATTATGGAATCATATAGTAAATGTTACACAAAAAACGTATTTTTGGATTTCAGGTTGCTGGAGTCTTGTCTTGATACCTGCGGGTGGACTGGTTTGTTTCAGTCAGTAATTTTCTTATCTTTGCAAAGTTTAAATAAATTGCAGATTGATTGGGTTGATGATTTGTGATCTTTGTGTGAGTGATTTCCCTGTTTCTGACCTTCTGTTACTCTATTTTGTCAACTCTGTTAAGCCCAATCGCCTGTTTTGTGTATTGTCAGGTTGTACTATAAACGCGTTGAAGAAGGGAAGCCATGCCGACATGGATATCACCTTCCAAGCACTGAAGGTGAGTGAATGAATAATCTTATTCATCTTGTTGAGAAGCGCTAAATTCATGATACTTTTGGTTCAGACTTGTGATAATCCATATGGAATTATCGTTTCTTTGTGAAGGAAACTGATATAGGCAGATATGTGAACTTATATGAGTTTACATATATAAAATATACAAAACTAAGAGATTGGTGAAGCACCTTCGAATTTTACCAGGTGTTTGCTAAGGGAGTTTGGGAAGTAGTCTGGTACTAGCAATAGTCAAAATGAAGGTGCAGATATCATACATTGGAAGAACATCGGAAAAGTAGTTTCTGATGTTTTCAGGAATGCTCCTGGATGTTGTACAATGTAGGATTCATCCAAATCTTGTTCATTTATTTCCATTTTTTTTTTTCTGAATTACCTGATACACAACTTGTGCATCTTCATTGTGCTTGACAGGATTGGGCAAATGAATACAGAATTGAAGCAGCGCAAACATGCGGTCCATCAAAAGCGTAGAAGACCTACAGAAAATCAGCGGCCTGAAGAGGTAGCTTATTTCTGCCTTTGATACTTGCAGCAAAATACTACGCTGATCTTTTGATGTACTTTTGAAGTTTTTTGTTTGAGTTTGTTACTGTTTTGTTGTTGACCATGCCACAGTAAGTAGTGGATGTCTTTTTCTTTTATCTTGGTTTGTGTTTCTGATTTATTTTTCCCGGGTGTGAGGCCGGGCCCAAGAAATTGATTTAGAAGTCTATATTATGCAGTTAAATTATATGGAAAATCTGCTGTATTATATTCCACATAATCATAGGTGTAAAAAGTGTCCGATGGGGCAGGCAATGTGTCATTTTCCCCTGTGTGGCTCAGGGGTTCAACAAGGTAGAAGGCATTACATGGCACGTGCCCAATGAGTGCCTCCATGTTGCACTTCATCTTTTGTTTTCTTGCTCTATTATTCAAGTTGTCCTGCAATTTTTAAATCTGCCAAGTCTTATTTTTAAAACTAGAACTTAAAAACCAGTTTCGACCTCCAAGCCCTAAATCAGTGAACTCTTTAAACCATTGCTCTACGTGTTGCTTACTCTTAACTCACTAAAAAAATTAAGTACTGTTAATTTGTTAAGTTTTTTTCTATTTTTCATTGTTTTTTAAGTATTCTTTTTTTTTTTTTTTTTTTTTATCCTTTTCGTCTTATTATTGTTGATGCTTATTATTATCTGTTGTTTTTAAATATTAAGAAATATCTTATATGATTAAAATAGTGTATATGGGGAATTTTATATTTGAATTTTATTAATGTTGGTGAATATGTAGGTTGTAAATTTTTTTATATTGGTACTGTCGTATATGTATCCGTGTCATTGCAAAAGCTGTGCGCTGTGCCATTCACCTTTTATAACTATGCACAATTGCACATAACAAAGAATGATTTGATGGTTTTGGTGTGGATTTTAGCAGCAATATTCAATGGTCAACGACTTACTATGATTAATGACTGGGAATGTATATGTGCCTTTGAATTGTATTTAATGTTCTTGGTTATTGTCTTTGGTTTTAACTGTTTCCAATTTGGATAAAAAAAGGTTTGGGTGCTTGTTTTGCTTGGCCCTCTTTAGTCTTTCCACACTTTACTCAACATCACAAAACGGTCAAAGTGTCCCTGAGACAACATCGAAATAAGGGGCTTAGTTTTGTGGAAAGCAATTGAGGCTTGTGTTAGTTCTTTTCAATCTGATACCATGTGTTTATTGCATTAACTCTCTTCCCACATGACTCATGAGCATATGCTTGTGCCTTTCTGAGAAATGTGGAATTGTGTTTTTCCCCCTTAAGTAAACATCTTTTATTTTATGCTTATCTTTTTTTGATAATATTGCAGCTTGATGAGAGTCACTATAGAAAAAACGGACACTGATAAGAATATGGCCACCATGTTTGCTATTCTGGTGAGGAAGCGCAAAGTCAACCTTGAAAATCTAATATTGAACGGGAACTCATTTGCTCTAACTGTGGAAAATTTATTTGCTTTATCTTTTCTTGTAAAGGATGGGCGTGCTGAGATATTAGTGGACGCTACTGGATGCCATCTTGTTTGTAAGTTTTCATAGATTTGTTGTGTATTTTAACTTTTTCGGTTTGACTAGGTGACTCCTTTCTTTCCTCGTATTAACTTGACTCACTAATACTTCTAGCCCCAAGGAATGCTCCTGCTGCCAATGCAATTCTATCTGGAGAGGCTGTATACGACTACTTCATATTCAGATTTGACTACAAGGACTGGAAGGTACTGTACGAATTGGAAATCTTTTCCACTTAACCAGAACCATTACAGTGTCTTCTGTCTTTTGTTTTACCTTTCCCGCCCTTTGAAAATTTGGAAATTTGGAATGTGCAGGGATGGTCAGTGGCCTGCAAACAGGCATATATGTTGAAGATTTTGTTTTAGAATAGAGTATTTAATAGATTCTTAAGTAACTTTGACACTACTTGTAACAAATTTATGTATTTCGGACTCTAGGTTTATGTTAGATTTGCATTCATGTATGTGGTGCTCAATGGGAAAATCTCTGCTAAACCATTTCTGTCCATTGGTATTTAAGCATTTAACTATTGCTTTTCCCTCAATTGGGCTGAAATATTCAATTTCATCTTGCAGTAAATGTTGAATTCTACTCCCATTGGGACGAACTGATGCCCCATAGGATTGAGACGGATGAATGTGGTGGCGGTGCACAGCCAGATTCAGAGCCCGAAGAAACTGAAGCAGCACTCCCCAGAACTCCAATATGGAAACTGTGCAGAAACCGGGGATTGGTTATGCAGGAGCAGGCGGTCGTTGAGGATTCACCCGAAGGCGACAATGCAACTGCAGCAGAAGCAGGTAAACCCTAAATATTATCTATATAGCCATAGTTTGATTATGCTGTTTTTTTTTAGTTTTTTTTTTTTTTTGGTAGAAGCTGTTGAACTTTTGATTGATATGGTTAGTTAGCATAAATGGTTTCTTCAAGTCCCTGATGAGAATTGATCGATCCCGATTAGATTTTAGCGGTCAGATGCAATTTTGATTTAATCTTACACGGCGGTAGGGAAGAGAAACCATGATTCATGTGGTTTAATTAGGTTTAGCACAATGCCATTGTTTTGTGAAGAAGTTTGGTTATATCAAGGGAAAGTTGATAAAGTAAGTTTTACAGCAAGATATAGCTAAGACTCAAGCTTTTACTTTTGTCGTGTATATTCAATGTTAGCAGGGAGAGCTGTTGAGGATGTCGTTGAGATTAGTTTAACTGGTGCCTTTCACGAGGATTTGAATTCTCTCCTAAGTGAGGAGCGCATTCCTTCACTGATTTCACACAAATTTTTCTTGTCTTTGTAATTTCTTTGCTATTATGTTGTGTAATTGAATGAGGCCTTTTGTGTTTGGCTTTTGCAAAGTTTAATCTTCCAAGTTTCCATCAAAATGATAATCAACAGTTTTGTTTGTGTAGGTCACTGAAATAGTTACAACAAACCTTAAAAAGGTTATGAAAAAGACAAGTGTTTAGAACTACCATTACATGTTGAATGGATCCTTGGATTCAAAGTTGGCAAGTTGGGTGCAAAATACTGCAACATGGATAGAAATGCCTTCCCATAGAATTTTTATAAAATGTAAAACTGTGTAGTTCTTATGAACCAAATGTCCGGTTGTGCTCATCAGGAATTGTTTACTAATACTAGAGTTATTATTAGAAACTTACCACTCTCTGTCTCTTAACCTTATGATTTATATATGTATCCCAAGGTGGACCTATTATTCTGTCTCAGGTATAATTTGGATAACATATTTAAGCTTGTCAAAAAATGGCAACCAGCTGAATGATCTAAACAGACTTCTTTCAAGGAATTTACATGCCTAAATCTTTGCTTGTTTTGTTCCAGATACAAAATGAGTATGGGAATCTCGATTCTGCATATGGTGCCAGTGCGAAACCTTACATCAACTGGGCTGCCTCAATGGCAACATCACTAGACACAGGGGTGCCATGGGTGATGTGTCAGCAAAGTGATGCTCCTGATCCTCTTGTAAGTTTGCTGTTGTGTTCTTTTTTATTTTTAACCGAAGGTCATTCACAGAGCATGCTGTAAGTTTGTTTAGTCATTGTATTTGAACTGGTGAATAACTATGCAGATTAACACTTGCAACGGGTTTTACTGTGATCAATTCACCCCAAATTCAAACCCAAAGCCCAAAATTTAGACAGAGAACTGGAGCGGATGGTACAACTTCCAGCGTGTTATTACCTTGAGACGCTTAGCTGTTTCTACATGTATCTGTTCAATTGATTTTTAAGTTGGATGAATTTATTAGGTTCTCTTCATTCGGAGACCCTCTTCCATACAGACCAGTTCAAGACCTTGCTTTTGCTGTGGCACGGTTTTTCCAGCTTGGTGGAACCTTCCAGAACTATTTTGGAAAAGTTTTGACATCATGTGGGTGCATGTGTTATATCTGGAATATGCTGCTGGGGATTGGGGATGAGAATTCAAAATAACCAACTGCTGGTCTGCTACCTACTACCCTCGTGAATTTGTTATTTTCTGGGTCGCAAGAAATATTGTTGGGAGTCGGGACTTGGGTGAATAATACAGTTTGCCACCCTGTTCCAGTTTATCTCATCATTTTCTTTATTTATTAGTTAACTTTTATCTTTTTGATTGCTTGGAGTTGAATTATGCTTTCGACGAATTTTATCATTCATTAGAATAAGATTTTTTTTTTTTTAGAGGTTAATTCATTAGAATAAGATTATGGGTATTGATAGTAAGCTTATGTATTATTTATTTAATTTTTTTAAAATCTTTTTATTTACCATCTGAGAGCGTTATTTGAGGAAAATGGCAGCTGCTCCACCGCTGCACTCAACAATTCTTGTGTTTGTTTACACATATGTGCCATGGAATATGTTATCTTTCCCAATTCCTCGTGGGGTTTTCCTTAGGATTTGCATTGGTATGGCAGCTAACGCTTGTTACCTTGGCTATAGTTCCTTTAATAGCTGTAGCTGGAGGACCGTACACGGTAATCATATCCAGTTTGTCCAAAAAAGGGGAGGAGGCTTATGCTGAAGCAGGGAAGGTTGCTGAAGAGGTAAATGGCAATGAAAAAAATAAAAAACACTATTGATCCCTTGAGTTTTGAACCTAAAACTAACTGATGGGTGCTCTCTAATCAGGTCATTTCGCAAGTTCGTACAGTGTACGCCTTTGTTGGGGAAGAGAAGGCCATTGAAACATATTCGAAGTCACTTAAGAAGGCTCTCAAACTGGTGAAGAAAACAGGCATTGCAAAGGGCATTGGAATTGGCTTCACTTATGGCCTTCTATTTTGTGCTTGGGCATTACTACTTTGATACGCCGGCATCCTTGTTAGACATGGGCACACAAATGCAGGGAAAAGCATTTACTACAATTATCAATGTGATCTACAGTGGATTGTGAGTATTATTACAAAGAAATGTATCAATAATTGCTTTCTTTTGTCATTTGTTTTATCTGTATTGAAAAAGAGAATTCCTACTCCTGTGGTGCTCTTGGTCAGGCTGCTCCCAACATTGCTGCCATTGCTAAAGGTCGCAGTGTTGTTTCAAGCATCATCAACATGATTGAATCTGAAATGCAGATGTAGCTTCAATAATGGAACAACGTGGCATTACTGCTCTGTAAGTGAACATAGCACCAGACATCTTACATAAAGACATTTTTACTTCCTTACATTCTAACGCAGTTTTTAGCCTACTTTAGTGTGGTCCAGGCGGTCCAATGAACAATTCTGCTCTTTTCTAGAATTTTACAGGAAAGTTTATGCATTCGATGTTGTTGGTCCAATTCCTGATGAGCTATGGAGTTTGACTATGCTAGACAATCTGTAAGTATATTTAGTGTCTTGCCTTTTAAATTTGTATTGGTTGCTCGTATGTGGTTCCCTGTAATTTGCAAACACCAAAGCATTCATTTTTCTCTTATCTGTTTCGGAAATCTGGCTCAAAATTATTTTTTTCTTAAATTGCATAAGAATGTGAATCTGATATTATTCTGATTTGAATCAGCTTTGACATAGTGCGCAATTTGCTGGGGTTGGTGCGCACTGAGTTTCCACATTCTTTATATTGTGTTTCTGGAACACAGGTGAGTGTTTAACCTTTAATGGTATTAGAATTATTGGGTGTTTGATGTACACATGCTATTATAAATATAAACCGAAATCTTTATGTTAGTGCTTAGCACTTGAAGACATCAAACTTTTATAGTATATTCTTGAGTCTGAATGAATTTTTATGAGAGATGGCAAATATGATTTGTGATTGGTTTGCCCATGTCTTACTGAGCTTTAGATATTCAAATTTCAAAATATTTTATTAATCAATCTTGTAATTTCGACTCTTGGAATATCTATGTTGTTGAACATTTCTGGTAAGAAACGTGAATTGGTGCCAAACAAGACAAATGGTGATGGATCGACATGGAGAGTGAGAGCAGCGACAGCGAGGAGGATGAAGAGGAAGTTGGTTCTGGGACCCCTATTTTAAAGGTATACATAAATGAAGCTTTACTGTAGTGTGTAAATTTTGTTTCTACTTAAGTGAGTTCTTAAAAATCATTCCCTGTTTCTCTTAATGAATTACAGCTACGTAAAGTATCCCATGCAGGATGTGTCAACCGCATTCGAGCTATGCGACAACATCCTCATATCTGTGCTTCCTGGAGTGATAATGCTCTTGTTCAGGTAAAATTTGTACAAAATGAAAAGCATTTAGTATCAATATCAATCCTGTTGCTCTTATTTGAGCTCTATGCAAATACAATGCATGGTGGAATGAAATGGTTAAAGTATTAAGACCTATACGTTACTTTTGGAATCAGATGGTTCAACGCAGCATTGCTATTTAGGGCCAGTTTAAAAAGCTTTTTAACGTGTAGTATGATATCTGCTCTTTTGTTCTGTATTAAATTGATACTAAACTCATAGCTTAATGCGGTGTAGCAGTATCTGGAGGAGAAGTAAAATCAACCACTGTCTAATTGTATCTAAATGCAAAATAAAAGCAGGCTAGAAATGAATTGGTATCATACAACTAAATGTGGAAGTCAATTGCTGTCATCCAACTAAATCTATACCTTCCAATATGTTGGGGTCCTAGACATCCCTGTTTCTCCTAATACTGTTAGTGCTTGGCAGGTGTGGGACTTCAGTTCTCATTTGAATGCTTTGGGGCAGTCTGATACTGAATCCACCCACGGAGGATCCTCAACATACAATCAGGCTCCTTTAGTAAAATTTACTGGACACAAGGATGAAGGCTATGCTATAGACTGGAGTCCTCTTGTTCCAGGAAGGCTTATTACAGGTACGGCATTCTGGCTTTATACTTATCCCCTGACACACAACTCTTTTTCCGATGTTCTTAGTTTGGGTTCTGCACTCCATTTCATTGTTCCTGTCCCTCAGGTGATTGCAGTAAATGTATTCATCTTTGGGAGCCCACATCGGACTCAACCTGGAATGTTGATCCGAAACCCTTTGTTGGTCACACTGCAAGTGTGGAAGATTTACAGGTATACCACACTTTTACTATGGTCATTGTATATTCAAATTGCAGAATGTACCTTCCCCATGTTCTCTAAATAATGGTTTTATTTACTTTTCAGTGGAGTCCTACAGAACCCTTTGTATTTGCCTCGGGTTCTGTTGATGGAAATATGGCAATTTGGGATATTCGATCAGGAAAATCCCCCGCAGCTACAGTAAACGCCCATAAAGCAGATGTTAATGTTATCACATGGAACAGGTGTTCGTTTCATTTTTCATCCAGTTAGTTACACACCTTTACCTTGTTTTTCCATATCAATTCATTGTACGTTGCTTACTACTTGTGCTAGCCTGGCAAGTTGTATGTTGGCATCTGGAAGCGATGATGGAACATTTTCCATCCGAGATCTTAGAATGTTGAAGGTACTATGCCATCTAAATACTGTATTTTATATTCCTTTCCACCCCTAAGTCATGCATATTTGTCCATTGCAAAGGGATGTTGACTGTTAGTATTGTTTTGCCAGCTATGAGAAATGGTTGGTGTAAGCTCACAGGGCAACAAGAGTGCACTTGCAAGAGTTACACTGGTATTTTTGGCTTTCACCTTTTCCTGATGTGGTTTTATTTATCATCCTGCTTTTTAATTTATTGAGTGATGAGATAGACTGGTGTATGTATAGCTTTTATCCAGTGTGAAATTGTCTGGTAGATGCTTGGGGGCTGGTCCTGAATGATTGAGGCAATAATTGGAAGGATTTAATTTTTTTCCATGAGTTCAGGATATTAAGTGTATTGATATGTCCTTAGTACCATGTCCTAATGTGATTTTCACATTAGAAGTTCTTAAAAATGTTGTGGTGCATGGATAGTTTGACTTTTTAGTGTCGTTTAAAAAATGCTCATTTTGTAATGGTTGTCATCCCTGTAGGCAAGATTCCTGTTGGCGAAGCTGAACCCTTCTGCTACAAACAGCAATGCACACTTGAGTACTGGATCTGATGTGATCTTCACTGATGATGTGAGTCTGCAAGTATTCATAGATCACCTTCAGAGGCTGGCGGTCCAAGGTTCTTAACAAAGTGAAGACTTGCATGACAATCTTTGATAATATGATAGTATAAGACAACAGCGTATTCCAAAACTATACTTATTGTAGTTAAATTGTGGAGATGAGACCAGACCCTTTACTATATGATAACAGTCGGTATTCTTTTGGGGCATGATTAGAAGCTTATTTGCTTCTATTTGAGTCTCCGAAAGACTGACTCAAGGATTCTGTAAGTTCTATGACAAAATTGGGCACGTTTGTGTTGTAAGTTAAGAAAAACAAAGGTAACATTTTTGTGTTGGACATTTGGTTCTGGTTTGGGTTGAGGTTCATAGATTTGGTAATTTTTTTCCCTTTTCTTTTTTCTTCTTAAATATTGTTTGAAATTTTTTTACTTGTGTGTTTTTGTTTCTGTATTGAATTGAAGAAGTTGGTAGCTGGGTGTAGACAAGTGCCAAGTCTTGCTTGATGTTTATTATGTGTAGGGGTGGGCAAATGGGGCGGGTTAATCGGGTACCCAACCCGAACCCGAAAATAGTGGGATCGGGTTGGGTACCCGAACCCGAAAAAATCCGAAGTCGGGTACCCGAACCCGAAGTTAGTAGATCGGGTCGGGTATCGGGTTTTACAAATGAACCCGAATTCCCCGATCGGGTACCCGAATTGCCCGACTTTTTTCTTTTTAAATAAAAAATGTCTATCTTTTTCTTAAAAAAAAATTTCCCACAATTTAGAGAGTATTTATTTTTTAGTATTTCTAATTACATAATTTTATGCAAACCAAAAGGGTAAAACCTCAATCCCTATTTTTTTCGAAATATTATTAGTCAATTATTGTCTTTTATTCGTTAATGAATGAGTATGTTCTCTTTCTTATTAATTTGTAAATTGTAAATTATGATGGTGATTATTGAATTTATCAAAGTTTCTTTAATAGTTTGTTTTTTTTTAAAAAAATGTTTTTCTTTAATTTTTTAGAAAAAAGAGTGGGTACCCGAAGTGGGTACCCGACCCGATCGGGTACCCGACATGTCGGGTACCCACCAATGTCGGGTAATGGGTGGGTAATTTATTTTTCTACCCGAACCCGATTAACCCGAATCCGACTAACCCGAACCCTCCAAACCCGACCCGACGCCCACCCCTAATTATGTGTAGTATAAAAACATAAAAAGAAATACCAAGCCAACATTTGTCCTCGTCTTTACGATATGTGATTGCTCAGAAAAAGAAGCAAGAAGCATGAATGTATTATTACTTTTTATACCTGATGTAGATTGTTAGGGCCTAACATACATCTGAAGATATACTTGGTCGATACTTCTTCGCGATCATTGTCATCAAACGAATAAACCCATAACCAGACACTTGAGATTTGCAGAGAATAGTAAGAAGAAATTAAGCTCGATAAGGTAAGGCTTGTGATTGTTGTGTTCCAAGGGTTGGATTTTTGGATATCTAATCTAATTAAGCCTTGTAACGAGAAGCAGATTGTGTGCTGCTGACTGACGCCAATCTTGACGAAAAGTAATTCAATTAATCTATCTCTGAGAAATTGCAGAAAACGAATCATTTTACATTGGTTTTGTTATGCACTCCCTGGGAGTACTCCAAGTAGTAACTAATTAAAATAATGAGGAATAAAATTGTAAGAGATACTCCAAGTAGTAATTTTCTCTCCTTTCATTCTAACTTGAACACAAGAAAAAATCCTGTCTTTTTTCTTTCCTTTTCTTTTTTATTCCTTTCCTCAAGTAAGTAGTAGTATAAAACTGCGAAGTGCTCACATTACTTGGTAGCCTCAATTACAGTTTGTGTTGTGTTGTCGTTTGTTTATGAAGGGCGTTGTTAAGTTTCACTTACGAAGATTGGGGTGTTTGAGCGGTTTTCTTTTGTTCGATGTTTGCCAAATCTCTTTTGCATAATTACATGTACCTATAAAAGTTATGGAAATATTGTGTACCACCGTAGCACACACCAGTTGAATCTGAATACAATATTATGTTGAACATTTAGTTAATGATTGCTCATTATCTGGGTTTTTAAGGTTTCATTGATGATGGTTTTATTTCATAGCAGTTGTAGCGGTAGTTAATTTCTGTATGCCTAACAAATGCCAATTTTGGATGATGCTTGAGTTTTTTTTTTTTTTTTTTATCCCAAATAAAAATCTAAATATGGATAGGACCTGTGGATCAAGTGGTGTCAGTACAGTGCCTTGGAAACATTTGTTTTGTGAATAGTGCAATACAGTGCCTTGTTCATACACCTGAATTTGCTCGGTATTTTCATGATGATTTTCATCAAGAAATAAATCGACAGAATCCCTTGGGCATGGTGGTAAGAATTGTTGCAGATTTTTGTAGTTCTGATTTATGTTTTATACTTGAACGTTCCCATCTTTCTGTTCTTTAAATGATATGTTTTATTTTTTTTAATATTGTTTTTAAGTCAATGATACATTATCTTAAAAAGTTTTCTCATCTACTCTCATCTTTCAATCCACTAATAGATTCTACATTTCTCTCTCCATCCACTACTTCTCTATTCCTTTTCCTTCTCATCCTGAAATCACGTACCCAACCCCCGCACAAATGTGTTTACGTTGACACTCTTCCTTAGAATTGTTTGGGCCATGCAATTAATTGAATGATGTTCATTCATGAAACTGTCAGTTAGAGTCTTGATGTCAATTTTATTCTGTAATATTACTACTCCAAGTGATCTTCTCATGGACCCTTATGGTTATTCAGTTTGGTTAAGAGAATAGTTCAGTACTAATTTCGTGGAAGGGTATATTCTGTATGCGTTGACATTCTCCCTTTCACCAAACTTGAATTATTAATATTTTGAGATGTCATTGTTTTATGTTCATAATTGCCCGGAAAAAACCATTTTTATATGGATAAAGTATATAGATAACTGTCACGCATGCCAATACATATTTTTAACAATTAATAATTTAAACTTTATATAAATAAAATTTAACAAAAAGTAATATTCAAAAACTATAAATTTAGATGAATTTAAAAAATTTCCCCTTGGTCTTATTTCTCTTATATAAGTATGATAAAAATTTAAATCAATGTTAAACTAAAAATAATTGAAAGTAGTATGGTGGTCCAAGCCAAAAAAAAAAAAAAGGAAGTAGAAGACTTCAAGTGTATCTTTTAATTGTAAATACACCCCAATCAACATCAATATATCCTAAGCTAATAAACAAAGCCATATTTTATCTTATGTAACTGATTAAAAAGTCACAACACAGTTATTCAATGAATAGCATTCACTATGCAAACGTGTGTATTTTTTAAAACGGAGGAAGTATTTAATTCACCATTTAAGCAGCCAATTCATTCAGCTCCACGGATTCAATATGCAGGACAACAAGATGCAAAATTAAATCATTTGCAAAATATATGATGTATTCCACCATTTTGCAAGTGTTAGAACCACGTGTGCTACCTATAATTATTTTGAGGAATGCTTCGGGTCAGTGGAAGGGAGGGGCCAGCGGCTTCCTGGGTAATAATTCCTCTCTTTTTGCTGAAGTCTCGGCTATGGCGTTGGGCCTGGAATTCACGCTGAAGGCAGGTTACCGTCGAATAAGCTGTTACTCAGATTGTAAGCGAGCAACAGAACTCCTCAAGGAAGAGGTGTGCTTCCACCCTTTAGCACCTATCCTCAGAAGAATCAAATCCTTACTTGGCTCCTTTGAACACTGTGCGATTTACCACACTTTGAGAGAAGGGAACCAAGTTGCCGACGGGCTCGCAAAGCATGGGGCCTCGATGGAAGTCTTTTTCACCACGTGGGCCTTTCCCCCCGACTTCATTCGTATGGAACTTGAAGCAGACGAACTAGGTGCCTGGTTTGTTAGGCGTTAATGGCTCTGTGATTTTATTACTACTGTTTGGACCTCCTTCCTTTTGGTCCTTCTTTTCCTTTTCTTTCCCTGGCATGTATGCTTCGCCAAAAAAAAAACTTATAAGTGTACCTTAGTGGTGTGGCAACTATCATCCTATGACAATATGCATCATTACCCAAATGAAAGCAACTAATTAGCTTTTGTGTCAATACTCAATAGTATTCCATAATGTGCCTGTGTGGTATCTTTCCGGCTACTTATTAACTGCGGTGTAGGTTGGAGTTGAAAGTCAATTTAAATTTGAGTTTGTCTTGTGCATTTACCAGAAGAAGTTAATGCTCTTGCCGGCCTGTGACTGCAGAATAAAATTTTCATCCCATGTCAATGAAAATAATATCCATCCCCATAATGTGAACTGTAACAGTCCTACTCTTATACCATTACCTAACAACTAAATCTCTTTCAAAGGATGTTATAATATTTATAGGACATTGTAACGACAATATAAGGAATATTTTTTTATTTTTCCACGGGCAGTTGTATATCCAAAATGTGTTGTGCATCGCACAACGACAATTTCTAGTATTATATATATATTATAAGAGAAGGTCCAAGACCTTAATTTATATCTCCACCGTCCATTCTAACTCAATTTCGATCATGGCCGTTTATTTCTCATTTGATTTTGGCCGTTGATTAGAAATTGTAGTTGAATCTGGCCTTTCAATTCAACCCTGCATCTTCCTTACTGATTACGCATCCGCCTTTCACTTTTCTCTCTACTTCTTCCAGAATCCTCCGCCGCACCTCTCACCAATTTTCCAACTTTCCCGTAGCTTCTCTTTCGATGCTTGCTGCCAATTACAAAATAGCGTTGCGTACGCACTTGCTCAGGCTTCTTGGTTGTTAGGTTTTCACTTGCCAACGATTCCGATTCCTCCTCTCCGGCGCTGTGGTCGGAAAACTTTCCCTAGCTTCGCCACCGCCACCACCCACGATCGCTGGTGAGGCTCCTGTTGCCGAGCTGTTCCGCCTGCCGCCATTTGATTCTTTTCCCTAATCCCTCCGCCCCCATCTTTTCGTCACTCTCCTTGCCCTACACCATAGCATATTCTTATTCCTGACCGAACTTTCCAGCTGTTACGGCCGCGATCTGCTCAAAATGGTGAGAATTTTTCTGCGGATGATGTTACTGTTACTTTTTAGGTCTCGAATCCTGTCATCGAGCTTTATGGATTTCCCGATTTCGTTTTTTAAAGATGTTGGGCGTCTCTATATGATTTTGTGCATTTTTGGGTTTCCCTTTGAGTTCGGGTTGTTATAAGCTTTATAGCGTTGTTTTACATTGGATGTTTTAACTACCAAATCAATTTTTTGCCAGTCTAAGAAAAGAGGACTCTCTTTGGATGAGAAGCGCGAAAAAATGCTCCAGATTTTCTATGAATCCCAGGATTTTTTCCTTGTAAGTCTCCTAATGTTTTTTGATAGAATCAAAGTCAACCTTCTTTCTGTTATTGTTTTTGTAATTCGATAATGCTTTTTGTTAATTTCTCGAAAGATATCCTCATTTCTCATCTATTTTGCTTCTGGTTCCGTCTCTTTGATGGTATGAAGCTATGCTATTTTTCTTCTCATTTATACTCCCGCTGCTGGGCGTAAGCTGGGGTTTTTATTTTCGAAATGTCATTGTTGCATTAAAGTTCCTCATCAACATGATAAGCAGAGGGATAAAAATGGAATCTTTTCTGGATGAAAGTTATTGAAATTGACATTTACGGACTTCGGTGATCTGTTAAACATCATGCTTACAACAGGCGTTCATCAAGGTTCTGCCTTTTTATTTCATCCTTCGTAAAATTAGGGAAATAGATGGCTTAATGGCTGCTAATTGTTACAAACCATTTGAATGTGCGTGGACAGAACTGTGCTGAATGAAGGAACACTAGGTTTGTGTTTTTTATTCTTTCTTTTTGTTGCCTCTAAAATTTCACGAATCTTACATTTTTTGCTCTTTATGAATTCCTTGGATCAGTATAAGGAGTTTGATGGTATTTCTTTACAAGTGAAACAGAAATTACACATGGTCGCTCGTATTCTGTCGACTTGTGCTGAATCCTCTGTTGCACTATGTGATAAGGTGTTTGAGAGTTTCTTCCCACTCCTCATGAAGGGTTTGGGGCTTCCTGTTTCACAGTCATCTGAGAATAACCATCTGGATGAAGAATGGTCTTCTCCTGTCGAACCAAATTTTGGAGTTCTTTATCTCTGCATAGAACTTCTTTCTGCCTGCAGATATTTGGCTGTGTCCATTGACAGCTGCACATCAGCCTCAGATTTTTCTCATCATATTTCCTATGCTATTATTAACCGTTCCTCTGAGTTACTTATGAAAGCTTTCATTTCCATTCTAAGATCAGATATTATTCCTGATAATAAACAGAGAGCTTATTTTTACTTTGGAGGTGAGCACTTTCTGTGAATTTTGTCACTTATTTGCGATGTATGAAATATATAGATGCTATCCTGTATAGATATTTACTTTCTTTTCTGTTCCTTTTTGTGTTTATCATTTCTTTGGAAGGAAGTTCTTTGTTGTATTTTTTCTGTCATATGATTAATTTACGTATTTCTATCTATTGGATTATTAGATTTCCAAGATAGGGCAAGCATACATATTTTTGGACTAATCACAAGTTAATTTACTAGACTAAACTGGATTCTTTTTGTTATTGTTATGAATAACTGCAGTTAAGGGCTTGCAAATTCTGGCTACATATCCTGGAAGCTTTAACACAGTACACAAATCCATATATGATAATATTCTGTCGGAGCTTGTGTCAATTGTATCTGTAAAAGGCAATAGACATTACTATGGAAAATGGCACTGAAGGCATTAGTAGAGATTGGTTTCTTTATTGAAAAATACCCAGATCCTGAAAAAGCTTCAAGTTTTGAGGTTACTGTTGTGGAAAGGATTGTATCGCTGATATCTTCAGATGATTTGGCTGTGCCTTTAACATTGAAACTGCAAGCAGCAGTTGAAATAGGAGAAACAAGAAAGGATTTTATGCTGAGAACTGCCCATGGATTGGATCAAGCGATACAAGCCAATTTTTCTGCAATTTTTGTATGCATTCTATTTTATTATGTCAATTTATGTGAATTTATAATTAATTATTGCAGTACATGCCCTTGTAGAGCAATGTAGAAATGTTACCTTGCTTGGTTATTTTATGTGCTGGATTTTGCAGTTTATTCTTTACATTTACAATGCAAATACCAGAAACAAGTCTTCATGGTCATTTAAATTAGAAGGATGGGTGTAGTATATATGAATTTCTTGAGCTTTCGAAAGTGTTTACCTCCCATCCTCTGTCATTTCATGTTTATTTCTTTTGTAGTCTTATTTAGTTAGTTTCTCTTCTAATACTGATTGATTCCCACAATGATGCAGCATAATTGGAATCATGCCACTGGTGAACTAACTGCTGAGCTTCTTGATACTTATTCCCAAAAGGTTATTCCCTGGTAAGTCAAGTTGCCCCAGCTCTAATAAATTTGAACCGTCATTATTTGTTTATTTTTTTGTTTACAAATATGTAGATAAGCATCTATAGCGGGAAGAGATTGGAACATCAAGTTCCAGCGATTTTCTACATCTCCTTTGGGATGTTTGGTTCGTTTTAGGAATTCGAATCAGTATAGAATTCGACTTAAGAAAATGTATACCTAATTGGTTCGTTTTTAGAATATATATTTTATATATTTTTTACTTGTACACATATATTAACCGATAAACAAGTATATTGAACTCTGTGCCCAAGTCAAAGGGGCCATTTTAGAGTGGACGGAGGGAGTATATTTTGTGTGCAGTTTGGTTATCACTCTCTTGTGCCATTTACTCCTGTTACTGGCTTCCTAATTGTCTCAATTGCCCTCCAAATTGCTTTTTGGTTTTATTTCTAACCTCTCTTTTGTGGGTATCTGTTGTCATGGTCCAAGGTTTATGGAGGTTGGGGGTTCGGAGGAAATTCCACTGAAATTTGCTCTTAATATCTGGGAGATGATGGAAAGTGTTCTATCTGGAAACAAGAGTCCACTTAAAATAGTAAGTGTCAGACAACAAATTGTTGCTCACTTGCTCTTTTGTTTGTCCTGACTCATATTTGATGGTAAATGTTATGTAATTATTGTGAGTTTCTAGCTAATTTCTTTTCATATAGATGATACGCTTATGTATGTTTGCTCAATAATGTATTGAAAATTATGTTATAATACTTGTTAAAGTTAATACCTACACTAGAATTAAGAACCTGATGCCTATGCTTCTGCTTTAAGATGATGACTCCCTGACATGATTTATGAAGACATAAGCTTGATTGCTTTCAGTCACTTTGAATTCTTTAGTAACTGGAAATCAATAGCTTTCAGTTGATGGCTACCTTACCTCTGATTTATGGAGACTACTTAATAAAGGATTCTCTATCAGGCACTTATAATTTTTAATCATTGAAAATCCAATATCTTTTGATTGTCTCTTCAGCATGTATTCATACAATACCGGTATTTGTCACTGGATGCATCTTTTTTATCTGATAATGTAACCAGTGATTGGTTATAGCTGAAGGAACTTGAGAAGTTGGGCACGAAAAAAGGTGTCATAACTCAATCAGTGAAAGATGTTGTCCAAAGTCTCGTGGACGATGACCTTGTCTTTAAAGATAAGATAGGAACTTCGGTAAGTGAACTTATGCAGATGGCCAGCGAACATATGATCTCTTCATTGAATTTGATGCTCATTCACAATAGTTTTCTGCAGTTTTGTCATCTCAATACCTTGTGCATACTGCTGTTAATTGTAATTTTAAACACATTCAGGTGTATTTTTGGAGCCTGCATAGCTGTGCTGGTAATCAGGTAATTCAAAAATGATACGATCTGTTATGAAGTAATGGAGTAATCTTTATTTTGAATAGAGTAAATACAAACGGAGGCCTTCTTCCGCCCAACCTGTGAAGAGAAGTTGCATTACGCATCTGATATAAAATCTAGCAAGTTTCCACGGCCACCCTGTCCAATTCACTAACTTGCATTCATGTTGCATGGGATTCACCATGTGATCTCAATATGGAAATACTTCATATTCTTAGTCAGTATTTTTGGGTTTGAATTGTAAATAAACTGCAATTGGGGGTTGTTTGATTTTGGGTTTTGGTTTTTGGTTTTTGCAGGTGTGTAACAATTGATGAGACATATGGAAAGAAATTGTATTACTACTTTCTTGAATTGGAAGGGGATCCATCCAAGGACGCTGTGGTTCTGCGGCTTAATAGTGGCCCTGGTTGCTCCAGCTTTCATGACTTTGTTTTTGAGAATGGTAATTCGATCTTTTATATATAATCTGAGTTGATTTTAGATTCCAGTGTTTGGGTAATGATAATGATTAGTTCGGTAGAATTCAAGTTGATGTGTCTTGTTTGTAGTCTTGAATTGGAGCTACTTGCAAAAAAATAATAAAAATAAAAAAATAGATATAGAAGCTTGTAAATAATTTTGCTTTTGTTTCTTTCTATGTATGACAAGATTTTGGGGCATCGTTAGTGAATTTTGCACATGTCTTAGACAAAGAACGCGGCGTTTGGATGAAATTATTGATTTTGTTATATCAAATAATTGTGTTGGCACTTAGCAGATTCCCCCTTTTGGCTTGGCCAAGAAATAGCCTACTTGAATCAAGTTTTCAATTAATCTATCTACAATAATGCTTTTGGTGCATATTTCTTCTATAGCTTAGTCAACTATAAAGTGTTTGAAATGAAGTATTTGATAAGGTGTTCAACTATAGGGTCTGGCATCATAGAATTGGTAGTACGTTACTCAGATCCTTTGGCCATTGGACCTGTTATTCAGGTATGAATGTAAGGGGATGCCAATATTTTTGTTCCATTTGATACACCCAATTTATTATGTTCTGAACATCTTTGTTGTTTTTCAAAATTTTGTATGTCGTACTGCTTAAATTATGAAGAGCATTAGGTGAATCATTATGGAAATTTCAAGGAGAATATACATCAAGTTGTGTGTGGTTCTTGATTTAGATGAGTTCCAGAGATTTATCACCAAGGAGAATATACATAAAGTTGTACTGTATCCCTTTGGTCCAGTTTTTCTCTGATATGCTGGTTTCTGTTTCTACATATCAATTACAATTGAGGAAGATAAGAAAATCCCAAATTAAGCTGTAATACCACTGGCCCTGATAGCTACATTCTTCTATTTCTGTCTTGAAGCAATCACAGTGTGGATGACAGTAAGAATCTCATTGACCAAGCTTATATAATTGTTCCAGAAATCATTATAATGCCATATCCATCTAAAGCTTTTGGCCATCAGTATTCATCAAGTTTCCCGCTTGCACATTCAACTCATGTAATTGAAATTTTCATTGGCAGGCTATTTTCTTTATTTTGTGTTGGCTCTTGCAGCTGCTTGTAAGGGTTGGATTTGCTGGTCACATTCTTGTGGTTTCATTGTCATGGGTGAGGATATTCCATCCTCTTATGTGTATAGAGCTTTTTGGGTGTCCATGATAGAAATCTGGGATGCTTACTTCACATGAATTTCTTATGCAGCCTTCCCTAGAATTCTGTTTGTCGCAGCTTTTCTTCTATTGTTATCGTTTTGGTAAGCTTCCTTCCTCATTTTGACATATTGAACCTTTGGTTTCATATGCATTTAATCTGCATCATATTATCACTCAATATTTTGAATTGTTCTCTACGTTATTTAAATACTCATAGATAGCATTTTCCAGCTGCATATTTAGAATCATGCTGTGCGAAGTTACATTGAGCAACATGCCAAATAGAACTCTCTATATTCCTATTCTGTTGATACTCTCGAGTCTCATGAGGATTATTCAATAAAAACACCATGCATGTATTGATTTCAAGTTGTTGGGGAGACTCCTTTTTAGTGGAATGAATATTCCGTGCATTGTATGTGGTGTTAATTATTTAATGTCTTAGGCATGAACTCTTTCATTAGAACATTGGATTGTCCGTACTTAAACCTTGAAGAGTAGAATTGTTCTCACGAATCTAATTATGTGCAATTTGCAATCGAGGAACGTTTCCTGAGAAATGCTGTTATCGTTGTCATGTTGAGACCTGGATATGAAGTAATATCAGTGATGAATCAAAATTGTACAAACTTTTCTTTGGACTTATATGAAATTGTCTTTGAATACTCCAGATAAGTAGACCAACAACAGGTATTGATCATTTACAGGGTCGATCTATGCCATCAGTCAAATGATGATGATGAAGAGGATGGATATAACCCTCAAGAGTTGTTGCTGGATAAGACAGATAAAACTAAGTCCAATGCTCTTTGTCGACGAAGATGTTGTACCTTTAAGTCTTATATTCATGTAGGAAGCCGCCAAAAAATTGTGATTTTGGTAAGACTCTATTTGTTTGGCATAAGCTGTTTTGAAAATTTCAACTGACCTTTTACCTTATCGGCTTATCCTGTAACAATACTTTTATCAGGTTACTGTGATAATTTTTGCAATCATGATAATGGCATCCGTGCTCATATGGATTGCAAGGCAGAAGAGCTCTATTTAATCTACTGTTATTGCTCAGGTGTGTTTTTTATTTTTTCCCTTACTATTTCCATCATCAATTATCACCACATTTGACCTTTAACTATTTTTAGACATGATCAATTGTTCATTTATTCTTCCTTGATAAAACTTGGTGCGTTGAAAAGAGTGTAAATGTTTAACCAATTCCTAGAGTCCTACTACAAAGTTTTCTATGAACAACTTATATCCATTATGATACCAATGTGAATACACTCTGATGATGCAGTTTCAACAAATTGGTAATGTTTTACCATATTGCAGGTGTATGTAGATCTCATTTCTGTAATTGTTCTTTTACTAGGAGGTGCCTTGGCGTTCTATGGTGACTATCTTTCGTTTCTGGAAGAAGAATTCTTTTAGCTTTCTTTGTAGTTGCTTAAACATTGTAGAGGATGCTTCTTCCCTGTCTAAATCCACATGCCTTTTGTTGTTTTACATTACAGTTTTTACTCTAAACATAAAATAGTTTTTGTCTGCCATGCATTATTATTTTGAATTGGCACCATTTTACCCATGACATTTTTCTTTGGTAAGATACCACCAGAACTTGGCAAATTATCAAACCTTCAATGGCTGGACTTGGCTGATAATAACTTCGAAGGAAGTATCCATGTCTCACGAGGTCTTGATTCGCTTGTCCACTCAAAGTAGTTGTATGTATCAACTTTTTTCTATTCATATACACGTTTGATGTAATAAATCTGGTATGGTTAACAATGATATTAATTTGCATCCCTATATCAGATTTGTTGCTTCTTATCTTCTTCTTACTCTTTATTCATCATGTTCATGTTTGATTTGCCTTTGAAATCTTTTCCTCTACTGTTTGTAGCATGCAGGTAATTAAGGTTATAGGTAATTATGCAACATTGCCTTTGTGATTAATAATAAGCCCTCCTTGAATTTGATGTCAGTCCTAAAGGCACTTTTTAGGTAGTTATTTCCAGTTTGATTAGTTAAATCATTCCGAAGGAATCTGCCATATAGGTTTGGTCATTTTGGTAACTTCTCAGTTATAATTTTTGTTCTAGAATATAAGTTTCTATACCAGTAGATTGTCCTCCAAACTATTTGAATTGGATTATTGAATAGATGAGAGATGATCATTTGCAATTATACATATGGTGTTCATACATGAATGATAAATGCACGATCTGAATGGAATGGCAGGAAATATCACTATAATTTATGGTTAACAAATATCACCAGGTGAGCTTCGTTCGGCCATAGAATAGGATTTCTAGCAAAAAACGGCCTCGCCATTCTTTCAACAGAGGGGTCTCATAAGATTAGACAAAATGATATAAATTTGTGTTCAGTTTTCTTAGTCAATTTGTTTTGCAGTAATTTTCTCGATTAGAGCTTATTTTGAATTCCTTATTAGAAAAAAAAAAACAGTCATACATCTTGCAATTATAGCTGATCGAATGGCAGTTAAGAAGGCAGTGCAGAGTGGAAATGTGGAGGATGCTATTGAGAAAGTTAATGATTTGAATCCTGAGGTGTGATTTGTTTTCCTTCTTCGCTTTTAGTTTCTTTAGTTTCCTTGATTATGTATTGATAGGATGACATCATACAAAATGTGAGAGTTTACTGTTTATGTTGTAATTTGGTAACTAGAGATGAGAATTTCTTTAACTTTATTTCTATCATTAAATTGATTTCTTATAGTCATGATAGTTAATGCAAAAAGTTTAACTTCATTGCATCACATTAAATAGCCTGAAGTAGGGCAGATTTTATTTGGTTTTGTTTTGTAATGTGTTGTTGATAAGAACCTGTGGCTGGCTTTGTTTTCATTCTAGCCTTCATGTATGTTCTGCACCTGTATGAGACCTTTGGATCGTGGCGACGAGCTGATTATTTGAAAGTACATTTTGCGGAGAGCTGGAATGAGATGCATCATTTGCTAATTATGGAGGTAATTATCTTTTCACCATTACTCATGACTTCTCATCCACCACCATTATTCCCGACTTCTTATCCACCTCTGTTTTGTTACTTGATTGTTACGCATGTTACGTTACTTAATAATATAACTTGATTTCAGCAATATCTGAATGTGGTTTGCTGGCCTTTGTCTGAGTAAGTGTAGTCTGTTGGACTACTGGATTTCTAACTAATTGGTTTAATGCTCTATTGCAGGAATTAGGTGGGGATGATTGATGGGCTGATCGGTTTTTTTCTCAATCAGTCACATTCGTTTGCTATTTCGTGACTGTTTTTATATACTTCCTGAGTCCCAGAATGGCATATAAGTGCGACTACGATGCCAAATTCCATTTTTTATGTGTTGTGGGGGTAAACTTTGGAAGCATGTTGACAGTGGATATTCAATAGTGTTTCTTTACACGTCAAACAAAAAGATTGTAGTTTATTCTCAAAATCTGATGACATCTCATAACTGTATGGGCATACCCAATACATGAACAGTCTGTTCTCCCTGTTAAGGCACCAATCTCGGTTGCAGTTGTTTCAAACTTTGAGTTTTGCACTTTTTGATCAATTTAACTGGCTATGTTTTGAACATGCAGAAGCCACAAACTTTTTACATCCAGAAATATTGAAGGATGAAGCAGTGGCTAAACTTATCGAGCTTGGAAAGGTATGTATTGAACTTCTCTCTCTCAAATAGGTAAAGATATGTGGTCTGTTTGATCTTTAACAGGTTTGCAAGTGATTTGATTTATATCCAATTGTCACATTGTGTTCAACAATTGTAATATGAGTGATATGATTTATATCCAATTCTCTCTCTCCGTTCATATTTACTTGGAAATATGAGGTTTCGTCACATATAACAATGGTCAGGATATCTCTTTATTTTTAATGTAATTGCCATTCTTGTTCATTTTAACTGTCGGAAGATGTTTTTATTATATTCTTGAAAGCTTGGTGTTTTTTTTTACATTCTTGGAATCTGTAATGATCTGTTAAGTTCGATTTTTTGAAGTGGAATTCTGGAATTTTTGTCAGTTTTTAGTACGTGGAATTCAAGAATTTTTTATTACATTATGGAATTCTTGAATTAATGTGTAGGAGGCATATGAAAATACTAGCGTTTTTAAAGTTTTAACTCAAGATAACACTTTTTATCTATGTTATTTTTGTGATTGAATTAATGTCCTGCCCATATATTGATCATAAGAAGTGGATTAGTTTGCCTTGAAGTATTTAGGTTTCAAGGAGATTAGCTTCTCCCAACATGTATTGCTACATTTGGTCTCAACTCTTAAATGGCTAAATAAGAAAAATACATGAACAACTTTGGAGTTAAACATAATACAGTTGTTGTTAATATAAAATAGAGCTTCTGACATCAAGGTATATATTCCTTACCTCTACTTTACAAGGAATCTATATATCATTGCTGATCAACCAATAATTTCTACTGAGTGTTCCCTAGATGCTATTCTACTTATAATACATAAAAAATATGTATTTTTGTTGTTAAACAAGTTTATGTATGTTTGTCCATATTATTTCTATTGACTTAGGACTCGGTATGGTGTAATATACAGCTTTTTTGATCCAACATTAATAATTTTACTCATACAAATTTCAAAAAGACAAAAACATAGATCCAATAAAAATTTAAGAAATGTGTTCTTGATTCCTTTATCTGAAAGATTGTGTATGATTTTGTCTATTGCATATGTTACCATGGCACACGATTCAGTTCGCACTTCTATGCAGATGATTAGCAAAATCATAGGGGTATGTATCAGAGTAAAATAATTTGTTGTGTTAATGTATCTTTTGTTTTTCACAGCTATTTAGTTGTTTTTTTTTTTTTTTGTGGGGGGGTGGTCTTTTTCATTCTGTACGAGACTGCGTGTCAGTCACATTGTTCGCAGTATCTGAGTATGAGTATCTGAGTATTGTTGGTACTTAAGACCTTATATCATAGATTAATACAAAAATGCTTTGAGGTGTCAATTATATTATACAAATCTACATGCCAACAAAGTTCTCTCATCCACAAAATTTAGATATCTAAAAGATGCATTGCTCACCCAAAACTTTTTTATCATGTTTCCATGGGCAGTTGTATATCGACAAGGAGGCTGTGCATCGCACAGCGAACATTACTAGTATATATATATATATATATATATATTCATCGAGAAGAAGTCAAGAATTGATGTATATCTGCTACTATACGTACCTATTAATAAGTACGGAAGCATATTTATAATTTACTACTTAGTATTTAATTACATGTATAATACTTCATCCGTATCCTTATGTTCTTGACATTGGTAAAATGATACTATTCATACAAAGGCTTTCATTTAAAGTTTTATCATAGTTATAAATGCTAAAATATAATCAAGGGAGATCTTGTTAGATTCGTCTCGTCGTGTAGTTTTTAAATATCGAACTTTTAAAATTTTTACTTGTACCAAACATGGGTTATTAATGGTTTAAAATGTGCATTGGACTGCGTGAAAAGTTGATATGTAAAAAATATTTGAATACGGAGGAATTAATAGAGAATAGAACAAAAAGATAAACACGTCTTTATATTCGCTGAGGGATTTAGGATTCTCTAATGTTGAGAAAGGAATTATACTCGTTTTTGTGAATAATTGGGTATCCCATGTTGTAACACCCCGGCCCGCTATGGAGCCGGAGGTGCCTTCGACCTTCTTTCGGGATTGAAGTCTGGCCCCACAGGTCAACAGAACTCTTTCCAGTGCGCTTTGGCCTCACTCGCGCACACCCTGGGAGACTTCCCAGGAGGTCACCCATCCTTAAGACTACTCCACAGCAAGCACGCTTAATTGTGGAGTTCTTATGGGATGACCACCAGAAAAGAAAGGTGCACCTTGTTGACATGAGTAGATTTTTCAATCCTTTTAAGCTATTCTTCCATACACTCTCTCGGGGTATTACACATGTCCTATTGAGTCGAAGACCAATTGTTAGGAAAATTTCTGAGTTGTGAAGATGTTCGCTGAATCTCGATTGTTGTGACAACCTTACAACAACATATATACTACTTCACTGGAAAATACAGAAAGGACAGTGACGTGACCACTTCCTCTTAGCAGGCTTTTAGGGATTTCCATGGGCCTTGCACAACTATAAATACATATTTTCGTCCTTGTGCTTCTATAGACTCAATTAGCTACACATT
The DNA here is from genome assembly GCA_030278955.1 of Hygrophila difformis. Lineage (NCBI taxonomy): Eukaryota > Viridiplantae > Streptophyta > Magnoliopsida > Lamiales > Acanthaceae > Hygrophila > Hygrophila difformis. Next base: position 16,179,411 of record JAOANR010000001.1, read on the forward strand.
CAAGGGAGAAAACAAAGCTTCTTCAAGGTCCTACTCTTCTATGGTGATCTGAGGAAGCTAAGCCAAAGAAACCCCTGATTATGTTGTTAGCAGAAGATAGAAACAACCACTCTGCTGCTGGTACATTTTTAGTTGACTATCTACTGCTATCTTTTGAGGTTATTGATTTGTGTTTAGGAATCTCTTGATGTTATTTTTGTAAACACAAATTGAGCTTAGATTGGGTGTTTAATCACCTCTGTGCTTATCTAGAGCTAAGTAGCTAGATACATCGAACAACATTCTAACATCTGCTAGTGAATTAGATTTAGCATTTGGGTAGATTTGTGAGGCTCCCATTTGTTCTCTTAGTCCTTGGAGGGATAAGGGAGTTCACTGGAATGAAAGGATGTGTAGAATGGGTTGATTGTGTATTCAACTGTTTGGAGGTGATTTAGTGAAATACCTGGTTTGGAGCCCCAGATATAGATAAGTGGATCGAATTGGGTGACCAAATCTTTGGTATCTTTGTTTATTTCCGCACTCTATTTGTGTTTGCCTCTGGTTGTGATTTGCATGTTGTTGAGACTTCGTCTGAACAACTGATACAGGGTTAGCTTGGGCCTGTCACTAATCCCTCGAGTATTGGGTGGGCATCGAAGGGTTACATTTCTCAAAGTGGAATTTTGCATACACAAATGTTTGAACCCATGACCTAAATTATACTTTTTTTCTATTACTATCATTTATCAATGTATTTTTAAAGTTAGGTTTCTTTTTAACCATAAATGGATGATAAAGGAGGTCGAGGTGGTCGAATTCCTGCCTCAACATCCCCAGTGGTCATGGTTCGCCTTTTCCTGGGCGCAGTGGCAACCGCAGAGTACTGGGGGGGGGGGGGGGGAACTGCTTTACCAAATATCTTCGTCTTAATTTATTAACCCCAATTGGTTTTCGTTTTTCCGAATCACCAATAATGTTCCTCTGTTCATCTAACTCTACCTATATTTTTTTTATATTAATATTGCTAACATCACAAGAATTCAAATTCATAGAGCTGACATGAACATTATCTTTTTATTTTATCTTAAACATGGTAAAATATGCAATTATAATCGACAATATCAAAGTCTTAACGTAACACGAGATATTAGTAGTAGTAGACAAACAAATTTATTATGAATGGTAATTAATTACAACAAGGATGTGCCTTCATTACAATTTTAGATGATATGCCCAAATTTATTATTTTATTCTATTAGGAATGAACCAATATATATGAGTTTATGTTTAAAAAGTCCACCAGCAAAAAAAACCTAATACCCTCTTTTTTCCCTTTCTTCTTCCACATAGTAAACATTACAAAAAAATTTACTGACAAACTTTAAGTTCGGGAAAAAAATTACAAAAAAACTTCTTCCACTATAGTTAAAATTTACACAACTATATAAAATATTATAGATAAAATTTGAGCTGGGGGGCGGGTGCCACCCCTAGCCCCCCTTACAACCGCCACTGCCGGGGGGGGGGGGGGGGGGGGTACATGGTCTATAAACCTGTACACGGCTTGGGCCTCTGGATCAGGGTCGCCAATGGATTGCCTCCCGACGGGCTACGAGGAGGTGAAGGTCCGACTTGGGCTCGGGCCAGTTGGAAATAAAGATTCATAACTTTTGAGTGGTCATTCAACACTTTGCATATGGTGAATTTGTACAGATTCAGCACAGTATCCGAATTGCATAATTTGTACTATAAATTAGCCATTTGTTCAAGATTGTATGACGAATGAATGGTCGAAAGTTGAAACCAAATGCCGGCCAATATCAATTATAAGAGATTAATTTGTTTTATTAAATTAAACGGAATGAGCTATATATGACCCTTCAGGAGAGCTGTAAATAGAACAAACAGTTCGTGAGCTGAGCTCGTTTCGACACGTGTTCGTTCGTTAACAGCTCGTTCGGTAAGTTAAACGAACCGAGCTCAAACACATAATTTGGTTTGTTATGTTCGTTCGTTAAGTCCGCGAACAGTTCGGAATTCTTTTTTAATGGGATATACTTCCTCCGTTTCTTTTTAAATGTTACACTTCTCATTTGCACGTATGCCAATACACATTTTAAACAATTAATAACTCAAATTCGGTACAAGTAAAAATACTTAAAATTTGATATTTAAAAACTAGAAGATGAGACGAATCCAATAAGATCTCATTTGGCTATATTTTGTCTTCTATAACTATAACAAAAATAGAAGTCAAAGTACTACAATGAACAGTACAAAAAGTCAATACGTAACATTTAAAAAGAAACGGAGGGAGTATATTATAAAAAATAAAAACTTTATCTAGTTGTTCTTTCCATTTTTCATTTTTATTATTTTCATATTTCTCTCATAAATTATATTACAATATACATTACATTTTCACACCTAATTTAATTCTAAAACAAATAAATTTATTAATAAAATAAATGGTTCGTTAATTGAGCTCGACTAGGCTCGTGGCCGTTCGTTATTAGCTCGTTCGTAAGGTTAAACGAACAGAGCTCAAACATGAAAATTGGCTCGTTAAGATTTTTGGCTCGGTTCGTGTTCATTTGTTAAGCTTGACAAATAGAGCTCAAACACTTGAAGCTCGGTTCGGTTCGGCTCATTTACAGCTCTACTCTCCAGTGTATAAATAAAGTTGAGAATATTTAATAGTCGTCTAATCTAAACGATTAAGTTTTGAATAATTAAAACCGGACCCAGTTACTATGCTGAATGCAAGAAATTCAATATTTACTGAAATGCTAAATTGTCAATAAAAAGAGCTAAGTTGTTATTAAAAAATAAAAAGTGATAGAATTTATATTTTCAACTTTTGTTGATTCATGTTAAAATATTTATTATTCAGCACTTATAAGTAATAATTCAACACTTAAACAACAAGTACTGAATGAGCACATGAACCTATTCCATTAAGACCAATACAACATTCATTTTCGATATGCAAGTACTGTGGGTACAATGTCCAAGTGTTGGTTCTTTTATTCATGACAGTATAAATAGCTGCATAACATAGCTGCATCAGCATGCAGACAAGGGATAGACTTAGGCCATGTTTGCTGGAGTAATTCTTATTAGAGGTGTTATGAGAATGACTATCAAATATGGTCTGTCTAATAATGCTGAGACGACGGAGACAGACTCTTGGTACTTGGATCTGCAGCATCTGTCAGATCCTGGTTTAAGGATATGTTTGGGAGTCGGCAGATCCGCTAGCAGAAAGCAGATTTGGAGAGAGAATTGTGAAGCAATATGCTCTTTCAATCCGCTATATGCTAATCAATATGCTAACATCCAAACATCCTCAAATGCAGAAAGCAACAAATTGTGTGGTGGTGCCCTATCCTATTACAACAGGAGGAACTGCCCTGTAAAACAGAGCAGCCCGGGCAATAAGGATATGATATATCCAGTGAAAAACAAGCCTTGTCAGATTCTCTGAGACAACTTTCTACAATAAACTGGGAGTTATGTATTTGTATCGTCTATCCATATTGGAGGTCCGAAATGCATGATTTTTCAATGGCTTTATCAGGAGCACCTACTATTTCTTGAATTCCCCCGGGAGGATCAACAGAGTGCAAAAAAACAGAAATTCCTTAAGGTTGAGACGTTATTCTTCATTTCTTCTTCAATTGCTTATGTGTTCCACCATCCCTATCGATGTTAACCAATCATCCAAACCTCATCAGAAGGAGGAGGGGAAATGCTTCGCATACACTGTATTCTCCATCCAATTCAGCATTCATAAATCTCTAGACAAGAACTTTCCGACGCTATCTTAGACTACAAATGGATATGTCCACGGCTCTTGCACCTCGACACCACTTAAGCTATCCACAATTACCTTGTGGTTATAATCCAAGGAACATTGATGCAAATGCAACTGTCTAAAATCTTGCTTTTGCTACAGCCACCAATTGATGTCTGCACATCTAGTGATGTTAGAGCCTAGGCAGTAGAAACAAGGACTTGAAATATAGCACCGAACGTGCAAAGTCGCAATGAAAACTGTCACTCACCACGTTTATGCCACTCCCAAAGGCACAAAACCTTCATCACAGTATGCTTGGTATAAACCGCAACTCTGTCGATTTTAGTGTTTATTGTGTAGTAACTTTCAAACTCAAGCACCCATCAATGATAAGGGGATAAATGGTAGAAGCTAAAAATGATAGTCTTCATAATGGTCAAGACAAATACAATAACTAATACTTCTACTAGCTTGGTAGAATTCTTGCATAATTCAATGATCTCAAACTCAAAGGCATTTGAAACATGAATCAAGATTTCATCCATTACACTAAGCAAGGCATCAGTAATTTGTATACAAGATTCAACTTTAAGAGGTACGAAAAACTCTTACATCCTAATAATCTTGAAGCATCTGCAATATTGCCATGGATATGTCAAAAATATCAACACTTACAAATCAGAACAATGGATTCGGTATTAAACATAGCCCATCCTCCTTATTGATATATGAATCCCAATATCCTTACAAAATACGCTAAAGATATCGTGTCCAATACCTCAAGAATTCACCTCAATTTGCCTTGCGTGCTGTTCGGGGATCAAAGAACCAAGCCCATCTTTCTTACCACGAAGCACATAAGCTTCATACCCTTTCAGATACAAAGGATTCGATGTCAAAACCTTGAGCTCCGAACGCTCATTGATCTCCAAAACCTCTGGAAATTTATCACCGCACACCTTAGACATCCCGACATCAATCCTTATCGCCCGGTTACCACAAATAGCATTAATTCCATCCTGCTGAATTGTATGTCCCATTATCATCCTCCTCACACCAGGAATCGTCTCGAGCACATGCTCAAGCAATGAACAATCGCAATCCTTCACTAATTCATTGGAGAAGCTCCTCAGCCAAACAATGGAGTTTCTTCCCCTCACTAAATGATTCGAAACCCTCTCCTTGGCACCACGAATCCAATCCCTAACATCCTCATTAACGCGCTCGAAACCATAGTGCACATGCTTCTGCAAAAGTCCACCATGAGCAAACACGGAGTCTCCCACTACCACCACCGTCTGGTTCTTGGACAAGAATCTTTTTGCAATCAATCCATTTGGCCGGAGAGCTGCCACACGAGCCCTGGCGCCGTGCATAAACTTTGGCGTAATTTGAGGAATCTCATTAGGTACTCCTTCGAACAAATCCCTAATTATCAAACCCCTATCCATCCCCTCACATTTTTGCTTCATAGCATTCCCAATACACTGCCAGAACCCCCAATTTTCGAACTCCTTCAACCCACTCGGAGTCACATAGCGAAAATCCCCATCCACATTCATGATTTCGTGATTCCCATTTAGGGTTATGACCTGGCCGCCGGCTTTGGCCGCCTCCCGCTTCAATTTCTCGAAGAAATACAGCAGTTTAATCTCATCCCCACCGCGATCCAGAATATCCCCAACCTGCACAACGGTTGCGGAGCCCCCAGACCAGCGATCATCCGCGCCGATCAAACCCGCGAGACGCAATGCCTCTTTGGCCTTCCTGAGGTCGCCGTGGATGTCTCCAACGGCAATTAGACGGCTGGGCTGAGGAAAGATTGTCTGCAACGGGGTATCGGAGGTCTTAATTGGGTCAGAGTCCGGAGGCAAGAAAAGGCCCCCGCTGACGGCGAAATCGACGAAAGTGTCGATGAATGAGGAAATGAGGGATGGAACGGCGCCACAATCGATGGGCGATGTTGTGCCACTTGGAGATTCCGTGGCTTCCATTATCGTGGATCCCTCTTCTAATCCCTTTGGCAGAATTGGCTTGACCGGGCGACTATTGCTGCAAAATTGACACGGCGGAAGAAGAGGAGGAATTCTTTTACTTCCCCAGGGATGCCCACGACAAGTGGGGGAGGAGGTTTTACTGAATTTTATAAAATGTCTCAGCTTAAATTATTACAACTAGTAAATGTAGTATATACTTATATTATATAAAGCAATAATAAATTATACTCCCTCCGTCCCACGAAATTTGGTCACTATTCCTTTTTAGGGTGTCCCACGAAATTTGGCCACTTTCCATTTTTAGATAAATTAAAAATAATATAATTTTGATTAGAATTTTAATTGTTGTCAAATTACATTAAAAGTGTTCACTTTTACTATTCTGCACAAATTCCAATGCACTTTTACTTTTTTACCCAAAGTCCCTAGCATTTCTTTAATTCTTAATATTTTAAAATTGGTACAAATAAAAATTGTATAAAATATATATTATGAAACTACACGATTAGACGATTCTAACAAGATCAAACTTGAATATTTTTCTCTAATTGTATCATTACATAATATATGGTCAAAGTTAAACAATAAACAGTATCAAAATTCATTAGAATCTTAAACACAAAATGCTTACACCACTTAACTACTAACCCCACTACCTAAATTACCGTGCCCAAAAGAAAGTAGCCATATTTCGCGGGACGGAGGAAGTACTTTGAGTAATGAAAAATGTATAATGATTTTTTATACATTCAAAAGAGGATGTATATGATAATATAATTTAATTATTTTTAAAACTAACAAAGAAATCATATTATACCGTATTCTTTAGCTTCTGTGGCTTGTCCAGTACAAATCTAACAGATCAATAAAAATAACTACTAAAATAATATTTTTATTTGATTTGAAATTTAAATTAAGATAAAATAAAATTTAAAAATAAGTATGAAGCATAATATGAAATTTTTCATAACAATTTGCTGAAAATTTCATTGGTGAAAATCTCATGATAGGGGCTGTCTTTTCAAATGTCTGAATTTGAAGTGATGCGGTTTATATTTGTATATGTACTTAAAAAATTACTGCTATAAGATCACCCGTAGAGTTTATAAGAATATCATCCGAAAATGTCACATCTAATTGTACATCTCCAAAATCAATACTCGTTTTACCATATCACTTACATCAACTATCCATTTTACAAATTTTCTGCCATAGATAAATTTCATTGTAAACAACAATTCGTGTGGTATCTTGAGTTAATTATTCTAAATTGCATATTAATATTTTTAGCCACATCTTGCTAGTGACACGAAATATTACAACATAACTGTTCATGGCTAAAAATTAGTTTTGGGAGATAAAATCCGACATTCTTTAGATTGACATTGACTTTTGTTTATAATTATTGCAAAACAAACTGTGAGAGAATTTTCTCATCTCAAATCGAATAAAAAATTTGGTTAAATCAAATAGACTCATAAACATTCTACCAATCAAGAATTTTCTATTTTCATGGTTTCCCGAAAATTAGTTTAACCTCAACTATCTAGTTCTGTATCCTCGTTACTATCAACGTACTTCCATTACATAATTTATTTGATGTATATATATTCCTAAGAAGCATGACTATGGAACCCTCATTCAACTATATTTCATTATTCAGTAATCCAGAATAATTGATCGTGTCTAGATATTCCAGTAAAAATAATTCATTGGCATTATTTATCCTTTCACCCTTTTGACAAATATTGTTAAAACTGATATATATATACACATTTTCATTTGTAGACATACGTTCCATAATGTAATTATTGATTATAGCAATAATCTCATTGGTAGGGGTTAATCTATACTAAAAATGTTTGGATTTGAAGTTGTGTAGTTTATATTTTATAAGTACTCTCAACAATTGCCGATATAGAATCTCTCGTAGAGTTTATAAAATTATCATTTGGAAATGTCACATATAATTGTACATCTTCAAGATTAATACCAACTTTACCAATTACGATCACGTACATGAAGTATTCATTCTGCAAATTTTTGCCATATATAATTTTCATTGTAAATAACATTTCTTATAGTATCTTAAGTTAATCCATCTTAATTACATATTAATACTCCGAGTCCCCTCCTTACAGTGACCCGAGATATTGCAACATATCACTGACATGGGTAAAAACTGATATTTGAAGATAAAGTCTAACCTTCTTTAAAGGTTGCCATCTATTTTTTTTTTAGTTTTGTTTTTTATAGTCACAGTAAAACAAACTGCGAATAGAATTTTTTCCTCTGAAATCGAATGGAGAATTTGTTTAATTTAGACGGGCTTATAATCATTCTACCAATCAAGAATTTTCATCCCAAATATTGAGCTTTGTTTTAATGAGAAGAGAGGTAAAATAATTTTCTTGAGAGGTTAAATAATTCTCTGAGATAAGTTTTTTGCAGGTAGAATTCTCGTCACAATCTATTGGAATACCAAATCTAGAATGTGCAGTCCTACCTCTTGGAATGAGTAAGGATGCTATTCCATTGGATGCTACAGGCAGTACAATATTACATCTACCATGAAGGGCTAAACATAATATTTTTTAGATAAATTATGGATAAATGTCTTGTCAGTTCCACCACGTAAAGAAAAATGAATCAACACCCATTACTATCAACTACAGACATTATTTTATTATAAACATTATTCTCATCATCGATCAACAAAGGTAATATTAGCATGATCTGCTTTCATTATTTTTCTTATTATAATATGTCTCTTCTAGTGTCAATCGATTATTTGTTTCAGATGCTAAAATTTCATTAAGTACTGGCATTCCAGAGAAAATTTTCAAACTTATAGAATTTGCAGCAATTAGTCTTTCAACATGAACTTACTTTGATTATTCACAATCACAATTTTCTAACAAAGCTAGATTTATATTTATTTTTCGTCAATTGCAAATATGTTAAAATATAGATTAATGAATTACATCATTCGTTTTTTAAGTGTCTCATTTTCCCTTTTTGGGTGTTTGAAGTTAAGTGTTACATTACCATATTTTTTTTTAGGTAAGCCAATTCAATGGCCGGATAAAAACACAACACTCACACGAAATTACAAAAGAAGGAAGCAAAAAGAAAGCAACACAGAGGAGGAGACGAAAGGAGCAAAAGACAGTACAGGAAACAACAACAGAAAACTAAAGACTATGAAAACTAAAATCCGGCGGGAACGCCCAAGTGGTAAAGAAATCCTCCATAGAAGTACCATACTTAGCGAGACGAAACGTCGCCCTATTTCCTTCCAATGGGGTTTCGAAAATAATCAAAACGAGTTTACGAGATCCGGCAAAAGAGGATTGTGGCTCAAATATGAAGGCCAAATCTGGACCAAGTTCCAATACGATATCCGTGACCATTCTCCTTGTGGGGTCGACAATTATACTCTCCGCATTCCACACCAGTGCTTTCCAATTCTTGAATTTTGTAGACATCATAATTTTAAAATCCATAAACATTGGGAAAGGTTGAAACAAAACCTGGTAGCAATCCCCTCAAGATTGCATATTGTTAGCCTCGGCCAATTCCCCAGAATCTGCTCTAGTCCCATTCCCTTCAGATGGATTAGTAATATTAGGGAAGTTCTCCTGTTTGGCCTCTTCGTTGTCCGGCTTGCGGGCTCTCTTGGCTCCAATCATATCCCCTCCAGACGCCGGAGGGGAAGTTAGCGCCTGCGTCTGATGCTTTGGAGGGGGAGGCATGCCTTCCTTATGTTGGGCTGTAGGAATTAGGCTTTTCTTTAAAATAGCAGATGGCCCAACTTTAGTTTTTTCAATCCTAGTGTGAGCCCTAGTAGCCATCTGGGCCAAGCCATTGGCTCTCACGATTTTTTTAGTGGCCTCATTGGGTTTGTTCTTATCCGCCTGGGCTTGTCTCTTATTCGGCCCAGTGGCTCGCCTCCTGCTTACTTTAATCCATTCGCCGGTGTCGGGTTGTGTAGGGACAAATTGAGCTATCACGTGTTCCTTTGGCTGGTCAAAACCACGTGAGTCTGTCTCCTCATTCTCCTCAGTTTCCATTCCAGTGCAAGTATCCGGCCTGGAGACGTCTGAACCTTTTGTTTCTACCTTGTCTGTATTACCACTTGCTTGTTTTGATTCAAAATTTTCCTCAATCCCAGCGCTGTGGGAAGTCAACTTACCAGAATTTTGCAAACGGGGGACTGACAACACTGTTACAGGGGACTCCAATTTGTCACCTTTACCCATTTGTTTTGGCTCTTTAGCAAATCCCACTTCTGATGCTCCTGTCTCTTGTTGTTTTGTCTTATCTATTTCACCAGTGACCAAATTTGTAGGTCCTGAAACATGATCAAAGGCCGTTTTGGAGCACACATTGGTTGCATGTCCATATCTTTGGCAAGATGAACACAGAAGGTGAAGACCTTCATAAGACACCCGTTGCCAGTTCTCACCAATTAAAATGCTTGAGACCACAGGTAAATTCAAGTCTATCTCGACGCAAACTCTAGCGTATTTGCCCCGATTGACGCCCTTGGACACTGCATCGACACGTATCGGCTTACCTAAGGCAGCAGCCATTCTTGTTAAGATAACTTCATCAAAGTATTCGAAGCTGAGCCCGGGGAACCTAGCCCAAACTAGGGTTTTCTTGGTGGTTTCTTCCGAAGCAATGAAATCCGGTCTCCATGTACAAATAGTCAAGTAGCTATCAAAAATCATCCAAGGCCCGCCGTTAAGTATTCTACATCTGTCCTCTTCCCGATCGAACTTAACAAGGTAGAAGCCGACTCCCATATCTATCATTTCAAATCTGTCCGGAATGGCCCAAAGCTTCGTGAGTCTTTCATGCAGGGCTAAATACCCTACTTTTCTTCCTAGGATAGAGATGATAAGTCCATCTTCGAATGGTTTGCGTATGCGTTCCTTGATCCGAGGGTCAATGGTGATACGCGGCTTGAGTCTGTCCCCTCCAAGGAAGTCTAGTGTGACCATGGCCTCAAGAGCAGGGTCGGATTTGAGTGGCTTCGGTGGTGCGCATTTACCAGCCAACACCTTGTCACGGAAGGAAGTGATGGTACCAAGAGGAGGGCTAGTGAAGAAGTAGGGATCCTGCTGCTGAAGGTTGCTGGCCGCCGTTGGAGATGAGGCGGAATGTCCATCTGGAAGAGGAGGGAAGGCATAGTCTGGGAGAGAGAACATCCTTAGAGAGCGAAAATTTAGTTGTCCGCGAGTGCGGTGAGTTACATTACCATATTTGAAATGCTTTAAAGATTAATAATTTTTACTAATTATACTTAAATTATTAATTTTTTATTTATGTTCATTAAAATAAAAATCCAAAGGAACAAAGTCAAATGTGACTTATTTTATTTATTTAGTTAATTCAACTAAATACATTTTATTAATTCACCTTAAATCATGTGTCATTTCCTAGTGTTATACCGAGTATTTCTTAAAAAATATTCCCTCCGTCGCACTCAAAGTATCTCATTTTGACTTTCTAACACTGTTTATTGATCAATTCTGACCTAATGTTATCGCAATTATATACGAAAAATATAGTCAAATTCGGTCTTGTTAAATTTTTCTAATCATGTAGTTTTAGAATATATATATATATTACATAATTTTTACATATGTACATTTTAATATATTAAATGTTAAACAAATGTATTGGACGGCGTGTCCAAAAGTTTTGAAACAGAAATAATGGAACAGAGGGAGTAGATTAAAAAAAAAAATTCCTTCTTTATTTACTTTATTTACTGATGGATCTATTCGCAACTATATAATTGTATATTACTTTTAAGTGAAATGACATATTTTTATGAAAACATGGCATATATATACATTAATTAATATATACAAATATTTTTATATATTCATTAATGTATCTTTTAATAATATAAATTCTATATATACACTGCAAATTCCATTTAAATTTGAACTTTCGTTTTTTAAAAAAGTTAAAAATTGTGGAAACGCTATATAAATTGGAAATTAAATATCTTTTTTAAAAACTAAAAATTGGGATTGCATATACGCATTAATATATATTTAACATGAATAAATAAATCTGACGTTCAATGTACATTTTGATTACATCATTCACCATACAAAACCTCGTCATAATAATCTATGGTGTAAAACTGAAAATCTATAAATAAATACAAAATGCAGCAATAAATTTAAAATAAATAAAATACAAAATACAAAATAATAAAATCTAAAATAGATAAAATAAAAAATGCAAATAAGTAAACTCCAACATATATAAAATAAAAAATGCAAATTTTCATCTTTCAAATCTTTTTAAAAGTGAAATATAGTAATATGATAGGATGATAGAGTGAGAATTTATAAGTAAATGATAGATTTCATACACGATAGACTAAAATTTATAATAAATAAATAAATAACTGCGAAAATCTAAAATTAGTAAATTAAAAAATGCAAAATAATATAGATAAAATAAGATATGCAAAATTTCAAATTTCAAATCTTTCAAATCTTTTTAAAAGTGAATATTGTAGGAATTCCATATATTTCAAAAACTGAAAATGTATAATAAATGAATAAATAAATGTGAAAATCTAAAATTGATAAATTAAAAATGCAAAAATTTATAAACATTAGAAATTTAAAATGGAGACACCACATTAAATATAGGATGGTTGTTCACTAATGCTTTAATATATATATATATAAATATATAAATTACCTTTGATAGGGAAAAAAAAAAAAAAAAAAAAAAGAGAGAAAATCGCCATTGCATATTCTGTAGTTAGATTTTTGGCCCAGCCCCTTTTCACAATATTATGTGGGCTTATAAATCCCCTCGAAATGTAAAATTTTCTGCTCCCAAAATGTATGACCAATAATCCATTTTGTTCTAGGTTTTGTATTTCCAAAATGTTAAATTTGTTTTTCCCAAAATGTTCGTTCAATTATTCATTTGGTTCAGTCCATTCTATTTCCAGGTTCTTGATTCGTCACTCAATCCTTAAAACAAGCTCGCGTATGATATCTATTACTCCCTCTTTCCCACTTAATATCGTTCTCTTCATATTAACTATTCTGTTCCTTTTTGCACATAATCCAATGCACTTTTTTTTATCGTTACTATCTCAAATATATAGAACTAAAAATTATGAAAAATATATATTCTGAAACTATACGATTAGACGAATCTAACAAGACCGAACTTGACTATTTTTTTCAAATATATACTTATAAAAATATTGAGTCAAAGTTGAACAATGAACAGTATTAAAAAGTCAATCAGAACACTTCTACTGGGACGAAGGGAGTAGTATATGTAAAAATGCTGCGCGAATGGATAGAGTGCAGTTGCTTGCAGGCAGTGTGAAGAGAGTGTTATTTTGTGATATTTAAAAACTTTTTGATGTGTGAAATTATTTTTGTGATGAGAATTATTTTGTGATATTTAAAATTTTTATAATAAGTGCGACTGTTTTTGTGATGTAAAAAACACAAACATAACAAAATTAAGCTCTCCCAGCATAGCCGCCGGTGAAGGTGGCAGAGGGGCCCGTACAGGAACTAAGCCGCTATGCCGCACTCCTTCAAAATTTCACTAATTAATTGATGGTCCATGGCATGTGTACTAAGAACTGATGACAATGTAAGATACAGATTAAAATCCATTGGATTGGAAAAGCGGCCAGACAAAAGACACATGACATGATGTTGTTAGTTAGGACAATGTGTGTAATAAGGGCAACTCTTTTGTGAATTCAAGATACTAATATAAAGCGGAATGAATCAATGTCACTGCCCCCACATATATTTGGAAAATCATTTACCGACAGGGAATTATCTCCTTTCACTGCTTGGAAAACAAAGATCATATTAATATTCACATTGAATTCGAATCCCATCAAGATTATGCAGATTTATATATGCACACTAGTATATGTATATATATTAATGATTGTTGTTGTAGATGTAACACATGATCCCGTTGGCCAAAATTAGCTGAAACTGTGATCCAACATCATTTCGAGCTTGTCTTAAGCTATTCAAAGCAATGTTTCAATCATAGTTACATGGGACGGGGTTCGATTCGAAACGGGGAATGGGAACGGAAACACGGAACGCTAGTCTAAGTATATCGGGAACGATGAATACCATAACTTTTCTTTTATAAATATTAAATTATATTTAATTGCTAAAAAGATTTAATTAAATTTTTTAAAAAATAAACCAAAAATTCAAAACATCACACTTTTACAAAGAAATTAAATAAAAAAATCACATAAACAAAAAATACAAGAGTCAATGAGTCATCCCCTTATAATAATAAATTAATTCAATAAAGACACTTAGGAATTACTACTAGTATAATAAATAAATGGAGCCCACATACAAAGCCCTAAAGTATCGCCGTCTTCACCTATTTCCCTGTTCCCCAATTACAATATTCAGAAAGGAAATATGAGAAAAAGAAAACGGTGGCGGCTGCACGGGTTCTCTCGACTCTCGAGTCTTCTCTCATCTCTTGTGCTTCCAGACAGTGGAAAGTGGAGAGTTCAATAAGTCGGACTGCTGGAAACTAGAAGCTGGCAGGAGCGGCGGCAGCGAGAACGGGCGGCAGAACCGGCGGTGAGAACAGGCAACGGAGGAACGATCTGGTGTGTGATCCCTAGCGAATCATACCGCGATTCGGAACGAATCGCTCCGGTACGGAGAACGGCCGACCGTTCCCCGTTCCCGGTAACTATGGTTTCAGTAATGTACAGGCAGCTGATCATGCATAATGTCATGTCAAGACTACAACCACAGCCATGGATTGGGGGCCATGTACCAAACCAACACCCAACATGGGACCTTGGACGACTCTGCCTAATCTCTTGGCTATCTAAAATGGTATAGGTCAATGGATGCCCCTTCAATAATAGCCCGATTACGAAACAAAAACTAAAAGCACTACTTGCAGCAGACCCTTAGGCGCCCGTTTTGAAGTTTTCGACTAATTCTAGTTAAGTAACGTACAAAGGCAAACCAAATCGGTGGGATCCAACACGATCAACTATGGAAGTGATCCCGTATCATAGCCAAATCCGCGGATATATAGCAAGGCGCTACTTAGTTGATGTCCCTGCACACACAGGGGCGGTTGTACATATAGTTTGGTGAATGCACATGACACCATTTAAATTGACAAAATTGTTATTTAAAGCTTAAAATTTTATACTTGGTGTGGTTCGCCCACTTAATTTTTGAGGTGACACCACTTAAAATTAGTGAAATTCCTATTTTAATCTTTTTTTTTATTTTTTTTATGTTTGGCTTGGTACACACCCACTCAATTTTTGTGGTGATACCATTATTATAAATTTCAACCTAACTTTCTTCATACTTTTTATATTATCACTATGCTATCCGTAATTTTAACTTAGCTTTAATAAAGTTTTGTAACATCACTTGGAAAAATTTATAGATCTGACACTGTCTGCACATATATACTCTGTATTGTGGACCTACTTTTTGAATGCCATTCAGTGATGATGCATCCTTGGTTGGTTTTGACTTAGGTTTTGTTTTGATAGAACTGGTTTGGATTTCTAGTAGGGTAGTATATTACTACAAAACTTCGATATACGATAATAGACAATAAAACTACTTCTAATAAGAGGACGCAATGTCTCAATTGTTTTGTTTTTTCTTTGCTCACCTCAACTTTGTATCCTTAATATTTCTGTATGAATCAAACGTGGAATTTTATCGACCCATCGTCAACATTATTTGATAACTAATTCATAGTATAAGGTATCTTGAAATGCAGACCAACCATCAATGGACTACAGTTGCCATAGTTATTTTTGTTGTGAAGATAAAACATTACAAGATCGAAGTCAATAGAAACTTTGTTGGTGTATATGTGTTGGACAGACAATACCATGTTATTGATAGCAACCTTATTTAATACGTCATCTGTCTCATTAAAAACGCTACATTTCCTTCCGACATGCATGTCGATATAATTTTTAACGATTAACAACTTAACTTAAATTATGTATAGTACAAGTAAAAATTATAAAAAGTTAATATTCTAAAATTATATAAGATTAGACGAATCTAACAAGATCTCACTTGTTTTTTTTTTTATTACATAACTACTATAGAAATTTGAGTCAAGTTAAACAAACAGTGAATAAGTGAATAGTGCCAAATATTGTTCCGTAGCATTTATAATGAGACGGATGTAGCATTCTTTTAAGAACACGTGTTGGAGTATCTTTCGTTACTTACAGTTATACCACTGTCGAAGAGTCAACAGTACCCATTATCTTATTTGTGATGTTAGTTGTGGTTAGACTAAGATACAGCGTGCAAGAAAATTACTTGAATTTTTATGATAAAATTCAATGTCGACAAAAAACCCTTGAGAATTCTATGTACTCTATAATTGATGAAGATTTAATAGCTCGACTTCGTCAATCTCGTTTAACACACTGTATTTTTTCATTTCGATTGATTATTAGTACGAGAGTTTAAATTGTGTGAGTAATTAACATTCTTCAAAACATTTGACAAAAGTTTGACTAATTTGTAAGCACTGGTTACATCTGTTATAAAATGGAAATACCCTGTTGATCTTATAATGTTATTAGAATACTTTAAGAAAAATTAAAAAATTGTTCAAATCACTTGAGACCTAACTTGTGGCCTATAGCCACAACATCAATAGTAGTGCAAGAATGTGGACAGGACTTGTACTATTACAATAAATGACTCGAATAGTTTTATCTTATAAAATCTAATAAAATCCCAGTTGAACATTTATATTTTTCAACTTTTCGAAGTTTATATATTTATCTCTTCTTCTTCTTCTTCTTTTGTTGAAATGTTTTCAAAGTACGAATTTATTTACCAATTTTGGAAGAAAAGAAGAAATTAAACAATCGATATTTATGTTTTAACATTGTTAAAAAAAAATGGAATATAACTAGTATATTGTTTTTAGAGTGGAAGAAATTTAATATAATTAATAATTTTCTTTTGATTTAATTTATTTACCATATCACTTATAATAATAATATAAAGTAATTATAATAATTTACCGTCGATATTGTTTTATATATGGAAAAATGATCTACTATCTATCTATTTATTTATTCTATGATCATGGTCAATCGTATCGATATATAAAAATTAAAAAGAACTGATTGGTGCCCAAGATAAATTTCCACTAGAACACCAAGAAATTGGAATTGAGAAAGAAATGTGATGATGTTTAATTTTGATATGATGGAAGCAAAATTAGGTAACCAGAAAGGAGTTTGAAGTTGAAGAAAGGCAAGGGGAAATGGACAATAATGACACATCTCCTTGTGAAATGATAATATAACATGCCAGCTACTCATTTTCTTCTTCTTTTAAACAATCATTAGTAATTGACATAACTACCAAACTAATCAAGAAAAGCAAGCACAACCACTAAACCATGATGATACAACATTTTAATCTCATCATGAATTTCCTCAATTTAGAAACTACTGTTTTTAATGCAAAATTACATGTATATATAATTTAGGGAATTACTTATTTGAGATTTTAATGGGGACGGAGTTAAACTCGAATTTGATTTAGCATCTCTTTCTACAAGATCCTGGCCTTAGTATTAAGACATGCCGCATCACTCATGTCAGAAGCGTCTCCCAAAGAGGTTCGAAGCTGCTGTTTTCGTCTAGAAGGCTCGTGTTGCTTTGGTGGCTTTGTGGGCTATGAACCAAATCCTCGAACGAGTATTGATCGTGTAAGGGCAACACCATTGGCGAGGATTGTGCCATTTGCATGCAGAGGAGCGCCATAAGGTTGTCGTGTTGGCATTGCTTGCTCACGATCTCAGCTTTCGCCTTGGCTAGTTGTTCTTTTAGGTCGTTCACTTGCTTTTGGAGCTGGCAAATTGCACCGGCACTTCCATACACGGGGTCCCTCAACCTTGCATTAGCCTCGTACACCATGCTACTCACCGCATCAGCTCTTTGTGCTTCGGGAAGCTCCTGGAAATGCCATTTAATTTTTTTCAGTCAATTGGATCATGAACAAAAGTATATAATTGATTAGTTAGTTATGACTTGTACGCTTATAGTTTACTGTGGTATTCATTTATTTTTTTGACGATACAACCTGTACATGAGATATCCATTTTAAGAGAGATCGATTATATAATTAAGAATCATAATTATTTCTATGTGATTATCTTTAATAAAATTAAATAATTTATCAAAGTTAATAATTCATGGTAAAAATACCTAAATGTTTCGAAAGTTTGAAGGGACAAAATAAAACACTATGTAAAGGTGTAATTAAATGACATACAACACATGATAATGGATAATATTTGTATATTGATGCCGTATGAAAGACACACATGCACATACTTCATAGTATATGAATATCATGGTTGAATAGTACAAGTGGGACAGATAAAACATTGACCGCAAATTATATACACAACTCAAAGGCCGGTGGGTGGGGACAATTATTCATAACTCAAATTATGAAGTATCTAAAATAGTAACATGCTTAAGACAGCTAGCAATAAAAACTAGATTACTGTCTTCACAGTTGGGACAGGAACAGAGACAATAGTTTGATATTATACCTTATGTTCGGGAGAGGTCTTACTGAACCCATAGACAGACCCAAAAAAATCCCTTAGATTCATTCACCCATAGAAAATAACCTTATATTTGCCCAAAATTCTTGACTAAATAGAAAAAGAAAAATATACACTTTTACAGAAATAATTAAGCAGATATTTGTATTACGATTCAGACTCACCTAATAATTAACCAACCAGATAATTTGAGCATTTCCTCTTTGCTTTTTATCAAACCTTTTAATATTCATACATGCTACATAGTATTTTAATGCTCTTCTTTTTATTCATAGGATTTTTTATACTGTATCACAACCCTAGATGAAGATGAGATCAGGACCTCAGTTTTAACCTCATTGAGTAGATACTTAACTACCCATGCTTCATTTGTAGTAGTATTTTCTAAGGGATGCAAATGATGAATATTTAGGCATATCTATCTATACCTGTAAGAACTTGATAATATTGCTGGCACCAAAGACCCGATGAGCAGTGGTGAACTTAAGGGGATCGGTCGGGGGAAAGTAAGGCGCCAAGACACACGTGTCGGCGCATCGCCTGCGGAGAATCTTGCAGGCAGCACAAGGGCTCATGACAACATAGGCTGGAGGAGGAGGTGAAGATGAGGATGGTGAATTTGATGAAGTGATGATGGTGTGATTGCAGCCCAAGTTGATCACGTCACTCATGGCCTCCATGTGTAATAAAACTAGGTATAAGTTGTAAGAGATCGAATAGAAGGGGGGGCAAGAATATGAAACAGAGGGCTTTTGGGGTTAAGAATGTTGCCCAATGTAACCTATATATATAAGGATAAAAATGTAAGAAGAAAGAAGGGCAGAGACGAGAGATCGATTTGATCAGTCATTTTCATTGGAAAAATAAGCACTGTTGGGCGGCTCCTAAATTTTGCCCCACTTTTACTTTCAATGATGATGTGGCAAAATTTCGTTTGTCACATTTTATCTTTGATATAGTACTACATATGTGCTGTTTCAAGTAACCCTTCATGTTACCGTGTATGAATCTAGTTTCCCTCTTTCATCCCAAACCATAGTCCCATTACGGTACAATCCTTCGTCATAAGACCAATCAATCGAGATGATATTTATCTGAAAATCGAATCCTACGTCCAAGACCGAATATACCCAATTCAGGTACCCACATCGGCGGATTCAGAAAATTTTGATAGTGGTATCACAAAATAAAATGGAAGCCAGGTTGGAATTAGGATTAAAGTTGATGGTCCCAGATAATGAAATCTTGAACTTAATCCGTAGTTGAGCAGTGGTCTAAACTACGTGTAATCGATAGTGTGTGCAAATCAGTGTAATGCAACGGAAAGTGAAGACACGTGATTTGGTAACCCAGTTCGGCCTTCGACTTACGTCTGGAGGATGCCAATCCAGGTTCTAAACTATCACTCAAAAAGTCCTAGACCTAAAAGATTAAACAATCAAAACTGATTCTATTACCCAAGTCTTCACTGATTAAAGAATGATCGCCGTCTGGACTCCCCCACAACTGCTATCACTGGACAACCCGTCCAATCTGGTTTCTTCGATTGTTAAGATCTTCAGATCTTGGAATTCCGGTGCAGCAGATGGTCAGATTTCCTTTGAGCCCATTCGCAAAGGCAACTCCAATTCCGTTGTCAAGGAAATGTTTCTTCAATCAAGAACACTTATTGAAGCAGTGTCGCGCAGACCTCAATGATTGATATGATCTTCAAATTTGCAGAATACTCATCAAGGAATTTTCTAAACTCTCTCAAGAATGTTATTTTATCTATGAAAATTAAGAGAAAACCGACTCGAAAGATTGTGAAAAATGAAAAATACAACTCAATTATCTAAACTCTTGATTACAAAGGATCTAAGCACTGATATATATACATCTAAGCCCGTAAAAGAATATCAGAGGTCGTATAGATCTGATAGCAGTCCCAGCTGCAACTGCCAAAACTGTCAGTTACCAATCTTGCAGTTATAGAATAGTTTCAACCGCTTTCAGACGACATCATCTGCACAGAGAGTCTGTTAGGTAATAACAAAAGTCACAATACAAAAAAAACATAGAGGAAACCTAAATTGAAATTTATAACATTGATATCACTACAAAAATTGAGTGGTTGCACTAAGGCAATTCTATCCAAACATATATATAAAAAAATTAATCATAAAATAGCAATTTCTTCAAGTTGAATGGTATCTCGTGTCACCATTGAATAGTACATGCATCCGCCTATGGGTACTCATGATTATGATACCGTGCTAGAAGATGAGACGGATAGAGACATTAATTTAATCTAAAACTAATTTATACTACTAATAGGTAAAGAGGCCTCCATCCCATCTAAGCAACGGAAAGTCCAACAATCTTTTCGACGCGGGATCTCAACACGATGTAATGTGAAATATAGGAATAGTTTATAACTTATAGCACCATTTAATAGTTAGTTATTAATAGTCCGTCTAATAGTGATCAACACATTAAAATGATGTTACAATATGATACAAAGGAATTTGTGGATTTAAGAAAAGGTATAATTACATTGTAGATTTTACCAAGTGGTCAGATTCTCAATAATAATATGGAGTTTAAAAAAGAGATGGTAATGCATGCTAGTAGACCTTTTATAAAGACCGAGAAATGAATTGAAGAATTGCATCATGAGTACTGTAGGGGACCATTAATTTTGTATATAAGATCCAATTTTGGACGTAAAACCAATTGTCTGACATATTATTATTATTATTATTATTATTATTATTATTATTATTATTATTATTATTATTATTATTATTAACTGAAGAATGAACATGGGATGTCCTCAGATAGGCAGCACATTTACATCTGCGGTGTGTTTTGTGTTTCTGGTGATGTTGGGGACCTCATGTGTGAATTTGAAGTAGACTCACTCACAAGGGTTAACTAACAATCTCAACCCAACAAACTTAATTAATTCAGAATTCAGAATTGGGTAACGCCTACACTTTGAGAATTTTCATTTTTTAAGAACAAATTTTACGAGTGACTTATTATTTACTAAAAACCCTTAGTATTACATATCGGATCACATTAATTTTGATTAAAAATGAATCTCTTAGTATTTAGATGGGGTTTTTAAAGTTAAATCCCCTCCATTTAACTTATGATTGATGAATTTAAATTTACACGAGGATTTGAGAGCGATTTGAAATGACTCAATTTATGATAGCTAGATCTGAAATCCACCCTAAATTAATGTAAAATTAGATGACAGGATTTGAAAATTAGGGTTGTAATTAGGGCTGTAACTTGCAATTAAGTTGCTAACTATAAGTTACAAAATAATTAAATTAAATAAAAATCTGCAAACGGGGTCTACTATACCTATAAATTAGAAAAGACTGAAACAAAACTAAAAAACACGTGAACGACTTATTATGGGTATAACTAATGAATTGATCGAAACCAATGTATATTTAATTAATCAATTCTCTATATCTATAAATCTTGACTGTTGGATCTTAGTTGTGTCCAATTCTTACAAGCATTATGGATATTTGCTGTGATATCCTGCCCATCGATCGTCTCCCTGGAGTCTCGACTTTATTTTTTTTTTTAAAATTTATTTATCAAAATATATGGGTATAACAATGGATATGTACCCGTCAAATGTTTTGTTTCCTTGTGGACTTCATGTATGTGAGGCGAGACACCCATGTGAAAATCCCCTTTCAAACTATTGTTATACCCTACCCTGTAAAAAAAATATATGGGTATAACAATGGATATCCAAAGTAAATACCCTACCCTGCTAGCTACTACTCTATGGCAGCCCTCTTGCAGTTACATGTAATGAACTTGCAATTGGACCCACTTCAATTCTATCTATCTCTTGATGCTATGCTGCACTCAAAATTCTCTAATACTAAGTGTATAGTTAAATTGGTCGTTGTTTTCTCATTGTACTTGTAACAAACCATATACTACTACACAACAAGCAGATATATATATACACCTGGTCAAGAACATGGCTGTAAAAGAGACTAAAGGAAGACTACATAAAATTCGATCGAATCCACCGCGCCAGTGGAGTTGTACTTCGGCGACAGCAATTTTGACACACATATTGTCAATACAAGAAAAATTGTGGATTCGGTCGCTAAAATTATGATAGCTATCGAATTTCGGTCACAAATGTGCTCGCCAACCTCTTTAGTGACCGAATTTTACCAAAAAAATATCGATCGCTAGACCGGAAGTGTGTTTGTACAATTCAGTTACATTACAACCCCTTTAAAAGTATGTATGTGCAGATATCACAAAAAAAATATCTTGCATCACAGAAAATATCTATCCCATCACCCAAAATACATCATTTTATCCATCACACAACATTACTCTCACATCATATACATATACATGGTGTCTGTATATAGACGCACTTGCACGTAATCTGCCTCCATGTATGTATCGGAAAGGGCAATCTTACATTACAGTGGTAATACTTTTTATGACTAATATTCAATATATTGTAATGAAAATGAAGTAATTTTGTCATGAGATTAGATTCAATTATGCAAAAAAGTAATAATAATTTCTCGTGGGAATTTTTTTTTTTTCATTGGGTTAAAGTTTTTCTCCATACGTTTTTTTTTTCTAAATAGAAGAAAATTTTGAGGCCCTACTTTCTCCAAGAATTTTGATCTATGTCAAGTAATGGATTTCCAATAAAAATTTCAGAAGTCAAACTAATAAGCACATCGAATTTTATTAATGTCCGATGTCCCCTCCAAGAAAATAATAGTTATAACTTATAAGGAAATGTCGAGTATCCACTGGCCTTTTCCAAATTCTATGCTCGTCTCTCTGTCTCTAGGCTTCGAATTTTTACCTGGCCAATCAATCCTTAAATTTTTTTATTTTATTTTTTTTAAAAAAAGGTTTTGTCCCTAAATTTCAAAAATACTACTAATTTCTAATAAATAATCTAAAACGTATGTGGAGTAGCTTTATCTCTTGCCCATATCATAAATTTTTGACGAATTTTTGGTAATTTGTTACGTTTTATTTAATTTATGCACATGGATGTCCTAATCTTTAACATGTTATGTTTTAGAAAATAAATTAGCCAAATTGAATGAATTTCTTTATTAAAAATTAAAAATTAATTTTTTTTAAAAAAAAATCTTTAAGCAGCCAATAAAAAAAAGAAAGTGAAGCTGTGAAAATGACAAGTAGGAATCGTACTAGTAATGAATAATGATTTGTCACGTAACTGTGGAAATCATTGCTGTTTTCAAGTCTTAAACACCATTCATTAATTTCTATACGTGGGCATTTCTTGTATAAGTCACATGTGCTTTGGTTAATCAGCTTTGGGTAGGGGTGTATCGAAGATGGGTTGAAAAATGGTAAATTCACTTCCACCCATAAATGTTATATTGATCATTCAACCTATTCATCGTCTATTTAACAGCCAAAGAACTCATGAACTCTCTCGCTCTCCCTCCTGAAAACCCTCCGGCCACCCCGCCGGCCACTCTCGATCAAAATGCAAGCTCCCCTGAAATGTTCAGCTTCTCCGGAAGAGTCCGCCCTTCCTTTCGCGACAGGGTCCTGGATGGTAAGCCATCTCCACCTGCTCCCCTGACCCAAGACATCCTCTCTGATGATAATGTAAAACTCGACTTTATTGATGGGGATAGATTAAAGCCAAGGATTACTATTGCTCCTCACATCAAGGCCAGGCTTTGTAAACCATGGGAAGACTCACTCATCCTGTCGGTCCTAGGCAAGAAGGTGGGATACATGGCCCTCAATGACCGCCCCAAACACATGTGGCAGCTGAAAGGTACCTATGAGTTGAGAGATCTTGATGGAGGCTTTTTTCTTATCAAGTTTGACAAACATGTTGACAGAGCTCGTGTCCTTAATGGTGGTCCTTGGATGGTGTTCGGAAGCTACTTACTAATATCCCCATGGAAACCAAACTTCATTGCCTCGGATGAAGCCCCAAAAAAGACCATTGTCTGGGCTCGTTTTCCAGGCCTCTCTTTTGAGTTCTATGATGAAGCTTTCATCACCAAAATGGCCTCAGCTCTTGGTACCCCAGTCCGTGTAGATGACATGACAAAACATGTTCACCGAGGTAAATTTGCTAGAGTATGTGTAGAAATCGATCTTCATCTACCCGTGGTTACCAGTATTCTTGTTGATGGATTTTGGCAAAAGGTGTCTTATGAAGGACTTCACCTCTTATGCACCTCTTGCCAAAAATATGGCCACTCTACTACTGCCTGCCCGGAAAACCATCAAACGGCGCCGGAAGTGATCCCTGCAGAAGTTGGTAACAGACAAAGTGAGAGTCCAAGTGTGGTCCAGGTCCAAAAAGCCGTTTGTGACAGAAAGGACAATGAAGCAGTGGGGGTTGTTCCCGTTACTTGCTCTATTGGGGAAACCTCAGAGCCTAAGTCTAAAGGCAAAAAGGACCTTAAGCACAAAGAGTGCAAAGTCAACCCTGAAAATGTGACTCTACCTACCCCTTCTGATACTTCTGCTAACATGGAGTGTTCAGAGTCCACTTTGATACCTGTGCCTGCTAATCTGAACCTTGAGAGCCATGTGGATATGCCAACACAACCCCTATGTGGTGAATGGATTAAAGTGAGCCGAAAGAAACCCAATGGTAAACCAAAAAACAAAACACAAGAGACTCCCACCAAGCCCATGTCTACTAGGGCCCGTGTGAGTAGTCAGGGAACCAAGCCCATCAGTCCGGCTACAGGTACCAAGCCACTCATGCAGATCACTAATTACATTGATAAAGGGAACAAGAGTAAGGTTATGAGCAAAGGCAAATCCCCCAAGCTGCCACAATTCAGAGGGGCAAGGCTGCTAACAATGAGGATGGTCCACTCAAAGTTAAAAGAGCCAGACCTGCAGCAAGTGGTGAGGAGGATGCTGTGGTGATCAAGGAAAAGGTAAATCCTTACTTCAAACCTGTAGATCAAAAAAAGGAAGTGCCTGAACTCATTAAAACTGACCTTGTGATGACTGAAATAGTGGAAGGAAATGGTGAAGCTGTTATAAATCCCACTGTTTCCCTATGATTGAGTT
The DNA here is from genome assembly GCA_030278955.1 of Hygrophila difformis. NCBI lineage: Eukaryota > Viridiplantae > Streptophyta > Magnoliopsida > Lamiales > Acanthaceae > Hygrophila > Hygrophila difformis. The sequence continues at coordinate 16,204,944 of JAOANR010000001.1, forward strand.
CAAAGATTGCCAAATTCTTGCATGGAACACTCGTGGCGCCATGCATAGAAAAACTCAAAGCCACATAGTGGACGTACTTCGCTCGTGTAAGCCGACGATTGCTATTATCATGGAACCTCGTGGAGAATTCCATCATGTTAGTAATCTGTTCTACAGACTGGATTACGAACCTATTCATATTATTGAATGCCTAGGTTTTGCTGGAGGATTGTGGGTATTAGGACGTATTGGTTCTCCTTACACCTTCACTGTCTTTAATACCCGCAGTCGCATCACCACCTTATGTATCACTCATGGAGCAGCAAGATGGTATTTGACAGCCATATACGCCAACCCTTGTCCCAGCAACAGGCTTAAGGATTGGGAAGACATGCATGAAATTAGTAATATGGTGCAAGGGCCATGGTTAGCTATTGGTGACTGGAATGACATCGCCTTCTCTTCGGAATCGGTTGGCATGCATCCTAATCAACGAATGTGTGATCACTTTCGTAATATGCTTGATGAATGTGGACTTAGTGACATCCATACTACTGGCGAACAGTTCACCTGGCTCAAGAATACTAAAGGAGGACCAGTAGCTTGCAAGAAACTCGATAGAGCAGTGGCTAATGTTAATTGGGTGTCGTCCTTCCCCTCTGGCTTTGTTGAAGTCCTCCCTAGACGAAGCTCGGACCACCATGCACTCCTGCTGCACTGTGTTCCTCAGAATACTCCCAAGAGCCCGAGGCCTTTCCGGTGGGAGTATGCTTGGTCCACGCACCCCCATTATCCTCATATCGTTGATATGGCATGGCATGGGGCTAGTGAATCTCTCGCCAACCGATTGGAACAAGTCAAAGATTCTTCTCTCCACTTCAACAAATTCACGTTTGGGCATATCAGAAATAGAAAGCTCAGACTTCTTAGAAGACTCAAGGGGATCCAGCGTTGCCAAGTCCTTGTAGACTCAGCTCGTCTTTGCAACTTGGAAATCCACCTTACTGCCAAACTTGAGGAGGTGTTAAATCAGGAAGAAATGCTTTGGGCTCAAAAGGCGAGGGACAGGTGGTTGGCTCATGGGGATCGAAACACTCGCTACTTCCACACTCAAACACTCATCAAAAGACAAAGAAACAAAATAATGGGCCTGGAAGTGGATGGTCAGTGGACCACCAATGAGAATGTCATCAAAGACCACACACTTTCTCACTTCAGACACTTATTTGGTTTTACCCTCCAGCAGACTCGGCCTCATTCTACCTTGTGCATGCTCCCGGCAGCTATCATAGAAGGATAACTTGATGCTCCAGTTGAAATGGAGGAGGTCTCCCAAGTAGTTAAAGAGTTAAAAGGTCTCTCGGCGCCTGGCCCTGATGGCTTCCCAGCCATGTTCTACAAACTCTACTGGGAAACTACCAAATCCTCGGTGTGGGAGTTCATCAACACTGCCATGTCCACAGGTTCCTTCCCTAGAGAGTTTGCAGCCACTCTCCTTTGTCCCATCCCTAAAGTGAAGGTTCCCAAAGACATCCGTCAATTTCGCCCCATAAGTCTCTGCAATGTCTCATATAAAATCCTGACTAAGATCATTGTCAAACGACTTCGGCCTATCCTTCAAGATTACATTGGCCCCTTCCAATCGGCTTTCCTTCCGGGACGTGGCACATCTGGGAACGCCATCATATTACAAGAAGTTGTTAATGCCTTCAGTAACAAAAATCGACGTGCTCAAGAGTTCTTAATCAAACTGGATCTTCAAAAGGCTTATGACAACCTTCAATGGGACTTTATTGAACGATGTCTCGTGGAAATGCAGTTGCCAGCTAAACTCATTCGGCTTATCATGTATTGTGTGAGATCCCCCACTTATTCAATACTATGGAATGGTTCCTCTCTGCCTCCCTTCACACCTACAAAAGGTATTCGTCAAGGTGATCCCTCGTCTCCCTACTTATTCATCATTGTTATGGAAAAGTTATCCCGGACCATTATGACTAAGTTGGATGAAGGTGTTTGGCAGCCGATATATCTGGGGAGAGGCACTATGCCCCTTACTCATCTCATGTTCGCCGATGACCTTCTTCTCTTCTCCAAGGCCACGGTTGAGAGTGCTCTTTTGATGGATGGTATTCTCTCTGACTTTGCCATTCAAGCTGGTCTCAAGATTAACAGCAGCAAATCTGCTGCTTTTGTTTCCTCTCATGTACCAGAGCAAACCGTGATTAATATCTCAGAGGCTTTGAACATTAAATTCACTATGAACTTGGACTCTTACCTTGGCTTTCCTCTCATACATAATGCTGTGCGTAGAGAGCATTTTGATTTCCTGTTAGAGAGGCTGCGTACGAAAATGGGATCTTGGAAAAGGGTCCTCCTCAACAAGGCAGGGAGGATCACCCTCGCAAGATCAGTCCTTAGCTCAATTCCATCCTACATTATGCAAACTGCATGGCTACCTGCCTCGACATGCAATGAAATTGATAAATACATCAAAACTTCATTTGGAAGGATTCCACAGGGCATGGTATTCATTGGGTGAGTTGGGACAAGGTGGCTGTCCCAAAAAAATTTGGTGGCTTGGGGATACATAAATGCCGGGACATGAACATCGCCATGCTTGGTAAACTCTTCATGGACCTCAAAATTAATTCTATGAAGCCTTGGGCTCAACTGCTAGGGCGCAAATATGGATGCAACAATGGCATTTTCTTGCCTCGACCGGCTGCTTCAACAACCTACCGTGCCATCCTCCATGTAGTGCCTTTTCTATCTGAAAGCGCCAGAATAAGGTTGGGGAATGGAACATGCAATTTCTGGTATGACAGTTGGCTAAGCAGTGGACCTATTGCGTCACGAGTCCCCTTTGTTCATATTGCTGACACAGAGTTTCGAGTTAAAGATATTTTCCAAAATGATCAATGGCAATGGAACTCCCTATGCACTCAAATTCCTGATCACATCCACAAGGATATTAAGGAACATGGCCCCATCACGCTCCATCAGTCAGCCACTGACAGTTGGTGTTGGTTTGGAGACATAAGTGGGAAGTACTCAGTTTCATCCGGATACTTGTGGCTTATCAACCAAAGGGGTGTCCAAAATAAAAATATGATCTCATGGGTTTGGAAAATACATGTGCCGGAAAAGATCAAGATCCTGTTGTGGCTTTGTGTTCAGGATTCTCTTCCCTCCAACATGAATCGCTTCAAACGTCAGATTGCTGCCTCTCCCAACTTTGGTATCTGTGGTGCTCAGGAAGAAACCACAATGCACTTAGTTTTCCTTTGTCCTTGGGCTGCTGAAGCTTGGAAGCGCATTGGTGGGCTACCACCTATCCCTAATGATATTTCTAATCACCAAGTTGCTGTCTTTCTGTATCATCTTTGCAGGAGATGGAGAAGCATCCAATGGGCCATGTTTTGGACCATTTGGAGAGGTAGAAATGCTGCTTGCTTCCGTGGGGACAACACTTCTCCTGCTTCAGCCATGTACTCGGCTCAGTCACTTGGTCTTGCCCTGGATCGCAGCTTTGTCCACCCTTCCAGATCACTGAGCATCAGACTTGTTTCCTGGAACCCCACCACCTGTAATGGCTTCCTCCTACATGTAGACGGGAGCTCTTATGGCAACCCGGGGGCAACAGGATATGGAGGCGTCATTAGACATGGGAATGGCAAGTGGATTGCAGGCTTCTCTGGATCTATTGGTAAGCACACCAACCTCATGGCCGAACTTCATGCCATATGGAAGGGGATGCTTACTCTTCATCACATGGGAGTGATCTCTGCCTCATGTCACTCCGACTCCACTGAAGCATTACGCTTGTCTCGCACTCGAGTGGAGCCATCTCATGTTCTATATCCTTTGGTTCAAAACATTGGAGATTTGCTGGATAGTCATCCAGGGTACGTATGGAATCATATACTCCGTGAAGGCAATTCGGTCGCGGATATTATGGCGAAACGTGGGGCGAAATCCGAAGCCTTCTTCACTACGTGGGCCTTCCCTCCGGATGAGGTGAAGTCAGCCCTTGCAGCGGATGAAGCTGGGGCTCTTTACCCCCGTTTCTAGTCTTTGGTTTTTCCTTCCTTTTTCTGTTTCCTTCCCCGGGTTGCTTGTCTTGTTTTTTATTTTCTCTTTTCTTGCTTTGCTTTGCCCGACGCTCTTGCGTCCTTCTTACCAAAAAAAAAAAAATCTCAACACAAATCCAATCCACCCATTGACTACGGGTGGATGGGGTGAGTAATGAATTTAAAACATGCATAAACCATGCAATCATTTATATTCAAAGTCAATACGTGTTTGAACATCATAAAGTCAAAAAAAATAATTGAATATTTCTCAATTTCATTCCTTCCATGCCAATTTGCAAGTCAAACATCAAACACCTCCCTATCATATAAGGAAGAATATACTTCCTCCGTTTTCATAAGTTTTTTACATTTCAACTTTCACGCAGTTCAATGCACATTTTAAATTATTAATAACTCAAATTCGGTATAAGTAAAAATTCTAAAAGTTCAATATTTAAAAACTACACGACGAGACGAATCTAACAAGATCTCACTTGACTATATTTTAACTTGTATAACTATTATAATACTTTAAATAAAAGTCAATGTATGAATAGTACCATATTACCTAATGTAAATATCATAACGAAACGGAGGAAGTATATACATAGTTATATTAGCCGAGGAAAAAAAAGTACCGAGTATACTGAGGGTTTTGACTAAAATATAGTGAGTATAATATGTATATTTAATAAAATATAACGTGATGGATAGTTGGATGGTGGGTTGGGTGATGGATTGGGTGGTGGATTGGATGAGCTTAAATCCATCTCCGACCCGATCCATCCATCATGCTATAAGGATCCATCTTTTTTGGATTTTCGCACATTTCATTGGGCCAGTGGGTCAGGTTCTAGGAGTGTGCGGGTGAAATTGCCATCCCTAGCTGTGGGTAAGGGAATTCATTCACGTGGCATAGTATTCGGAAAGCGATGTTACGCCTAAGTGGAGGCTATGCATTTCAGCTCGGCAATGAGCTCAGTTCCTTGTGGTTCTCAGCTTGGTTAAATGGCATCTCGCTAGGCCCTCGGGTTCCTTTCATTGAGGTATGTGATCTAGATCTTCGGGTTCGGGATTTTGTCACTCTGCATGTGTGGAATTTATCCCCAATTCATACTCTCCTCCCTCCTAACATCTGTGTTAATACGTTGTTCGAACTTTATAACCCGTAATTTTCATTGAGATGTTGACACAGGTGTTAGCACATTGCTTTGACGACGACAGTTATCAGACTCGACTTGGTTTAATGATTCGACTATATATTTGTATTGAGTCTGTAATTTCAGATTAGATTGAGAATTGTTTAGATCTTTACTGTATAAGTCTTGAGAGTTTTTCACTGTTCTTGAGTCTTCAAGAGAGTTAGTTAGATTTTCAAGATGATTATGCATTGAAGAACTTGAGTTGTAATTGATTTGCGCTTATTGTAAAAGTCTGGAGTCGAAGATTCAGGTTTATCAAAAAAGAAGAATGAAGGAGATCAGATTCAAGGGAGATTCTGGAGATTCGGATCAGGAGGTGTTCCTGCAGGCCCTTGTTGAGGGGGAGTCCTAACAATGGAGTTCATCTAGATTGTTTGTCTAGGGTTGAGTCCGTTTCTAATTTGAATCTAGGTTGAAGTCTGTAGTGCCGTAGACCAAGATCGAGAGCAAAGAAATCAAGAGCAAAGGAAAAACAACAAGAAATGAGATGAAGGATAGAGGGATGGGGAAGCTCCAAAATCAAAGAAATATTGAGGCAATGAAGTTTAGAAACAACCTTGTCTCTTCCAAATCTTCAACAATGGATGACCAACCTTGGATTTGCTTCAAGATCCAAGAACCGTGGAAATAGCTCAAGGCCAAGACACGATTGAATGGTGAGGAATTTTCGGTTTCCCTCAAAACTCTATAATGACCTTAAGAAAATGTTCATGCATCAAAGCAAAGTGTTCATTAATTCAAAAGGTGAGTTTACAAAATGAGGGGATGAGCATATATATAGCTCCCCCTAATCCAACAACCATTACAAAGGAAATAACAAGACTTACGAAAATTAAACAATTAATTAAAGACATCCAACAAGCTATAAAACAAGGAAATTACAAGGAAAATACTAAGTCTATGAAATGGCAAATAAATGATGCGGTCTAGGGAGCCTCCTTATGGCATGATGCGGTCTAATTATCTCTAAAGGAAGTGATGCGGTTTAAAGGTTTAGGCAAGGTGCGGTCTAAAAAGGCCATGCAGGGCTCATGCTGTTTACATCAAAAAGAGGAGGGGCAGGTGCGGTTTGGCACGCAAAGTGTAGGGGTTGTTTGAAAAATGGGAGGAAAAGATAAAAGGGGGTGGTGATGCGGTTTGGGCATAAAAGAAATGGAGTCATGCGGTTTAGGACACAAAGTGTAGGGGTATAAGAGCAAAATGGAAGAAGGAGGAAATGGGGAAGGTTGATGCGGTCTATCCCTTTTAAAAGTGATGCGGTTTGATGTTGTTTAAACCGCATTACATTTTTTATACCGCACCAAGGGAGATGCAACAGGAGGGTGGTAGCGGGGACGCCGGCGAGAGAGGGAAAGGTGGCCGGAGGTCACGGGGTGATGGTGATGACAACTTGAGGGTTTGTTGAGGGTGGCGGCGAAGCTGTAGCGGCTGCCGGAGACCAAGAGGGTTGCCGGAGGTGAGATAAGGTCGCCGGGTAAGCTTTGGAGATGGTGGCCGGAGTTGCGGCGGCCCGACGGGGTTTTGTTCTTCTCCAAAGCTTCGGTTTTCGGGGTGGCCGGAATTTGGAGAAGTTTGGTTGGAGAAGGAGATCTCTGCCGGAACAGGTCGGGGAGGAGGGAGCCTTGGATGAGGTTGAAGGGCGCTGATCGGAGGTGTGGGGCAGCCGCCGGAAATGGAGATGGAGTCACGGCTGTTTGGAGGAGATTGTAATACCCAAGAATTTTGCAATATAAAATAAATAAATAAATAAATAAATAAAAATAATAAATAAACAAACATGATAAATAGATAAAGAATCATAAGAGATGAGAAATGGAATTTAAATTAAAAAGGAATCAAGATTTTGAGAACCCGGGAAGCCGAAGACAATTTAATCAAATAAATGGTCACACGTGAACCCAACATCGATGGACTCAATAACTCGAGTCCACATGTAAATTTAGACCCGAATAAAACGACGATAGGAAATAGGAGCCCGAAGATATCCCGGAAATCCGAATCCGAGAACATAGAGGGATAGAAGTCCGAAAGAGAGGAGGAAAAGCGCGACGGATCGCACGACCCGCCCGGACCGGAGTCCAGGCGTGAGTGGCGCGCTGGCCGTGCGGTGGATGGCTTGGGAGCGCGCCACGGCCGCGCCATCTGGCAGAAACGCCCCGTGCGAGATTTACTCGCCCGAATCCCGATTTTTCGACTTCGGTTGCACACTTTGCGACTCAAGACATCCTAGGGCTGCCTTTGGACGACATTTAGGTCCTTTCCATCTATAAATAACCATCCTAATCAGCCCCAAACGTTTTACAAAACCCTACGAAATCTCTCTACACATAAAACTCTAATTCCGGAGTCGTCGGAGGCACAACACCGAGAGGAGGGACTGTCATGGATGAATTTGGGGTCTTCTATCGTCTTGGTAAGATCCGATCTATTCCTCATTCCATTCTTGATTCGAAAACGAATCCTAATTCGATCCTTTTTCTATTCTAAACCCCCGATCCGGATCGAGAATGAAGAACCCGACAAATTAAGGAGATAAATGGTGGACTGGAAGCCACGCCTCCGAATCGACGATCCCGGACATCTATGAATCTGTAAGTTAATACTTACATGGTTTTGGGAGTAACTAAAACATTGAAACCTAAAAGTTTAAACAAGAATTCGAAAATCTGTCAACGTATGATTTTTACCGGCGCAACAGTTTTGTCGAATTTTTCCAAACCTTAAAACGACTTCGAACGGAAAAACTCAAAACACGAAAAACGTTCCTAAGTCTTAGATCTCTCTACTGTAAAATTTTCAGAATTTTTAGAGACGTTTTGATATTTGAAATCCACCCGAAACCGAACTGTTGAAACTTGGATCTTGAAATTCTTGACAGAACTTAGGTCCGATCTTGATCACGTTTTTTACATTAGTTCCAGACCGATTTAGATCTTTAGTCGAACATAAAAGTTGTAGATAAATATCTTAAAAAGGTCTCTGTAAAATTTCATTAAGTTTGGAGTTGATGTGCTATGGTAGATCTTGATAATCTTGAACTGCTGTACACGAAATTCGGACAGATTAATGTTATGACGAAAATTGATGTATTTGACCTGTTTCGGTATCTCGGATTGAAAAAGTTAAAACACGAAAGTTGTTCATCTCGATGTTTCTGAGTCAATGGTGAAATTTCAGAATTTTTGGAAATAAACTCGATTTTTAATGAATTTTAGAGTAAACTGTGGTTGACCGAGTCAAATCTTGAAATCTTGTTGAAACGGTGAAACTAGCCTTTAAGGTTTAAACGAGTAGAAGACTCTTTGAAATAAGATACACGAAACGAGAAGATTAAAATATGGCGGGTTATGACTAAGCTAGATACTGTCAATGTTCTCTGCGGCTTGGGACATAAGAACCCAAGTGTATGTCTAGGTTGACGTAAGAGCCCTAGCGAAACACTGATCGTATGGCTAGCGGACGGATTAACTCTAATTAAAAGATCGACCTTGATACTTGTGGACATAAGAGCCCAGGCGTAAGGCTGGCGGACATAAGAGCCCTAGCGATGGTGATCTCTAAAAGATATGAAACGAGAAGTTTGCGAGAATTCCAAATTGAATCTGTATTAAATTATGCTTTTATATTTATGGCAATGTATTTAATTACTTTGCGAGCTTTATTTAAGATCGTATGGAATACATGACTTTTAAATTATGCGATTAAATTATTATTAAATGAATAGATTATATTATGCACATGTTTCCTTTAAATTTAATTAAAGGCTTTGAAACCTCATAAACATGTACGTGTTAACTTACTCAGCAAGTTTTTGCTGACCAAACCATATTTTTCCTTTTTCTTTCAGAGTTGATAATTATGCATCGTCATATGCACACATGGGAATTTTGGGAAGATATATTATTTTAAATTATTGTATTAGACTAGATCTTGCATGAACGGGCCTGTTTAACCCGTATTCCGGCCGTGTTGGCTATATTTAAATTTCGCTGCAACTTCGATGTATTATTTTTAAATTATATATTTAATGGGCTGTTTGAATATTTTAAATTCTGAAAAACCATAGCCTTGCATCTCTTTAGTGAGCTCGGAGAAACCTTGTCTTGCTAGGGATGTGTGGCGGTGACACCCCGACCTGGGTGACCAAAAACCGGGGTGTTATAGAGATGATGCCACCGGAGTTACCGAGGAAGAAGGCCGAGCATGGGGATGCGAGGAGGGCAGGCGGCCGCTGAAGAGTCGACTCCAGTGTCGATGATCGGAATTGGAGCTTGGCCGGCAATGGAGGAAGGAAGACGGAGACGGGCGACGTCGGGGAAGGTCATTTGGAGAAGGAGATGCGCTAATGCAAGATAAACCTGCGTTGTCCTTTTTTCTTAAACTTTGAACATTAACGCAAGATGGATCTGCGTACTTCTTTGTTGACTCTTGATCTTTAACGCAAGTTGAACCTGCGTTATACTCTCCTGGGCCTAGTTCAACTCCATTTTTGCTTTGTTGGGCTTTTGATCCAGTTGGGTCAGGGCTTCTTCTTCTTGATTTAATCAGTCCGAGCCTACTAAAATCTTGATCCGGATTACTCGAAATAGTTCTATGTCTGCTCCCTTTAATTAATCCGGGCCCATTGGAATGTTGATCCGGATTAATTTTTGGGTTAGTCCGGATAACTACATCATGTAGAGTTTTTGGTTCTTTTTAGTCTAGATAGCCTGGATTGGTATCCCCCAGATGTAGGTTGCAAAACCGAACTGGGTCAACAAATTCTTGGTGTTCTAATTTCTTTCCATACACAAAAAGTTACAACATACTAATAACGACGTTAACTGAATCTTGGTAAAAGGGATCTTCAATCTGCATGGAGATTATCCCCAATTCATACTCTCCACCTCCCTGCCTTCACCTAGATTGCATGGACGGTTGGAGCATAGTTGTTAAGATCCAGATCTTGATCTTAGAATCTTACGATTTTACGATCATACTTCTCTAAAACGATCACAATCCTTGTAGGATCTTAAAATTAGTAAGATCTGGATAAGATCCTGATCATGATTGTAGAATATTACGATATTAATTATGGTCTTATTCCTTTAATAAAACGCTTCTACGATCTTATGATCATATCTTCTTAAACGCATAAAATTTTTGTAGTATTTTATGATTTAGGATCAAAGTAACTTCTTTTCTTTAATTTTAAACTTAAAAACTTGTACTCCTTATGTATGATGTGCAAAAAAAACATAGTATGCATGTATATAGAATTGTTTTTGTTTAATTATGATGTTTTGTACTGTATTATATTAATTAACTTGCAAGATTCATAAACACATGAATTAATGCTTTTACTTATTAGTATGCATAATTGAGTTTATTCTTTATTGCAATATCATAAGATCTTAAAATTCTGATTCGATCTTACGATTTCAATCTTGTAAAAAGAAAAACGATCTCATATAGAATCCCGATCTTAACAACCTTGGGCTGGAGCTGTCAGTGTATAGTTTGGATGGCATCTATTCTGCCTGCTCAGGATATGCGTTCCTCATTTACAGGGCTGGAATTAGGTATGGTCTTCACGCCTTCTGAATATTTGGACGTTTGCTTTAACTATAAATCCAACAAGCAGAATGTGATTACTTTGGGCATCAAGGCTCTCCACAAATTTTAAAGTGATTTGCCAACTCTATTTATAAGAATACAACACTATAAACATGATGGTTCACAATGACAATATTTGTTATCTCAATTCTCAGCCCGTTTTGCTTGTTTAGGGATACCATAATGAGCATATATATCATCTGAATTGGATGGCATACTGCACCATCAGCTTCCATCAATTTCTTACAATGGTGTGGGGAAAAAAAACTCATATCGTCCTATAATTTAAAAAAATTTCCGAAACAATCCCACAAATATCGAATTAGACGAATCCGTCCAATAACTACCATAATTTTCGCCAAACCCGTCAATGAACCCGGTTTTTTGCTAATCATCGCCGAACCTGTCCCATAAATACCCTAATCATCGCTGAACCCATCCCTCCATTAGGATAGTTATGGGATGGGTTCGGCGAAAATTAGCAAAAAAAACGGATTTAGGACGGGTTCGTCTAATCCGATATTTGTGGAATGGTTTTGAAAATTGAAAAAACTTATGGGACTAAATGGATTTTTTTTCCCAAAGGTGTGTATTGTATTGGTCATGCTACACTGATTCTGGGGGATAAAAGAATAAAATAGTCTCATAACTTTAATTTCATAATCATCTTGAATCTATTGGAATTTTTCAATCGGGCCTATAACTATACTAACGACGATCCATTCAGTCATCCAACCCACTAATGACGATTAGTGTGAAAGGTAATACCATATTTGATCTCATAACTTATCTCTAATGCGATTTTAATCCATATGTTTTTACTGCCAATATGGACCAAATTAGTATTAATGTGGGACTAAATTGTCATTATTTATAAGTTATGGGACAAAATGGGTATTGCATCCCGTATTAATCATCATTAGTGATTTAGGAGACTAAATAAGTCGTCATTAATGTAGTTATAGGCTCGATTGAGAAATTCAAATAAATTTTGGACGATTTCATAATTAAAGGTAGAATACCGGACTATTATGGTATTTATTTATTTATCCCCTGATTGGTGATGCTTTTTGTGTTTCTTCCTGACCTTCCAAAGCGTCATCAAGGCCATGCGATCTTAAGTCGGCATTGTATTTTCAATACAATAATAGGCATAGCCATGTAAGGGAATTGTAAAGGTTGGCCACATACTACTATATTACTATTTGTTGTTGTTGGTTGTCACCCAACTTTGTAGTTGCATGCCAAATTGTTGCTTGCCAATGAATACACAATTGACACACAATAATTCTCATTGATTCCAAACAACATAAATTAAAGAAAACATAAATACAGCTATCGATATTTAATTAATTATTTGACCATGTTCGTTAAATTCACTCGTAAACGATATAGGAGTATAAAAGTAAAATCGATCATGACAATTCAAGAAATGAACGTTATAATAACAATATATGAGTAGTGTAACTACGATAGGCATGAAGTTGAAATTTAAAAGAAGAAAACAAATGCTAAAAACCATATATTCAAAAAAATTAGGTATGTATTTGTAAAATATAATAATATTCTATAATCTGACAGAGAATTTACAAGAAGTGTACAAATACAAAAACCCTGTCGGAAAATGCAACGTTTGTCATATTTTGGTACACACATTCAATTGGGTTATTGTAGAGGTGGTATAATTGTCAGCAGCTACAAAAGTGATGGCCAGACTCTCATAAATGATGTTGCTGCTACTCCTCTATTCCAGTCCATTACTTTTCAATATTTGTGCATCACTCTCATTCGTATCCAATCAATCACTTTTCAGTACTTGTACATTACTTCACTGGTGTCCATCATTTTTCGATATCGAGCCATCACATCTGTATGTACTGTCAACAGTACCCAAAATGCTCCCACACACATTGAATACCACCAAATTTAAGACAACATCCATTGAATCAAAATGTACAGGTCATTCTACATGTACATCCAAATAAATTTTAACAAAAATTTCAATAGCCCTAATTTTTCTTCCCCCTAAGCTGGAAATAGCTAGGGGTCTATATGCTATATTTAATTCCGTATAATATTCTACGGGATGTACATTCTTTATTATTATAATCATCAACCCTATCATCTTTTCACTTTTTAACTAATTCTGCAGCTTATGTCCATGAAACTATATTTATTTTTGCAAGTTATTTAAAATCAAAGTTAGTACTAATAATTAAATGAATTGCGCCATGATGCGTTTGTGTGCATGAACGTTGCAATAATTATAGAATTATTAATTTGTAAGCTATAAATAAGTTGAGCTTGATGGTTAAGAATAAATATTAAAACCCCATTTGATGAATGTATGAAAAGTACTTTTAGTATTTATACGAATTATTTAACGTCATGACTTATGTATAGCTATCTAATTAAATTTAGTTTATATAAAGCTATTGAATACTTCATATAATTAGGAGATATTTATTCGACTCGTCATGTTGGGGTGTATATATATACTATATACTCCCTCCGTTATTTTTTAACTTCACACATCCTGCATTTCATGCAATACAATACACATTTTCAATCGTTAATAACTCAAATTGTATGAAAGTAAAAATTATAAAAGTTTGATATTCTAAAACTACGTGATTAGACGAATCCAACAAGATCTCACTTGACTATATTTTATCTTATATAACTATATGAAAAAGTTGAATCAATGTTACTCAATGATTAGTATCTACTATTCTAATGGCGAACTTAAAAAAGAACGGAGGGAGTAATATATTTATATATCCATTATCCAAAAATGCGTACGTGTGATGAATAACATTTGAATTGAAGAGCATATATGATTAACAACTCGGTAGTATAATAATACCGACCATTCCCTGAGTGACAGTTGTAGAATATAATGAAAACCGTGTTGGAATTAGAATGGTAGTGATACCACAAAAAAAAAAAAAAAAAAAAGTATCATATAGATAAAGTAAGTTGTAATTAATGATCGTGGTAACACTACCAAAATTCAATGATTGCATAAAACCAAATTAAGCCAAAAATAATTTTAAAAATACAGTTTTAACTTAAAATAGCAATTTTATATATTTAAATAGTGCACCGTGACACCACAACTACATGCATGCATCCGCCCCTTCTATCCTTTAAAATAAATATACTATGATGCATGCATGCCAAATTTGGGTATATATTATATTGGGCACAATTAAGGCGTAATTAATTGGTCAAATTTAAAGTTAGTTATCTTTACTTAAAATTATACTACTATATAATAATGTGTTTCTGAATTGCTTCGATCATTAAGATTGCAACGTCTAATTTATAATAACATACTCTCCACATCCCATTATACTTGTATATAATATGATTTTTTGAAAATATTTTATTGTTCAAATTTGATTCAATTATATTGTAAGTATATATTTTTTTTAAAAAAAATAATCAAGTTTGCTATTGTTAGATCCGTCTAATCGTATATTTTTAGTATATATTCCCTATGTTTTGTCTTAGTTGCCCCATTGGAGTTATGGACACTATTCACACATGGTCTTTGACTTAAAGTTTTATTATAGTTATACAAGTAAAAATATAGTCAAGTGAGATTTTGTTAGATTGTCCCGTCGTATAGTTTTTAAAATATCGAATTTTTAGACTTTGATATACTAATTATTAAAAAAGTACATTTGGACAGTGTGTATCCAAGTCAAATAAGACATGTTTATTGCCCCATATCCCTTCCCTTTGTTCCCTTTGTAATTTGTGTGGCATAGGCTCTCACCACCATTTCCCAAGTCTTTAGAGGCTCCTAAAAGAATAAAATAAAAATGACATATTTATTGGACAAATGAAGTATTTTCTATAAGAAAATGGTTATCCGCCCATTAAAATTTATCAACATATTTTATATACATACAGACATATTTATAAATAATAGAAACAATCAATAATATATTAATTATTAAATTCCTACTTCTAAATTACTCTATCTCAAATCCAAATGACATATATATATATATATATATAGGGTTGATAAGGGTCGCCCACAATCATTTCATTTATGTAAAATTAAACATGCACGGATGCGTATGTACATTTCGTGTAATAAGTAATGTTTAATTTCATATATATAGCCGCTTACCCAAAAAATTTCATATATATAGCTGCTAATTATTATAGTAAAAATACATTACAATTTGTACTAAGCAGAATTTTTTTTCTTTTGATGAATATTGATTGATACTTAGGTGTTGGTAAAGGGCCGGGGTATGAGAGTTCAAATCACACAAATTAGAAAAAGTAAAAAAAATTTATAGGAAACAAAATGAAGAATCGAACATCAACCATAAAATTGGAAATAAGATGAATCATCGTCCTTGAACTCAGCAGATTTTTTTTTTTTTTTTTTGCGGAACAAGGATTGAGTGAATAAGGAGAATTGGATAGGTTATTCTATGTATTTTAAATTTGTCACAATATGGCCATTATTGTTCTCCTTGGAGGCAGCAGACCCACAATGGGGTGGCAAAAAGGCTAACGGAGGACCATATTGGAGTATATTCTATTAGTACTACATCGTTTGGAAAAAGGGAAAATGGATACAACTATATTATTAATTAATTATCATATCCCAACAACTCTAAAAGTTGCATCAAAACCAGAAGATATAGTAGTAGTACAATCTTGGGACCAAGCATCATTAATTAGGTTACTTATAACATTCCAAATGCAATTTTTAATGATTAATTAAATTGCAAGGGGAAACAGAAAATAGCCACCCTTCCGAGTAATACTCTTTCCATCTCGTGTAAGATAAAAACATTTTGGGAAGAACACGATATTATATAGTAAAAGAGAATAAGAGATCATTATGAATTATATTTAATTGTAGTGATCTGAATAATGATACGACAGTAGGGGGTTGAGTTAGTTATTCTTAATTTAAGTTTGTATTTATCGATGGTAATAAATTACTATTTTTTTGTATTTGTAAAAATGTTCTATTTTTGTGGGACAACCAAAAATGTTTCATCTTACTATACTACTTTCCTCCGTTTCTTTTTAAAGGTTACACTTCTCATTTCCATGTATGCCAATGCACATTTTCAACGATTAATAACTCAAATTCGATACAAGTAAAAATTCTTAAAATTTGATATTTAAAAACTATAAGATGCGACGAATCCAATAAGATCTCACTTGGCTATATTTTGTTTTCTATAACTATAACAAAAATAGAGATCAAAGTACTACAATGAACAGTAAAAAAAGTCAACACGTAACATATAAAAAGAAATGGAGGGAGTACTAAAGTTGGTGCTGACTCCGACTACATACTGCAGGCCATGGATTCAGTCATTCAGACATATCATTCACTTTAGGAATATTTTGATTGAAGTCTTGAATTGTGGCACATCATCACCTAGTTAATTGAATCGGTAGGCAATGTTAAGAAATTATTAGTAGTTGGGCATTCAATTTTGCAGCTGCCTATAAGGCAAAACTTTGGTGAGCTCATTAAATTTACCCACAAATTTATATGTACACATGGCCTTGAACTTGAGCTTGGTCAACTGGTCATGCATGTCTCATTTTATGGAATAAATACAAAAAGGTGGTGTAATATTTAACCCGGCCAATTGAATTAGCTAAAACTTTATTGTGATTTGTGACCGAATTTGAGGATTTTTTGTACCACTGTTGTTGAAACATAAACTTCTCTTAGTAATAGACGTCATTTTATTCAAATTGATATAGGAGTACTCAATAACTTTTTATTTATTACATTCAACCCCAATATATAGTTTAAATTCTTCATTATCCACTTTAATTTATTCTATTGTAATTTTATTTTATCATTTTTAATTTTGTTTTCATAGGAAATAATATTAATCGAAATTATAAAAATAATATCAAAAATAAAATAATTATAAAAAAGTAAGAAACCCAATCTAAAATTAAAAATTAAAGTGAATTAAAAAGTGGAAAACTAAATTTAAGTTACTTAATTTACTATCTTAATTTGCTTAAATTTACCACTTTAATTTATATAAGTGATATTTTTATATTATTATACCACTTTAATGTACTCCATAGGAAAATTATTTTTTATGTTTATTAAAGTTCTTTATTTATGTATTTAATTTTTATAATTTAATTTAATATTTTTCATATAAAAAATATAATAAAAAGAGTATAAATCAAAGTGGAAAGTGGAAAATTTAAAGATTTAGGTTTAAATATAATAAATCAAAAGCTATTCAAGATCAGTTTGAATAAATGACTATTTTAGTCAAAATTACATTTTTATAGAATTAATTAGATTATTATGAACTAAATTGATGAAATAGTAGCAACTTTTGAAATTCTTTTATTTATTCCCTCATTTTCTTCACAAAGTCTTTGGCCAAACGTTCTTGACCATCATCATTACAATAAGCTCTTCCACCTAAGTTGTATCCCTAATTAATGCATTTCATTTAATTAAATATATACATGAACATATAAACAAGTATACTCTAGAGTTGCCTCTATCCCACCCTTTTTCTCTTTATAATTTATAGCGTATTTCATTTCCAAGTTTGTATAGACTATTAAAAAAAAAATTTAAAAAAAGTATACTTATATATAGTCTATACTATAAACTTTGGAAATGACATAGAGAATGACAAAGCAAAGCGTATGACTAGTCAAGGCCAAATTAATGCCCACCATGAGACACTAAGAACATTCATAGCATAGTGTATGTACTACTACTATTTCGTAAACTCATACAAAATGAATATGTACTTGTCTAGTGGTAATAGAGTACCCACCTTAGCCTCCATGTTTGAGAATGAAACCCTATATAGTTATATATATAACTACTAATTTACTAATTGATGTGTGTATAGTATATATGTATAGGGCTTTGGCCATGTTCGTATAATAATGTTAAATCTGCCTAATTGGTGTTATAGTCTGAAAATTTTTCTGTGGGATAATTCAACTTTTGCAGCCAAAATTCAACACACATTCCCATTTAAAGTATTCAAGCATTTTTTTCTACTAATAACTAGCACTGTCCAATCGTTTAATTAATACTTGCTTACTAGTAAGTCGGAACAAATTCAAGTAGTTGGCCGAGTTAGGTGGATTATTGGAATTCAAACTTACCAATGTGTGTAGCATGACGTACACATTACTTATTTATCTTATAGTCTTATGTCATGTATGTCTTGTTAGAATTAATTATTAATTATAGTCAAATTCTAATTCTAATTCTAATCTGTTGTGGGTTGGCATCAATTTTATTAAGAGAGTTATAGTAGTAATACTTCATACTTCTATAACACTGCACCTCGTGTAGTTGCAATATTAGCGCAATACGATTTGGTTCATATGCTGAGTGTTACTTTTTTCAGGATATGCTGCATCTATTTATAGCCATTGGATTACTCTTTTTATTAAATCAATGGTGTAGAAAATGCAAGGACATTTATGTAATTTTATCTATTTTATACTCCCTCCGTTCTTTTTTAGTTGTCTTTTTAGAAATCAAAAAGTATTCCAAAATAGTTATCGTTTTCCAAATTTATATCATGTTTTTCTAATATTATCCTTTTACTTTCATAAATATTACTCATTCTCTCTCTACTCTTAACACTACTTTTTCTAGGTTTGTGTAAATAAATGAAGGGCAAAAATGAGAATTGAGAGAGTAATCATTATCTTTCTTGGTATGTGGAAATTAGTCCAAAACATCAACTATTGTTGAAAGGAGGGAGTACTTTTATGGGTAATAATTATACTACCAATAATAATGGTGGAGAGAGAATAGAAATGAAAGAGATTCAATTAAAAGTTTTGGCTACACAGATTCTATTAAAAATTAATAGAATATTTAATATGTACGTATTAATTTTTTTTGCATACGACAGAATGTACAATATTAGAAAACAGAATATCTACTACTATAAAACAGAATGATTAATACTAGTAAACAGAATGTTTACTATTATTTGTTTTTTTTTGCATGAGATAGAATGTCTACTACTGTACAACAGAATGGTTACTATTAATAAACAGAATGTTTACTATTATTTTTTTTTTGCTATGTGCAATATTAGAAAATAGAATGTGTAGCACTAGAAAATAGAATGTTTACGGCTAGGAAATCAGAATGTTTAAAGAATGGAATGTTTACATATGAATATGTGATATTAGAAAATAGATTGGTTATTAATTACTAAAAAAACAGAATGGTTACTATTAGAAATTAGACCGTGTAATATTATAAATAGAATGTTTAGTTTGCATATGCCAGAATGTGTGATATGAGTATTAGAAAATAGTAATTCAAAATTGCGTATTAAAAAAAATGATGATATGCAGTCCAATTTTTTATTATTTAAATTCATGAATATGTGAGAAAAGACACAATCATCCCTAATATCCCTCCGGTACATGCTCCCCTGCAGGAACCCAGTCACAAAATTAGATAGATAACGATGCAGAGAAACTCAGTCAAATGCACACCATTATCAAGAAGAAGAAAACCCTACACGTGGCATCGGATGAGTAGTTACAGACTTACAGGTGTCGCATGACAATTATTAGTACTAATAATTTCGAAGGTTCTCCAATTAGAAGTTCTTTTATAAAATAACAAAGAAAAAAGAAAGAAAAGAAAAAGAAAAAGAAAATTCTCAACATCTAGTAGTATTTTCACAATTTCCTTTGTTAATTAATTTTTTATTAACACTACCACTCCACTCTTCCACAATTCTTTGCTCATGTATCAATGCAATTTTTTTTTCTCCTATTACTCCCTCCGTCCCATAGTTATCTTCTTACTTTCTTTTTTGGACGTCCCACATTTATCTTTCTATTCCAAAAAGGGAATTTTTTTTACTAAAATATCCCTACATGTCCATATATTTACAGAAAAACCAATCCTTAATTTTACTAACAATTGCACTACAAGACAAAAAGAGACAAATTTACCCCTCAAAAAGTACACATGAAAATAATAAAATACAACTTTCTTAAACTCCGTATCTACAGTGTCGAAGAAGATAAATATGGGACGGAGGGAGTAAACAAAAACGTGTTGTTGAAATTTTTGCTATTTCTAGTTTGAAACCATTAATAAGTATACTCTTTGTTAGTAATACAAGACAATAAAGAAAAATGATTGTATGTAGTATTATATTATACAGTAGTTTTTTCGTGACAATTTCAATCATAAAAAGATTAGTATAAAATTTGAACATAATAACATAAAATAAAATAAACAAATTGTAAAAAGTGATCGAATAGGACGAACAGAAATTGATATTTTTTTGGGTGACAAGAAATTGATATTTTTAATATCTCCTTCAAAATAACTACTCTGTATTACTTAAAAATTTAAGAGAAACATTGCAGTAAGTACGTACATTATTGTTGTACTTTAAATATTTTGATGGCAGAGTATTTTTCATTTTTCTTTTGTTATTGGGAGATCGAGATATTTTTACTATGCCTGTTTCAAGAAGAAAAAGTGCCAAACATTAAATAATAATAATAATAATAAGTCACAATTAAATAAATAAAAAAAATAAAAACAAAACACCCAAAAAAAAGACCATTTGACACATAACTTGGCGTCAATTTTACCCTTACGGTCCGTTTGGTTGGAGGGATCTTGGATTGTCAGTGGGAAAGTGATTGCTGGGAATGTGATATTGCTGGGAATGTCAGATTGCTGGGAATCTTATTTTTTGGTATTTTAAGATTACTGCGTTTGGTTGGATTGGGAATCTTAGATGTCTACATCACATGAATAGTTCTCATGAAGCTTATTTCTCATTAATTCGATATTTAGTCATTTATAATAAAATCCCTCTACATTCTCTGTAAATTCTCATTTCGTAAATTATCATATATTGCATTACGTTTGAAAGGTAATTATACATTGGAATGAGTTAAATCTACTGGTTTGTTGCAATTTTATAGAATGTGCAAACTGCATAAAGTGAAATGCATCGAAAGTGTTCAAAAACTCTGACCACAAAAAGAATAAAAATAAATTAAACAATCAATGAATTTTTATTATACCAAATTAAAATTCAAACAAAAAAGCTCATGCCAAACGAATTCCGAGCAGATACTTTCATAGAAGACAATTTTGAAAGTGTTCAATGAATTTGGAGGCTGGACGTGTTTTCTAGGTTTAAAAAATAATAAATTGGTAAAGTTTTAATATGGGTTGATGTATGGTTTTAAAATTTAAAAGGGTATAAAAGACAATTTAATATAAAATGAAATGGAAGATGCCTGATAATCTAAGATTACCTGGCTTACAGAAGGGAATCACATTCCCATCCATCTTAGCCAACATTCCCACTTGGTTGGGAATCTAAGATTCCTTCCTCAAAGATTACCCCAACCAAACGTGGGAATGTATCATTCTCTGCACAAGATTCCCAGGGGCATCCAAGATACCCCAACCAAACGCCCCGTTATTATTTAAACATGAATGTTGTTCATACCTACTAAAATGTAACCACACCCACCAATATTATTCACAATAAATGTTACTCCCTCCGTTCTTTTTTAGTTGTCTTTCTAGCAAAAATTACACAAACCAAGAAACATAATTATTACCACACAATATTCCATTTCTACCCCTCTCACTTACCAAAAAATGTACTTGGAGTGGAGAGAGAATAAACATCATTGGGGGAATAAAAGGGTAATATTGGAAAATTTTCATAGAAATACCCAAAATGACAACTATTGTGGAACACTTTTTCATCTCTAAAAAGACTACTATTTTGGAACGGAGGGAGTATCTACACTCACCAAAATATTAATTGCACTGACACACATAACACTACAAAAATTTCCACAACAAGGCGATGAAAGAATTTTTTTTCGCCTCTTTCGTCGTCTGCACAAGTCAATGAAATCATGACAGCGATAAAGCTTTAAGCGACATTCTTCTTCTTTTCGTCACCTTCCGACAAAACTTGGTGACAACCCATCATCTTCCCCCAAACCCATATGAAACCCTAAACCCAAACTCCTAACCTATACAAAAGCTACAGTTTACCCAGTCTCACACAGGAATCGTAAACCCATCCATGATACACGACCATGACAAAAGATTAAAGAGTTATTCAGGAGAAAAAAATGAGATTCATATGTTCATTTTTGAAGTGAGTTCGAATTCGAGCAACTAGGTAGAATACCCGTTTCGACCTGTCAGTTCAGTCGTGGATGGTCGAGACCTACTTCTTGTACAATTCATAGAATATTGAACAAACTAAACTATTCTTCCATATGCAATCAATTATAATCATTGTAAAATGTGTTAATAATGTAATGCAACTATCAATATAATAACTATAATTCAACAATTTCGTACATGTACTTTAGCAATAAAATTTATCATGATGTACCGACTTAATTTGTTATCTTCAACACCCTATTTAGCAGTAACGATGATGTCCATCATATTATATGGTCATGATTGGCGTAAAGATTGAATTAATTCTTGGTTAATTTATACTATTTGTGTCACAAACATAGACCCAACAAAACTATTCAAATTTAAGTATTGAAATAAATACTTAAAAAGTGTGTGTATTTGGGAATTTGAGGAGAAGAAGAAACGACCAAACAAGCCCAAGAGTTTTCTTCATAGAATATCATCCACGGTTTCCCTAATTGCGACTATAGAATGGAAAATCAGGCAAGAAATAAAGTGATGGGCATGCACTAAACAATTTCCTAACTAAGGATGTCTTAATCAATCGGTAACTGTCTTATCTTCGACCCTTCAAAGTCCTGATGGCTAGTTAAGAATTAGGTTTGGCTTGACTTACCACTATTCTTTGTGGATTTGTTCAAGTGGATGACTCGATGAACCCACAAATTAAATTCTTTCAAAGATCTTACAATAAAACCATGTTTGATCTTCCATATTTTTTTGTAATAGATAGTTAATTATGGTTTGATATGATGTGATGTAATTATTTTGTGATGGGATTCACTATTCCAAATTAATATAGCCTTTACTTGAATAAACGAATTTAGATTAAAAGATAAATTTAAAATGAATGAATTTGAAAAGATGCAGGGGATTAACCATTTTAATTTTTTTTTTTTTGACACGGATCACTATTGAATTTTAATTTAAATTGATTGCATTTTTATAACTTTAATTCAATTTTATTACCAATGGTTAGCCCAATGATTTTAAAGAAATTAAAGGCCCATAACTTTCCTGCCCAATAACCAAATAACCAGCCCGGTCCGTAAGATATCCAGATAGAGAGGACTGTCAGCAAAAGAAGGGCGACGATCCTGAAGGAGATCGTGGGATAGAACAGATTTGAAGAGATGTCTCTACAGGAGAGGACGCCGGATAGAACAGTATCTGAGGACGCCGTTGAGACGGCGAGCACTTCTCAACCACAACAGAGGATTATGCAGATCCCTACATTGACCGACCAAATGCAATTATCGATGATAGAATCGATGGACGAGTTCATGCATTTACTCACGAGGAATCTCATGGATGTACGGCGGTCTGCTATGGCCGACCAGATAGATAGAGTACGCGATTCCTTGCGCACTCAGCAGGATGGAACTGTTCCGGAAAACAGCACGATTGTGCCGCCAAGATCCCATGTCCAGGGTCGTCAGGCGACAAACAGCGGACTTGGGGAACCACACTTGGCCAGCCGCCACTACCAGAGTCCGGAGGCCTGGCCAGTCTGTTCCCATTTTCATATCAGACGGCCTATTCCTTCACTCCTGCGGCACCCAGCATGCCGAAAATTGCTTACGCGACACCTCCTGTGCCGATTTATGCTTCATCAGGCTGCTTGATGGCGGTCAGCGCTACACCAGCCTGTACGGCGGCCTCTTGTGGACCTAGCATGGGACCACGTCAAGCCACACTCCCTGTGCAGAACGTTCCAACCACACCTTATGCGGCGGCACCTCTGAACCCCGGTTGGATGCCGCCAACACTAGGGGGCAAATGCCACTGCCATGTGGAGTGGCGGCAGCACCTGCCACACCAGTCGCCATGCCTCCTACACAGGCACCTAGTTGGATGCCGCGAACACTAGGGGGCAGACGCCACAGCCATGTGGAGAGGCGGCGGCACCTGTCATACCAACCGCTATACCTCTTCTAGCGGCCATAGGGGGTAGACACCACAGCCATGTGGAGTGGCGGAGGCACCTGCCACACCAGCGGCCATGCCTCCTCTTGCCGCCATGCCTCCTACACAGACACCTGGTTGGATGCCGCCAACACTAGGGGGCAGACGCCATAGCCATGTGGAGTGGCGGCGGCACCTATCACACTAGCCACCATACCTCCTCTAGCGGCCATAGGAGACAGACGCCACAGCCATGTGGAGTGACGGCGGCACCTGTCACACCAGCCGCCATACCTCCTACACAGGCACCGGCGGTCTCACCCGAGTTGCTGACAAACATGATGCAGCAACACTTTGGGATTCAACTAAGGTCGATAGAGCAGCCTACATACAGGAAACCTACCCTGATTGGATAGATACCATGCAACCAGGGCTTCAAGATGCCCGAGTTCACCACCTTCTCAGGGGATGATGGAAAGTCCACTGTGGAACATGTTGGAAGGTTCACTGCTCAATGCGGGGAAACTGCGGCCAATGATTGGCTGAAGTTGAGACTGTTCAGTTCATCCCTCACGAAACCCGTATTTGCATGGTATACATCCATGCGGCGTAACTCAATCCAAAATTGGGCCGATATGGAGCGTGTATTCCATCACAGGTTCTACACGCTGTTGTCAGGTGAGTCTCACAGACTTTACTATTGCCAAGCAATTTGCCAATGAGGCGGCAAGCACCTTTATTAACATACTACAGACGCTCAAGGGCCTATACACTATGGCAATCCTTGATAGGGAGATAGTTAATATCACAGTGGCGAATATGTTGCCAAAATTGAATGAGCATTTAATTGTGCAGGATTCTACTGATCTTGCCCAGTTGGCCGAGGGCGTTCCGCTTGGAAAAGTTCCTTGAGTAACAAGATGAGAAGCATCGACCTACATACGGGACTACTTTCAATGAATTGAAACCTGGTAAACATGAAGACGTACAAAGAGTGGTGGCCTACGCGGTAACCATGGGTGAAAACAACATTGGATAGTGGCCCTAGAACGCCATCGACAGTGGAGGCCGAGTAGTTGGTGGCTGAGTAGCGTCCTGGAACGAAACTGATCGCGGCCTGGAGCGAAGCCAATGGCGGCTTGGACAAGATCGACGTTGGCGGCCCAAACGAGGATGGCGGTCCGTGCGCCGAGTGGCGGCTGAAGACTGCGACATGGACAGAACGAGATGGCGGCCCGGACTGATCAAGATGAAGGCTTGGACGTAAGGCGCGGCACCCGAGCAAGTGGCGGCCCGGCTGAGGATGGCAGCTGATTCTCGATGTTGGCAACGTAAAAGTGGCGGCCTGAGGATCGAGAATGGAGCCCAGAGCTTATGCAATGGCGGCTGAAACTACAAGGATGGCGGCCCGAAGCTTCTTCAAATGGCGGCCTGAGGATCGAAGTCAGTGGCAGCTGATGGCTTCTCGATGGGAGCCTGGACCCGAGGATGGGATACGATCACAGCAACTGGAACCCGAGCTTGACGACGAGGGATGAGGAATGGCGGCCGGAACTACAAGGATGACGGCTAAGAACTCGAGGCAATGGTGGCTCAAAGGAGAGTGGCGGCCTGGCTTGAGGATGGCGGCTCCAAGGTGAGTGGCGGCCTGGCTGAGGATAGCGGCTCGTGGTCCCGTGCAACGTCGATGGTGGCTGCTTCGGTGATGGCGGCTGAGGATGATGATGGCGGCTCGAGGACGATAGCGGTTCGAGATCACAATGGTGGCCCTCGAAGCAATGGCGGCCCGGGGTGAAGATGACGATGGCGGCTTAAAGTGGCGCTGATGGCGGATCTATGGGTAGCAGCAGACCAGGCAGCGGCGACCCTTCGTGCGTGGATGGCCATTGGCTGAGTTGAGATCAGTGGCAGCTGGAGTACGAACACGGTGGGCTGGACTCGGATGCGGCAGCCCGGAAGCTCGACTGGCGGCGCTCGTGAGGATGGTGGCAAGGAGAAGCAGCGGCCACTAGGGAGAAAAGGAGAAGGAAAATTTGAAAAAATGGCCAAATTTTTTGACCTAATGAGGTTTGGTGGATTTTTATAGGGGCCTAAATGAGCTCAGGGTTTTGAAAATGGGCCTACTAGGTTAAAACACGCAAATCTGTCTTAAAGTTCTAAATAGACAAATTGCTCGAGGGGCATTTGTTAGCCCAATGATTTTAAAGAAAATTAAGACCCATCACTTTCCGGCCCAATAATCAAATAATCAGCCCAGTCCGTAAGATATCCGGATAGAGAGGACTGCCAGCAAAAGAAGGGCGACGATCCTGGAGGAGATCGTGGGGTACTAAATGTGAGGGTGCCATCTACGGGATTTTATTGGAGCAGATTAGGGTGGTAACGCCTGGATGGAGGAGCGGTTTGACTCCTTATAAATACTGGTGGCATCAGTCAAAAGGGGAACCCCCAACTTCTCTAAAGAGAACCGCACCTTATATTTTTTACGTTTCTGCAATTCAATTTCCTGCATTTTTTTTTTCTTCTTCCTTTTCGTATTTCAATTCCTTTACTCACTTTCTTAGTTCCCTGTAACTTTCATTATACAAATCGTGTAATCCTTTGAGATTCATCAATCAAACAGAGGTTTTATTCCTCAAAATTTTCACGGTTAACACCAATATATAAATATGCTGCCTGGGCTTGGCACAATTTCTATTCTAAAATATTTAAATGGGCCTTACATTTTTTGAACTTGGATTTAAACAAAACTGGGGTTAGGATTTATTGGACCAGTCTTGGACCTTACACTTTTTACCTTGGATTTAAACATGTCTCCTCTTATGATTTATTGGGCCAAGACTGGGCTTAGACTTATATTATTATTTTGGGGACCAGGTCACCAGGGTCCAGGCCCACCCTCAACCTCTGCCCGTTCCTTGTCTTCACCAATTCCTATCAAAAAAAATCACTCCACTGGCCAGTGACCAATACAAAACCAATACATACAAACATTCCACAGTACAGACAGCTTTACTTTCCTGTTTCATTAAGACAAGCACAACCCAAAAACCACCAAAAGGCAACAAACTACAAAAGATAATAATACCCTTTCATATTTTTTTACCACTCCTCAAACCTACAAATCGATTTATCATTCATCATATATAAAAACCGCGCACAATCTTGATCCATATCCGTTTCATCAAATTCACATGTTATTCAAATCTTTCTTGCTTTCGAACTAAAAATGTATCCTGCTGGGCTGCGCCTTCTCCATACGGGTCTCGCCATAAGGCTCGTCGTTGTCAATCCGCTTATTGTGCCTGAATGCTGCCCAGGCAACCACGTACACTATGACGAGGAGGATGAGTATGACGATGTTGATGACCGACACTTTCCTCCAACTCTTTTTTATGCTGGCTAATACACCGGCCTTGCAAGAGTTGCAATTGTAGCACAGCTGCTCTTGATCGTTGTTCCATATTTGGCAGTCGATATCAGCGCCCGTGGGACCCTGTCCCGCCGTCCAGACAGTCTCGTTGATGTAAGTGAAGCCACACGATGTTGGGGGTTTGCAGCATCCCGACTACAAATATGATTGAAGCATTTATATATCGGTTAGCCTATTTGAGGTAGTGATAAATGAATAGTAGTATATGTTAACGACACGAATTAAAGAATAAACACTTCCAAATTATACACAGCTAAAATGAAAGGAATAACAAAAACTCTTGCTACTTTAAACGGTAAAGACAAATTTCTTCATAACACATTACCAAGATTCTATTTTCTTTTCGAACTTGACAGAGATATCAAAATTTAAGCAAGTGTGGCATAGTTAGTACTTCATATAAAATGTAGTCCTTTTGCCATGGGAAATTTTGGTCGCTGTTTAAAAAGAATACTCGCCAGTCACGAATGGCTTTAGTATGTTTTTAAAGTTGTTTGTGGCTATTCTTTTAAACTATGCTTCATGCTTTTTTGACCATTTTCGGTAACAAAATTTATCTTTTTCCTTATAGCATCAAGGCGTGACAATAATTTTTAACAGTGGGTAATAAAAGTGGAGTGACAACTCTACTTTACTGCATATCATGCTCATGCTCCATCACCATTTGAAGGCCAAAAGATACCACTGATTAAAAGCAAAGAAACAACAATACTACAAATCAATATGGAAAAAAAAAAAGTCATCTTTATCAGACCAACTTCTATGAAATGGACATAATCCCTGTAATGTCACGCATTACATCAAAGGATATTTTTTTGATCTTATGACGTGTGCACTCCGCATTATTATAAGCATTAAACTATATTGAACATCTATTCAAGACTAATAAATGGAATTACTCTAATTGATCTATCCCTGAATTCCTGCCAACAAATGGGCATCTTATTACACAAGCTAATTGCAGAAAATAAAGAACCAAAGAGCCAAAACTTGGACCCACATACAAGTGTCATGGGACCCACCAAGAACCCACCCCACCTACCTCTAACCTCACCCTTTCTCCAGCAAATTTCATGGATGTTTCGAGATGAAAAGATGAAATGAAACCGCCCCAAACGAAATTTCTCATTTTTAAAGTGTTGAACACTTTAAAACTTTAGTAGTAGTACTACTCTACAAGTAGGAGAACTGACAGGCTATCCGCAACTACTAGGAAAAAAACTTGGGAGGTCCGGGACCGGAAGACCAGATACTATTATAATCTGAGTCTACCTGATAATAATAATATGCCCCGACAGTTAAGTAAGCTGAAACCATGTGAACAAGTATGGAGCACTTCATTGGTAATTTACTCTTCAATTTAATACACATACTACTACTAATAAAATATGCACAACTTACGACAAATACAGAACCCATTGCATATGCTAAACACACAAATTTCACCAGGCAATGAAAGGGACATCTGAATTTAACATGAAGCGAGGTTAAAGTACGGGAAAAGGCATCTGATTTTTCACACCCAAAAAAATAAAAAAAAAATTTAAAAAAATGGCCCACAAAATTTCATCAGGATATTGAAGCAAGAAGGGAAAGAGGTAAATAGAGAAAATCGGTGATCTCCCAATTTATGCAAAGCAAGAAAAGGGCCAACAGTAGTGAGCATATCACCAATTACTACACGACAACTACTGGAAGTTATGATGTCTCAGGCTATGACAAAAACACAATGAAGTAATATAGTAGATGTGTGAAAATTGAGGCCGAGGGGTCTGGGGTACCCATCACTCTTTCCTTTAAACTTTTGCAGAGGAGTAGGGACGAGTTTGCCAAACTAAAAAGTGACAATGATGGTTTTATTGAACTTCAATTTGAACCACTTCTTGTAAGTTTAAACATTCAATGTGGTAGTAAATGATAAGATCATTGTCCTAATTCATAAATCCCTAGCTAACAGGGGCCCTGTTTGGCTTCCGACTAATTGTGAAGAAAAATCCTAATTAATTAACCTCTTAATGGAGTCAAAGCAAACGAAGCCTAAAGTCATGGTACAAACACGTGGCGGCAACCCAGAATGGTGATTCAAATAATTAAATCCTGACCGTTGAAAATTGAAATCGGAAAAAGTGGGGATTTTAGTGTTACCTCAATCGGGGTGAGCTTCCTGCGGTAAAACATTTCCTCCGTTTCCGGGACGCCTCCGACGGTTCGGCCGATTTTCCGGCAGGCGTGGGAGTCGCGGATGCAGGATCGGATGTTGGACCAGTAACCGGGGGAGGTGACGCGGTCGGCGAGCCAGCCGGAGTAGTCCTGGAGGGAGTACTCCTCGTAGGCGCGGCTGACGATGGGCTGGCCGGAGCCCTTGTCGGTGACGGCGTAGGCGAAGATGACGAAGCCGATGAGGGCGGCGACGATGAAGAACATAGCCCAGAGGTAGATGTACATGAGGAAGTTGTTGCGGTAGCAGGCGCCGGCGAATCCGGCGAGGGAGACGACCATGATGGCGACGCCGATGATGATGATGGGCCACTGGAGGAACTTGATGCAGTCGGTGTTGTTGGCGCGGCTGCTCAGCCATATCCCGCCGCCGAGGATGGGGATTGAGAGGAGGAACGTCAGGAAGTTGAGCAGTCCGATGAGGTGGCCGCCGGTTCTCATGATGGCGGTGGTGGTTAGCCTGCTGCTGCTGATTCCAGATAGAGAGAGAGAGAGAGAGAGAGAGGGGATTTGCTGGTGATTTTGGAAAGGGGAAAGGGACAAATGATTGTGCTGCGCTGTAATGACCTTATTACTTTTTGTTAATAGGCTTATTTGTTTTGGGGGTAGAGAAGGGGAGAAGAAAATAATGGGATAAGAGTGGTGGCTTCAGGCTTGGGAGTTGGGAAGATGGGAAATGGGTGAGGGTTTATAGGGTTTGACTAAATTACCCTTTGCATATTTATTTCTTAGTTTAACTTTAAATAGGTGTGCCCTACTTACATCATGCTTTTGAAATTTTTGCAAGTACTTTGATGTAATGCGGAGTATGTTGTGGGAAATAAGGTTTGGTGTTGTGAAATTAATTGGTACAAGTAGAACCACTTGATGTACTAGTAAATTTCTTGGAGAGTACATGTGCTAAAGCAAATTATATTTAAATAAATTAAAAATGTGGTAATTAAATAGCATGGAATAGTGTAATTAAATAGGGTAAAAGCCTAGTTTGGCTTGGAGAGTTTTGGACTTTTGGTTACTTGGGAGTTGGGACTAAAAATGTTCACAAAATTTACTAAAAAAATGTTGGTGGAAAATGTTCAAACCTCATCATGACATTATATACTACTAAGAATTAGTAAGGTTCAACAATCAATATCAATATAGCCAACAAGTAGTACTCTACTTGTGCAATGCCTAATCTAAGTTTACAATAATTCTCATTCAAAATTAAATACTTAAATTCTATTTAGTATTCTAATAAATTAACGAAACCACTACATAGAAAAAGATTAAACAATGAAAATCAAGTGACAAACCACTACATATGTTTGTATTGAAGTCATGATGCCCTCGATCAGATTATATTATAGTACTATTCAGCAACCTAAAAGGCAGATTCAACAAGTCATCTCTCCAAAATGGACAAAATGGTATAATTGACGCTATCAAATTCTTCTATAAAATAGATTCATTCCAAATTCATTCTTTTTTAACTGTATTTTTGTAGTTATGCGGTGGAAAAGAAATTAAATTTACTCCATTTTCGGTCCTTCAAATCATTATCGCTTCAAAATTGAAATGCTTCTATATGTTGGAATGGGGTATTAAGTAGAAAATGGCTTGGATAAGTAGAATTTTTCTATTTTGCTCAGTATTTATAACTTATGGGGTGTGTTTTATTCATTAGTGTGAAGTTTGTCACTTTGTTGAGAAGGGAAGTTCTAATGGACAAAAATGAAAAGAACTAGGAGATGAATGGGGAATGAACTAAACAAGCCAAATTCATTTTATTTGTTTTCACAATGAGCAATACTTCCATACAAGCAAATGTACAACCGAAAGCAAGTAATCATCCACAAAATTATATGAATATATATATATATATATATATACTCTCTCTGTCCCACTAATTCTGTCTCACTTTCCTTTATGATCCGTTCCACTACAATTGTCACATTTCCCTTTTTAGAAATATTTTACTTATAAATATCAATTAAAACATCAAATCAACTAATTACTCCACCATAACACAATAATTCATTATACCTAAAATATTGTGCTCAAAAATTTTGGGAAAGTATTAACGGGACGGGGGAGTATCAATTTGGGCTTGTGTGGGAGTTAATAGATCTGTAAGTAGATTATGGGAGCAAATTATCTTCCAAATAACTTCATTAACTTCCTTTCTAACCTCCAGGAAAATGGAGGATAGAGTTAGGGTACAAACCTCTCAATCACCATTACATTGCAGGTGCAGTGGTGATGTCCTCCAATCATTTGGTGATGTGTTTTAAAAATCTCTTTGGTTTTCTTTACAAAAGTTGGAACTCTAAATTTTGTTTAAACCAATAGAAATCGTAACTACTCGAATTAATTGATATTGTTGTAAATGTTACACACGTAAGTGTGTAGGTTGGATATCTTCACTACATAATACTACAAGAAGTGTGTGGTCTTGTGTATCGCAGTACATAGTACTACAGTCTAAATATAGTCTTGTGTATTGTAGTACATAGTAGTACAACCTAAATTTAGTCTTGTGTATTGTAGTACATAGTAGTACAACCTAAATGTAGTCTTGTATGAATCACTATAAATAGTTGAGTAATGGAACGAGGATAACATACTTCCTCTTCAATCTCTCAACCTAGCTCCCTAATTCACTGCATTCCCCTGCTATTTCCGTTCCTACTCTTAATTGTCTGTATTTATGTTCTTCGAGCCTATGTACATAAGCTAATATGTCTATATAGTTATATTTCTATAACACGTTATCAGCACGACTGCACGGGGAGTTCTGCCGAAAATTTCCAAGTCTACAAGGAGGTCATCCTAGGTAATTTATTTATACCATTTTCAATATAAATCATGTATAACCTTGCGAAGCAACTTTTTACGCCCCTTGAAGTTTCCGGAAGAAACTATCAATTATGGGCAATAGATGTGAAGATGCATCTTGAATCAATGAATTTGGAAAGAACGATTGAAAAGGGAAATGATATTGCTAATTCTGAAAAAGCCAAGACGATGATTTTCATGCGTCATCACTTTGATTCAGTCCTGAAGTCTGAATATCTGACCCTCCAAAATCCTGCTGATCTCTGGGAGGATTTAAAAGAAAGGTATGATCACCTGAAGATG
Source organism: Hygrophila difformis (assembly GCA_030278955.1). Classification (NCBI taxonomy): domain Eukaryota; kingdom Viridiplantae; phylum Streptophyta; class Magnoliopsida; order Lamiales; family Acanthaceae; genus Hygrophila; species Hygrophila difformis. Next base: position 16,237,710 of record JAOANR010000001.1, read on the forward strand.
GTCAACCTGCCAAAGGCAAGAAATGATTGGCTGGCGTTGAGATTGCAGGATTTTAAAATAGTCAGCGAATATAACTCTATCGTGTTTAAAATCACTTCACAGCTGAAATTGTGCGGTAAAAAGGTATCTGTCAAGAGATGCTTGAAAAAACTTTTACTACATTCCATGCCTCGAATATGCTCGCAGCAACAATATCGAGAGAGGAGATTTACGAGATATTATGAAATCATTGTGTGCTTTATTGTTGGTTGAACAAAATAATGAGTTATTATTAAAGAATCATAAGACACAACCCAGAAGCGAATGCGGCTTAAATTTCTAGAAACCACCAAACTTGGGATAATACACGAAGTGGTCACCATGGACGTGGTTATGGTCGCGGTCATGGTTATGGTCGCGGTCGTGGTCGAGGTCGTGCACGTGGCCAAAATCATAAATCCAAAAGATTTGAGCCATATAAGCAAATGAATGAAAAATGGCAAGATGATAAAGACAAGTGCCACAGATGTGGAATAGAAAGACACTGGTCCCGGACTTGTCGTACCGCGGAGCATCTTGTGAAATTATACCAAGATTCAGTAAAGGAAAAAAGACAAAATCGCAGAGACAAATTTGGTTGCAAATGATGATATCATTATGCCTATCATTCCAGCTCCTGAAGCAGCTAACCCTTTTAACATAGATGCTGGACCATCTTTCACGACCAATTTTGATATAGGTGACTTTATGGAAGATATTGATTAGTGTGTTTGTTGTGTTTATTTTTAGCATATTTTTCTTTATATCTTTTGTTAGCTAGTATATCAAATTTTGCTAAGTACCCGTTGTACTATTTTGGCATGGGTATTAATGTAGCATTTTTCTTCCAGAAGAAGAAATGAATGCAAGTGATAATGAGACATATCTAATTGATAGTGCCAGTATGCACACAATATTAAAAAAGAAGAATTATTTCTCTTGTATTAAATTGGGAGATGCACCAATTAATACAATATATGGAAGTGCAAATATGATCAAAGGCTCTGGAAGAGCCGTAGTGTTCCTTCTGAATGGAACAAAACTCATTATTGAAAATGCACTATTATCTCCCAAGTCCCAAAGAAACTTGTTGAGTTTTAAAGATATTCGCTGAAATGGATATCATATTGAGACATTGACCGAAAGGACTGGTGAATATTTATTGATCACAAATACTGTTCATGGTATGAAGCATGTATTGGAAAAATTACCATCCCTTTTATCTGGGCTATATTATACAAATATATATGCCAGTGAAACCCATAGTGTAATAGACCAGAAGTCTATAATTCCAACCGAGTTTATGATTTGGCATGATCGTTTTGGCCATCCTGGATGTACAATGATAAAGCGAATAATTGAAAATTCGCATGGACATCCCCTGAAGGAAAGAAATTTCCAAGTTCAAGTGAATTTACATGTGTTGCGTGTTCACAAGGAAAATTGATTATTAGATCATCAGCAAGCAAAGTGGGAATTGAATCCCCTGTATTTCTTGAACGAATTCAGGGTGATATATGTGGGCCTGTATATCCACCATATAGACCATTTAAATATTTTCTGGTATTAGTTGATGCGTCAACTAGATGGTCTTACGTCTGTTTATTATTTACTCGCAATCATTATTTGCAAAGTTACTTGCACAGATAATTAAATTGCGAGCACAATTTCCTGACTATCCAATTAAGAGAATAAGATTGGATAATGCTGCTGAGTTTTTTTCACGTGCATTTGATGATTATTACATGTCCATTGGAATAACTATTGAACATCCTGTAGCCCATGTTCATACACAAAATGGCATGGCAGAGTCATTTATCAAAAGATTGCAACTGATTGCAAGACCTATATTGATGAGGTCAAAGTTACCTACATCGGCTTGGGGACATGCCATATTGCACGCAACAACACTTGTAAGAATAAGACCAACAAGTTGCCACCAATATTCTCCCCTACAATTGGGTTTCGGTCATGAGCCCAATGTTTCACATTTGAGAATTTTTGGGTGTGCAGTATATGTTCCAATTGCACCACCCCAACGTATAAAAATGGGCCCCCAACGAAGATTGGGAATATATATCGGATATGAATCACCGTCTATTATTAAATACTTGGAACCGAAAATATGTGATTTATTTACTGCAAGGTTTGCAGATTGTCATTTTGATGAATCAAATTTTCCGACATTAGGGGGATATATGAATCAACCGTGAAAAGAGATTAATTGGAAAATGGCATTTGATTTCCTTGATCCTCGTATGAAGGATTGTGAACTTGAAGTTCAGGAAATTATTCATTTACAAGGAATTGCAAATCAACTACCAGATAAATTGTGTGACTCTAGAAGAGTTACTAAATCACATATCCCAGCAGTGAATGTTCCAATTAATTTAAATGTCCATGAAGGAAAAATAACAAGTGCTAATGAATCCAGTACACGCCTGAAGCGTGGTAGACCCATTGGATCTAAAGATAAGAATCCTCGAAAGAAGAGAGATTCACATTGTGACAAAATTCAATCTCCTAAAAAGCAAACTCCTGAAGAGGAAGAAGTTATAGAAACTTCAATAAATTTTGTCACTAATGGAAAATACAGGAATATGAAAGATAATGATGTGAATAATGTATTTTCCTATAATGTAGCACTTGAAATTATGGAACAATGTGATGATCAAAAACCCAGCTCGGATGAAGAATGTCGGCAAAGAATTGATTGGCCAAAATGGAAAGATGCAATCCAATCTGAATTGGATTCATTGGCAAACGAAATGTTTTTGGACATGTAGTCCAAACACCTGAAGGTACAAAACTCGTGGGTTATAAATGGGTTTTTGTTAGAAAAAGAAATGAGAATAATGAAATAATTCGATATAAAGCCATATTGGTTGCTCAAGGTTTTTTCCAAAGACCAGGTTTTGATTATGATGAAAATATTCATATGTGATGGATGGAATTACATTCAGATTCCTAATCTGTTTGGCAGTACACCAAAGGCTTGAAATGTGCCTTATGAATGTTGTTACTGCGTATCTATATATAGGGTTGGGGAAAAATACCGAATATACCGCATACCGCACATACCATATCGAAAAAATATCGAGAATACTAAAATTTTTGGTATACCGTATTTTTCGGTACGGGATGATACCGTACAGTAATATTTCGGTACGGTAACGATATATTTTTTTGATACCGCGGTATACCGTTACCGTACCGAACTTCGGTATATACTGCGGTATCGGTATGTCGGTATGTACCGATTGTTCGATATGTCGGTATATACCGCTATACCGGTATGCTGGTATATAGCGAAGGTTCGGTATGTCGGTATATACCGCAATACCGGTATGTTGGTTGTAGCGAATGTTCGATATGTCGGTATGTACCAAAGGTTCGGTATATCAGTATATATCGAACTTATCGAAATGTCGATATGGTAACGGTACGGAAATATTTCATACCGAAACTTTCGGTATACCAAAGATCGGTATACCAAAAGGTTTGGTACGGCAATGGTATGAAATTTTTCATACCATAAATTCGGTACAGTATACGGTACGACGAAATTTTTTCGGTATACCGTACCGACCCACCCCTATCTATATGGGTCATTAGATACTGATATTTATATGAAGTGCCTGAAGCATTTAAATCAAAGCCCAAGGAATTATGTTCAGTTAATTGCAAAAGTCATTATATGGGCTTAAACAATCAGGGCGAATGTGGTATAACAGTCTTAGTGAATGTTTGATTAAAGAAGATTATACATATGATCCAGTCTGCCCATGTGTTTTTATAAAGAAAACTGGATCAAATTTTGTGCTTATTACAGTACATGTTGATGATATTAATCTGATTGAAACTCCCGGAGAGTTACATACTGCAATCGAATATTTGAAAAAAGAATCTGAAATCAAGGAATTTGGAAAGACAAGATTTTGTCTTGGTTTACAAATCGAACATTTTGAGAATGGAATATTTATCCATCAAGAGACTTATACCCTGAAGGTATTAAAATGATTTTATATGGATAAAGCACATCCATTGAGCACCCCGATGGTGGTCAGATCGCTTGATCCCTTGAAAGATCCATTCAGGCCTAAAGAGGAAAATGAAGATATGCTTGGTCCCAAAGTACCATATCTTAGTGCTATTTGGACACTTATGTATCTTGCTAATTGTACAAGGCCTGATATCAGTTAATTTATTGGCTCGCTTTAGTGCTTAGCCCACGAAGCGACATTGGCAAGCTATTAAGCACATTTTTCGATACCTTCAAGGTACATATGATCTCGGCTTGTTTTACTCCAGTAAAGGTGATAACGTATTGGTTGGTTATGCTGATGCTGGGTAGTTGTCGGACCCACATAAAGCTAAGTCCCAGACGGGCTATATATTTACTTGTGGCAGTACTGCAGTTTCCTGGAGATCTGATAAACAAACATTAACTGCCACATCTTCTAATCATGCTGAAATATTGGCAATTCATGAAGCCAGTCGAGAATGTGTTTGGTTAAGATCAATGACCCATCATATCCTGAAGAATTGTGGGTTAATATCTGATGAAAAGCTTCCCCCAACATTACTGTATGAAGATAATGCAGCTTGTATGGCTCAATTGAAAGGAGGATATATCAAGGGAGATCGAACAAAGCATATTTCACCAAAGTTCTTCTTCACTCACGATCTTCAAAAGAATGATGAAATTGAAGTGCAGCGAATTCAATCAAACAATAACTTGGCGGATTTATTGACCAAGTCATTACCAACTCCGACGTTCGAGAAACTCGTAAAGAGAATTGGAATGCGGCGGCTTAAAGAATCTTCAATGATGTACAAAACAGGGGGAGCAATAATACAAGAATACTGTATTCTTTTTCCTTCATTAGGATTTTTTTCCCACAGGGTTTTTTCCTAGTAAAGTTTTAACGAGCATATTCTTTCTATAGAAGACAATCAAATGGGGAGTGTTACACACATAAGTGTGTAGGTTGGATGTCTTCACTGCATAATACTACAAGAAGTGTGTGGTCTTGAAGTGTGTGGTCTTGTGTATTGCAGTACATAGTACTACAGTTTAAATGTAGTCTTGTGTATTGTAGTATATACTAGTACAACGTAAATGTAGTATTGTGTATTGTAGTACATAGTAGTACAACCTAAATGTAGTCTTGTACGAATCACTATAAATAGCTGAGTAATGGAACGAGGATAACATACTTCCTCTTCAATCTCTCAACCTAGCTCTCTAATTCACTGCATTACCCTGCTATTTCCGTTCCTACTCTTAATTGTATGCATTTATGTTATTCAAGCCTATATACATAAGCTAATAGGTCTATAGAGTTATATTTCTATAACAGTAAATTATTCAGGTCCATTTTTCATGCCCAGTTTTAGGGCTGAGCCAATTCGCCATTCTCTAAATAGACAATATTAAATACTCCACTAGTACTAGTAATAATGTTGCACAAAGATGCAGATCCATTGTAATAATAAATGTTGCACGCCCCATATAACGCAAAATGAGGATCGCCGCCTTCTTACAATTTAAAAATTGAGAAGCACCACTAATTTATCTACCATGTACAAAATGGGTGCGCCGTGCGCGGTGGTCGGTGGCGTTGGACGGTGGTTCCATCCACTTTCACGCAACCTCACATCATTCTCAAATATACTACTACTATAATAGTAGTAATAAGAAAAAGAGAGAGACATAGAGAACGCCATTAATTAATTATTGAGACCAATATGGTAGTCGGAAGATCTGTTTGTATCTCAATTTTCTTTATTTTCTAAATGTTTGATTTACCCTCTCTGTCCCACTTGAAATGTCTACTTTTTTTTAATCGTTAATATCTCAAAATATATACAAATAAAAAATATATGAAATATATATTCTAAAACTATACGAATTAGACGAATCTAACAAGACCAAACTCGACTATTTTTTAAAAATATATAATTACAATAATATTGAGTTAAAGTTGAACAATGAACAGTATCGAAAAGTCAAAGAGACAATTCAACTGGGACGGAAGGAGTATATTTCATGTACTAAACAATAATAAAATAATACACAATTTTTTTTTCTTTTAAAAAAAAGACGACTAAGAAGTGGACTTAAAACTCGTCTATGCAACAATAACTATTGGGCCAATTTGGTAGGCCCAGGAAGAACTTTTTTATCTCATTTTTCTTTATTTTAAATATTTTATTTAATACAGTTTTTATCCTATGTGTGTATTTCGTTTGTATAGTTATTTTTTAAGCTCTTACAAGATCAAATTGTAACCCGTCCAAATTACTTTATTTATCTCCTTTATTTTTTTTTCAATTCATATTGTATAGATTTTCGCTACTTCTTTTTAATACATTATTTTTGGGTAAACCTACAATTTGAAAGTTATTTATTCATTATTATTATTGAACAAATGCTTAAAATTGTATAAACTTTCAACAAAGTATTTTTTACTATAATTTTTGGAATATATGTATATATATTAAAAACCATTATATAAATTCCCCCGAAAAAAACCATTATACTCCTATAAATTAAAAAAAATTGACATCTTTAAGTGGGCTTGTAGAAGCATTCAGCCCATTATACTATAAATATAAAGCCTTCGGCGATAAAACCCATATAAAATTTTTAAAAAGCCCAAAAGGCAGAGTAGGGTTTTTAGGTTTCAAAACGCTTTATAGATGCGCCACTGGCACTGAGCGTAAGTTTTCTCATTTCTGCACCATCTCCTCCTCTGTTAATTCCGTCTTCTCTAGCGAAATTATTTGATTGAGGGTGATTGGGGAGTTCAAATGTTGATGAATTGGTTTGAAATTGAATTGAAATGGTTTGCGTTCATTTCGGTCGATCAATTTGTTGCTTATTTGATTTCAATTTTATAATTAGGTTTTAATTTTTCTGTACTTGCACTAGGTTTTGGATTGTTCACTTAATATGTTTCGTTCCTAGTCCATCTTGGCAAAGCTGATGAGCCCTTTTTGAGGGCAATGAACAGTTTTGAATGCTAATGGACTAATATTAAGTCTCTATGAACTGTTCTCTGCTACTTCAAAACCGTTGAAGTTGCTTATCTGTGGAAGATGATACATTTTAGCACTCCCAGCTGTTGGAATTAAATGCGTTTGTGATTTGGGGTTCGAATGATTCTAAATGTTGATAAAATATTCTTGAGAATGAATTGGGATTGTTTTTGTCCTTGAGGGCTATCTCACGCTTCATTCCTCTTCATTTCATTTTACTTTTTGTATATTAGGATTTTATATTGTTAAGGATGATTTATTCTATACACAGTCCATCTTGGCAAAGCTGGATAGACCCTTTTTTTGGGGCCAATGAGCAGCTTTGAATGCTAATGGACTAATATTAATGGTTCACTCTAAAACTGTTCTCGGCTTCTTTAAAGTTGTGAGGTTGCAGATCAGTAGAGATGATACATTTTGAGCAGTCACAGCTATTAGAATTAGGTTTGTTCAATAATAATACTAATTGTTTCAGTTTCTGATGAACTGTCATTTCATTGGTTTCTAGTATTTTTCCACTGGGGCTAATGGATTGTTAATGCATTTCCAGTACATCTTGGCAAAGCTGAAGAGCCCTTTTGGGGGGCTATGAGCAGTTTTGAATGCTAATGGACTAGTATCAAATGCCACCACAAACTGTTCTTGGCTTCTTTAAAACTTTATTTAGAGTTGCAGACCAGTGGAGCTGAAACATTCTAAACGCTTACAACAAATGGAGTTAAGCCTCTCTGTGAAGTAAATTTGGTTGCTACATTTGGTATCCTTTTCAACTTGTTATTCAAATATGGGTGCAGCTACCGAAGCTAGTTGCAGGTCTTAGTGTAGTACATTCCATAATGACGTACAAAAGCACAAAAATTTTACCTGCAGTTTGATTTTTTGAGATCAAATTTGACTAATTTGAGTATCAATGTGCTTGAGGTGACATAGAATTACCTTATGGGTTCACCTTCAGGGCCATAAGAATATACTACTCCAGTAATTAAGGGGAATGGTTTGGGTGCAGGCAACAGCAGGTGCTGTGGTGATGCTAGAGGTCTGTGCTGTGTTGATGCTAGAGGCCTAAAAAAATTTGTGTTAAAATAATAAATGATTGGCGCGTAAGAAAAAATGATAGATAATATCACATCACATATACTATCGTAAACATCATTTCACAGGCATATAGACATCTTTTTTAATGTTCGGACATCACTTTAAACAATATAATTTATTATTTTTAACCAAATTTTGTGCATGACTATTAGCAATATTATTTATGAATGCTTATCCGTCATTTTGTAGGTACATGCCACCACCGAATTGGTAATTAAAATCTCTGTTGAACTCGTCAAAAGCTCCCCTTTAATTTCTATTTTAGGCAGTGTGACCCACTGAGCCTGCCATATTTTATTTGTGCCTATGCATATGTTCATGCCCATGGGGGACAACAGCTCTATGCCAAAAGCCGTAGATACTATGAAGGCAAGGTGAGACTTGTGCTGCACCATGGTGGAATGGTTTGGCCGACCCAAAATCAGCGACTTTCACATACTGGTCCAAGCTGCGTAGCATGTTGCATGTCCTAACATCTCAATGGATTATTATGTAATAATCAAGCATAGAGATCATGTAAGGGTGTGATTGCTAGGGTCTTACATCTTAAAGATAGATGGTCATAGTGAGATAGATTATTATAACTGCTTCTAAGTAATCCTTTAATTTCAATAGAAAAATCGTAAATCAATTATTTTTTTCCAAACCACCAATAATATTAACCGGTGTTTTATTCACTGTACAAGTAAATTATTGGGCCCGGTTCAACATATATCTGTTACAGTTTAACAAGAAACATTCCGTAGTAAATTCAGATATAATGTTGTTAGAGACTAATCACATGCTTGCTGTGACCCTCTACCCCATATGACGGAAATTGTTTGGGTGCTGGCGGCCTATAGGTGCTGGCACATTAAAAAGTGATGGTTATGTGTATATGAAATGATGTGTGAGTAAAAAAAAGTGATGGATGGAGGTTATGAACCAAAAACTAATAAAAAAACAAACCACCGTCTATACATCACTTTATAAGGCTTATACATCACTTTATAAAGGGTGTACACATCATTTTTAACGCTGCATGCACCTGCTGGCAATTGTTTTGCCATTACAGAAACCGGATTGCCATATGACTATATATGTCTATGAGGGACATAAATTTTCATGTGAAGCCCACAAACCCATGTGGTTATCATCATGGGACACGGATCATGTAGTAAAGCCATTGCTAATTGGTTTTGGGTTGGGCAACTCTATCTCATATACACCACCCATCTCTCTCAGTGAATCATCATCGATCCATCATGTGCATGCCCAAAGCAAGAGAGCTGATGCACCTTTCAATTCAATCCTAATCTTCATTAGAATATGACGATATGGTAGTAACTTTGACACCTCTTCTGGTCCTCCACCAGTCACCACCGATGATCATAATCTTTTTTGCTTTCTTTTTTTTTTTTTTTTTTTTTTTTTTTTTTTTTTTTAAATTAAAGAGCAGAAACATATATACATACCAAGAAAAAGTTAATAACGACAAGCAAGATAATGAAGAATGTCGACTATTAAAGAAAAATCTGCATTCAAAAGTAGCAGAAGAAACAATTGAACTCATATGCCAATGTTCCTGAAATTCCTGGAAAGCACAAACCTAGCTGATCAACCTTCCTTAGACAAACATTCTTTCTAGGAGTAGTAAAAGGAATTGTAATTAGAAGGACCAAATGTGCTCATTTCTACTTCAAAGTTCAAACAACCCCAATAACTTATTGTTAGACAATAATGTTTCAGCTGCCTTCAGAGTTCAGGATCCACCCTATAATCAATGGCAACTCATCTCATCATCCTCAATATTTACAAATTATAAATATACTTGTTCAATTCGAAAGAAATCATACAAATATTTTCACTTGATGACAACATCAATGTATCACAGAGTCAGAACCATTGGATTACTAATACCACATATATACCAGGGAAACCAGAATGGAATTGCAATTGGGAACCAAAGTACGAAAAAAAAAATAAAAAATCTACGAACAGTAGCTAGTATGATTGACATGGTACAAAGTTTTGATTTTTGTAACAAATGTTTTCATCAAACACCTTTTAAAGCATATGTAATCAAACAATAAGATAGGAAAATCATCAGAAGTTAAGTAACTACTGACTGAGAGTGAATTTTTCAAAATAAAGGAGGGGGAAGGGACAAAACCAACTTAATTCTGATCATGGTTTAAACAAATGAAACCACAATATAACTGAAGAGCAAAGAATAACATACTCCCTCCGTCCCATTAAAAGTGGCCACTATTCCTTTTTGGGGTGTCCCATTAAAAGTGGCCACTTTCCCTTTTAAGTAAATTAGATTAACATAAACATGATTAAAAACCCCACAATAATGACAATTGTACTTTCTGCACAAAGTCCCTATATATGTTTAATCATTGTTAACGCGGAAATTCGGGATAAAAGATTTCTCTTTTATTAATGAACTTTGAGGAAGGATTACAAGAACAATGGAGGAAAGATTACAGGAATTGAAAGAAAAGCTGTAAAGGAATCGAAAAGTACTGAAAACTGTAAAGTGCAGGAAAGCAGTAAAGAAAGTAAAAAATATAAAAACTGGCTCTCTGAGGAGAAGATTGGAGATGCTTTGGGCACGATGCCGACGTCTATATTTATAATGGTGAGGCGTCTTCAATCCCTTGGTTCAGTTTCCTTGTCTGGGCGTCTTGCCAGGATTCCTTTCCTTGTCTGGCACCTTCGTCCGATATGTTTCCCAATTTGAGGATTCATTTTGATCTCGACACAGCTTCATCAAAGGCGGCCTCCATCCAACTTTTCTGGGCCTCCATCCTAGGGTTGACCTCCACCATCTCTTTGGGCCTCCACGGCCTCCACCTTACAGACGGCCTCCATCCTTACGACGGCCTCCACCATCTCTTGGGCCTCCATCGTCACGACGGCCTCCACCATCTCTTGGGCCTCCATGGCCTCCACCTTACAGACGGCCTCCATCCTCACGACGGCCTCCATCCTTCTAGCGGCCTCCATCCTTCCAGACATATTTTACCCAACTCATGTGTCTTGACGGAATGGGCTGTGTCTACGCGGCCTCCCTCTTCCGGATATATTTTACCCAATTGGGCTAATTTATTTAGACGAGCAACTCCATTGGGCTTAATATATTTTTTCTATGTTAACAGATGCCCCCCTCGCGCATTTTGTCCGATTAGCAATTCAAGACAAATTTGCGCGCTTAATTCAAGTTTGTAGGCCCATCGAGGCCCATTATGCCTCATTTTCTTCTCGTTCAGATTCCGGCTGCCTCTCTTCTCCGCCGGCTACCGACGAAATTCCGGCCGTCTCCGCCGTCAGGATTCCGGCCGCCTCCGCCATTTGGCCGCCATTGACGGATTCCGATCGTCGTCGTCGTCTAGCTGCTCCCGGAAGGTCGTCGCCGTCCCTTGCTGTTGTCCGAGCGCTGTCTCCATAGTTGGAGGGCCGTCATTACACAAGCTTCGGGCCGCCACCACGGGAGAGGGCCGCCACTGCTGCTTTGTGGAGGACGACCGCCGCTATCAAGAAGGGAGGCCGCCATCTTCAAGGGAGACCGCCACTGCCATTCTGCAAGACCGACATCCCTTGCCGGAGGCCGCCGCTGCCTTGCCCCGAAGGCCGCCATCCACCCAAGGAGGCCGCCACCCTTTGGCCGCCATCAGGAAGTCTCTCGCGTTCGAGGCCGCCACCACCCTTCGTATCTTCGGGCCGCCATCATCGTTCCGGAAACCTTGGCCGCCACTCCTCTTGAGGCCGTCATCACCTTGGAGTTCGGGATCCGCCGCCACCCAGGAGGCCGCCACCTTGCTCGGGACCGCCACTGCTTTCTCCACGGGCCGCCATCTTGTTCACCATTTGGAGGTTGCCCTTGGCCGCCACCCATGCATCTTGGCCGCCACCTTCATCCAAGTAGACTGCCATCACCGAGGCCGCCACTTCTTCCCATGGATCAGGTAAGCTTATCCTGCTCTCATCTTTATTTTGTTACGTATGTTTCAGAACATGAATTCCAGCTAGACCACTTATCTCCACTTTGTTTGTCATTGCCTATCATGACTTTGACATAGGAAGGATTCTAGCTAGACCACTTATCTCCATATTGCTTGTCATTGCATCACTTTGACATAGGAAGGATTCTAGCTAACCTAGTGTCGCTTCTTTAGTCATCCCACGCTTTACTCATGACATAGGATCTAGTATACGACACCACTCCGGCCGCCACTCTCTTGGCTCGGGCCGCCACTCGCACTCCGGGTCATCATCGGCCACTCGGCCTCCAAGGCCGCTGTCGACTGTGTTCCAGGGCCACTATCCAGGGTTTTTATCACCTAAGGTTACTGCATTGGCCACCACTCTTGGTTCGTCTTCCTCTTTATCGTGTCTCAATTTCTCAAATCGAGTCACGTGTATAGGTAGACGCTTCTCATCTTGTTCCTCAAAGAACTTTTCCAAGCGGGCCGCTTTCTCGGCCAACTGGGCAAGATCAGTCGCATCATGCACAATTAAATATTCTTTTAGTCTCGGCAACATATTAGCCACTGCTATATTGGCTATTTCCCTTTCCGGGATTGCTATGGAACATCGGCCTTGAAGCCGTTGTAATCTACTGATAAACATACTTGCCGCCTCATCGGCATATTGTTTGGCATTGGTAAGGTCTGCAAGGCTTACCTGTGATAGTGGAGTGTAGAACCTATCATGGAATGCACGTTCGAGGTCAGCCCAACTTTGTATCGAGTTAGGCCGCAAAGAGGCAAACCATGCGAAAGCAGGTCCGGTAAGGGATGAGCTAAACAGTCTTAGTTTCAGCCAGTCATTGGCCGCTGCTTCCCCGCACTGAGCTGTGAACCTTCCGACGTGCTCCACTGTAGACTTGCCATCATCTCCTGAAAAAGAGGTGAATTCTGGCATCTTGAAGCCCCTCGGATAAGGCTGCATGGTATCTACCCAGTCCGGATACGGCTTCCGGTATGTAGGCCGCTCCATCGGCTTTAGCTGGATTCCGAAGTGCTGCTGCATCATGTCCGCGAGTAACTCCGGTGAAATCACTGGTGCCTGCGTAGGAGGCATCGCAGCAGGTGTTGTGGGTGCTCCACATGGTTGTGGGGCGTGTCCTCCTGCATGGATAGGAGTGGCGGTCGGTGGCATGGGAGCCGCCATCACTCCTCCTGTCTGGGTAGCCTGCCCCCCTAGGGTTGGTGGCATCCAACCCGGGTTGAGAGGAGCCGCCACACATGGTGCAGTTGGGATGTTCGGCATCTGAGGTGCCGCCTGTCTGGGTGCCATGCTAGGTCCGGCCGCCATGCAGCCTGGTGTAGCACTGGTTGCCATCAAAGGATTTGATGGAACATATACCGGCATGGGAGGTGCCGCGTAACCCAAATTCGGCATGCTGGGTGCCGCTATAGAGAAAGTATACGCTGTCTGGTATGAATGTGGAAACATACTGGTCAGGCTTCCAGAATCCTGGAGTGGCGGCTGGCCCGGTGTGTTTCCCCACATTCGGTGTTGTCCTCCTGACGGTCCTGGATACGGAGTGCTAGGTGCCATAGTAGAACTGGATGCCGGGAGGCCTCCATCGCGCAGGGAACCGCATATCTGGCTAGTCTGGTCGGCCATGACAGGCCGCAGGACGTCCATTAGATGCCTCGTGAGCAAAGGCATAAACTCGGCCATCGATTCCGTTATCGATAGCCGTATTTGCTCGGACAATGTATGGGTCTGCATAATCCCTTGTAGCGGTTGAGAGGTGCTCGCCGTCTCAATGGCATCCTCAAACGATGTTCGCTTGATTGTCTGGTCTTGTAGGGACATGTCTTCAAACTCTTGTACCAGATCAACTATGATTCTTCCGGATTACACTACTGAAGCAGATATGGTCTTCAAATCGAGTCCCACTGGGCGTGCCAATTTGTTAACGCGGAAATTCGGGATAAAAGATTTCTCTTTTATTAATGAACTTTGAGGAAGGATTACAAGAACAATGGAGGAAAGATTACAGGAATTGAAAGAAAAGCTGTAAAGGAATCGAAAAGTACTGAAAACTGTAAAGTGCAGGAAAGCAGTAAAGAAAGTAAAAAATATAAAAACTGGCTCTCTGAGGAGAAGATTGGAGATGCCTTGGGCACGATGCCGACGTCTATATTTATAATGGTGAGGCGTCTTCAATCCCTTGGTTCAGTTTCCTTGTCTGGGCGTCTTGCCAGGATTCCTTTCCTTGTCTGGCACATTCGTCCGATATGTTTCCCAATTTGAGGATTCATTTTGATCTCGACACAGCTTCATCAAAGGCGGCCTCCATCCAACTTTTCTGGGCCTCCATCCTAGGGTTGACCTCCACCATCTCTTTGGGCCTCCACGGCCTCCACCTTACAGACGGCCTCCATCCTTACGACGGCCTCCACCATCTCTTGGGCCTCCATCGTCACGACGGCCTCCACCATCTCTTGGGCCTCCATGGCCTCCACCTTACAGACGGCCTCCATCCTCACGACGGCCTCCATCCTTCTAGCGGCCTCCATCCTTCCAGACATATTTTACCCAACTCACGTGTCTTGACGGAATGGGCTGTGTCTACGCGGCCTCCCTCTTCCGGATATATTTTACCCAATTGGGCTAATTTATTTAGACGAGCAACTCCATTGGACTTAATATATTTTTTCTATGTTAACAATCATTAATATCTCAAAATGAGTATAAATAAAAATTATATAAAATATATATTCTAAAACTATACGATTAGACGATTCCAACAAAATCACACTTGACTATTTTTGTCTTTCTACATCATTACGATAACATTAAGTCAAAGTTAAATAATAAATATAGTTAAAAGTCAAATGTAACCATTATAAATTAGGTGGATGAATTAGTCAAATTTACTCACACCACTTTAACTACTAAATCCCACTACCTAAATTCCCGTGCCCAAAAGAAAGGGGCCACTTATATTGGGACGGAGGGAGTATTAGAAAACAAAAAAAAAAAATCTTAATAGTAATAAATAAATAAATAAAATCTAGAAGCATATCACCCGGCAATGACGGCGACCATGATGGCGATGGAGGAAGTAAAAACGACAAATGGTAAATTCCGTAGAACAGCCTGAGCACTTGGTGGGGGTCCTGGTCGTGATCCAGGACTTATTAAGTTTCAACAATTTTTTAGGAGCACATCTGTCCAAAAGCTTGTTTGATAATTGTGGACGAATGTTAATTAATTTTAACATTGTTCAGAACATAATTAATTAATTGATTAAATTAATTAATTTTAATATAATTAATTAATTGTTCAGAACATGTAATTCAATCTAATTACACCAAGTAAATATAACTTTAATTGATTGTGTGTTATTGCGGTGTCTTTTTTTTCTTTTATTTTTTCTTTTCTTTTATTTTTTTTTAAAAAAAAATATGCTCAAACGTCGTTAAATGGGTGATGAAAGCTGTCAATACAAATCTTTGAATTAACGTAATAATTTGATTTAATCTACTAATCATTATTTTCAAATTCAGATGCATTCGATGCATGTTATCTGATGGGTCTAAAAGACTTTTTATTTTTTATTCCTGGAAGCAAGTCCATAGATATTTTAAATCCAACTTTTATTACCAACTTTTTCCTTATCTAAAAGCCCGAAAACACATATCTTAAATACAATTCATCGACTTGATATAATACTTCTCAGCGACATATTATAATATATTTCAGCGACATATATAGTTAACTTAGCAATATATTATGCATATCTCAGCGACATAATATAGTATATTCAGCTACATGGTAAATGAAGAAACAATTATTTTTTTTTTTTGATAATTTTACCCTTTTTAAGCCGTTAGATTTAATTCATGAATGAGATTGTTCTCTTGACTGTACTTCCAAATATTTGAAAGCACCGTAACCGTCCCCATCCTAAATGCCCAGAAGCATTTTTTTAAAAAGAAAAAACACTAATGTATCACATTACAATATAATACTTGTAATCGGTGATTTGTGATTAAAATCGAGTATGGTTTTATGAAATTCTTGAAACAAAGTGAAATACTACCTCCGTTCTTTTTTAATTACTCTATTTTAATCACTGTTTTCAACTAGCTAACTTTGGATGATTTTATATGATTTGTTACAAGGCTAAATAAAAAGTGGTAAAGTAATAATGAAAGTAGAGATTACAAAATACAAAACTCATGTTAGACTTACCTTCAAATCATTCTCTAATCTAACCAAATAAATCTCCAAAGTCAGCTAGTTGAAAACAATGATTAGAATGAAGCAAGAACGACGAAGTACTTGCTTAACAGTTAAGAGTCTGTTCATAGTATTTATATTCTGTAACAATATAGTAGTATAATCATAGAAGGGATCGAACTGAATTTAAATACAATTTCCCATTTCTAGAACTGCTCTCAATTGGTCCATGTCATTGTTTTTATTTTATTAAAATGAACCATAGAATTATTAGCCACCATCGTATTAATTTAAGATACTTTCCTTAACAAATAAATAAACAATAAATTAAAATTTCCGCGGCAAGCTACTCGATCGAAATGTCTCCAAAATTAAAATAAAAAACACATTCAAAGGTCAGCTATATATCTTCCAAGTGCTGCAAATAATATTAGTATAATTTGATGAAACATTATTTTATTCCACGCCCAAATCTGGTGTTGGATTTGGTGCGCCATTGGAACAAGTGAAGAAAGAGTTGCTATATAGTATCCCCTTTTAATTATTCCCTCATTCATTCAACATTCCCACAATCATATTATAATTATAATCACTCAGATATCTAATCTACCTAAAAAACAAGAAACAATCATGTTAGAATATTACTAGCATAATCTTGAAAAAGAATAACCTAACCTACTCCCATTACACTGCAATCCCACTCCTACTACTTGTAATTTTCTTACAGCCATTCAGACACTGCCAATGTCAAGATCCTTGTCCTCAGTTTTCATACCTGGCGTTCAGACACACCAGTCCACTGCAAACCCATGAAACATCAGTGTCAATTTTCATTAGTTTCTCTGAATAACCAAACCAAGAAAGTCCAAGAAACCAGTCCATATTATGTCACAATAATGAGAGAATCTCAAAATAGGACAAGAACAAAACAAAACCACTATTACTACATGATGAACTGGAAGAAACATTGAAACTGGAATTGAAAGAAAGAAATTCCATTAGTTTGTCATCAAACAAATAAAGGTAACAAAACCAATAGAAGACAAAATAGACATAGCAATAAATAGAAACAGAACCAACTCCCCCCTTACATACTACAAACTGACAAATTAAATTCAAAGCGATGCCATTTCAAGGCCTAATTCCCATTTTCCTTTTCTCCTTAATTAAAATTAAAGTTAATTAATAAGTAACATAAACCACAGCCTTAATGAAACCCTAATTGATGTTCGACATAAGAGGGCTATTAAAAAGTCCGTGCCAATTCGCAGACGATGATCCGATCCCATTCCACCCGATCCTGCCCTGATCGAATTCCGCAACGTTTCCGGCAGCTGCCGTCGTTTCGCCGCCGATGAATCCCCAAATCCCTCTGCTTTCGCCGCCGCCGTTGCAAATATTCTCCTGCTTCATTCCTGTAGTGGAAGCATTATTATTGGCACCACAGTTCACCAATCCTTCGTACGGAATCCCGCCGATTTCCTGCCCCATTCCCGCACTCTCGATTCCTCCATAGTACATGGTCTGGAATGCGTTCGTCGGGGTTTCGAGGAATCCGTTCCTAATCGTATCGAACATCCCCGAATTCCCCAAATTGGCGAGAACATCACCGGGGATTTGGGTAGGGTTTCCCCAAATTGGGAATTCCCTCTCATCAAACCCTAATTGTCCGGAAGCCGCCGCCTGCTTCTGCAGCCTGGCGATCGCCAGGCTGAGATCGCTGGAAGAATCGTACGGAATGGAGGTGGGAATTGCGACGATGGACTGGTCCGGATTCCGCTTTGATGAGGAAGAGGATGACGACGTGGCCGAGGAGGAGGAGGAGGATGAGGACCTCTTGTTCCTCCGGCATCCGCCGCCGACGGGGACGTTGCGCAGGGTCCCGCCTTTGGTCCAGTACCTCCGGCAGGACTTGCAGAAGTAGCGGGGCTGGGAGAGGCTGTAGTTGTTGTAGTAGCAGAATTTGGTGTTGGTGGAATCGCAGCGGGGGCATTTCAGGGCCTGTTCGTCGGCTGGCCTCGGCTTCTTTTCTTGCTGGGGTTTTGGGCATACTTGCAGCATGCTTTCCAGTGTTTGGGATCCCATTTCCTGATGATGATGATGCATATCAATAAAATTGGGTTAATGTTTTTTGAAATTCATTTATTGTGTAATTTTCAGGTTCATTGATTAATCAAGAATGAGTAGAGAAGTTTAATTTGGTTTGCCATTCTGTAAATTGGTTTTGAAGTGATGAAAAAGATGAGAGATTAATTAATCAGACCCAGCACATTGTGTAACGTGCGATCCAGAGTGTTAATCAAGATTTGATTTTCCTTTTTCTAATTACATCATAGTTGTAGATCAAATGGTACCTTTTCTTCTTTTTTGTTGAGGGGTGGGGGTTAAATTTCAAACTTTTATTATGAGGGAAAATTCTATGATAGTATATCCTGAAAAAATGAAAGGAATGTTGATGATAAATCAAATCCCACTGTGTTTCAAGAAAGTCCAGAAAAAATAATTCTTGCACACCATGTTTTGGAAAAAAAAAAAAAAATCTAAAAATGTAGGTGAGTTGCAGTGTTTCACTTTAATTACCTATAGAAGAAACTAAATCCACAGAACAGTTTCACCAAACCCAAAATCTTCAAGAACTAAAATTTAAAAGGCCCTCTAAATTAAAGTTATTTCACTCATCACTCCACCATATCCTTTAATTTGCACCCAAAAAAGTACCAATACTGTAAGAACTATAGCAGAATATGAGCAAATAGGCACAAGACACCCTAAGCTCACACATAATTTTAGCAACAAAATAAATAAATAAATAAAATGAAAATCCCACCTGATGGTGAAGCTGCACACTTGAAGAATCCATCCCAATCCCCACACAGAAACTCTTTCTTACAATTTCCTTGCAATTTTAGTTTCTTCAACTCGATCAGCTAGATGTCTGCACCCACCCTTACTATATAAACCAACACACACTCCCACAAGGAATTACTCCAACGATTTATATTTATAAATATGTCGATGAAGACTAAACCACAATTGTCGTTTTATATAACTAGAAGGAAGAAGAAGAAGAAGAAGAAGAAGAGGAGGAGAAGATAGGAAGAAGAAGTTGGAAGAATGATGCAGAAGAAAATGGGTAAGTATTTGTACACAAGGCAAACCAACCTATACCTATATATATATAAAGAAAGCTTACACACAAATACGAGAGAGAGAGAGAGAGAGAGAGAGAGAGAGAGAGAGAGAGAGGGGTGGGGGGGAGGGGGGGGGGGGGGGGGGGGGGGAGGGGGCCGGGGGGTGACGTATGTAAGTTTGTTGGTGTTGATAGAGAAAGTGTGAGTGTAATGATTACAAGGATTGTACTGGGATGTGTGTTTGTGTATGCAGTATTTGTTGGGGAGAGAACAAATTAAATTAAATTAAACTATAGTGTATGTAGCTAGAAGTGTGTAACGACAAAGAGATTTTGGTTCCAGATTTGTTTGTGTCAGTGGGACCCACAGGCGTGGGATTGACACCTCTGTCTGGGCCCCACATTCTCCCTTGTTGTGGTCCCACTCCCCAATACATTACTACTACGCTCACCCTCACCGCTTTTCTCGTTTTCAATTCCTGTCTTGTCCCTGTAGTACCTTCTTTGCCCCCTTCGCCCTTCACCATCTTACTTTAGCTTCTCCGAATCTTACTACTATTACAGTATTTCATTTCATTATTAAACGTTTTTTGTTTTTTGTTTTTATTTTTTATATATTTATTTTAAAATATATAAAAGTTGGCAAAAAGTTGTCCTTAAAATTGTCAAACAGCTAAGTTTGATTAATTTATTACTCACATAATATAAGTTGACAACTAACAGCTAATTGCCAAACAGACATTAAAATTTTATATCATAATAACTCCATTTTGCACTAGCTAGCTTTTATAGTGTTAGAGAAGAACTGTCGTATTATTCTAGTCCAATTACTATTTAATTTCACTAAACCGCTCCACTAGTATTCAATAAATCTGCCCGCTTATATATAAATGAATATTTGTTATTTTATGTCATTCTATAAGTTTTATAACTATAATTATAGTATTTACTAAGACCATCTTCAATAGCCAACACCAAACTCAAACTCATTTTATAATAAATGTCACATCAAACAGTAATTCATCTCCAATCATTTATACTAAACTAAAACTCAAAAGAATATTATCTATATATTCTTTCCCATACAAACTTATTTATCTTTTCAATCATACCCATCATTTCTTAGAAATTATATACTCCATTAATCCCACATAAATTAATACTCATTATTAAGAAAGAATTACATAATTAGAATAAGAATTACACTAAATGGCGGAACATATTTTCGTATTTCAATAATGTTGGAGGATTCGATGTTTATTTAGATGACTATTAACATAGTTTTTCGTTTGCGTAGTTATTTGGTTGTTTAATATTGTATGTCTTTTAAGCATTTTAGATTTGTTATTTTTAATTATATTTTCGTATGCTAATGTAGTTCTTTTTAATGATGGCTAAGATTGTACTAAAACTTTAAAAATTTAGTTATCATTATGTTTAAAATTTATTTTATAAAGAAACCTTAAAATTTTTAATCTAATTAAATATAAAATAAATTTAATAAAAAATTGTATGAAGTATAAAATTATTAACCATAATACAAAATTAGATCAATATTCAATTTGTAACAATTGGAGGGATGAGATTGCAATTAATTTAATTGCAAAAAGTGATATAGGTTTGTGAATAGTAAAAACTCATATTTGAGTATTTACTAATAAAACAAAAAATTAAAATTGATTTGGTTTTTGGGGTATTGTTGGAAAGAAGATGTCACCCCATTTTTTGTTATAGGGGACCTTTGAAGATGGTCTAAACACTTACGGTTCATTTGGTTGGAGGGATCTTAGATTACCAGTGACAATGTGATTGCTGAAAATATAAGATTACTGGGAATATGAGATTGTTGGGAATCTTATTTTTTGATATTTTAAGATTATTGCGTTTGGTTAGATTGAAAATATCAGATTTCCAGTTCTAATTAATTTATATAATGTCCTTGAATTTCAATTGAACGAATGTTATAAATATGTTCCCAATTTATTTTTTAAATATTGAAAATTCTTTATATATAATTTATTGTATGATAATTATTTATTTAGTATCTCTAAATCCTTATTATTTTTATTTTATATATAGAAGAAAGTAAATTTTAAGAAAAAATGAAAATATATTTTAAAATATGATAATATATATTGGAAAAATATGTTTAAATAATTTAAATTTTTCCAATTGATTTTTTAAAATGAAATTTTATATATTTATCATTTTTTAGAATACAAATATCTTAATTTATAAAATGAAATAAGTAAAAAAGTGAGGGTATAAAAGTCAAATTAGTATAAAAGTAGGTAAAGTGGAGGTGGTAATATAAGATTACCTGCCCTCCAGGTGGGAATTTCATTTCCATTTAAACACTCAATATTCCCACCTCGGTGCGAATATAATGTGACATTTCGACATAAAATATGCCCCGAACCAAACATGGGCAAGTTTCATTCCCTACCCAAGATTCCCAGTAGGAATCTCAGATCCCTCGAACCAACGTCCCGTTAACATAATCCCAAAGCTCCCAATAATTCCCTACAACTACATAACCCACAACTACAACTCGTATCTATAGTTCTGCGTGCAGAATAGACAATATACAGTATATATATATATACATATCCCCAAGATGTTATTATTGCTAAAAGTTTGTGTCACGCACAATATATATGGGGGCATCCTGTAAATTTTCTCTTTTTTCCTAACATATTAATGTTCACATTTTTCCTCTTTTTCGATTTGCATATTTATGTTCTAAAAAAAAAAAAAGAACCACTCTTTTGAGACAAGTAATAAAGTAATGATCCGATTAAGTCACATGAAACACATGCTGTGTCCCAAATAAACTTTTATTGCATGATGCACACAACATATACCAAAAGTAATAGAATAATATGGTCAGGATCAAGTGGCCACAAGCTAAGATCATGCAAATTAATAGTAGTTGATAGAAGTGGTCAGTGAGTGACGATTATTAGGATTTGGTTTGATATTTCTATATAATTATATAGGTGTTAACCGAGAATTTTGATTGGACAATATTTGAAGAGGATTACAAGGATTACTAAGGGAATTACAAGAATTTAAGCAAAGCTGTAAAGGAATGGAAAATTTTGCAGGAATGTAAAAGCAGGAATTGAACTGCAGAATAAAACAAGTGCAGAATGAAAAAATTGAAAGTAAATCCTCTGAGGGAGTTGTGTGTTGGGTGTCCTCTGGAGTGCATCCCTTCCTCCTTTTATAAGAGGAAGCCTCCTCCTGTAGAGAAGCAAGCTGAATAGGAGCCTCCTCCTGTAGAGACGCAAGCGTAATAGGAGGCCTCCTCCTGTAGAGACGCATGCGGAATAGGAGGCCTCCTCCTGTAGAGACGCATGCATCATAGGAGGCTTGACTTCAGGGGTGGCCTGCAGCTCACAACGGCCTCCACCATCTCTTGGGCCTCCATCGTCACGACGGCCTCCACCATCTCTTCGGCCTCCATCGTCACGACGGCCTCCACCATCTCTTGGGCCTCCATCGTCACGACGGCCTCCACCATTTGTTTGGCCTCCATGGCCTCCACCTTACAGACGGCCTCCATCCTCACGACGGCCTCCACCATCTCTTGGGCCTCCATCGTCACGACGGCCTCCATCCTAGGGTTGGCCTCCATCCTACGTCTTGGCCTCCATCCTAGGGTTGGCCTCCATCTTAGGGTTGGTCTCCATCTTGTTTGGCCTCCATGGCCTCCACCCTTAGAGACGGCCTCCACCATCTCTTTGGGCCTCCATGGCCTCCACCCATACAGACGACCTCCATTCTTACGGACGGCCTCCACCATCTCTTTGGGCCTCCATCTACGCGGCCTCCCTCTTCTGGGCTGTCTACGCGGCCTCCCTCTTCGGGCTGTGTCTACGCGGCCTCCCTTTTCCGGGCTGTGTCTACGCGGCCTCCCTCTTCCGGATATATTTTACCCAATTGGGATAATTTATTTAGACGAGCAACTCCATTGGGCTTAATATATTTTTGCTTTGTTAACAGATGCCCCCCTCGCGCATTTTGTCTGATTAGCATTTTAAGACAATTTTGCGCGCTTAAATCAAGTTTGTAGGCCCATCGAGGCCCATTGCGCGCTTAACTCATCGCGAGGGCGCCGCCTTGACCGCCATCTCTTGGAGGCCGCCGCTCTCATTCGGAGCACGAGGCCGCCGCCACCACTGGAGCATGAGGCCGCCACCTTCAATGAGAGGCCGCCACCTCCAAGCGCGAAGCCGCCATCTTGCTGTGAGGCCGTACTCCCAAGGCCGCCATTCTTCTTGCGTGAGGCCGCCATCTACCCGAAAGTTTGGAGGAGGCCGCCACCATTGCCTTGAAGGCCGCCACCTCCATTGCCCAAGGCCGCCACTCAGTCCCTGGCCGCCATCCTTCGCCGGGCGAGGCTGCCCGAGGCCGCCATCCTAGTGGCCGCCACCTATGCCCCGAAGGCCGCCACCTCCATTGCCCAAGGCCGCCACCTCCATTGCTCGATGCCGCCATTCAGTCCTTGACCGCCATCCTCAAGTGAAGGCCGCCACTGAGTCGCCATCCCTCGCCATAGGCCGCCATCGCCTTGGCCGGAGGCCGCCACCTGGAGACCGCGACCGCCATTGTCTTGGTCGGGGGCTGCCACCTGGAGGGCCGCCGTCATGAGGGATCGCCGGAGCCGCCATTCAATTTTCTCGGATCCTATACTAAGTGATGAAATACTGCCCCTTTGCTTTTCAGTATATTCTTTGGATTAGTCCATCGGCCTCGTGGCGGGTAGGTCTTGTCTTTACTTAGGGATATTACTGCTACTTTTTTG
Organism: Hygrophila difformis; assembly: GCA_030278955.1. Lineage (NCBI taxonomy): Eukaryota > Viridiplantae > Streptophyta > Magnoliopsida > Lamiales > Acanthaceae > Hygrophila > Hygrophila difformis. The sequence continues at coordinate 16,261,997 of JAOANR010000001.1, forward strand.
GCCGAGACTGTGATTGGCCACTTTTGATTGACTTATGTCTCTTACTCAGATTCCCATACTGATGGATAGAACATTTTGAGATATTTTGCGTTTATGCTTTGTTTATGTTCTTGACCATCAATATCCATTAGTTTATATGCACCATTAATCAATCTTTGCGTAACAATGAACGGTCCTTCCCAATTTGGAGACCACTTGCCTGTTTCATTGTCTCGCACTCCCGAGGGTAGAATTACTTTCCATACCAGTTCTCCCTCGCTAAAAGCTTTACTTCGAACTCTCTTGTCGTAATGTCTCGCCATCCTCATCTTTTGGCGACGGATATTTTCCAAAGCAGTAAGCCTGTCGCCATCTGCCGTCTCCAACTCTTGCAACATGGCCTTTTCATACTCAGCTAAGTCTAAGTGATGCTGTTGGGCCACTCTTAGAGAAGGGATCGTGATTTCCAAAGGCAGAACGGCGTCATGACCATATGTCAGGTAATATGGTGTGAAGCCAGTGGAGGTAGACTTAGCATTCCGGTAAGCCCACAGGACTTCTGACAGAGCCTCATGCCACTTCTTTGGTTTCTCTCCTACTGCCTTCTTGATCATACTTATCAAGATCTTATTGGTGGCCTCCGCTTGTCCGTTGGCTTGGGGGTAGTATGGAGTGGAGTGATATACGCGAATCCCAAATTGTTTAGCAAACGCTAAGAACTTCTCGCCAGTGAACACAGTTCCTTGATCCGCGGTGATTGTTTGGGGAATCCCAAATCGATGCATGAGCTCAGTCACGAACTTAATTACATCGCCCTGGTCAATCTTCCTCATTGGCCATGCTTCTACCCATTTGGTGAAATAATCAGTGGCCACCAGTATGAATGAGTGGTCCTTAGATGACGGCGGGTGAATTTTTCCAATGATGTCCATCCCCAGCCACGAAATGGCCAAGGCTTGATGACTGTATGTAATTCTTCCGCCGGTACTCTTTGAATTGGCCCATGCTTCTGGCAAGCCTCGCAACCCCGAGCGTAGGTGATGCAGTCTTCCATGATGGTTGGCCAGAAATACCCATGACGATGAATACTCCATCTCATGCTAGGTCCTGCTCGATGGGAGCCGCATATCCCTTCGTGGACTTCTCCCATCACCAGCTTAGCTTCCTCGGGACCTATACATTTGAGCAGCAATCCATCGACCGCCCTTCGGAATAGTTCGCCATTGACCAGCACGTACCGCAGAGCTTTTACTTTTAGCGAGTTATCTCCCTCAGATGACGGGTTCTCGAGGTACTGTATGATCTCGGTCCTCCAATCACCATTCTCTTGTTGGTCCTCAGGTTCACTTGCGATGGCGGCAATGTGTGGTGCCCCCCTAGGGCGACAAGACTGCCAGCCTGAAGCAAGTTGTGCAGCCTCGTTGGCCTCTTGATTTTGGCTTCTGGGCACATGTGTGATGGTAGCGTCCGAAAACTTGCTCAATAGTTCTAGTGCTGTCTCATAGCACTTAATCAATCTGGGACTCTTGCATTCATATTCTCCGGTTAACTGCTTCAGGATGACTTGGGAGTCTCCAAATATTGTAATTGATTTCGCACCTTTAAGCAATGCAGTTTCGAGGCCAAATATCAAAGCTTCGTATTCTGCTTGATTGTTGGTGGTGCCAGGCTCTAACTCCCGAGCAAGCTTCCAATGTTCCCCAAGAGGACTAGTGATTGTAATGCCGGCCCCCGAGCCGCTGCTTGCACAAGATCCGTCAAAGGTTAACTCCCATGGTTCGAATCCTATAAAGGAAGCTTCTCTGGGATCTTCTGACAGCACCAACGAAGGGTGTTGAGCTAAGAAATCAGCTAAAGCTTGTCCCTTGATTGCCTTTTGAGGAACGTGTACAAGGGTAAAAGGACTGATCTTCATAGCCCACTTAGCTTGTCTACCCTTCAATGCTGGTTTGTGCAAAAGGGTTTTTACCAAGTCAAAGGGAGCCACTACATGGACTGTTCTGGGCAGCATGTAGTGTTCTAACTTGTTGCAGGAGTATACCAGGGCGTAGCACAACTTTTCTAATGCAGTATATCTTACCTCTGGCCCTTGTAGAGTCTTGCTAAGGTAATAGATAGCCATCTCCTTGCCGCCTTCATCGTCCTGTGCAAGCAAGCACCCGATAGATTCTTCGGCGGCCGATACATATAGTTTCAAAGGTATTCCAGGTTTTGGCGGCACTAATACTGGAGGATTGACCAATGCTCTTTTTATTTCTTCGAAGGCTGCTTGATGCTCATTCGTCCAGAGAAACTTCTCGTTCTTTCTTCCTTTAAGCAAAGTAGTGAACGCTTTCATCTTACCGGCAGCATTGGCAATGAATCTCCTTAGGAAGTTGATTTTGCCCATCAATGACTGTAATTCTTTGAGATTGGTTGGTGCACGAGCCTCCATGATGGCCTTAGCTTTGTTCTGGTCTACCTCAATGCCCCTCTCATGTACCAAGAAACCTAGGAAATTCCCTGCTGCCACTCCAAAGGCACATTTAGCTGGATTAATTTTCAATCCATGCTGCCTCATTCGGATGAAGGCACTTTCCAGGTGAGCCAAGTGTTGGCCAAATTCACATGATTTTACCACTATGTCATCAATGTACACTTCAAGTGTGTGACCGATTAAATCATGAAAAATCATGTTCATGGCTCTTTGGTATGTTGCCCCCGCGTTTTTTAATCCAAAGGGCATAACGACCCATTCAAAGATGCCGACTGGCCCTGGGCAGCGAAAAGCTGTTTTATGCACATCATTTTCAGAAATGAAGATTTGATTGTATCCAGAATAACCATCCATTAATGATAAAAACTTGTGGCCGGCGGCCGCATCAACAAGCATATCGGCCATAGGCATCACATATTCATCCTTGGGTGTTGCCAAGTTTAAATTTCTAAAGTCTATACAGACTCTTAATTGACCGTTCTTTTTTATAACAGGTACAATATTTGCAAGCCATTCCACATAACGACAAGTTCTAATGTAACCTGCTTTAAGAAGTTTCTCGATTTCGGCCTATATTTTTGGGATGGTGTCTGGGTCGAACCGTCTTGGCGGCTGCTTATGAGGTCTGAACTCTGGGTGCGTTGGCAACTTATGTTCCACTAGCTCCCTTGATAGTCCTGGCATATCTGTGTACTGCCACGCAAAACAATCCTTATACTTATGAATCAGCTCCACTAGCTGGCGTCGCTTTTCATCCGATAATGACGCACTGATCTTGGTCAACTTTGGTTCTGTCTCTGTCCCGAGGTTGATGTCTACAAGTGGTTCATTGGCTTCCGGACTAGGCAACATCCGCTTTATAGGAGATGGCCATTCGGATGGCCGACTGTCAGTTGGATTTTTGGACTTGATTTCAGCACCCATCATTATTTCAGTGTTGGTGAGCCGCTGCAACAAGTCTTTATAAATGTCGTAGCTGCTCGTCATGCAGAGCATGATGCTTCATGTCGGCTATATGCAGAACGTAATTTGAAGCCGCTTGTTGTGAAATCAATGGATTCCAGATCCATGTTCATACCAATTAAGGCTGATGCAGGTTGAATGTCTTCTAAGTAGAAGATCGCCTCATCATTGTTGGCGTCCGATCCTGCAAAGGGTTGAGGATCTGCCTCCACCAATTCTATCTGGTCACCATCCCAAATTAACAACTGTTGGTGGAGGGTGGATGGCACACACTGTGCCATGTGAATCCAGTCGCGCCCAAGCAATGCTGAGTAACACGTCTTAGATTTCACCACGAAGAAGGCCACTTTGATGGTCTTGGATCCAATAGTGACGTCCGCCGTTATGAATCCGGCAGGTTGTGTTGCTTCTCCTACAAAGCTGCACATTCTGACCCTGGTAGGGATCAGATCTCTTTCACTTTTTCCTATCTTCCTCAAAGTTGACATCGGCATCACATTGGCTGCTGCTCCATTATCAACGAATACCCTGCTCACAGGTCGCCCATCAATGTGAGCCTTAACATACAAGGGTTTCAGTTGCCTTGTCTGGGCAACTTTGGGTTTGGCAAACTGTGCCACGGCCTTTGAAGCATCATGTCGACCGCCAAGTTTTTGCGTGGGAGGTGCATCCCTGGTTGGATGGGACAATTCGGCTATCATTTCATCCATTCTTTCGATAAGCCTCGCGAACGATGGCTCTTCCTCATCCCATATCTCGGATTCGGTATCGCTTATTTCTTCATCGGCCGCCAGTCCAAAGACCCGTATAGGTACGGAATGATCATTTGGCCCTTCTTTCCTATCGTCAGCTTCTTTAAGTTCTTTGTCCAAATCTTGCCAAAAAACCTCATCTTCAAGATCCATGCCGTCTAATTCAAAATGAGGCTCCTCATCAATATTGAGGTTCACATTACCCCACATATCCTCTTCATATCCTTCGTCAATATTCATGTCATCCATCGTGCCACGTTCATCGGTCATGATGCCAAGGACGCTAATCCCAACTTTCGGTTTATCGAGATTGGCCTCCACAGCGGCCTCCACCTCTGTAGGTGTAATAGCACCAAAATTCATTTGTGATGCCTCATTGGTCGCTTGAAGTGCTTCACTAGTTGATTTCGTTTCAACTTGTGTCTGTGACTTCTTCTGGGTTTCTACAGTTTTGCAATAGGCCGTGAATCCTTCAAAACTGTGTGGTTCACTTCCAAATTCACCGGCTTCATGAGCCGCCAAATACGCCATGTATTTCATCAGTACACTAGCCATAGCCATGTTTGAAGGAGTCATGTCCATTTTGTCCAGCTTCTCAATGAACTTCTGTCCCGCAGATTTGACCTTGTTTCCTCCTTCATCAGATTCGGTTATGGCGACCGCTTTTCCTTTGTCATTAGAAGCTGATGATGAAGTGATAGTCTGAGGAAGTCCAGCTTTGGTTACTTTAGGTCTTGTTGATGATGACGGCTGAGGCTTTCGTTCTACCCACTGCAGCCTTTCTCGTACTGGCCTCCTAGTGGTAGAAGGTGATGGTGGTTGTAACCTTTCTCTCACTGGCCTCCTGGCGGAGGAAGGCGGTGGCTGCATCCTCTCCAGTATTGGTTCCCTAGCGGAAGGTGATGGCGCCTGAGGTGGTCTTCTTGAGGCCTCATAAAATCTTTCTTCACGAGGTGGTATGGGTGAATCAGGTTCCCTTGCCACCGTCCTACTGTGTGTCTTCTCGTGAAGGGGTCTCTGCTGTTGGGATGTCTCTCCTTTGAAATAAGTTGGTTGTACTGGCTTCCGAGGCCTGGAAGATTCCAATTTATGAATTTGTGCCTCCCACTGCCGCATTTCCTCGGCATATCGTCTTTGAGCCCGCCTAAATTGACTCCTGGTCATGGGTGGTGGCTCCTTGTGGGTGGCTTTGTTCTGAGCCCTATTCTTCATCCACCTTTCAATCTCAACTAGATGTTCTGGTCGCCTCATTAAGGTTGGAACCACCTGTACACCATGCCTATAATCACGAGCAATGGGTTGGTGTTTTCCATTGTCATGGATCTCCACCGCCTGCTTAGAGATCTCAATCCTCAAAGGAGGGTTCTTCTTCTTGTGGTGTTCTCTTTCCTCAGCTTCCAGGACCTTCTTGAAGTCCTCCTTCGACATGTTCTTAAACTTTGGTTGTTCACTGCACAACTCTTTTCTTTCATGATCGGACTCATCAGATAATAAGTCCACATCCTCTTCTTCGATTTCAATGTGTTCCTTTCCTCTATTATTCTGGCTACTGGAGCCACCATCTTCTGGATTTGGGATGAGTCCAGAAACACCAATTGGCAATTGAGGGAAAGGATCTAAATCCACCTTCATACCTGCAATTTTCAAACGGCCCTCTTTTATTTTGTTCTGTATGGCCGTTCTAAAACTCCTGCATTTGGTAATGCTATGAGTATACGAATTATGCCACTTACAAAATGCTCGGCCTCGAATTTCCTCGGCCGCTGGTAATTTTTGCCCTTCAGGCAACTTAATAACACCGTCTTTGAGTAGGGCATCGAACACTTGGTCCGCTTTGCCCATGTCAAAAAGGTCTTCTTCAGGCTTATACTTAGCCTCTCTTTGTTTTGGCGGCTTGAGAGCAGCACATGTATGTGGTTTGGCTGTCTGTACTAGCTCAGCAACAGCCACCTCTACAGGTTCGTCCTCATCATCACTGAGTTTTATTTCCTCGAAATGGACTCGACGCATAGGACGCTTCTCTTCCTGCTCCCTCAGGAATTTTTCCACACGGGCCGCTCTCTCGGCCAGCTGGGCAAGGTCAGTTGCATCCTGCACAATTAAATGTTCTCTCAATTTCGGTAGCATATTAGCCACTGCTATATTGGCTATTTCTTTATCGGGTATTGCTATAGTACACCGGCCCTTAATGCGTTGTAATCTATTAATAAAAGAACTTGCCGTCTCATCGGCAAATTGTTTGGTGTTAGTGAGGTCTGCAAGACTAACCTGCGACAGAGGTGTATCAAATCTGTCGTGAAATGCCCGTTCGAGATCGGCCCAATTTTGAATTGAATTTGGCCGTAAGGATGCAAACCAGACAAATGCGGGTCCAGTTAAAGAGGAACTGAACAATCTTAACTTCAGCCAGTCGTTGGCCGCTGCTTCCCCACACTGAGCAGTAAACCTGCCCACGTGTTCTACGGTTGATTTGCCGTCGTCTCCCGAGAATGTGGTGAACTCGGGCATTTTGAAGCCTTTAGGGTAAGGGTGCATGGTGTCTACCCAATCCGGGTATGGTTTCCTATAAGTGGGCCGTTCCATCGGCCTTAATTGAATGCCGAAATGTTGTTGCATCATATCTGCTAATAACTCGGGCGACACTACATGCGCCTGTGCAGGAGGCATGGCAGTTTGTTGATATATGGCGTCCGGATGAGCCATGGCGGCCTGAGGTATGGCGGCCTGAGTTATGTTGGCGGTTGAGGCCAAGTTGGTGGTCGGATGACTCATGTTGGCGGCCGGACGACTTATGTTGGTGGCCGGGTATGGGTTGGTGGCCTGAGGTTGCAGGGCGGCCTGGTGTGAACTGGAGGCCTGATACTGGGTGGCCAAGTATGGACTGGCCAGTTGCTGGGCGGCCTGAAGTGGGTTGGAGGTCTGAAACTGGGCGGCCTGCAGGGAGGCGGCCTGATGATATGTGGCCTGAGGGAATGGGGAGGCCTGATGATGGGCGGCCTGAGGCGATGGGGAGGCCGCCTGATAGGAGGCCTGATGCAACGGGGAGGCCTGATGCAATGGAGGGGCCGCCTGATAGGAGGCCTGAGGCAATGGAGAGGCCGCCTGATAGGAGGCATGATGCAATGGGGAGGCCTGATGATGGGAGGCCTGAGGCACTGGGGAGGCCGCATAGGAGGCCTGATGCAATGGGGAGGCCGCCTGGGCGGCCTGAGGCACTGGGGAGGTGGCCTGATGGGTGACCTGAGGCATGTGGGCAACCAAAGGTATGTTGGTGCCTTGAGGTTGCATGTGTCCTCCTCCAGTATTTTGCATGGCGGCTGGGATGGGAGCCGCCACTCCAAATGGCGGAACAGATGCCATTAAGTATCCTGATGGAGCATACATCATAGGAGGTGGTGCTCCAAACTCAGATAGTGATGGCTGGCCAGTCCCCCAAGTCTTTTGTAGACCGCCATACGGTCCTGTAAGGCTTGGTGACATATTCAGGCCAGGGATATATCCCTCTTGTGGAGTACGCAGGGATCCACATATCCTGTCAGTTTGGTCGGCCATTGCAGGCCGCAATACATCCATAAGGTGCCTTGTTAGTAAAGGCATGAATTCAGCCATCGATTCATTCATCGATAGCCGTATTTGTTCCGAAAAAGTTGGGACTTGCATTATCCCCTGCGGTTGTTGAGAGGTAGTCGCTGTATCATCGACATTCTCAGATGATGTTCTTACTGGAGTTTCTTCATGCAGCGACATTTCTCCAAATCTTTGTGTTAAATCCCTTACTATTCGTCCGGATCTGAGTTGCATACACTTTCAAGCGGATATGGTTTCCACTTCGTGTCCCACTGGGCGTGCCAATTTGTTAACCGAGAATTTTGATTGGACAATATTTGAAGAGGATTACAAGGATTACTAAGGGAATTACAAGAATTTAAGCAAAGCTGTAAAGGAATGGAAAATTTTGCAGGAATGTAAAAGCAGGAATTGAACTGCAGAATAAAACAAGTGCAGAATGAAAAAATTGAAAGTAAATCCTCTGAGGGAGTTGTGTGTTGGGTGTCCTCTGGAGTGCATCCCTTCCTCCTTTTATAAGAGGAAGCCTCCTCCTGTAGAGAAGCAAGCTGAATAGGAGCCTCCTCCTGTAGAGACGCAAGCGTAATAGGAGGCCTCCTCCTGTAGAGACGCATGCGGAATAGGAGGCCTCCTCCTGTAGAGACGCATGCATCATAGGAGGCTTGACTTCAGGGGTGGCCTGCAGCTCACAACGGCCTCCACCATCTCTTGGGCCTCCATCGTCACGACGGCCTCCACCATCTCTTCGGCCTCCATCGTCACGACGGCCTCCACCATCTCTTGGGCCTCCATCGTCACGACGGCCTCCACCATTTGTTTGGCCTCCATGGCCTCCACCTTACAGACGGCCTCCATCCTCACGACGGCCTCCACCATCTCTTGGGCCTCCATCGTCACGACGGCCTCCATCCTAGGGTTGGCCTCCATCCTACGTCTTGGCCTCCATCCTAGGGTTGGCCTCCATCTTAGGGTTGGTCTCCATCTTGTTTGGCCTCCATGGCCTCCACCCTTACAGACGGCCTCCACCATCTCTTTGGGCCTCCATGGCCTCCACCCATACAGACGACCTCCATTCTTACGGACGGCCTCCACCATCTCTTTGGGCCTCCATCTACGCGGCCTCCCTCTTCTGGGCTGTCTACGCGGCCTCCCTCTTCGGGCTGTGTCTACGCGGCCTCCCTTTTCCGGGCTGTGTCTACGCGGCCTCCCTCTTCCGGATATATTTTACCCAATTGGGATAATTTATTTAGACGAGCAACTCCATTGGGCTTAATATATTTTTGCTATGTTAACAATAGGGAAATAATTGAATGCGATCTGATATATGTGTGATTATATTCTTATAGTATTGAACTTCATTCTGTAATTTTCAGTTTTCTTAGTTAATACTACTATATATGTTTTTCTAAAAATAATATTTTCTCTGTTTTATGTACTCCAATGAAGGGATAAATAAGTACACTATTATGAGGAGTACTGTGTACATCTTATCTATGGTTGGATGTTAAATTTTGATAGTAGTATACTATATAATTGAGGTGAGGTAATAATTCAGGTGAAGAGGCATGTTGGTTACAATAGTAGTACGTTGTAGGGCAATTAATGTAGTGTATAGTATTAATGATGTTTTGTTAGCAGAATAATGAAAGACGTGTAATAATGATTAATAGCTGCTGGTTTAATGCGAGGCTGTTGGTTTCAATCATTTGTCCACAACTACCTAGCTACGTACTCGATCTGCACTACTCTATATATACGGACACGTTTGGTACCACATCATTTCAAATTCCTGTCCTAAAAAATTTTCTTTTTCCCATGAACCCTAAACTTCACCAATGTCCAATGATGAATAGTAATTTATACAAAATAGTCTCATTATTTTGATAAAGAAGTACTTCGTTCTTGGTAAGGATGAAATTCAACCAGATAGACCCGAGAACCGACCTAGGCGCAATCTGTTGAGTTCGGTTCGTTCATTATTTTCTTTTGCAGCTGGTAGTGTGCCAAAAATTGGGATCATTCTATGTCGACGCCTTGATGGTCGTGTGTTCTTCGTTGTCAAACACCTCTATCTTGATATAGAGGTCTCACATGGACTGAATCACTTCCTGTTGCGTTCCAATTAATGATGAAATTTTGTCCGGCGCCGGTGGAGTAATGAGGAAATAGAAAATTAGAGAATGAAGCATATTGCCGTCGATAATAATTTGCAATTGTTCTTTTATCAATTAGGGTTTAGTCTAATGAGATTAGGGCATAGGCATGTTCAAAGAATCACTAATGGTAATTTTTCATTTTATGGCAGCTTTTTAATCAGTCTTTAATATCAATTACTAAGGTTAGAAAGCGGATTTGTCATTCCCATAAATTTACGTAGCACATAAATCATAGTTTTTGCACACCATCCCTTCCTAGCACATCTTCACCTATTTGTTAGCACATTCATTCTATATCGATCCCAAGCTGTAACATAGGAATTATTTTCTTATTAATGGAATCTGCAGGTTTCTATATTAAGAACAATATGTCGACCAATTAAATCTATTGGGCAATTCATATATAATCTCAAGTGATCGATGCCACTCCAAATAGTACTACAAGTTAAAAAAGAATGCTTAATAAGTCTACAATAGTGAATTTCATGGAAGTTTTCATATATAGATGTAAGTTTGAGAAATAAAAGAAGCCTTAGCCAAAAAGAAATGTGGGAATAATTTTGGGAGCAAATAGTAGGAGTATATGATTGTCCACTGAGGACATCATCTGATGTAAGGGTAAACGTGTCATGGCCATATAGTAGCCTTTTTTTTTTTTTGGTGACAGCCATATAGTAGCCTTTGATTCCACACAATCATACTAGTATTTCCAACAGACATACCACATCATTTTATTTTATTTTATTTTTTGTCTATGGACGACAACTAAAGTAAGAATGATTGTGAAATTTCTAATTATTACTGTTGGGGATTATCACATATACTGTATATGTTACACGTATTCCTCATCATCATAGAGTATTTATATGTATCTGTAATACATACTCCATATCTTTTCTTATGTACCAAAAAGAACTCTTTAATGTGAAGGTTATTTTTTGTTCTTTTTCTATTTTAACTTACCACCATATATATATATATATATATATATATATATATATATATATATATACTCCCTCCGTTTTTTTTGTTAGCTACTGTTGACTAATGAGTATTGTTCACTTATATACTTTGACTTAAAGTTTTCTCATGGTTATACAAGTTAAAATATAGCCAAGTGTGATCATGTTAGATTCGTCTCGTCTGGTAGATTTTAAATATCGAACTTTTAGAATTTTTACATGTACCGAATTTGAGTTATTAATGGTTTAAAATGTGCATTGGACTGCGTGCTGAGTGGGTCTGTAGCTATCTTTAAAAAACGGAGGAAGTATATGTTTTAATCACATGGTAAATATGTTGTATTACTATTTATACTTGAATTCCGTTACATCATGTAATCATGATGATAACATATCTTTCAAAACAATTTTTTGCATATACAAAACTCGTTCCGGAGATCTTGCTTAAGCGACTAAAACCCCAATTCACTCAGTTTTAATTAATTAATGATTTGATTCATAAATAAATCAATTCTAAAATATGAGGATCGGCGAACCTATTCATCAATTCATCATCTTCTAACTTAAGAATGGGAGATTCAATCTCCTCTAGCCCCGTAACGACCTCGATTTTTCCTTGGATATGCCACGATGTATTCACTAACCTAAACTGACTGTCAATTAATTTAAACACATCAGTATGTACAAGACAGTTTAATATAAATCACGTAGACAAATAATCAAAGAGTTCCCAATTTTCTTTAATATTTTCTGATAGAAAAAGCAGTAAAAGACATAACTTGCCATCAGTCAAAATAGAATCACATATATAAATATACATCAGTCCGGAATGGTGAACCGCTGCGTTTGGAACAAACACTAGCGATTAGCGTTTAGCTTTTAAAATACATATTAAAAATAGCTTAAAATCCTATATATAGTAAACACTAATTACAGTAACCGCCATATTTTAATCTCTAATCTCTAAACTCTGAACGCTCATTTCCCAACTTTTAGCTTTCCAAACTCCAGACTCTAAACTCTAATTTAAAATTGCATTACCAAACACCGGAAAAAAAACTCATATCGTCCCATAGTTCTAAACAAATTCTAAAACGGTCCCACAAATATCGAATTAGACGAATCCATCCCATAACTACCATAATCATTGCCGAACCCATCCATGAACCGGTTTTTTCGCGAATCATCGCCCAACCAGTCCCATAACTATCCTAATGGAGGGATGGGTTCGGTGATGATTAGGGTAGTTATAGGACGGGTTCGGCAATGATTAGCGAAAAAGCTGGGTTTATGGACGGGTTCGGCGATGATTAGGGTAGTTGTAGGACGGGTTCGGCAATGATTAGCAAAAAAGCCGGGTTTATGGACGGGTTCGGGGATGATTAGAGTAGTTATGGGATGGATTCGTCTAATTCGATATTTGTGGGGTGGTTTTGGAAATAGAAAAAACTTATGGGACTATGTGGACTTTTTTTCCACCAAACACTATTATTCAAATTTAAAACTATTTTTCACCATTAATTTCAAACTCCAGACTCTAAACTCCAAACTACAGACGCTAAACTCTAATTATTTCACAAACATACCCAACAACTTAATAGTACCTCACACATAATAAATCTCACCATACAATTTATCAAACTTACTAACATACCACTCTCAACATACATTCACTAGACACTACTAGAAAAAATCCAGATTCGGTAGTTAAAATTAATGTGATAGCTAACGAATTTAAGTTGCTAAACCTCTTTATTGACCGAATTTTACCATTTTTTCTGTGGCTAAAATAGAAAATTCTTGTAGCGTTTGAAAATAATAGATCGATTTCACCATCTAATATTAAAATTAGAAGGAAAAAAACTCACGTTTATGCTAATTCATAATTAATTAGTCCATCCGTCCCACTAATTCAGTCTTATTTTCTTTTTTTGTCCGTCCCACTACAATTATCACATTTCATTTTTAGGTAATAATTAAATATTTTAATTACCAAATCCGCTGCCATCACATCACATTAATAAATATATTAAAATTTCAAACACATAACTATCATATCACAATAAATAAATGAATTAAAAATTTCAAATACATTACAATCGCATCACATAAAATCTTAATTTACCCCTACATTAAATACTAACTATCCTCACATAAAATACCGTGCCCAAAAGAAATGAGACACTATTAGTGGGACGGAGGGAGTAGTATATAAAAAGCATTTATTCCTTGTAAACTTTAATACACCATAAAAGTTATCTGGATGACTCCACAAGGCCACCATGTCGTCCCATTGATTTCTCATCTGTCAAATCCTATTCGCTGTGCCTAAAAAGCACTATTATAGTACTTCCTCCGTTTTTTATTTTTTTGCTACGGACCCACACATAATACACAGTCCAATGCACATTTTATATCGTTAATAACTCAAGTTCGATACATGTAAAAATTCTAAAAGTTCGATATTTAAAAACTACAAGACGAGACGAATCTAACAAGATCTCACTTGACTATATTTTAATTTGTATAAGTATAATAAAACTTTAAATCAAAATCATATCGTGAATAGTGGCCAAATTGTAAATGGGGCAATCATTTAAAAATGGAGGAAGCATCATTTTAAATTTCGATGTCTTTTGCCCACTCTCATCTCACCATATTAAATAATGTAATGTGAAGTATATATTGTAGCAAAAAAGAAAGTAATGTAGAGTTAACTTAAGTCTTCTGTTCGAATTAACTTCAAATATTCGTTTTAAGCTTTTGAAACACCTAATAATTTTAAAAGAGCCAAATGTGCTGTGCATTTTCAGAGCCCTGCTTCATTTACGTCTATTTTTCTCAAGAAAATAAAATGGCATGATGAGCAAGACCATGTATGTTTTCGCTTTCGTTTACCAATCGTTTATACAGAAAATAATTTGTCTTTGAATAAATTTATATAAGTGAGGTGCATGACATACCAAATTAAATCATATGGTATATATTATTGCTTAACCCCCAAAAAATAAATATTGAATAATGTTTAGTTAAAGTATACGAGTACAGTTTTAATTGTCTCACTTCCCGCAATATATGTTTTGTAATTGTCCAACATGAAGTGTGTATGTGTGTGTATATACAGTGGCGGACCCAGGATTTTTCGAGAGGTAGGGCCGGAGTCTATTTTTTTTAATTTTAAGTAAAAAAAAAATTTAAAAAAAAATTGATAAAAAAAGTAATAGAAATTTTTTTTTTAAATTTGAGGTGGGGCCGAGGCCCCACCGGGCCTACCCCTAGATCCGCCCCTGTGTATATATATATATGTATATATATATATATATAATTAAGAGTTCAAGCAGAAAATGGACAAGTACTCATAAATTGGCTAAACGCCCTTGAAACTTTCATAGCCAAAAACCGAATTCAATATGGAGTATATATATTTTTTTCAAATTGCCAACAGTATATAATTAATTTCACATCCAGAGAACACTACTTTTGAATTTTAGGGATGCCTATGAAAGAAGCTGTCCCCCCTACCTACAATATTTTTAATTGTCACAATAATATAAAAAATAATTTTGTTACAGTACATGTAGTAGTAGTAGTAGTAGTATAAAATAGAGTACTACACTAATGAATGATTGGCCAAAGTAAATTTGTCATATCCATTAAGATCATAGCAAATCAGCAACACATGCAGTCCACTATCCCATGACACAGATTTGCACACACTCGTCATCCTCATCCTAATCAATATATAAAAAGATTTTACCCAAATGTAGAAGTACTAAGTATAATCAGAATGCATTGTTTAATTTGAAAATGAATTAGGGTTTTTGACAGGAGCAAGAGCAAGAATGTTGGAATATTGGTGGGAAAATCAAGGCAAGACCAGCCAACAATTATTCTACCCTGTCATATTCATCTGTCAGTTGGACATATCTATGTTCATATAAACCAACAATCATTGATTCCACTCTTCCCTCGATCTCTTGCATTTATTACTATGAATAATTATGTAGTACATATAGACATACACTATCGTCTACTCCCTCCATCCATTTAATATGTCTCGTTTCATTTCTGCACATAATTCAATATATATTTTTAATCATTAATATTGCAAAATATGTACAATAAAAAATTATGTAAATATGTATATATATATATATTCTAAAACTACATGTTTTTACGATTCTAACAAGACTCAACTCGGCTATTTTTTTCAAATATATACTTACAATAATATTGAGTCAAAATTAAACAATTAACAGTATTAAAAAATCAAACATGACGGAGGGAGAGTATATAGTAATGCTATAAATTGTCTTTGGGATTATCCCTATTTTTGAAATTGGCTTTTGGTTTTGGCTCCCTCTACACCATTTCAAAGACACAATGATGACACCAAGGGGTCCCGGATTCTACCTGCCACCTACTCTCAGGACCACAGCTCCCACTTACCAATTTACAAACATCAAAATTACTAGTACTTTAAAACCAACTATTCATGCACACCACATGCAGAGATGCACAGGACTACTACTACGTTAACTTTGTTTCACATATCACTCAAATATATTTATGATGTGTACAACTTCCGAATTCAATTACTAACTACCAAAATTCATTGCCTACCAAAGATGTACTAGCGATCAGAGTCGATCTTAAAATAGGAATATTCTTATATAGTGAAAATGGTACTTGGGTTGCAACCGTATAAAATTACTTCATTTAAAAATCCAACTCATTTCACTTTCACAAAATAAACACACCAACCGAACACAAAATTAATGACATAATTTGGTTTGTGTCCAAAGCCATACATGTTACATATGAAAATTAGCTTATTAGTTATTACAATGATCGATAGGAGACGACCTAACATATATACCCTTAAAACCCACGAAGAATAATTAATCCAATTTTGGGCAATATAAAGAAATCGAGACTATTATTAACAGAGAGGAAGAAGGATTGACACATAAATCAACCCCAAGAAAAACCCCACTCGAGACGGAAATAATGAGGTGGGTCCACATCATCATCAGGACAAGGTGGGACCAATGTCATAATGGGACATCGACATCAGTCAAATCATTTGACCAGTCAAATTTAATACTACTATGGTAGTAGTAGTTCAGTCAAAAATTATAAACTGATGGATCATGAAGGGAAAGCGAAAGTAAGGGGGATATGGGGAACTGTGTCTTGACAACATAATATAGGACTACACTGCAATTGTGTAATTGTCTGTGAAGAAAAGAATCTGCCTTGGAAACCCCCTTAGGCCATAGGTTGATATTATTAGTGTTTCACTATATTTGCCTTTGAAGCTTCTACTATTATAGTGCCTACGAATATTTTATTTTGTGTTGAAAATGGACGACCATTTCATATGTGGATGGGATTTTGATGGCTCCACTCCACTCACTAGAAAACATAGTTTTACCTAATTGTATTTTTGTTGGCTTTATGTGTCCTTAATTATTGGTATGGGAGCTTTCTTTTTGTTTCAATTTCTCACTTGGTTTGTTTTGTCATTCAACTTATTAATGGTCTGTTTTTATTGTTCTCTTTTTTTTTATGTAAAGGTGAAATAATGTGAATCGGAATCAAATAATAAAGTTGAAAGATTTAAAAGTTAATTAACTTGTTTAATTAATGAGTAAATGAGGGCAATTAGATAACATTACGGTTGGGGGTTCGATTTCCATCGGCCCCTATCCCTTCACTTTATCCCCATTTGTAATTTGTATGGCTTGGGTTCCTATACACATTGCCGACACATGAGTATCAATGTTTTAAAAAAAAACATTACGTTTAATTTTCCCTTCATATTACCATAATGACAAGATTCTTTTTAAAATATCACTAAATACAAGCTACCAAATATTTTAAGAATATGTTTGGATTGATGGATTTGAGAGAAAATTTAAAATTCATCTCATAACAATGTCTTCAATTTGTTTGTATTAATCCAAGGATTTAACTATTGATTTTAATCATTTCTCTCAATTTTATTATTAAATTAGGGTAGATTTCCAATCTATTTTAAAATAAATTAAATATTTTTTTTTCAAATTCCTCCCTAAATCCAAATTCATGGATATAATTTAACCCTAAGACAAAATAAAGGAATATTATTATTTGTTATAAACCTGCAGTATGACAAATTAAATGGTATGGTCGTCGTCGCCATTCTGTTATTTGGTCACCAGCTAGTTATTGGATAGCAATAAGAGACAAATGAAACGATCATCAATAAGTGACTAAAATTTAGTAGTACATGCTAGATTGCTAGCTACGTCCTAGATTAATTATAGATACAAATCTCTGCCAAATTATATACGCACTTCCTTTCAGAATGTAGTATATATATATATATATATAGGACCTGTGGGGTAATATTTCTATTAATAAGTTTGTTTTGTGCTGATCTTTTTATAGAGAGAGAAGGAAAATTTTAACTTTTTCTTTTATTATTTTTACAAGAAAATAACTTTTTTTTTGTTCACCCAAACATTCCAAAATAAAACTAGTAGAAAAAAGACTTTTTACGAGAGTTAAAGTAAAACAGAAAAAAGAAAACGAGAAATAAACAGACCCTATATTTTATGAGACAACGTACGTCATTCTAGATTCATAAAATAATAATGGAATGATATGTGTAGGTCGCTTTAATATCAAGATTCGGTTATGGGTGTTGATGCTATGTTCTAACTACGGTTTGTCAAAAGCAGTAAAGAACGCAGCAAATTTGTTAACCCAGTTCGGTCCTTCCGACCTACGTCTGGGGGATACCAATCCAGGCAACCTTTACTAGACCAAAAAACCAACACAAACACGCCAACAAATGCCTAACACCTGAAACCAAACTCTACCACTAGATGATCAATCCAGTCGAGCAAACGTCGTTGAGACTCCCCCTCAACACGTCTGTAGGGAACTCACCCTAAATGGAATCTTCAAAGGCACGATCACTGTTTGTAGTTCATCATGGCTTTCATCTCGATCGCTGAATTTCTCCAGAACTTCTTGAATGATTGAAGATTGCAATATCTTCAAATATCTCAGTGTAGACTCAAACTCTAATCTTGCTCTTCTAATAATATCTCTATGAAATCTTGAAGAACATTACAAGACTCTCTCTCTGTAATCTCTCATAGTGAAAATAAAAACGCTCAAAACCCTTACTCAGATTACAGACTCTGCACTATTTAAATGAATACAATACAAATAACTTCTAGCAGAATTAACTGTCTGTCGTCGTTACCCGGATGTGCTAACACCTGTAGATCATCTCAATGAAAAGTACACGGTTAGGTTGTCAAAGTAATGTACTAACAATCTCCCCCACATTTCATGGAGATGATGATCCATCACAATGTGTCTATAAAAAATATTAATAATGCAAGCATTAAGCAAATAAGAACATGATAGGCAAGCACATCAACAATATAGCAAAAATATCATTGAAGTAAAGTATCAATCAAAGACGACAGTTCAGAGAGTCCATAGTCCATCACAGTCCATCCAAAAACAAACAAAACCATCAAAATACAGAGTCATCAGCAAAAAGTTTTAACATCCATCAGACAATCACCAAAAACATTAAAAGTTTCAGTCAGAAAGTCGTTACACAAATAGTCGTTACCTGTGTCAACAACCTTACCTCACCAATACCACCAGTTCACCAAAATAGACACACCAGCCAACATCAGCTTTTTCTCCCCCTTGATGGATCAAACAATTCCATCAGAAGAGTCTTCTTCTTCATCAGCAAATGGATTTTGCTCCTCAAAATGAGCTCCGCTTGAAGAAGCCTTGCAGGTAGGAGAGAGGGATCCTGGCAGCATACTCACAATCTGTGCAATCTTTCGCTTGGTGGCTATGGCATCTTGGCTAATTTTAGTCTGCTTGTCATTAAAACAAGTAACTCAGACTTAATCTGCTGGATAAGGTCAGTGCCAGATGGTGGTGGTCCTTCCTTGAAATCATTGTGTTTGTCACGAAGATCAGTAGAAGGTGAATGCACATTGATCTTAATCAGATCATCCTTCTTCGTTTTGATTCCATTGTGGTGCAACAAGAGTGTTATAAGAGCAGGGTAGGGTAGACTTGTAGATTTTGTGATCAAATCATGAGTATAACCTAGCATTCTTTTCAGAACAAGAAGTCCAAAATTCATTAGTTCAATACCGGAATCAATGCAAAACAAAATTTTACCCATCTCAAGAGAAGGCTGTGAAGCATTGGATGTCGGTAAAATGTTGGCACGACAAAGATAGAACAGGCAGTGAAACGTCATTGTCATGTCTGAGACACTGCACTTGTTTCGACCAAAGTCAAAAGCCCTCTCATTCGAGATAGTGTAAGCAATGTCAGCAGGGGAATGAGGTAGATACTCCAGGGTTTCCGAGGTCGTTGTTGGGAGCAAGTTCTAACAACGAATTGATTACACCAGGGGTTAGACCAATAAACTTCCACGAATGTACATCTTACCAAACCAGGGAGATTTTTTGTTCAGAACATTTAGGGTGTAGATTTGCGTAGAACTCTCTGACCAAGGTTGGAGAGTAAGCTTTGAAGACTCGTGCCCATTTCAGCAAATGTCTCTCTTCAAGAAATTCATCAAACCCTATTTCAGCATAAATAGAATGAACAAACGTCTCTTCTGGAATAAACTTCCTGTTGACAAGATTCTTTGTGCCAAACAATATCATCTCCTTAGAAAAATCGGTCATATTGAACGGCTTTTGAGATAGAAAATCCCTTTGTGACTTCTCTGGTGTCCTGCGCGTCCTGGGTCATTTGGCTAGTGTTCCAACATCACTTGTGGAAGTGCTTCGCTTCTTCTTCTGAGTGGATCTGGTAGCAGGTCGTCGGACCTCTGTTTGAACTCCTGCTTGATCATGAACCTCTGGTTCATCGTGTGGTAGAATGTTGTCATCTTCAGCATGAACATTTTCTGCTCCAGTTTCAGGGGGATTAGGGGGGTTTTCAGTAGGATTCTCAGTAGGTTCTCCTGTAGGGTTTTGAGTAGGATCCTGAGGAGGGATTGGAGGTGAATTTCGAGGAGGAGAAGGAAACATAGTGATCAAGGGTTCAACATCCTCAGCAAACTCAGCAATTTGGGTTTCAACAGCTTCGGTGGTAGTTTGAGCAGTGTTTTCGGCTGAGACATTGGGTTCTTCAACAACATTCTCAGAAGGGTTAGGATTTTCTGAGGTAATAGGCGGTTCTGAGGAGGTTGGGGTTGGCTCAGAAGTTTTTTCGGGATGGTTTGTTGAAGAAGATGAGGCCATTGCTTTGTGTTTTCTGCAAACTCAAACTTAAAACTGAATTGTGGTAAGATTGAAACTCAAACAAGCTGATTTAAAAAGAGAAAATGAAGACGAAGAGGCGAGAGAGAGAACAAGAGTGACAGTTTCCTCTTTGACGTGCGACGTGAGTGAAGTGTCAGTTTGCAATCATCATTACTTCAAGGACGACGGTTTCTTCAACCTTATCGGAAAAATGTCTTGGGCCTGAAAATCTCATGGGCTAAATCAAGTGTAAATATGTAAAAATAAACATAAACATGATCAAATTTAACAAGTGTTTCAAACCTTTCACCGTCGAGTGCTTTAGTAAGGATGTTAGCACGTTGTTCTAACGTCCCGATGTGTTCAATATTGCACACATTGTCTTCTACCAAGTCTCTTATAAAATGATACCTTATATCAATATGTTTGCTGCGATTATGAAGAATAGGGTTCTTTGAGATGTTAATCGCGCTGGTATTATCACAATAAACCTTGAAACCATCCTTCTTAACTCCATAGTCATCAAGCATTTGCTTCATCCACATTAACTGAGAACAACAAGTAGCTGCTATACATTCAGCTTCTGCTGTAGAAAGTGCTACTATGTTCTGTTTCCTTGAAAACCAAGACACTAGGTTGTTCCCAAGATAAAAACATCCTCCGGTTGTTGATCTTCTGTCATCACAACATCCTGCCCAATCTGAATCTGTATATCCAATTAAGTCCAAATCAGATATCTTAGAAAACCAAATTCCCATACCAATAGTTCCTTTGATGTATCTCATAATGCGCTTGACTGCTTTAAGATGAGACTCCTTTGGATTTGATTGAAATCTTGCACATACTCCAGTGCTAAAAGAAATATCAGGTCGAGTAGCAGTAAGATAAAGTAGACTTCCAATCATACTTCTATACAACTTCTGATCTCCTTTATTTCCTTGATCATCCTTAGAAAGCTTCTGCTATTGTCCTTGTGGTGTTCTAGCAACCTTACTATCTTGAAGACTAAATATCTTAAGCATGTTGAGAGCATACTTCTCTTGACTTAAAAAGATTCCTTCATCTTGTTGTTTCACTTGTAATCCCAAGAATTAAGTAAGTTCACCTATCATACTTATCTCAAATTCGGATTGCATTGACTTCACAAAGTTGTTCCTCAGTTGTTCTGACGTTGCTCCAAAGATGATATCATCTACATATACTTGTGCAACAATCAGATCGTTGTTCTGATGTTTGACAAACATTGTCTTATCTGCATTACCTCTTTTGTATCCGTTGTTGATGAGAAATGTAGACAACCTATCATACCATGCTCTTGGAGCTTGTTTGAGACCATATAGAGCTCCCTTAACCCGATAAACATGATTAGGTTTAGATGGATCCTCAAAGCCAGCAGGTTGTGTAACATAGATCTCTTCTTTTATTTTCCCATTGAGAAATGCAGTCTTGATATCCAGTTGATAAAGCTTAAAATCCGTAGAACAAGCAAAAGCTAAAAGAATTCGAACAGCTTCCATCCTAGCAACTGGGGCAAATGTCTCACCATAATCAATTCCTTCAATTTGAGTGAAACCTTGAGCAACAAGACGTGCTTTATTTCTAACAATGTTCCCTTGTTCATCTGTCTTGTTCCTAAAAACCCACTTTGTGCCAATCACATTGATGTTTGCAGGTTGTTCCACCAACTCCCAGACATCATTCCTTTGAAATTGTATCAACTCATCTTGCATGGCTGCTATCCAATATTCATCTGTAAGGGCTTCTGAAACATTCTTTGGCTCTATCTTAGAAACAAAACAATTCATCCCTGCCAATTCTCTATAATCAGCTCTCTGTATAATCAGCTCTCTGGTTCCTTGTCTGTCTCTGAGCATTTAGATCACCAATGATATCTTGCTGTGAATGATGTTTCAGAGCTCTTGGACCTTTCCTCTTATTAGGAACAGAAACTTTAGGACTTGAATCAGTATTATCTGCATTTTGCTCATCTGCATCTTCATCATCATCAATTGTTATCCCTTCAGACGGTTGTTGACTGGATGTACCAACAACAGGGTTGTCTGGGGCGGTATCAACACTAGGAACTATATCATCATCAATTTTTCTAGGTAAAGAATACTTATCCTCAAATAAAACATTTACTGTTTCAGTAACCTTTCTGGATTGAATCAGATAAACTCGATAAGCTCTTGAGTTATTGGAATAACCCAAAAACCATCCTTCTTCAGCTCTAGCATCAAACTTCTTAATTTGCTCTCTATCCCTGTAGACAAAACATTTACATCCAAAAATATGAAAGTATTTAACAATGGGAGTGTTACCATTCCTGATTTGATATGGAGTGTTGTTAGTGTGCGCTCTCAACAACACACGATTGATGATGTGACATGCTGTATGAATTGCTTCTGCCCAAAATGATTTGCTAAGGGTACAGCATGCAGCATTGAACGAGCCATCTCTTGAAGTGTTCTATTCTTTCTTTCAGCAATCTCGTTCTGTTGTGGAGTCTTTGGGGCTGAGAACTCATGAAAAATTCCATGGTTGTTACAGAAATGTTCAAACTCCTGGTTTTCAAACTCGCGTCCATGGTCAGATCTAATTCTTTGAATTTTCACTTGCTTCTCATTCATCAGTTTCAGACTAAGCTTTTCAAAGTGTTGGAATGCTTCATCTTTGCTCCTGAGAAAACATACCCAAGTAAATCGAAAAATCATCAACACAAACTAAAACATACCTCTTGCCATTTAGGCTTTCAGTTTCAGTTGGACCCATAAGATCCATATGAATTAGTTCTAGACAATGATTTGTAGAAATTCCATCAGTCTTCTTATGTTGAGCTCGGGTCTTCTTCCCTTTCAACAATCAACACAAGTAAGGTCTTTGTTGTTCAGTAGTTTAGGCAGACCTCTGACAGCAGCCGAACAACTCAGTTTGTACAAGGTTTGATAGTTGAGATGATCAAGCCTTTTGTGCCATAAGTTTGTGAGGTCATCCTTGCTTACAAGTGCTTGTATTAGCTTCCAAAGTATAACAATTGTTCTTTGATCGTTTGCCTGTCATGATATTATCTCTCCTGCAATCAAATACTTGACAAAAATTCTTATTAAAAATAACAAGAGAATCTTCATCACATAATTAACTAATTGAAATGAGATTAGTAGTAAGTCCTTCAACATGATAAACTCTAGAAAGTTGAGAGAGTTCACCATCCTTTACATTACCATAACCTGTGATTTTGCTTCTAGCACCATCACCAAATACCACATCTCCACAATCTCTATCTGTGAAATTGCTTAGTATATCCTTACTACCTGTCATGTGCCTTGAACAACCTGAATCAAAGTACCACTTTCTGGAACGAGGTTGTTGTTGCGATGATAGAACAACTAGGCATTGACTCCCCTTTTTCTTAGGTACCCACTCCATTTGAATTTTGATCTTTTTCTTCAAATCTTCATGGGGCCAGACCACTGGACGACCATTCATGAGATCACGAACAATTCTCATGCAGGTTTCTGCAGTGTAATCAGGTAAACTACAATAGAGACAGTCTCTGCGTCGTTTAGGTGATGTAGAGACATCCTGTTGTGACAGTGAGTTTGATTCTGCATTTAGACTTCCACCACTAACAAATAGTCTTTTTCCAGTAGATGCTTGATCCTTGTACCCAATACCAGTCATGTCTCTGTAGCTCTTTCCAATGGACAGAACTTCATCTAATTTGCCTTTCCCTTTAACCATCTTTTCAAAGTCAGCAACTCGAATTTTCAGTTTGATAGATTCTTCCCTGAATAACTCTTTCTCTTTGGTCAAAGTAGTAACCTGAAGCTTCACTTCATTATACTTTCCTTTAAGAATTTTTAGATCATCAACAGCTTTAAGCTTTTCAGCTTCAACTTTCTCCAAAGTCAGATTGATGTCGGTGAGTTTTTTAGACAACTGCTCATTCTCTTGAACAACATCATCATACTCCTCTTTAAGTTCTTCATAGATATTAACTAGTTCTTTGTAGAAACTACCTGATTCAGCTGAAACAATAGAAGAAATGTCAGTAATTAATTGTATTGACTCAGAGTTACCTTTAGAAGAGGTAGGGTTGGCATCTCTTGTCATGAATGCAACAACATCTTCATCATCACTTGATTGATCATTTTCAGCTTCATCTCCAGAGTCATCACTCAAAGTTGCTTGAAGTGCTTTCCCTTTCTTTTTCTTAGCAGTAGGGCATTCAGCTCTCACATGACCTTTTCCTTCACATTCAAAACATATAATCTCAGAAGATTTATCAGACTTATCAACATCTTTGTCTTTCTTAAATTTTCTGAACTTTCTATCAGATTTCTTCTCAAATATGTTATTCTGCTTCTCCGTTGTTACTGGGTTGTCAGAACATCGATTTTTCTTCTGAAATTTCTTGAAATGCTTATTCTGAAGCATCTTTCCAATCCTCTTAGAGAGTAAAGAAACTTCTTCTTCAAAATCATCAGCAGGTTCATCTTCGGCTTTGAATGCAATGTTCTTGTGCGATTTTTCTGAGGCTAAATGATTTATCTCATATGTTTGAAGAATACCAACCAATTCCCTTAAGGACATAGTCTTGATCTTCTCAACTTCTTCAAGGGCTCCAACTTTTGCGGAGTACTTCTTAGATACAGTCCTAAGAAATTTCCTCACGAGCTTTGATCCTTCAAAAGTCATACCAAGGGCTGTGGCTTGATTCACAATATCTTGAAATCTTCCAAAATAGGTTGTGATATCCTCATCATTTGTCATCCTCAAACTGTCAAAGATTGATTCTATGCGCTGTAGACGGGTTGTCTTGACATACTCCGAGCCTTCATGTTGAGTTTCCAAGAATTTCCAAGCTTCGTAGGCGGATGTACAATTAGCGATCATTCTAAATTGCGCTTCATCCATGGCACCGCTGATAGCATTAAGAGCTGTGTAATTCGTTGATCTTGCAGTTCTCTCGGCCTGTGTGAGTTCGGCTTTGGTAGCAAGCCGAATTGTTGTTGTAGCCGTTTCTCCTTCACCAGTGCGAACCTCTCTTGTTGGTTGAGTCCATGGTTCCAGATCTGAGTCCCAAACACCATCTCCTTGTGCCAAAAGATAATTCTGCATCCTAACTTTCCAATATGCATAATCGTTTCCATCGAACAAAGGCGGACGAGTGTTAGACGCTCCTTCTCGGCTCATGATTCTTGAATCTTGAATGAATGGATTTTCTCAGTTACGTTAGAGAACTCGCTCTGATACCATCTTGTAGGTCCCCTTTAATATCAAGATTCGGTTATGGGTGTTGATGCTATGTTCTAACTACGGTTTGTCAAAAGCAGTAAAGAACGTAGCAAATTTGTTAACCCAGTTCGGTCCTTCCGACCTACGTCTGGGGGATGCCAATCCAGGCGACCTTTACTAGACCAAAAAACCAAGAACACAAACACGCTAACAAATTCCTAACACCTGAAACCAATCTCTACCACTAGATAATCAATCCAGTCGAGCAAACGTCGTTGAGACTCCCCCTCAACACGTCTGTAGGGAACTCACCCTAAATGGAATCTTCAAAGGCACGATCACTGTTTGTCGTTCATCATGGCTTTCATCTCGATCGCTGAATTTCTCCAGAACTTCTTGAATGATTGAAGATTGCAATATCTTCAGATATCTCAGTGTAGACTCAAACTCTAATCTTGCTCTTCTAATAATATCTCTATGAAATCTTGAAGAACATTACAAGACTCTCTCTCTGTAATCTCTCAGAGTGAAAATAAAAACGCTCAAAACCTTTACTCAGATTACAGACTCTGCACTATTTAAATGAATACAATACAAATAATTTCTAGCAGAATTAACTGTCTGTCGTCGTTACCCGAATGTGCTAACACCTGTAGATCATCTCAATGAAAAGTACACGGTTAGGTTGTCAAAGTAATGTACTAACAATATGCTTATAAAAATATAGTGTCTGATAGAAAAGGATCCTATGAACTTGAGCCGATTTTACCTAGTATCATAAATTCGAAGTTTGTCAATGAAATTGTGCGAATGGGAAGATTGAAAGAAAGGGACAAGCTTAGGAAGTTGTTTCATGTCCAACCTTGATTATTGGGTTATGACCTTATTTTAGTTTCATATATGAATTGAAGCTCGAAGAGCATTATAATCAACTACATATAGCTACCATATCCCACATAAACATATAACTATATAAGTCTATCAATATAGGAAAAAATTAAACCCTAGATTTTCTATATACCTCTATAGAACACATTCTTACCACTAATTTATCACTTATTTCTACCACCTCATTGGTAGCTTAGGTTATGTCCTTATTATTGTCAACTCGATGTTTTACAATTTCAAATAATAAGAAGAATATCACATTCAACTTGATCCCACTTATCGAATTAGACTATAATCAAATATGGTGTCCATGTAGCTAGTCACCTAGTTACTATATACAAATCCACCATGACGACATTTATTATAGCTTTTTCAAGAGTGGAAACATATAATAATTTTTATTACACTATCTATAGCTACTTACCCTGAATAAGATGGATTATATATACAAATATGAACCCTTTAAAAAATACAAAAGGAAAACGTTAAACCCTAAATCAAAGTCTTACAATAAGTGTAACACCCCCGTTTCCACGCCCAGCTTTACAGCAGAAGTTACCAACGAGAACCCGGGGTTGTTACCGCCACACCTCCCGATTAAGCTCGCATTTGCCTTGCATTTGCTGACTTAATCGAAAAGCGCTAAGGCTATTTTTAAATTTAATTCTAACCACACTTTAAACTGACTTATTATTTATAAAAATATATCTTTGGAATAATATAATACAATTTTTTTTTTCTGTTTGTGCTTGTCTTCTTATTTGAGCTGTCGGTTCTGTGTGCAACTAAGGCAATATAGACCTGCCCTATAGTTGCTTTTATTGTAATTTGTATGTGGTGTTGGGGTGTCGATGTAACCAAAACTCTCGGTGGCCTTAGTCCACTTTGGCAATAACATATCTCTCCCCTCAAAAAAAAAAAAAGACTTTACTAGCTAATTTATGAAAGCACGGTTAAATAAATTTAAAGGAATATATTTCATTCGGGTCAAATATAAGAGTTTATAAAATATGATAACTATGATTTTCTATTCAAAAGGCAACTTTATGGCTAATAAAAAAAATTTAAAATAACCAGTGTAAAAGTGATACTGGCACCCATGCCCGTGCTCATGCCTCTTAGTAGGGTCTACATATATCAAACCCTGTATAAAGGAGTAAGTAAAGTTTATCAGCCCACTGGCTGAGCAAGTAAATTATTGTCCCTTGGACAAAAACAATTTAATATTACTCAACGGTAAATGGCATGTCAAACCAGTTGCAATAATTCAATCCACATGTAGCTCGACTATGATGCCTACACCCGGGGTATCTCATAGGACCTAGCATGCCCTCATAATGACCGAAGTCAAAATATGAGTACATAAGGATGGCCCTACCTTGCGATCTAGAAAACGACTGTGAGACCCTTGGTCAAACACAATCCTGTTCATGGGAATCCCTTGGATAACCCACGAAATATCTCACGAAGATATCCACCTCTTGGGCATATCTCGCATAATAATAATTCAATAATTCACATGCCATACACTGAAATTTAATCTTTCACATGCATGGCCTAGCCCAAAATATTAAACACATAATGGGACATAACCTCTGCATAAATCACTTGCATGAATAAACCCTAGAATTATTAAAACACAAAGGAATTTAGACATGCAAAAATACTCTTGGGACAAAGCCCGCAGAATAAAAATTTACTTACAATTTCTTCCGATGATAGCTACTATATACCCTCGATGCTATGCACTAGAGAAGTTGTTTACACAATGTTGTATGCTCAAAAATTTGTTCTCTGTGAATCGATTTCGGAATGGAGATATGAAGCCCTGTAATTATAGGGCTCTGGATGTGAGTTTTCTTAATTTTTTTAAATTAAGTCCTATACGTAGGTTTGCTACTCACCTTAGCTACTATATTTGCATGGAGCACACATATGTGCATGGTGTCCTTCTACTATCCTCGTGTCCCTCTTGTGTCATCAGGAAATTAAGTACTTGCCAACCTACATATATATATATATAGTGTATCGGTACTATTCTTTTATTTGAGCTATACTAAATTAAATTCCCATGCTAACATTATTATTATTGATATTATTATTATTTTTTTATTGTCTAGACTTCAAATACTAGTCTTATCAAGGCAAATACACGTCCTTCACATCTTTGTACACTTTAATTGGCATTTTATTGAGCTGAAATGCTTTATTATACCATTTATTTTCTTGAGCTGCTTTGGTTAATTGTACCACTTAAATCGTTACTTAATATCTTACATTAAAAATAAGAGAAAAATCTTCTATATAGATGATAAGGTTCAAACTCAGAATCTATGGAATAGGAGCATGACGTTACTACATGTATGACTCTAATGATTTTATGTTAAAATAAAATTAACTATATTTAATATAAAAGTTGTTAGAAAACAAAATACCTAACTGTATTCACCCTTATTTGATAAAATATTTTCCCTTGAAAAATATACTTGTTAAATTACTTTTCCCTTGGAAAATAATTATGTATCGTTCGATATTACCCTTGGAAAATAATTCATTTCTTTCGAACAAACCTCCATCCTGAAAATAATAATTTATTCTCCAACTCAATTGATTTTTTTTTAGAAAAATATTATCAACATAGCTAATTTTCAGGGTATTACAATCTATCCACCTTAAAAACAAACTTCGTCCTCGAAGTTTATTTAAATAATTATTGCAAGACTAAACTAAGGTAAGGCTTGCACATAATTAGGACTTTTCTTACCTTATTCTCTGTAGGGTTATGACATCCTCCCCCACTTGTTTTCACAGCTATGTCCCTATAGCTAAATCGATTTCAAGAAATATATATTGATTATTGGCTTGGATTTCTGCCTCAGTCTTTCACGTGGTAACATTCTCATGATGGTTTGACCATATGACTTTGATCAAGCGAATGACTTGGCGCCTTGTGGCTCGCTCTTTAGTATCTAGGATCTTAACTGGTCTCTATTCATAAGTAAGATCATCATCTAATTGAATAATCTTTGATGGAATCACTCTCTAAAGGTTATGGTGGTACTCATTTACTCGAGGTAATTCTTCTGGTCAGTCCATCAATCGATATACCAATGCACCGACTTTGGCAATGATATCGAATGATCCAATGTTACAAGGACTTAGCTTATCGCGCTTACAGAATCGCATCACCCTTTTCATAGGTAATTCATTCAACGATATTTTATAACTTATTTCATATTTGGTCTTTCGCCTATTCTGGTTTGCATTCGTCTTTTTTCAATATTGGGCAGATTTTATTTTGAACTAGATTTGGTCAATAATCTATTTTGTCTCTTCAATCAGTTGTGGTCCAACAGGAATTGGATTATTGCCTTTAGTCCAACAAAGCGGACCTCTACACTTCATATCGTATAGTGCCTCAAACGGGGTCATGTCAATACCAGTAGGATGGCCATTATTATAGCTAAGCTCCACTTGTGTTAGGTGACTTTCTTAGCTTAATTTGATTTCTAAAGTGCAAGCTCGACACATTTTCAAGAGATCTGATGGTTCTCTCTATTTTTTCATCGGTTGATGGGTGAAATGTTGTGCTCATAATTATTTTAGTACTAATGGCTTCTTGTAAATTAGTCCAGAAATTCGAGATGGATCGATGATCTCGATCGAAAACGTACCTTAAGGAATCCCATGCCTTTGTACAACATTCTTGATTTGAGCCCTGGCTAGTTGATCTACCCAACGTCTCTTTCATGGTTATAAATATAGTTGTTCTAATTAGTAGGTTAGCAATAACCAATATCTTATCACTACCTTTGGGTATCTATGGTAATCCTGATACAAAGTTCATGGAAATACTATCAAGTTAGCAATCACCTATTTTGGGACACCAATTGGTTTTAAGAATTCAGATGGTTTGTTCCGCTTGGCCTTGACCTTTGATAGATCATGCACTTTTATGCGAATTTGCTACCTCTTACTTCATTACAAGCCACCAAAAGATTTGTTTCATAAGTCTTTTATAACTTACTTCCTCCAGGGTGCACCGAATAAGGAGTTTCATGTCCCTCCTTGTGGATACGTCTTTCGAGGTCTTCGAATGCCTTTGGAATGCACAAACAACCTTTAAATGCCATCTCCATGAATTTGAAAGTCCGTAGCTTCACCTTGAGTTATCTTTGTGTTGATCCTCCGATTGGACGTCATTGGACTGTCTTTCTCGAATTTCGTCAAGAATGATTGGATGAATAGTGATGGCATTGATTAGTTGAGTGAGCGTACCTTGGTTTACACACTCAACTCTTACCAAGCAAATTCCATGCATAATTCGAGCGATAAGATTCTTGTATTACTCAGATGTTTTGACTTTCAGCTTAGTGCATTAATCACTTGATTAGCTTTCCTTCGTGATATTTGTTGCCTAAATCGTAATCCTTCATCAGCTCTAATTGTCACCTTTGGCGCGTCTAGAGCTCTTTTTGAGTAGAGGTATATTTTAAACTTTAGTGTTAGTGTATATTTGACAACTTTGGCCGTACAAATAATGTCTTCGTATCTTCAGAGCGAATACAGCTGTGTCTAACTCAAAATCATGATTCGGATAATTCTCCTCATTTGGCCTTTGTTGTAGAGAAGCATATGATATGACATTCCCTTTCTGCATCCACTTGCATCCTAGCCCAAATTTGAAAGCGTCACTATATCTTTCAAAATCGTCATTTTCATTGGGTAAGGTTAGGACTGGTGTCGTAGTTAGCTTTTCCTTTAATGTTTGGAATGCAGTTTTGCATTCGGATGTTCATATAACCTTTGATCCTTCTTTAAATTGTGTTAGTGGTCTCACAATTTTCGAGAAGTCTTTGTCAAATCTCCTGTAGTAACCTGCCAAACTAAGAAAAGTTCTTGTTTTGATTAGGGAAGTTGGTATAGGCATAGACGATATGACCGAGAAATGTATCCATGTTTGGCCAAATTCATAGTTAGATAAGTTGGCGTACAAATGATGGCGTCTTAATGTTTGTAAGACTTAATGTGGATGTTGTTCGTGTTCTTTTTCATTCTTTGAGTAGACCAATATGTCGTTAATAAAGACAACTTTACATTTGTTTAATAGTTGTCAGAACACGTTGTTCATGAGAGCCATGAACACCGCTGGAGCGTTAGTTAATCAAAACAACGTCATGGTAAATTTGTAATGTCTATATCGTGTTCTACATGTTTGGGATATCCTGCTTAGCTATCTTAAGCTGATGATATCCGAATATCAAATCAATCTTAAAAAGATTCTGGCTTATTTGAGTTGTTCAAATAAGTCATTAATTCGTGGTAACATGTATTTATTCTCCATTGTCATCTCAGTGAGGCCTCTGTAATCAACAAAGAGCCTCACGTCATTATCCATCCCTCGTACAAACAGTACACGTGCTCCCTACAGGGGTGCACCGAGATGAATGTATTATTTTTCTAAAAGGTCATCGAGTCGCTCATTCAATTCCTCCGTTGCAACCGGTGCCCTTCGGTATGGAGCTTTTAATATGGGTTTCGTATTTGAAGTCGATCGCGAATTCTATCTAACGTTCGGGTGGCATTTCGGGAATATCCGCAGGGAATACATTAGATACACTCGCACTACCGGAATATCATCTATTCCTACCTCCTCGCTTGCAAATCCTGGACATAACAACGATAAAGGGGGTTCCTTTTCTTACTAGTGTTGCCAATTGCATTGATGAAATAATCTTCATTGTTCATTGCTTATTGGGCCCAAACATTGTTATGTTTTGTTGGGCACAGTTAATGGTGGCTTGATTTTGTGTAAGCCAATCCATTCCTCAAGATAACATCAGAACTTTGTAACTCAAATTCTATGAGATCAGCGGGAAACTGGACTTCACATATGCAAATCTTTTGTTCTTGGTTTCAAATATACTATATCCTGGAGTATGAAAGATTTTTAATGGTAGAGCACTGACGCTCTTTGACTGAAAGTGAGGTTAAATCATTGTTCGAAACTTTTCTTTGAACTAGAAAATAAAACTCTCTCGTAATGTTTTCAGCAGTTAACAATTGCTCCATCGGGTAAGAAAATCCTAAATCCATCTCCTGGGATTTATCGAGTCCTAATTCAGGCCATCTTTTATGAGATATATAAACAAACATATAGCTCCAAAATCAAACAAAATACGAATTTTGGAATCTTCAACTTCAAAAGCACCTTCGGCCAGGTCGTCAACATCTTCGAGGTCGTCTTGGATGACTACGTTCAACCTTCCCTGGTTAGGTCTTATCCTGGTTCTGTGGAGTTCTATTGACTGCTCTCGAATTCGTAGAGAAAGATGTTCGTTGCATTTGGTTTCCTTTATTGTTTTGAGGTTTTTGCATTTATGGACATTGTTCATCTTTTCATAAATCAGGCTGAAGTTTGTTAGGATCAAGTCTCAAACGACAATTTATGGCCATATGCCCCTTCAAGTCGCAACATTGCTCGCCTTGGGGGTATTGGCGAGTTGAATGCCTCTTTTTGCATTGGTTATATGGGGCGGGTATGGTTCCTGTACTAGGTTGGACAGGGTACCTTATTATGTTGTTTTGTTTGAAATTTCTCATTTGACGGTTATCCTTGACTTTCTTGACAGTTATGCTCGATCTTATAATTTTTGTAAACTTGTAATTTTCCATCGAAAATTTTTCGGATATACTTGTTCGAACCAAGGGCTAACTTTTGGGCCTTGGTCTGATCCATTGCTACCAGGTTTGGAGCAAATCTCAAGAGTTCATTAAACTTAGCGTTGTACTCTTGTACGAATCGACTACCTTATTGAAAAGTAACAAACTCTTCACATGTGGAATTTTTTGGGGCTGAGTGAGTAAAATTATTCCCTCGAACTTTTTGAGTTTCCTCCCGAGTAACTTGGCGGTCTTGTTGTAACCTTCACCAAGTATTCGTTATTTAGGAAGAATGTAGCTACTCCTATCCTACGTTCTCCAGAGCATTCTATTGCCTCGAATAGCTTTTCGAAGGACTCAATCCACTTTTCTAGTTTAGTTGGGTTCTATTAGATGTATATTAAGGTCATTGAAATTTATTAATCATTTCTATATAATCTCCATGTGTTTCTTCCTGATGTTCTCCTTTCTCCACTTGTTTTGAAACGATTGCCGCAAAAAGAGCAATAAATACGCCTAGTTGTTGTTGATGGTCGTTGTTATCGGCCATGTTAAAGTTAATAATCTCTAGTCTTAGTCTAGAGGTTAGTGAGTCAAAACGATAGATCACACATCTTCGGTACTCAAAAGAAATTTACGAACTGCATAATCGTCGATATTTTAAATAACTAGCCAGAACCAACGCACGATAATAGAATTTCAAAGCCTAATGCAAAATCTTTTAAACCCACTAAGTGTTATCAGCAGGATATTTACAGGTTTATAAATCATCTAGTTCCTTTAGGGTTCTCTTCCCTGATGTGTCAATTTATAGCGATATGTTTATCTTTTCCATATCGGCAGCATTCCCAACTTTCAGGGCATTACCACAGGGGATGTTGTGGATCTCAGTTATCACACTGTGGTGGAAGAAGTTTACCATCTCATTTTTCTCGCAAAGAATTGATTATATCCCCATGTTCGATTATCAAGCCTTCTGAGCATAGAGCTCTCTATCCTCTAATCTTTTTATTTCTTTCTTCTTATGAGTCATCCCCTCTTGGACTCCCTTTATAAAATATTGTAGTTCGATTAAGATCTCTTAAATTATTTATCTCTTATCTAGCAAACAATATTGCCATAGATACAATGCAATTACAAAACATAATAACTATACGAACTGTGCCTAATGCAAGTGCGATGTGTCCCATCCCAAACTAAGTTAAAATTTTCCTAAGCTGCAAGAAGTACTTTTTTTTGTTTCTTCCAATAAGTTCAATAGGATTTCGACTCTAAAAATAAAGATTTTTTTTTAAAACTCCAAGAAGATTTTTATTTTTGACCAATGCTCTGATACCACCTTGTAACACCCCCGTTTCCACGCCCAGCTTTGCAGCGGAAGTTACCAACGGGAACCCGGGGTTGTTACCGCCACACCTCCCGATTAAGCTCGCATTTGCCTTGCATTTGCTGACTTAATCGAAAAGCGCTAAGGTTATTTTTAAATTTAATTCTAACAATACTTTAAACTGACTTATTATTTATAAAAATATATCTTTGGAATAATATAATACAATTTTTTTTTTCTGTTTGTGCTTGTCTTCTTATTTGAGCTGTCGGTTCTGTGTGCAACTAAGGCAATATAGACCTGCCCTATAGCTGCTTTTATTGTAATTTGTATGTGGTGTTGGGGTGTCAATGTAACCAAAACTCTCGGTGGCCTTAGTCCACTTTGGCAATAACATATCTCTCCCCTAAGAAAAAAAAAATAAGACTTTACTAGCTAATTTATGAAAGCACGGTTAAATAAATTTAAAGGAATATATTTCATTCGGGTCAAATATAAGAGTTTATAAAATATGATAACTATCATTTTCTATTCAAAAGGCAATTTTATGGCTAATAAAAAAAATTAAAATAACCAGTGTAAAAGTGATACTGGCACCCATGCCCGTGCTCATGCCTCTTAGTAGGGTCCACATATATCAAACCCTGTATAAGGGAGTAAGTAAAGTTTATCAGCCCACTGGCTGAGCAAGTAAATTATTGTCCCTTGGACAAAAACAATTTAATATTACTCAACAGTAAATGGCATGTCAAACCAGTTGCAATAATTCAATCCACATGTAGCTCGACTATGATGCCTACACCCGGGGTATCTCATAGGACCTAGCATGCCCTCATAATGACCGAAGTCAAAATATGAGTACACAAGGATGGCCTACCTTGCGATCTAGAAAACGACTGTGAGACCCTTGGTCAAACACAATCCTGTTCATGGGAATCCCTTGGATAACCCACGAAATATCTCAGGAAGATATCCACCTCTGGGGCATATCTCGCATAATAATAATTCAATAATTCACATGCCATACACTGAAATTTAATCTTTCACATGCATGGCCTAGCCCAAAATATTAAACACATAATGGGACATAACCTCTGCATAAATCACTTGCATGAATAAACCCTAGAATTATTAAAATACAAAGGAATTTAGACATGCAAAAATACTCTTGGGACAAAGCCCGCAGAACAAAAATTTACTTACAATTTCTTCCGATGATAGCTACTATATACCCTCGATGCTATGCACTAGAGAAGCTGTTTACACAATGTTGTATGCTCAAAAATTTGTTCTCTGTGAATCGATGTTCGGAATGGAGATATGAAGCCCAGTAATTATAGGGCTCTGGATGTGAGTTTTCTTAATTTTTTTAAATTAAGTCCTATACGTAGGTT
This sequence comes from Hygrophila difformis, assembly GCA_030278955.1. Taxonomy (NCBI): domain Eukaryota; kingdom Viridiplantae; phylum Streptophyta; class Magnoliopsida; order Lamiales; family Acanthaceae; genus Hygrophila; species Hygrophila difformis. Next base: position 16,297,655 of record JAOANR010000001.1, read on the forward strand.
TGCTACTCACCTTAGCTACTATATTTGCATGGAGCACACATATGTGCATGGTGTCCTTCTACCATCCTCGTGTCCCTCTTGTGTCATCAGGAAATTAAGTACTTGCCAACCTACATATATATAGTGTATCGGTACTATTCTTTTATTTGAGCTATACTAAATTAAATTCCCATGCTAACATTATTATTATTGATATTATTATTATTTTTTTATTGTCTAGACTTCAAATACTAGTCTTATCAAGGCAAATACACGTCCTTCACATCTTTGTACACTTTAATTGGCATTTTATTGAGCTGAAATGCTTTATTATACCATTTATTTTCTTGAGCTGCTTTGGTTAATTGTACCACTTAAATCGTTACTTAATATCTTACATTAAAAATAAGAGAAAAATCTTCTATATAGATGATAAGGTTCAAACTCAGAATCTATGGAATAGGAGCATGATGTTACTACATGTATGACTCTAATGATTTTATGTTAAAATAAAATTAACTATATTTAATATAAAAGTTGTTAGAAAATAAAATACCTAACTGTATTCACCCTTATTTGATAAAATATTTTCCCTTGAAAAATATACTTGTTAAATTCACTACAAGAAAAAAGGGGATTACCGACCCCAAATTGGGGTCGGTAACAGGTTGAGACGGGTCGTCCAGCCGGTTACCGACCCCAAAGTGGGGTCGGTGATAATGGCAAAAAATGACCATTATTTTCAATCCATTTCCGTGTCTTAAACGGGCATTTGATCGCATTCCAGTCTTACATTAAGTAAGAAAGCAGTCGAATTGGACTAATTTATGCATAATTGTAAAAATAATAAGCTGGTGTGAAAAAGACATAAATATGTAATTTTATTACATATTTATGTTAGAAAAATCCAAAAACATGAGAAAAAGAAAAGGAAACAAAAAGATGGGAAAAAGATAGAAAAGCCCACAAAAAGAATATTTTCGGCCCATCTGGCCCAATCCAGCAGGCCCAGGAAGACCTTTGTCGCGGAAGCCCTTGGCGCGATGCAGTGTTCCGCGACAAAGGCATGTTCCGCGACCAACTGGCCCCAAATGAAGAGGAGACCAGCCAAGCCCCTGGCGCGATGACCCTTGTCGCGATGGCATGCTCCGCGACAAAGGTCCATTCCGCGACCAAGATGCACAAATAGAGACACAAGACCCAGTCGAGAAGCCTTGCCACATGCAGTGTGTTCCGCGACCAACTTGATGTTCCGAGACAAAGCTGTGATGTGTGTGATGTCTTAAGACACAATGGGCTAGAATCAAGGCCCATGGGCTTAGGGTTACACTTCTATAAATATGAGGTGTCTCCCATGAGCTAAGGGTTGGAAGGTTGGAATTTTGTTGATTAGAAGTTCTTGAAGGCAAGGCAGTGGGTGCTCTCTTTTAGGTAGTTTAGTTTAGTTTTAATATTTTTATGTATTATTTAATTCTTGTCCTTAGATTAGTTTAGTGTAGTATTTATTTAGTGTTTTACTGTTTACAGCAGCTAGGTAGCCACTTTACACCATGTTTTGGTTTCTAAACTCTTGTTTTAGGGTTTGTAATACCCAAATCATGGGTATTAACAACACCTCTTCAATAATATGGGAAAACATTCATCATTTGTGTCCCAAATCATGAAATGGGTCTCACACCCCATGGATTTATGCTTTCTTTTTCATTTTGGGGTCATTTGACCCCCATTTTGTTATTTTTATGTTACTGTTAGCATATTATGGATAATGTTGTGTGGATGTGTGATCAAACCCTAGATTAGGACTCATGCTTTATTTTAATATTCTGCCCTTCCTTGTTATTTTTGTTTAAGCATGTTCTTCTTTATTTTGAATGTTTCTTGCTTATTTTTAGCTTAGAATAGCTTTTTGATCTGAAATAGGGTGAGATCATGCTGTTTGCATGCCACTGTTCATTTCTGCTTTTTCTGACTTTTGTCCTGAACTACCTTGGGCGCCAACCGCCTTCTGGCGCGGAACCACGTTCCGTGACAGAGTGGCTGTTCCGCGACCAAGGTGTTTCAAGACACTTGTCTCCATAATTTAAAACCCTTTGTCGCGGAATACCTTGTCGCGGAGCCACGTTCCGCGACAAAACTGTCCATGCATAGCGACAAAGGAGCCAAACTCTTGTATTTTGTCTTCATGGCTTCTTGTCGCGGAATCATCTTGTCGCGGAGCCACGTTCCGCGACAAAATCCCATTCTGAGACAGAAAAATTATGCCATGTTCCTTGACTTTTGAACACCTTGTCGCGGAATACCTTGTCGCGGAACCACGTTCCGCGACAAAATTTCCATGCATAGCGACAAGGGTTCAAATGCCTTAGAATTTTCTGAAAACACTTTGTCGCGATGTCACCCTTGTCGCGGAACCACGTTCCGCGACAAAATCTCACATAGCGACAAAGAGGCGTTATGCTGCCAAAAATTCTAAAAACTTGTCGGGATGTCCATGTCGCGGATCTCGGTCCGCGACAGAATTTATGATATCGCGACAAGGGTTCCTCTCTCTATTTGATCTCAAACAAATTTCATTCTCTCCCTATTTTATATTGCAACACTCACATCATAGCCCCACGGGTTAGGATGTAACATTCTGGAATTGCAATATAGGGTGTTATGCTGCCCAAATTTTGATTCTCCATTTGCATCACTTACTGATTGAACCCTTGACTCATCAATGATTAAAGATTGAGATTAGCAATAATCAAACTTCAACAATCATCATGATTAAAGGACCTTTGTTCAATTGCCATTAAAACATTCTTGTATAAACAAAATCTCGATGGCTTAAACAGATAATCTGGACTGTAATTTATTATGGTAGGAAGGATTATTTAAGACCATCAACTGTGGACCCAATCCACAACCTTGCATGAGAAACCAATGTCTCTCATACAATGGATCATCTTTTGTTTCTTATTTATTTTGTCTTTGTGTGTTGTGTGGAACCATTAGTAAAGAATACATCAGAATAATGTTGGCGGGTACTTCCTCATGGATAACTAGCTCGTATTCTGGGTATTAGTTACTAATTGTTATTTTGCATGGTCTGAATGGCTGTCAGTGGAAGCCTTGGCGGTTCGCCCATCCGGGGTTGTAATAGCTGCTCGACTGACTCCCATCCAGATACAGTTTTATTTTTATTATCTTAATTTCCAAACCTGAATTCCAATCCGTACTGGGAATCAGTTGGCATCAGTCAATGCCAACTGATGATCATTATAGAAGGGAAGCATGTAGGTTTTTATCCGAATTCACAGACATTGGAGGCCCAACTGGTGTTGACTCCACCATTATAGGGTCTAAGCTGTCTAAATTCGCTCCATCCGAATAATTGGGAAATTGGACAGTAGATGTTTACAGTCCACCTGATTATTCTGCCATTACTTTGGTCCCTTGACCACTTCATTCTGTGTTTCGCCTTCTGTCTAGACCCGCTTCTATATTTTGGGTCAATTAATTTTACACTTCAATATATCTTTATGCATGATAATATTATATACTATTGTGGTCTGTACTTATTTTGGGATCCTTCCCTTGGACAATAGAAGTCTAGATCTTAAACAGATATTGCTTTATAAATTTCCAACAAAAACCTCTTTATAAAATCCGGATCCGAGTAAGGGGCAAATTCTTCAGTTATGACTAATTCATATTCTGTCAAGGGTTGTATTTTGGGGAATTAAGAAGCAGATTCAGCGATTAGGTCTCGCCTAGACTGAAAGGGTCTGTGTTTTAACTGAGAGTCTAGTACCTGACAGGGAATGATTTTCAAATCCATTATTTTCCGAAATTGCTGGTTGATGGAAATGTAAGATTAAGTGCTACACCGAGATGGGGTCCACTTGGATTCAAATACAGTGTAGTAAATAATCTTAGAGAAACATCATCCAGGCCTTGGTTATTTTCCAAGATAGGGTTGAGTTTTCTTTCAACCGCTATCTTCTTCTGCCAAAGCCTACTTTTGAGTCCTGAGTGAGTGCATCCGGAACGAACTAATTTATTAGTTCGTTTCATTAGTTTGTATCTCATAACCACCCGGAAGGAAGTGAACACATTAGTGGTTCACTGAGAGCCGGGAATTCTTGATCCATACTCCTTCATTCTGAGGGGGAGCTGTCTTTTACTACCAGGGTCAGATTTTCAAAACCTCCGAGTGATAGGTTTAAATGCTTTCTTTACCGCTTTCTTTTAATCGCTTTCATTAGAGGTCACTCGGTTGTATTGAGAGTTGTGTAACTGCTACTAGGATTGACAGTTAAGGGATAGTTTAGGGCTGAATTCAAACCTTTGGGTGTGACATGGGAGAATGATAGTGGTACTTGGCACTTCAATAAATGATGTGTCGGGTGTTGCTTTTCCACCACAGATGAAGTAACACACCCAGGCCAGGGGAGTTACGAATCTGTGGTATCTTAGAATTTGCGGTCTTAAGAATATGTAAACTCATATTGCAAGTACCTGTCTGTTAAAGGGAAAGCCTTATTGAGAGCATGAGAATTAGCTATCTGAAAGAATTACCCCAAACAAAGATCTGCGTATGAAAATGGAAGTTTAATATTGCTGTATCTCACTCTTGTCCAATTTTCATTCTTTTCTTCCTGTCCATTCTGTCTACATTGTGACTCAACTTCACGGTTGGCACAATGCACTTTTTCCCTGGTTTCGTAGATTATGTTTACTGCATTCCTAGAATAATTCTTATCCGCTTTCTAGAATAGATTTATTTGCTTTGTAGATTAATTTAACTGCTTTCGAGATCTAGTTTAAATTCCCGTCAGTAGATATTAATCACCTTTCAAACCTATTGAGCAATACGAATGGAAAATCTAGTAAAACGACGTGGGACCTGCTTCTATCGCACATCCTCCAGTGAACGATCCGGTCTTACTATAAATTACTGCAATTTTTGACACCGTGCGCTTTCGGGCCACAGTTTCTTAAACACGAGCAATAAAAACATGACTACTTATAAATATATCCCTAATCACAACTCCGCCATCATAAATTGGTTTCATTAAATAAAATCTAAACCAGGACTATGATTTTTCGGAAAATACTCATGTAGTGGGAACTTGCCAAAAGTTTCATGGCAGGAAATCTTATGACAAGAATTGATGAGAAGTATCATGGCATATTTGCCGGGGATCCTCAGTGTGACAGGCTGAAGGTCAACCTATCCCGGCTATGCCATGAGATTTGTCAACATTTCATGACAGGGAGGACCACAGCGCCATTTGAAATTAAAGCACCACACTTGAGTAATAAAAAGACTAACAATCTTGATGTATCCCTAAACCCTTTCCCGTGAATCATAACTCTTTTCTTGTAATAAATCTAACCTGGTATAATTTTAGAAAAAGCTCGTGGGACGGAAATTGTCAAAAGTTTCATGGCGCCGTTGCCGGGGAGGATGCAGCGCCGTTTTAATTAGAGAATTACATTCCTCATTGCTCCTAGAGTAGCCTATACATATAATTATAAATATTCACCTTCAGAACCACTTCTAACCTGGGGATTGTACAGGTACTGTCATTATTGAAGCCGTTGTTCTATGCAAAGGAGGAAGCAGACGCCAGCCGAGATCCCGTTTAATTCCGAGATAGAAAAGACAGCTCGACGTCTTAGGGCGGAGACTAAACGAAGAAGGGAACGGGAACGACAGGCATTACTTTCGCCAAGCACCAGCAGCGATATTTCTGAAATGGCAAACCCTGACATCCCACCAATCATTCAACCCAATCCCCCACTTCACAACATTGAGGAAGACCCCGAAGATGCTGATCATGATGATTTGGATGATCCCCCTCCCCAGATCATACAAGGAGGTGGGAATCCACCAAACATGGAGCAGCAGCACTTCGAGGCACCTCCTCCCAACCCGAACCAAAACCCACCAAACAACCAAAACCAACCAAATCAGCAAAATTTCCCAAACCAACAGAATCAGCAATACCATAACCCCCATCAGAATCCCCCGAATCCGAATGATTTCAATGATCCGAGGAACTATTTCATGCCTCAGAACTACTACCCACAGCAGTACCAAGGCGGGCCCGAGAACAATCATCAAGCAGCAGCTGCTGCTGATTACATGCAGCCGATTTTAGAGCCATATCTGAACATTCCTGGACAAGCTCCATTCTTGGCCAGGAATTTCGAACTGAAACCGGCCCTAATCAATCTAGTCCAGAGCAACCAGTTTGCCGGAGCAAGTCATGAAGATCCCCATGATCACCTGCAAACCTTCCTAGAATTGTGTGACACGATCAAGAATCGTGATGTACCCGCGAACACTATTCGACTAAGGCTATTCCCCTTCTCTCTGACAAGCGGAGCACGAACATGGTACAAGTCACTGCCCGTAAATCAGAAGTCTACATGGGAAGATGTGATCAGAAACTTCTTAGCAAAATACTTCCCGGAGTCCAAGGTGGATGAATGCCGCTCCAAAATTGCGGAATTCAAGATGAAACCAGACGAGTCCTTGTATGATGCAAAGGAAAGATTCTTCAACCTACTCAGGAAGTGTCCTCAACATGGCTTCCATGACTGGGAAAGACTGAGAAAGTTCTACAGTGGTCTGACCCCAGCATGGAAATCCATGCTTGATGCTGCCGGTGGTCAACATTTGCTCTACATACCGATGGACCAAGCCTGGGCAAAGATTGAAGCCATGAGTGTCAACCGTTCTGTTCTAACTGATGATGGTAATCCCACTCCCCCTCGTGGTTTGTGTGTTGTAGGTACAGTAGAGAAGTCAGACATTGAAAAGCTTCAAGAGCAAGTGGCAGCGTTGTCTGTAAATCAAGGAGTTGGAAGTTCTGCGCAGGGACAGCAAACTGATGTGATCTGTGGACTGTGTCAGGGTGCTCATGCAACTGACACATGCGAGCAAGTCACAGCTGAGAGCTGTAACTATGCAGGAGCCTTTCCAAATAGACACCCGAATCTGTCTTATTCAAACAACAACGCCTTGAACTCACATCTCTTGAACAAGCCACAGCAACAGCAGTTCAACCCTCAGCAGAATCAGGGATTCAATCAGAACAGGGGCCAACATTTTCAGAATCCAGGTTTCCAACCTCAGATCCAGCAGAGGCCGCCTCAGAATTTCCAGAACTTTCAGCCCAATCAGAGTTTCCAGCCTCAGTTTGTCCCAAACCAAGGCCAGTGGAATCAGAATCAGCAGCAAAATCAGAATCAGAATCAAAAGCCTCCTTCAAGGCTTGAGAATCTAATGACCGATTTCATCACTAGTCAGAAAGAGATCAACAATCAACTGCAGGCCTCCATCAGAAATGTGGAGACCCAAGTTACACAGATGGCTAATGAGATGCAGAAAAGGGACAAAGGAACGTTGCCTAGTACTGCGGAAAAGAACCCGCAATGCAAGGCAATAACCTTGAAATCTGGAAGAGTACTAGCTGGACCCAAGGGAGCGGATACTGGAGCGGAATTTGAAGAGGATGATATTGTCGACAATGCTGGTAAGGAAGCTGATAATGGGAACGAAGCTGAAAAAGAGACAGCCGAATTGCAGACTGAAGCTGCGCCTGAAACGGCTGAACCAGATAAGGGTACAGGTGAAGGTACAACTTCCTTCCCTTCACCACCAAAAATTGCTAATAACAAGTACATGCCCAGGATTCCTTATCCTGCGCGGCTTAAAAATAAAGAACATGATCTTAAATTCAAGAAATTTCTGCAACGATTAAAGTCTGTAGAGATAACCATTCCTCTCACAGAAATGATTTCCGAAATGCCCATCTATGCTAAGTTCTTGAAAGAATTGATTTCAGGAAAAAGGCAGGTTGAGCAGGAAGAGGTAATTATTCTCAACAGCACATGCAGTGCCATCGTTCAGAGGAGAATGCCTGAGAAGAAAGAGGACCCCGGATGTTGCACACTTCCAGTACAATTCGGAAAGGCCAAAGTGAGTATGGGGCTTTGTGATTTAGGATCAAGCATCAATGTGATGCCACTAGCTATGGCTGTTCGCCTTAAGCTTGGAGAAATTCAACCGGTCAAGATGAGACTGCAGCTTGCAGACAGATCGATCACTCAGCCCGTAGGAATCCTCAAGGATGTTGTGGTCAAAACCGGGCAGGTTCTTTTCCCGGTCGACTTCATCGTCCTCGATATTGAAGAGGATTCTGAAATGCCGCTTATCCTTGGACGCCCATTTCTAGCCACTGGTGGTGCACTGATTGACGCTAAATCCGGAAAAGTCACCTTAAGGGTCGATGGCGAGGAGATCATCTTTGATATGGAGAAATTGCAGAAATTTCCGAATGACAGTTCTTGTTTCTCATTTGAAAATGTAATAGTTAGGGAAGAGCTTGACTCTGAACTTGATTGTGAAATGATGCTGGATGAACCATCAAAGCAGGTACTGAAGCCTGCTGGCGTGGAGCACAAAGAATGCAAAGCCGTTCACTTCGCCGATCCCGAAACAGGGGATTTGGAAGAATTTGACGGCATCGACTTCCATGATGACGCCAACCAAGAGGAGGAAGAGGATCCTGTACTGATGCAGGATCCCGAAGGTAAATCTGTTCTCCCACTACCCAATTCTCGCAAACTACTCCCTTCCGTTGAATGTCCACCAGAGCTTGAACTTAAAACATTACCCGATCATCTCAAGTATGCGTTTCTCGCAGAACATAAAAAGTTACCCGTGATTGTTTCGGCTAAGCTCTCCCAAGAGCAAGAAAATGCTCTGGTGGACGTTCTGAAGAAACATGTACATGCAATAGGTTGGACCATTTCTGATATAAAAGGAATAAGCCCTTCTATTTGCATGCACAGGATTCTAATGGAAGAAGAGTTTAAACCCTCCCGTCAACCTCAGAGGCGATTGAACCCCCTTATGCAGGAAGTGGTAAGGAAAGAAGTTATCAAGCTCTTAGATGCTGGTATAATCTATCCTATCTCTGATAGCAAATGGGTTAGCCCAGTGCAGGTCGTACCCAAACGAGGAGGGATGTGCATAACCAAGAATGAGCAAGGAGAAGAGGTTGCAACCAGGCCAGTGACCGGATGGAGAGTTTGTATCGATTTCCGGAAGCTGAATGAGGCCACACGCAAGGACCATTTTCCATTGCCATTCATTGATCAGATGCTTGAGAGGTTGGCAGGGAGAGAGTTTTATTGCTTTTTGGATGGTTATTCTGGTTATAATCAGATTGTTATTTCCAGTGAGGACCATGATAAAACCACTTTTACTTGCCCGTACGGCACTTTTGCCTATCGACGGATGCCTTTTGGTTTGTGCAATGCACCTGCTACTTTTCAAAGATGCATGATGTCTATTTTCTCTGAATTTATCGAAAAATGCATTGAGGTCTTCATGGATGACTTCTCTGTATATGGAGATACGTTCGAAGATTGTTTGACCAATCTTGCTAAGATTTTAAAGAGGTGTGAGGACACTAACTTGGTTTTAAATTGGGAAAAGTGCCATTTTATGGTCACTGAGGGCATAGTGTTAGGTCATCGCATTTCTCGTGCAGGCATTGAAGTTGATCCAGCCAAAGTTTCCATCATTTCCAATCTCCCTCTTCCTAACTCGATCAAATCAGTTAGGAGCTTCTTAGGGCATGCCGGTTTTTACCGGCGATTCATTTAGGATTTCTCTAAAATTGCCAAGCCGCTCACTAATCTGCTTTGTAAAGAAAATCCTTTCTTAATAAATGAAGCGTGTGTCCAAGCCTTTGACACGCTCAAGAAGATGTTGGTTTCTGCACCGATAGTGCAACCACCCGATTGGTCACTGCCTTTCGAGGTAATGTGCGATGCTAGTGGTCTCGCCGTAGGCGCAGTTCTTGGACAACATAAGGATGGGAGACACTGCGTAATTCATTACGCGAGTCACGCCCTGAATGAAGCCCAAGTTAACTACACCACAACGGAGAAAGAGATGTATGCTGTAGTCTTCGCGTTTGACAAGTTCAGACAGTACCTGATAGGTACAAAGACCATAGTATACACTGATCATACAGCATTGAGATACTTGTTTAGCAAACAAGATGCAAAACCTCGATTAATCAGGTGGGTACTTCTGTTGCAAGAATTCGACATCATAATAAAAGATAGGCGAGGTCGAGATAATGGTGCTGCTGACCACTTATCTCGATTAGATAATGATAAAAAGGAAAAAGCCGTCAATGAAGATTTCCCGAACGAACAGTTGTTCGCGTTGCACCTGCATAATCAAGCTTGTCCATGGTTTTCCGACATCGCTAACTTCTTGGCATGCGGAATAACGCCCCAGTTTTCGAACTATCATCAGAGGAATAAGTTCAAACGAGATGTATTAAGTTACTTCTGGGAAGAACCTTATCTCTTCAAACACTGCCCTGATTTAATAATCAGGCGATGTGTGACTGAGCATGAAGCTTATCAAATTGTCAGAAAATGCCATGAATCAGAATATGGAGGTCACCATGGTCCCGCTCGAACGGCCCACAAGGTCCTCGAATGTGGATTTTATTGGCCTCACATCTATGAGGATTGCAGGACATTTGTTAAGGGCTGTGACAGATGCCAAAGATTAGGAAACATCTCCAAGAGGGATGAGATGCCTCAAAAGGGGATTCTCACACTTGAGATCTTTGATGTATGGGGCATTGACTTCATGGGACCGTTTCCACCATCTGGTGGAAACTACTATATCTTGGTAGCTGTCGATTACGTATCCAAATGGGTCGAGGCTGTCGCATTACCGACCAATGATGGTAGCCAAGTCATCAAGTTCCTCAAGAACAACATTTTCAGTCGATTTGGCGTACCTAGGGTGGTGATATCTGATGGAGGAACACACTTTATTAATAAAGGTTTTGAAACTTTAATGAGTAAAAATGGAATCCTCCATAAGATAGGCACGCCTTACCATCCTCAGACTAGTGGTCAAGTCGAAGTATCCAATCGCGAAATCAAACATATACTCGAAGCCACTGTCGGGATAACCCGTAAGGATTGGGCACGTAAGCTCAATGATGCTCTATGGGCATACCGCACAGCATATAAGACTCCCATCGGGATGTCTCCATATAGGCTGGTCTTCGGTAAAGCCTGTCATTTACCCGTAGAGCTAGAGCATAAAGCTTACTGGGCCGTTAAAACGCTTAACTTCGATCCGAAAGTTGCTCAGAGCAAACGTAAGTTGGACCTCAATGAAATTGAGGAAATGCGAGCGCAAGCTTATGAAAGCTCTCGAATTTACAAGGAGCGGACCCAGAAGTTGCACGATCGCCGGATCAAACCTAAGTATTTTTATGTTGGTCAACATGTATTGTTGTTCAATACTAGGTTGAAGCTGTTCCCCGGAAAGCTCAAATCTAGATTGGAAGGACCACATGAAGTACTAGAGGTATTCAAAAATGGAGCTGTCAGGATTCGAACTGGCAGGGGCGATATAGTGGTGAATGGACAACGATTGAAAGAGTACCTCGGACAGTTCGATCCGGAGAAAGAAAGCCAAGCAGTGGCAGACCCGGCTTACACTCAATAAGAAACAGCATTTAAAAATACAAAAATTTCAGTTTATATATATAGTATATATTTACAGTATTTATTGCATGGCAAGAAAGTACCCAAAGATCAATTAAACATTTAGAGTACTAAGACTCTAAATGTGAGGATGTTGATATTTGGAGAAAATCTAATGCGTCTTATTTGTCTGTCTTGCAGAAGTTCGGAACCACCAAAAAGAGGAGCAGATAAGAGTAACATGGAAAAACCAGGTTCTTGGTTGGATTAGTTCTATAAATCTGAGAAAATGTTTTCGGGAATTGAAGAGATTCAAGACCCGAAATAAAATTCACAGATAAAATGAAACTGACCCAACCTAATTTTATGCAAGTGGATCGTTTAATTTTCAGCCCAGTTGAATTTATTTGGACTGAAGTTATTCAGCCCAAATCAAATAAAATGGACGCAGGCCCAATACCACACTCGGGCCCAGTCCAAGAAAATTTGAAAATTCAAAATTCTTTGTCGCGGAAGGACCTTTGTCGCGATGTCATGCATCGCGACCAGGCCCTACTCCGCGACAAACCCCTTTTCCTTCTAAACCATTTCCCCACATCTTGTCGCGATGCACCTTGTCGCGGAGCATGACTCCGCGACCAAGCCCTGCTCCGCGACATGATTTGCGTTGACTGTCTCCATACTGAACTATGTCGCGATGGCCTTGTCGCGGAGCATGACTCCGCGACCAACCCTCAACTCCGCGACCTCTCTAATGTCGCTATACCTTGTCGCGGAACCTTGTTCCGCGACAAAGTCTCGGATTCCGCGACAAAAGTTCAAGTATTTATGCCCCCCCACCCCCTCCAGTTTCTTTTCACCTTCCTCCTGTCATTTCAACTTCTTTCAGTTTCTTCATCTTCTTTTCCCCCATTTTTCTCTCATCCGAACGAACACCACGTGTTCTTCGCACCCTTATCACTCTTTTTCTAAGGGAAACTATGGACCGATTTCATGGACTCCTCCCAAACCTTGGACCCGTGCCTAGACCCGAGCCAAGGAGGGGAGGGTAAACCCACTTTTCCCACCTGTCCATGGCCTCTATCGAACTCTTTGGCTTCTTTTTCTTATTTTTGGGTTGAGAATGACATAATGTGGTTTGTGTGAGTTTTTGTTTTCTCTGTTCTGCGATTTTGAATGCTCTCGGTTTTAAGGAGCTCTTTGAAGTCCTTTCGAAACCCTTAAAAACCTACTTGAGAGCTTGTTTTAAAACTGTTAATAGATAAGATTTTTGAAGGTCTAAAAACTGGAAAGAACAAACTGATGAACATTTGGGTATTGTTTTGAATATCTTGATGTTATTGGGTTGATTGATCTTGATGTGATGTGCAGTGTTATTTTGGTGTAATAAAAGAGGTAAGATCTTTTTGGGCACATTTGTTCCCATGTTAGAAATCTCATGGGAATAAATGTTTGTTTGTTTATGGAAACATAGTACAAACACCCAATAGGAAGCTTCCACTTTTAATAAAAGCAACCTTTTAGAAAAAGACAAAAAGAGTTATTTTGTTTAATGTTTGACTTGAGTTTTTGTTCCCAATGGAACACTAGTGTGAGTAAGATAGCAGTATTTTTGTCACCCAACTGCTATCCTTTTCAAAAATCCAAAATGGGACCACTCACATCCCACCTTTGTTAAATAAAACAAGTCAACCATTTTTAAAATTAAAAACAGTGTTTGCAAATTTTTGGATGCTTTAACTGTCCAAACAGTCCAAGATATCCAAACATAGCAGATCCGCTCCGCCACGTCTTCATTGCACATTCCAATATTCGAGCATTCCATTTCCATCTATCCATCTCATTCCACTTCCAACAAGTGTCTCGGACTTGTTTAATAAAACTGAAAACTTTTGGGCCTTATGGCCCATTAAAAAGATTTTAGGCCCAATGGCCAATTTTATTTTATTATGGGCTCCTTAGCCCATTTAAAACCAAATATTATTTACATATGCTTTAAATTAAAATTCAAGTCAGAAATTTAGTAATCTCACATCTAGAGCAAAGCTCTAAATGTGAGGATGTTGGTTTCTGAACTCGAATAATTTCTGAAAATCACATAAAAATTGGATTCATCACTTCTTATCTTTTCAGGGGTAATCCTCCCATTCCAGACCCTGCTCCAGAGGGAACCAAGTTGCTGGACTTGCCGGTCGAACTCCTTGGTGAAATTCTCTCCCGGATAGGAGAGGATGAAATCAAGGGGGTGTTTACTGCACAACGAATATGCAAGAAGTTCAGAGATGCTGGAAACCTTGCCATCGTGTACAAGCGATGCGAGGTTAACACCTCCACGGTGAAGAGATGGCAAGAAAGGATCCGTCGGCAGAAGGAGAGATTCCTGCGAATATGCACAGCTGCAGGAAACTTCAACCTTCAGCTCATTCCAGCACTCAGGGCATTTGCAGAGGGGAATGAGGAGCGCGCTTGTGAACTGCTACGCCCGGGACTTGAGGACAACCATAAGACGTCAATCTTCACCCGCGGATTGATGCTTATGAGTAAGACGGACGAAGGCCAAGTTGAGCAGGGAATCAAAATGATCGACAGAATGGTGACAGATCGATCAGTTTTTCGGTATACGTCCCTCAACGTTCTCGCTTGGATAACTGACAACCCAGACAACCCACAACTGTGGGCAGGCCAAGGAGTCAGAGTCTACTGCCCAAGATGGCATGCACCTCTGAGAAACCGCGATTGGTGTCTGCGTTGTGAGCTTTCCAGCTGCGTCCTCTGGCTCCGATACATGCCCTGAAGAAAGAAGGACGAACCCTAGTCCCACCTTACCCTGCTTTATTTCAATTCCGTCCTAGTAGTAGTATTTGCAAGGGATTTCCTCCTTTTGTGTGTGCAGGTTTGTATTAACTGCACGAGAATCCCTTGCCTCGGTTGTATTTAATTGCTTTCCCTAAATTGGAACTCAGCTTTTGAGACCACTGAACAATTCTTTATTGCTTTCCTTTGAAAAGATGTCTGCACAGTCCGAGATGAATAAGTGACTGTCAGACCAAAAATATGCTGTTGACATACTCAGTATGTCAGCAGTGCCTCTTTACTGCTTTCAATTAAATAACCAGCAAAAATATGCATAAACTTGCTCTAAATTCACATGTTGAATTTAGGCTTGTGATTAAATTTTCAAACTTTTAAATTGGGATAATATAATTGAAGACGTGCATGAAATGAATTCCTGAGGTTTTGAGCTATAAAAATTTAATGATGCGATCAGCTTATTGGGTAATAAATCTGCATGTTAGAGATTTCGATTGAATAAATTGTTAGAATTAAGCTTGGATTAAATTTGAGAATAGTGTATGACATGAATTAACTCAACCTTGTGAGATTTGAGCCATGAGCCACTTTTACTCATTCATTTTCCTTGATGTGTGAATCATTTTGATTAAAGGAAACTAGAACTTGCAATTGGGACCGATTCAAGACCATGCCATATTCCCGAAATCGAGCATATGATCGAGGCACCTAGAAAACCCAAAATTTTGGCCTTCGTTTGAAATCCAAACCCAAAAATATTTTCCCTTTAGGATTAACCAATTTGAGCCTATAAGCCTAATTTTTCTTTGAAGCCCTTCATATTATTCCCAGCCTTACAAAAAGACCAAGAAATTCAAACCCAAGTGTGCAGGAATGAATTCTATCAAAGGCATTAAGTTTTTGGATCATCATGAAAACTATAAATCGGTATTCCATAAACCGATTCAAAAAAAAAAAAAAGGAAAAAAAGGGTTGAATGTCATTCAACACAAATAAATTGCAAATGACAAGCAATTAGACAATAGTCTAATGTCATACAAAAGAAAAAACAAAAGAGAGAAACATTGATGATCATAAATTTTAAATAAAAATGCCAAGTTATGATGGAATTAAATTCTTGCCACTTCTTAGCCCAATAATTTCCCTTTCCTACCTAATGTTACAACCGTATGCCCCGTTATAACCCTCGAATAAGACCTCGTGATCTTGATTTGAAGAAATGAGCCGGTGGCGAGTTGGTCTGATTGCAAGCTTATGGGATAATTTAATTAAATGTGATTTTGAGCGTTCATGATTAAACCCCGATTGAGAGTGAGTGAATTTTCCGATTCTCTTATATGTGAGGCCTTGTCTTATTACACATATTCGTGTCATGCCTTAATTCATATTTTTAATCTTTGCATCTTTCAAACATGATGTTCATGAAGGGTTGATAATAATGTTTGATTTGTAGGCCCGATGTAGTGAGCAAGTATCATTTCATTAAACACTGCAATCAAGGGAATTTAACACTTGTAGTTTTTGATTGTCTTATCCCAATCTAAAAAGAATGATATTTTTGAAGCCACGAAAATGAATTGAATATGTAGAGTCCGTGTTCTTACGAACATTGACTCTGACTGCTCGGGGACGATCAGTATTAAATGTGAGGATGTTGATAATGGCCAAAAATGACCATTATTTTCAATCCATTTCCGTGTCTTAAACGGGCATTTGATCGCATTCCAGTCTTACATTAAGTAAGAAAGCAGTCGAATTGGACTAATTTATGCATAATTGTAAAAATAATAAGCTGGTGTGAAAAAGACATAAATATGTAATTTTATTACATATTTATGTTAGAAAAATCCAAAAACATGAGAAAAAGAAAAGGAAACAAAAAGATGGGAAAAAGATAGAAAAGCCCACAAAAAGAATATTTTCGGCCCATCTGGCCCAATCCAGCAGGCCCAGGAAGACCTTTGTCGCGGAAGCCCTTGGCGCGATGCAGTGTTCCGCGACAAAGGCATGTTCCGCGACCAACTGGCCCCAAATGAAGAGGAGACCAGCCAAGCCCCTGGCGCGATGACCCTTGTCGCGATGGCATGCTCCGCGACAAAGGTCCATTCCGCGACCAAGATGCACAAATAGAGACACAAGACCCAGTCGAGAAGCCTTGCCACATGCAGTGTGTTCCGCGACCAACTTGATGTTCCGAGACAAAGCTGTGATGTGTGTGATGTCTTAAGACACAATGGGCTAGAATCAAGGCCCATGGGCTTAGGGTTACACTTCTATAAATATGAGGTGTCTCCCATGAGCTAAGGGTTGGAAGGTTGGAATTTTGTTGATTAGAAGTTCTTGAAGGCAAGGCAGTGGGTGCTCTCTTTTAGGTAGTTTAGTTTAGTTTTAATATTTTTATGTATTATTTAATTCTTGTCCTTAGATTAGTTTAGTGTAGTATTTATTTAGTGTTTTACTGTTTACAGCAGCTAGGTAGCCACTTTACACCATGTTTTGGTTTCTAAACTCTTGTTTTAGGGTTTGTAATACCCAAATCATGGGTATTAACAACACCTCTTCAATAATATGGGAAAACATTCATCATTTGTGTCCCAAATCATGAAATGGGTCTCACACCCCATGGATTTATGCTTTCTTTTTCATTTTGGGGTCATTTGACCCCCATTTTGTTATTTTTATGTTACTGTTAGCATATTATGGATAATGTTGTGTGGATGTGTGATCAAACCCTAGATTAGGACTCATGCTTTATTTTAATATTCTGCCCTTCCTTGTTATTTTTGTTTAAGCATGTTCTTCTTTATTTTGAATGTTTCTTGCTTATTTTTAGCTTAGAATAGCTTTTTGATCTGAAATAGGGTGAGATCACGCTGTTTGCATGCCACTGTTCATTTCTGCTTTTTCTGACTTTTGTCCTGAACTACCTTGGGCGCCAACCGCCTTCTGGCGCGGAACCACGTTCCGTGACAGAGTGGCTGTTCCGCGACCAAGGTGTTTCAAGACACTTGTCTCCATAATTTAAAACCCTTTGTCGCGGAATACCTTGTCGCGGAGCCACGTTCCGCGACAAAACTGTCCATGCATAGCGACAAAGGAGCCAAACTCTTGTATTTTGTCTTCATGGCTTCTTGTCGCGGAATCATCTTGTCGCGGAGCCACGTTCCGCGACAAAATCCCATTCTGAGACAGAAAAATTATGCCATGTTCCTTGACTTTTGAACACCTTGTCGCGGAATACCTTGTCGCGGAACCACGTTCCGCGACAAAATTTCCATGCATAGCGACAAGGGTTCAAATGCCTTAGAATTTTCTGAAAACACTTTGTCGCGATGTCACCCTTGTCGCGGAACCACGTTCCGCGACAAAATCTCACATAGCGACAAAGAGGCGTTATGCTGCCAAAAATTCTAAAAACTTGTCGGGATGTCCATGTCGCGGATCTCGGTCCGCGACAGAATTTATGATATCGCGACAAGGGTTCCTCTCTCTATTTGATCTCAAACAAATTTCATTCTCTCCCTATTTTATATTGCAACACTCACATCATAGCCCCACGGGTTAGGATGTAACATTCTGGAATTGCAATATAGGGTGTTATGCTGCCCAAATTTTGATTCTCCATTTGCATCACTTACTGATTGAACCCTTGACTCATCAATGATTAAAGATTGAGATTAGCAATAATCAAACTTCAACAATCATCATGATTAAAGGACCTTTGTTCAATTGCCATTAAAACATTCTTGTATAAACAAAATCTCGATGGCTTAAACAGATAATCTGGACTGTAATTTATTATGGTAGGAAGGATTATTTAAGACCATCAACTGTGGACCCAATCCACAACCTTGCATGAGAAACCAATGTCTCTCATACAATGGATCATCTTTTGTTTCTTATTTATTTTGTCTTTGTGTGTTGTGTGGAACCATTAGTAAAGAATACATCAGAATAATGTTGGCGGGTACTTCCTCATGGATAACTAGCTCGTATTCTGGGTATTAGTTACTAATTGTTATTTTGCATGGTCTGAATGGCTGTCAGTGGAAGCCTTGGCGGTTCGCCCATCCGGGGTTGTAATAGCTGCTCGACTGACTCCCATCCAGATACAGTTTTATTTTTATTATCTTAATTTCCAAACCTGAATTCCAATCCGTACTGGGAATCAGTTGGCATCAGTCAATGCCAACTGATGATCATTATAGAAGGGAAGCATGTAGGTTTTTATCCGAATTCACAGACATTGGAGGCCCAACTGGTGTTGACTCCACCATTATAGGGTCTAAGCTGTCTAAATTCGCTCCATCCGAATAATTGGGAAATTGGACAGTAGATGTTTACAGTCCACCTGATTATTCTGCCATTACTTTGGTCCCTTGACCACTTCATTCTGTGTTTCGCCTTCTGTCTAGACCCGCTTCTATATTTTGGGTCAATTAATTTTACACTTCAATATATCTTTATGCATGATAATATTATATACTATTGTGGTCTGTACTTATTTTGGGATCCTTCCCTTGGACAATAGAAGTCTAGATCTTAAACAGATATTGCTTTATAAATTTCCAACAAAAACCTCTTTATAAAATCCGGATCCGAGTAAGGGGCAAATTCTTCAGTTATGACTAATTCATATTCTGTCAAGGGTTGTATTTTGGGGAATTAAGAAGCAGATTCAGCGATTAGGTCTCGCCTAGACTGAAAGGGTCTGTGTTTTAACTGAGAGTCTAGTACCTGACAGGGAATGATTTTCAAATCCATTATTTTCCGAAATTGCTGGTTGATGGAAATGTAAGATTAAGTGCTACACCGAGATGGGGTCCACTTGGATTCAAATACAGTGTAGTAAATAATCTTAGAGAAACATCATCCAGGCCTTGGTTATTTTCCAAGATAGGGTTGAGTTTTCTTTCAACCGCTATCTTCTTCTGCCAAAGCCTACTTTTGAGTCCTGAGTGAGTGCATCCGGAACGAACTAATTTATTAGTTCGTTTCATTAGTTTGTATCTCATAACCACCCGGAAGGAAGTGAACACATTAGTGGTTCACTGAGAGCCGGGAATTCTTGATCCATACTCCTTCATTCTGAGGGGGAGCTGTCTTTTACTACCAGGGTCAGATTTTCAAAACCTCCGAGTGATAGGTTTAAATGCTTTCTTTACCGCTTTCTTTTAATCGCTTTCATTAGAGGTCACTCGGTTGTATTGAGAGTTGTGTAACTGCTACTAGGATTGACAGTTAAGGGATAGTTTAGGGCTGAATTCAAACCTTTGGGTGTGACATGGGAGAATGATAGTGGTACTTGGCACTTCAATAAATGATTTGTCGGGTGTTGCTTTTCCACCACAGATGAAGTAACACACCCAGGCCAGGGGAGTTACGAATCTGTGGTATCTTAGAATTTGCGGTCTTAAGAATATGTAAACTCATATTGCAAGTACCTGTCTGTTAAAGGGAAAGCCTTATTGAGAGCATGAGAATTAGCTATCTGAAAGAATTACCCCAAACAAAGATCTGCGTATGAAAATGGAAGTTTAATATTGCTGTATCTCACTCTATTCCAAATTTTCATTCTTTTCTTCCTGTCCATTCTGTCTACATTGTGACTCAACTTCACGGTTGGCACAATGCACTTTTTCCCTGCTTTCGTAGATTATGTTTACTGCATTCCTAGAATAATTATTATCCGCTTTCTAGAATAGATTTATTTGCTTTGTAGATTAATTTAACTGCTTTCGAGATCTAGTTTAAATTCCCGTCAGTAGATATTAATCACCTTTCAAACCTATTGAGCAATACGAATGGAAAATCTAGTAAAACGACGTGGGACCTGCTTCTATCGCACATCCTCCAGTGAACGATCCGGTCTTACTATAAATTACTGCAATTTTTGACACCGTGCGCTTTCGGGCCACAGTTTCTTAAACACGAGCAATAAAAACATGACTACTTATAAATATATCCCTAATCACAACTCCGCCATCATAAATTGGTTTCATTAAATAAAATCTAAACCAGGACTATGATTTTTCGGAAAATACTCATGTAGTGGGAACTTGCCAAAAGTTTCATGGCAGGAAATCTTATGACAAGAATTGATGAGAAGTATCATGGCATATTTGCCGGGGATCCTCAGTGTGACAGGCTGAAGGTCAACCTATCCCGGCTATGCCATGAGATTTGTCAACATTTCATGACAGGGAGGACCACAGCGCCATTTGAAATTAAAGCACCACACTTGAGTAATAAAAAGACTAACAATCTTGATGTATCCCTAAACCCTTTCCCGTGAATCATAACTCTTTTCTTGTAATAAATCTAACCTGGTATAATTTTAGAAAAAGCTCGTGGGACGGAAATTGTCAAAAGTTTCAGTCGGTAATTTCTTGGTAGGTGATTCAAGACCGACCACAGTTTCTTGGGGTCGGTAGTATACCGACCCAGTCACCGACCACCTAGTGGTTGGTAAATTTACCGACCCCACCTGGGGTTGGTATTCGGGTCGGTACCGACCCCACCTGGGACCTCTTGGTCCTGGGATTACCGACCCCATTTGGGATCGGTAATGGGGTCGGTAGTTCTATCGACCACCATGTGGTCGGTAGTGGGGTCGGTACCCAACTGAATTGTGACCAGAAATGGCTGTTTTGACAGCCATCCCTGCTGCCACAAATCAAGTAATTCCAACAAAACAATAAGCCAATTTCAACCACATCCACTACATTACAAACATGAACAAATGCAACTTATATACTCCTCAACTGTTCCATTGTTACACAAATTTGACAAATTTTAAAACAACGAGTCTTAATGTAATACCCGAAAAATTAGCTATGTTGAAAATATTTTTATTGAGAAATAACTTATATTATTTCTTAGTCGAGTTGGGAAATAGATTAAAATTTTTCCGGATAAAGATTATGTGAAAAGAGTATGAATTATTTTCTGAACGAAAATAATTTAATTAATAGAGAAATATATTTTCCAAGGAAAAATATTGAAGGAGGCATGATTATTTTCCAAGGGAAGGTAATAGAGATACATGTTTCTAAATAAAATATTAAGAGTACTATTTTCCAAATGAAATTAATTTAGTTAATGTTAATAAATATATTTTACAAAGGGAAGTTATTTAAATAGTTAGCTATTATTCTAACAACTTTTATATTAAGTAGAGTTAATTTTATTATTTAACATAAAATTATCATTAGCCTATTGGTAGTATTGGTAGTAGTGTGAGGCTTTTATTTTTATAGGTCATGGGTTCCCAGGACCGTTATCTACAAAGATATTTTTGTTAAAATGTAGAATGTAAATGATGTAATACACCAATTCAGCTCAAGAAAATTATACATCCGCAAGTGAATAATATACGTGTTGTGCAGGAATGGAGTAATAAAAATAAATAATCAATAAAATACAAAATGGTGCACTAAGTGGGAAAGGAATTGGCAACGGACAGATTTATAGATAATAGGAAAAGCTGAATTTGTGGCAGGGAGTATAATTAGTAAAACAAGATTAGATGATAGTAATAAATAAAATAAAATAGGTGTGAAATTAGAAAAAAGGCAAGGAGGCAGAAATGGTTGTAACTGAAATGCCAAAGATAGAAAATAGGGGCGGTGGGTTAGATATGAATCAGAAAATCAGTACAAGGTATTAATGTGAGGCCATACACGGATGAAACAAAAATAAAATAAAAAATAAAGAAGTCATGAGTTGTAGAATAATGATGATATTTTTACAATGAGTAATTAAAGGCAATGCATGTAACTAAGCTATGCAACGTGCCACATGTCTGATACATGATAATATAATTAAAATTAGTAATTAACTGACAGAAAATTGGAAAGCCCGTCGAATTGATGGGGTTAAATGCCAAAAGTGAGTCCAAAAAAAAAAAAAAAAAAAAAAGCAAATGATATGACATTAAAAGGGAAATGTATAAGCTGTCTGTGTGAATGTGTAAAAGAAAGTGTGCTATCATCCAAAATTAGAAAAGCCTAACTGCCACCAGAGGCTATGTAGAAAAGGAGATAGGAACAAGATAACAATAAATAATAATAATAGTAAATCCATCTCTCCCTATAAATACCTGGGAAGAAGGAAACCAAATCAGACGAGGAGTAATACAAATTGAACTGAGAAAAGAAAATATACAGAGCTGAGCTGAGAGTATTGTGGTAGTATTGCACCGGAGGCGAGGAGGCTTACAATATTGGGAATATCTTAAGTTTAGTAGCCAAGCTATCTTCGGAAGTAATTGTAAGTAGATTTTTGTTCTGCGGGCTTTGTCCCAAGAGTATTTTGCATGTTTAAATTCCTTTGTATTTTAATAATTTTAGGGTTTATTCATGCAATTGATTTATGCAGAGGTAATGCCCCATTATGTGTTTCACTATTTTTGGGGCTAGGCCATGCATTTGAAAAATGAAATTTTCAGTGTATGGCATGTGATTATTGAATTATTATTATGCGGCGTATATCAAAGAGGTAGATATCGTCGTGAGTTATTTCATGGGCTATCCAATGGATCCCCATGAAGAGGATTGTGTTTGGGCCAAGGGTCTCACAATCAGTTTTTCTAGATGCAAGGTAGGGCCATCCTTGTATACCATAGTTTGACTTCGGTCACTATGTGAGCATGCTAGGTCCTATGAGATACCCCGGGTGTAGAGTCATAGTCGAGCTACATGTGGATTGAACGGTTTTAACGGTTTGACATGCCATGTTACTGTTAAGTAATTTAACTTGTTTATGTCCAAGGGACAAGAATTTACTTGCTCAGCCGGTGTGCTGATAAACTTTACTTACTCATTTTTACAGGGTTTGACATATATGGACTTTATTAAGAGGCATGGGCACGGGCATGGGTGTCAGTATCACTTTTACACTGGGTATTTCAAATTATGTTTTATTAGCCATAAACTTGTCTTTTGAATAAAAAAAATTATAGTTATCATGTTTGTAAACTCTAATATTTTGCCCGAATAAGATATATTCTTTTAAACTTAGTTAACCGTGCTTTCACAAATTAGTTAGTAAAAGTCTTATTTTTAAAGTTTAGTTAATATGAAAAAATTATTTTGGCAGCGGCAAGCCTTATCTCTATATTTTGCAAAATTTTATTATATTATTTCAAAGTATAATTTTAAGAAAATAATAAATCAGTTAAAGTATGTTAGACTTAAAATTTAAAATTTGCCTTAGCGTTTTTCGATTAAGCTAGCAAATGCAAGGCAAATGCGAGCTTAATCGGGAGGCGTGGCGGTAACAACCCCGGGTTCTCGTTGGTAACTTCCGCTGCAAAGTTGGGTGTGGAAAACGGGGGTGTTACAGGGTGGTATCAGAGCATGAGTCCAAAACTAAAAATCTTTTTGAAGTCGAAATTTTATTTTTAGAGTCAAAATCCTATTAGAATTTTTTTTTTTTGAAAAAAAAAAGTATAATAAATTTGCAGTCTAATAAATCTTTTACTTATTTGGTATTGGGACACGATGCATTTGCATTAGGCACAACTTGTATCATTTATTATGTTTTGTAATTGCAATATATCCATGGTAATATTGTTTGCTAGAAGAGAGATAAATAATTTAAAAGAGATCCTAATCTTATAACAGTATTTACAAAAGGAGTCCAAGAGGGGATTCATAAGAAGAAAGGAATACAAAAATAAGAGGATAGAGAGCCCTATGCCTATAAGGCTTGATAATCAAACATGAGGATATAATCAATTCTTTGCGAGAAAAAAAAAAGAGATAGTAAAGAATTCCTTGGTAAACTTTTTCCACTACAGTGTGGGGAGTGAAGTCAATAACATCTCCCGTGGCAATGCCCTGAAAGTTGGGAACGCTACCAGTATGGAAAAGTTTTACATATCGCTAGAAATTGATACATCAGAGTAGAGAACCCTAAAGAAACTAGATGTTTTAGAAACTTGCTAATATCCTACTGATAACACTTAGTAAGTTTAAAAGATTTTGCATTAGGCTTTGAAATTATATTATCGTGCGTTGGTTCTGGCTAGTTAATAAAAATACCGACGATTATGCAGTTCGTCTATTTCTTTTGAGTACCAGAGATGTGTGATCTATTTTTTTTTGACTCACTAACCTCTAGACTAATTCTAGGGAATTATTAACATTAGTATAACCGATAACAATGACAGTCAACAACAATAGCGCAGCTACTGCTCATTCTAGGAGCAATGGTTGGAAAGCATGTGGAGAAATGAGAACATCAAGAAGCACATAGAGATTGTCGAAATGGTTAATAAATTCCAATCACCTTGATATAACGGCCAAGAGAACCTAAATACCTAGAAGGGTTAATTGAGTCCTTCGAAAGGCTACTCGAGGCAGTAGAATGCCCTGCAGAACATAAGGTGGGAGTAGCTACATTCTTGCTAACATGAATAATGAATAATTGGTGAAGGTCACAACAAGACCGCAAAGTTACTCAGGAGGAATTTAAAAGAGTTCGAGGGAAAATTTTACCCACCCAGCCTCCAAAATAAAATAACTAAAAAAAAAAAATTAAAATTCCAAATACGAAGAGTTTATTACTCTTTAACAAAGTAGTAGATCCGTACAAGAGTTCAATGCCAAAATTAATGAACTCTTGAGATTTGCTCCAAACCTGATAGCAATGCATCAGACGAAGGCCCAAAAAAATTTGCGCTTGGTTTGAACAAGTATATCCGAAAAAATGCTCGGTGGGAATAAATTTATAATTTCACAAAAAGTATAAGATCAAACTATAACTTTCGAGGAAGTCAAGAATAATTGTCAAATAAGAGACTTCCAGTAAAACAACAAAATAAGGTACCCTATCCAACCTAATATATAGAACCAATACCCACTCCGTATAGCCGACGCAACAAAAGGTATTCAACTCACCAGTGTCTAAAAGGTGAAGAATGTTACTATTGTGGCTTGAAATATCACAGGACCAGAAATTGTCGATTAAGGCTTGAACCTAACTGACTTCGGCCAGATTTGCGAAAAAAAGATAAATGCTAGAAAATACAAAGACTTCAAAATAATAAAGGGGATCAACGGCAATGGCCATCTTTCCCTATGAATCCAGAAGTAGTCAATAGAGCTCCAACACACCAAAGTAGACTTAACCAAGGAAGGCTGGACGTAGTCAACCAAGCTGACCTGCACACTATAGAAGACCCGGCCGAAGGTACTTTTGGAAATCAAGATTCTGAAGTTCGTATTTTGTTTGATTCTGGAGCCACTTGTTTGTTCATATCTCGTAGAAGATGGCCCGATTTAGGACTCGATAAACCCATGAGATAGATTTAGGTATTCCTCGCCCAATGGAACAATTATTAACTACTCAAAATGTTACGAGAAAGTTCTATTCCTCTAATTCAGCCAAAAGTTTCGAACAATGACATAACCTCAAGAGTCAACGCTCAAGTGTCGAGCCGCTTTCACGCTCCGAGATAGAGCAGATTTTAAACCCGCATTTGGAACAAAAGATTTGCATATGTGAAGTTAAGCTTCCCGCTGATCTCATAAAACCTAAGTTACAAACTTCTAATGATATCTTTAGGACGGATTGGCTTACAAAATATCAAGCCACATTTATTATGCCCAACAAAACATACCAAGGATTGGGCCCAATAAACAACAAATTTCATGCTATGTGGAGCAAAGAGAACCAACAATGAAGGTTATTTCAGCGATGCAACAATGCAATTGGCAACAATAATAACGAAAGGGAACCCTCTTTGTCGTTGTTATGTCCAAAAGCTGCAAGTAGCGGAGGCAGGAATCAATAATATTCCAGTAGTGTAAGAGTATCCCGATATATTCTAAGAATACTACTCGAACATGAGAATGAATTCACGATCGACTTAATTCTAGGAATGAAACATGTATTAAAAGCCTTGGGTCTAATGCCACCAACTGAAACAAAAGAATTGAATGAGCGACTCGATGACCTTTTAGAAAAGTAACACATCCATCTCGGTGCATCCCTGTAGGAACCATATATACTGGTTGTACAAGGGATGGACAGTGATATGAGGCTCTTTGTCAATTACAGAGGCCACAACGAGGTGACGATGAAGAATAAATACATGTTATCACGAAGTAATGACTATTTGAACAACTCAAGTGAGTCAGAATCTTTTCGAAGATTGATTGAGATCCGAATATCACCAACTTAGGATATCCCAAAGACAAGATTTAGAACACATTGTGGACATTATTAATTTACCATGACGTCGTTTGGATTAACCAAGCTCCTGTGGTATTCATGGCTCACATGAGCAATATGTTCCGACAACTATTTAACAAACATATAGTTGTCTTTATTAACAATATTTGTCTACTTCAAGAATGAGGAAGAACACGAACAATATCTATACCAAGTCCTACAAACGCTAAAAAAAAAAAACCATCAATTTTACGCCAAATAGTTTAAATATGACTTTTGGCTAAACACGATTGCATTCCTCGATCACATTGTCTCTACCGGTGGGATATCAGCTGACCCAGCTAAAGTAGAAGCGAGGAAGGAATGGCCTGTACCAATTTCGTAAACCGAGATAACAAATTTCCTCGGTTTGGCAGGCTACTATAGGAGATTCGTCAAAGACTTCTCGAAAGCAAGACTACTAACACAAAATTTGAAAATTGATCAAAGGTTATATGAACATCCGAGTGCAAAACTGCAATCCTAACATTAAACGGGAAAGCTAACCACGACACCAGTCCTAACCTTACTCATTGAAATTGACAATTTTGATAACGGCTCAAAAATTGGACTGGGATATGTGTTGATAACTATCGCCAAGTGAGGGAACTAAACAACTATCGATTTAGAGTTAGCCACAGTTGCCTTCGCTCTGAAGATATGAAGAATTTATTTGTACGACCAAAGTTGTCAAATATACACTAATTACAATAGTCTAAAATATATCTATACTCAAAAGCGCTCAACAATTGCCAAAGGCGATTGTTAGAACTGATGAAGGATTACAACTTCGGCATCATGTATCACGAGGGAAAAGCCAACAAATTGTGGTTGTTGCACTAAGCCAAAGGTCAAAACATCTTACTACTACAAGAATCTTACCGCCCAAATTATATATGGAATTGGCCTGATAAGAGTCGAGTGTGTACACCAAGATACGCGTACTCAACTAACCAATGTCATCACAATTTGGCCAACCATTTTTCATGATATCCTAGAAACACGGTCAACTGAGTCAAAGTAGAAAGGTCAAGGCGAAAATATTTCAATGTGAATTTATGGATTTTCAAAAGGTGCCTAACCTGTTAAAAGGTCAAAGCCGAGCTGAAGAAACCACTTGGATTAGTAAAACCACTCGAAGTCCCAGAATGGTAGTGAGATAGCATTTCCATTTATTTTGTCTCAAGATTACTACAGACACGAAGAGCAAACAATACAATAAGATATGAGCAATTGTAGATCGAGAATATCGTACGAATGCATGGGATTTCTCAAGATATCGTTTCACATCAAGATCTTCGATTTAGCTCGAATTTCTAGACTAACTTACACGAAGCCGGCAGTACTACGATAGACATTAGCACGACATTTCACCCAACAACCAATGAACAAGCTGAAAGAACAATCCAGACTCTCAAAGACATGCTAAGAGCTTGCACTTTAGAATTTCAAGGAAATTGGGGAAATCATCTATCGCTTGTGGACTTTAGTTATAACAATAGTCATTATGCTAGCATGGGCATGACCCCTTTTGAAGCACTATACAGTAGGAAGTGTCGAAATCCGCTTTGCTGGATTAAAGGCTAGAATCCAATTCATGTTGGACGACAACTAATCGAGGAAACAACAAAAGTTATCGAGAAGAGTCAAGTCAAGCTAAGAGGCGCCCATGATCGACAAAAGACATACGCCAACCAGAGAAGTCAAGAGGGAAAATACGAATATGAGATAACGTATCACCTATGAAAGGAGTAAAGCGATTTGGTAAGCGTGGTAAGCTAAGTCCTCATTACATTGACCATTTGATATCATTACCAAAGTTGGTACATAGGCATATCGATGGACCTGCCGGAAGAATTACCTCGAGTTTATGACATATTCCAGGTATCGCAACTTAAGAATTTCTATCATGACTTTAAGAGGGTGATTCTGCTAGAGATTATTGAAGTATATGAAGCCTTACTCGTGAAGAGAGACCAGTCAAGATCTTAGATACTAAATAGCGAGCCACGCTGCGCCAATTTATGGTCAAGTCCAATGGTCAAACCATGACGAGAATGATGCCACATGGGAAACTGAGGTAAAAATGCATGCCAACTATCCAAAACTATTTCTTGAAACCAATTCAGCTATGGGGACATAGCTCAGAAAACAAGTGGGGGAGGATGTCATAACCCTATAGAGAATGAGGTAAGAAAATTTTTATTTTTTTTTTCAAAACATACCTCATTTTAGTTTTGCAATAGTTATTTGAATAAACTTCGAGGACGAAGTTTGTTTTTAAGGAGGGCAGATTGTAATACCCGAAAAATTAGCTATGTTGAAAATATTTTTATTGAGAAATAACTTATATTATTTCTTAGTCGAGTTGGGAAATAGATTAAAATTTTTCCGGATAAAGATTATGTGAAAAGAGTATGAATTATTTTCTGAACGAAAATAATTTAATTAATAGAGAAATATATTTTCCAAGGAAAAATATTGAAGGAGGCATGATTATTTTCCAAGGGAAGGTAATAGAGATACATGTTTCTAAATAAAATATTAAGAGTACTATTTTCCAAATGAAATTAATTTAGTTAATGTTAATAAATATATTTTACAAAGGGAAGTTATTTAAATAGTTAGCTATTATTCTAACAACTTTTATATTAAGTAGAGTTAATTTTATTATTTAACATAAAATTATCATTAGCCTATTGGTAGTATTGGTAGTAGTGTGAGGCTTTTATTTTTATAGGTCATGGGTTCCCAGGACCGTTATCTACAAAGATATTTTTGTTAAAATGTAGAATGTAAATGATGTAATACACCAATTCAGCTCAAGAAAATTATACATCCGCAAGTGAATAATATACGTGTTGTGCAGGAATGGAGTAATAAAAATAAATAATCAATAAAATACAAAATGGTGCACTAAGTGGGAAAGGAATTGGCAACGGACAGATTTATAGATAATAGGAAAAGCTGAATTTGTGGCAGGGAGTATAATTAGTAAAACAAGATTAGGTGATAGTAATAAATAAAATAAAATAGGTGTGAAATTAGAAAAAAGGCAAGGAGGCAGAAATGGTTGTAACTGAAATGCCAAAGATAGAAAATAGGGGCGGTGGGTTAGATATGAATCAGAAAATCAGTACAAGGTATTAATGTGAGGCCATACACGGATGAAACAAAAATAAAATAAAAAATAAAGAAGTCATGAGTTGTAGAATAATGATGATATTTTTACAATGAGTAATTAAAGGCAATGCATGTAACTAAGCTATGCAACGTGCCACATGTCTGATACATGATAATATAATTAAAATTAGTAATTAACTGACAGAAAATTGGAAAGCCCGTCGAATTGATGGGGTTAAATGCCAAAAGTGAGTCCAAAAAAAAAAAAAAAAAAAAAAAGCAAATGATATGACATTAAAAGGGAAATGTATAAGCTGTCTGTGTGAATGTGTAAAAGAAAGTGTGCTATCATCCAAAATTAGAAAAGCCTAACTGCCACCAGAGGCTATGTAGAAAAGGAGATAGGAACAAGATAACAATAAATAATAATAATAGTAAATCCATCTCTCCCTATAAATACCTGGGAAGAAGGAAACCAAATCAGACGAGGAGTAATACAAATTGAACTGAGAAAAGAAAATATACAGAGCTGAGCTGAGAGTATTGTGGTAGTATTGCACCGGAGGCGAGGAGGCTTACAATATTGGGAATATCTTAAGTTTAGTAGCCAAGCTATCTTCGGAAGTAATTGTAAGTAGATTTTTGTTCTGCGGGCTTTGTCCCAAGAGTATTTTGCATGTTTAAATTCCTTTGTATTTTAATAATTTTAGGGTTTATTCATGCAATTGATTTATGCAGAGGTAATGCCCCATTATGTGTTTCACTATTTTTGGGGCTAGGCCATGCATTTGAAAAATGAAATTTTCAGTGTATGGCATGTGATTATTGAATTATTATTATGCGGCGTATATCAAAGAGGTAGATATCGTCGTGAGTTATTTCATGGGCTATCCAATGGATCCCCATGAAGAGGATTGTGTTTGGGCCAAGGGTCTCACAATCAGTTTTTCTAGATGCAAGGTAGGGCCATCCTTGTATACCATAGTTTGACTTCGGTCACTATGTGAGCATGCTAGGTCCTATGAGATACCCCGGGTGTAGAGTCATAGTCGAGCTACATGTGGATTGAACGGTTTTAACGGTTTGACATGCCATGTTACTGTTAAGTAATTTAACTTGTTTATGTCCAAGGGACAAGAATTTACTTGCTCAGCCGGTGTGCTGATAAACTTTACTTACTCATTTTTACAGGGTTTGACATATATGGACTTTATTAAGAGGCATGGGCACGGGCATGGGTGTCAGTATCACTTTTACACTGGGTATTTCAAATTATGTTTTATTAGCCATAAACTTGTCTTTTGAATAAAAAAAATTATAGTTATCATGTTTGTAAACTCTAATATTTTGCCCGAATAAGATATATTCTTTTAAACTTAGTTAACCGTGCTTTCACAAATTAGTTAGTAAAAGTCTTATTTTTAAAGTTTAGTTAATATGAAAAAATTATTTTGGCAGCGGCAAGCCTTATCTCTATATTTTGCAAAATTTTATTATATTATTTCAAAGTATAATTTTAAGAAAATAATAAATCAGTTAAAGTATGTTAGACTTAAAATTTAAAATTTGCCTTAGCGTTTTTCGATTAAGCTAGCAAATGCAAGGCAAATGCGAGCTTAATCGGGAGGCGTGGCGGTAACAACCCCGGGTTCTCGTTGGTAACTTCCGCTGCAAAGTTGGGTGTGGAAAACGGGGGTGTTACACTTAATATCAAACTTCGAACATCCAAAATATCCACACAAATGTAATCTAGTTTGCCACCAACTCCAACAACAAGTCTACCTAAATCCCAACATCCCAACATCAATAAAACCAAGTCCAGACGGTCTATTCACTTGTAACTTTTGAAACGAGGACAAAATATCATACTAACCAAAATAGAGAAATGGAATCAGTGAACACCCAGGCCACCTCCACCCAAGCTATCATCCCCATCTCCATCGTCTGGGGAACGAGGCCTCCGAACTCCAAGTACCCGCTCCAGCTGCTCGGCCATGCTCATATGCTCTTGTGACAACCACTCAATCCTCTCAAGTGCAGCATCAAACTACTCCTGTGTGACATACCCAGATGGGGGAGGAGGTGTGGAATCAACAGGGGCTGGCCGCCTAATCGATCTGGCCATAGAGCCTATACCATATATATTCCCCCTTCTGTCGGGGCCACACGCGACATCAACGAAGACGGCATCCGGGTCGAAGTTAGGCCCAATGTTGGGGTTCTTTGACAACTGTGTAGAGACAGCATTGAATTGGTCCTGCAATACAAGTGGAAGAAGATAATTTAGTGTCAATGTAGTGAATTGAGTCTATATTTTAATCGATGAAGTTTGTAGATATACATGAAGTCGCTCTGACGTCGGTGTGACCTACTTATCCTTTTCGTGTCCCCTCGTATGTGTGTGCTCATGAAGCTCGTAAAGATGGATAGGCCTGTTACGATCAGCAGACCGCACAAATTTTGCACAATATAAGTCTTCATTTTATACAAATAGGTGAAGAATGTTAACGAGAAGCATACCAGCTTATCGGCAGTGGCCAGATGAGACTTCGTGCCCGCTGTATGTGTGGGGAGGGCCGGTGCATGCTCCTGTCCCCGGCGTCGGTTCAACTTTCCCCGTTTTGACTTCTCCTTGAAGGCCGCCGACTCCCAAATTCGTCTCCAATTCTGTGCAACCAACTCATCCGCCGGGTACGCCTTCTTATTCTTTCGTATGTCTAGGGTGTAATCCTTATACCTAGCAATATTCAAACGGTGCAGTCAATTTATGTTATATGTTGAAATTAAATGTAAAATTAATGCTAGACAGTACCGAGCAATATTCTTCTTCTCCCACTCCTTCCTCACAGCCAGAGCGTGCTGGGGGGCCCACCGTGCTACTTTCTGCATGTTAATTTGGATCAAGATGCATACAACAATGATGGAACATATATATATCTTCTAAAAGTTGTATAATACCTGAAACTCGCCCCAGTAGAAGTCCTTGGTTTCCCGGGAGACCTTTCCCCGACTAATCCCATTCATGTCAGCACGCATGGGGTAAATATATGTGATCTTCCAGACCAGGGCGTTCGTGAAATCCATCTTATATGACAAAATTTCTATGTTACGCAACGATTCTAATTAAACAAGAAACCCAAAAAATTTAAAACGTAAATCACTTACACCCCATCCGATCTGGGCTCAACCAAGATCCTTTCTGCTCCAATCTGGGCAGCAGGAGGTGCCTGCTGTGCACCGGAAGCAGCCCCAGATGCAGATCCCATCGAACCTGTTAAATAATATAACATTTTGTGTCTTTAGAATATAACGAAACACTTAATCTGTATACGTAGTACCTGGAGTGCGAGGCATAGGAGTCTCTGGGACGGGAGAAGATGTCTCTGGTATATCACTGGGTTGCTCCTGTGAGCCATTTGCTACAACTGTGTTATAACAGATCAAATATGAGTAGTCCAGGCTAATATATAGAGTTAACATCGAAATGTAGTTTAGACCATGCCATGATTTTTTTAAATTTATATCACAAATACCTGCGTTCGAAAGCATCCAGTCCTCCATCGCCGCTCGGATAGCTGTCTGAAGCTGAGGCCCTGTGACCCTGTGCGGGGTCCCCGAACCACCAGATCTGGATCCCGATCCTGACCCACTGGGCGTCCTAGAAGACGCACCACGTCCTCGTCCTGACATCTGCAAAATTTATTTATCATTAGTTGCTACTTTTACAATTAAGTTCAAATAAGATATACATTTTGAATCTTAATAAGATTAGCAATTAGGTAGATCACATTTCAAACTTGAAAATCCTCATCCGAAGTCTCCTGTGATGGATCATCCGGATCAGAATCATTTAAGTTGGAATCAGTGCCTATCGATGAATCTGAATCACTACTCTCATCCTGCTGAAGTTCAACATATTGAACGTCGTCGTCTGTTAGGCCCTGTCGCGAGGCCGTAATGGTTGTAGATTCTAGGCCAAGTTGTTCTGGGGCATCGACTTGGAACGCATCCACTTCTACTAATGGACTAACTGTTATTACACCTCTCGGTTTGACTTTACACACCGTCAACCACTCATTCCGGCTCGCAACCGGTCTAATGTTTGGGAACGGTACGTAGCACACCTGTTCTGCCTGATTAGCAAAGATGAAAGGTTCGTATACGTTCAAAGATCTAGAATGATCAATTTCCACAAGTTTGTAGTTGGGGTGAGTGCGTGTCCCAATTCCTTCACGTGGGTCAAACCATCTGCATTTGAAGAAGGTTGTTTGCTTAATAGGCAACGCAGGGTACTCTATGACTATAATCTCCTCGATTATACCATAATAGTCTCCTTGGTTCTCCGACTTGATCATACACCACTGTTGTATGTCGCTCTGTGCCCACCGTGGGATTCTGTGTGAAATTTCATCCCATTAATAAAGTACATAGGATACGATGTAGCAACCAGAAGTGGGCCTTGTGCAACGTGAGCTATGCATGGATTGTCGGGGGGATTTGTTGTCACGTATTCCTCAAACCATTTTGGAAACTCCGCAGATTGTGCTAACCAAAGCTCCGGACCACCTATCCCAGGGCGTTCCTCCAGCAATTTAGCCGTGAATTCGCTAAAATAAATATGAATTTAGTTTATTTGTCATATATTCCAAAAGGTGCAGTTACTAAAAAATTGAATACAATCTAATATTGTTGAATGAACTTACTCGATATATGGTTGCATCTCGATGCAGTTTAAGATTAGATAAATATGGATGGCTTTCACTTCTACTTCTGTCAAACGCCTCTTCTTCGACTTTCCTTGGGGACGTCCTGCGTGTTTGAATACACTAGGCAGGCGTGCATCAAAATTTTGTAAGCCACCATCATCATTCCTTGGCACATTCCTACCTCGGATGAACACATGCTTCTCAAAGTAATGAGAGCAAAAAATTAGGCCTCCCGCACCATATATGCGTTGCAAATACTACCTTCAACATGTGCTTTGTTGCGCATGGTTCTTTTCAACCGATTCAAATACCTAAGAAAAACAAGAATTATATTGAATATGAAGAAACATATATTAAGTATGAAGTGGTACAAAAAATATACATTGTTTCATTTACCTCTCGTAAGGATACATCCACCTGAACTGAACAGGACCGGCAATCCTTGCTTCGTAAGGTAAGTGGATGGGAAGATGTTCCATACAGTCGAAGAATGCCGGGGGGAATATCGTTTCTAACTTACATAGAACGACTGGAATATCGATCTCCAATTTCTGTAAGTCTTCTATTGTAAGTGTTTTCGCAGTCAAGGTACAGAAAAAATTGCTTAGTTCTGTGATCGGTTCCCAAACACCCTTGGGAAGCAAATCCCACCATCCTATCGGTTGTAGACGCTGTAAGAAGATATGGCAATCATGACTTTTCATTCCAAACATTCGATGTTTATTCATGTCTATGCATCTGCCCAGGTTCGATACGCATCCATCGGGAAACCTTAACCCTGCAACCCACCTCAAAAATACATCACGCCTCTCCTTATCCATTGTATAAACGGCTTTAGGATATCGGCCGGAACGACTGTCCCTATGCAGTTCAGGCCGATTACACAGCCCCACGAGGTCCTCACGTGCCTTCGCATTATCCTTTGTCTTCCCCTGAACATCCATGACTATGTTGGAAACATTTTCAAACACATTCTTCTCAATGTGCATTACATCAAGATTGTGTCGAACCAAATTTGTTTTCCAATAAGGTAGATCCCAGAATATACTCCGTTTTTTCCAGCCACAAGTCTTACTGATTACTGCATTCTCCTCAGCTCCTCTTAATTCAGTTACTCGACGTAGACCATGCATTTCTATGTCTTCCAACACTTCGTCGCCGCTCTTGTACCTTGGAGCCAATCTGTGTTCCTCCCGATCCTTTGTAAATTTGGACTTATCAATCCTATAAGGATGATCTGAAGGCAGGAACTTCCTGTGAGCATCAAACCACGACTGTTTGCCACCCTCTCTAAGGCGTATCGATTCTGTTTCCTCCATACAAACTGGGCAGGCATATTTCCCATACGTGCTCCAACCAGAAATCATAGAATAAGCCGGGAAGTCTCCAATGGTCCACATCAACGCTGCCTTCATCTGAAAGTTTTGTTTTGTATTTCTGTCGTATGTTGTGATCCCAATATCCCACAACTCCAAAAGCTCGGCTATTAAGGGTTGTAAAAAGACATCGATCCCCTGTTTTGGGCTTGATTTCCCAGGAATTATGCACGTGAGAAACATGTATTCATCTTTCATGCACATACCGGGAGGAAGGTTATATGGGGTTACTGGCCAACATGAGTATTGAGATCCCGACTGTCCAAAAGGTTGGAAACCGTCCGTACAAAGTCCCAAGCGCACATTTCGCCCCTCCGACCCAAATTCTGGATGAATTGTATCAAAGTCTTTCCATGCCTTCGAGTCACAAGGATGACACATCTCTCCTACAATATCATGCCGGTGTCCGACATGCCAAGTCATATGTCCCGCTGTCGCCTCCGATGCATACAACCTTTTTAATCGGTTTTTAAGTGGGAAGTAGAACATATATTTCCGTGCGATCCGTGAATTGGAATTCGTTTCCCGATACCGCGGTTTGTCACAGAACCTGCAATTCTCTAATGTAGCATTTTCACGCCAAAACAACATACACCTATTCTCACAACAATCTATCTTCTCAACAGGTAGCCCCAATCCCTCAAGTAGTTTCTTTGCCTCGTAGAAGTTCTTAACCATAGCATTATCCTCGGGAAGCAAATCAATGATTAGTTGGCACAACGTATCGAAGCACCGCTCCGATAAGTTGTGTTCGGCCTTAATGTTTAATAACCTTGCTATTGTTGACAGCAAAGTCATTTTCTTGCACCCAGGCCACAAATCTTTGTCTGCCGCCTCCAACATACGGTAAAACAGTCTCTCTTCTGGATTTGGTTCCTCGGGTGGCCTAGGTTCACCTTCTTCGTCATGTGCTGTAGTGTCGGGCATACCAAATCCCATTCCCTCGTAAACCATTTGTAAATAAGTATCCTCAGGTGCATCGACTGATGGGGCTCCCGCACCAGCATCGTCGTATCGTTCAAATTGGTGCACTTCTCCATGACACGTCCACCTTTCATAGTTAGGGACAAAACCATATTTTTATAGATGGTACTTGATGTCATCATCAGGTAGATAGCACTTGTTCCTACACTTACCACATGGACACCTTAATTTTCCCTGGGCCCTATCGACATCTGGGTTTCCATGAGACATACGTATAAATAATTCTACTCCATTAGTAAATTCGGATGTCACTACTCCAATTTCACGACGGGAGCGGTACATCCAACTCCGATCCATCACCTACGAATATGGGAATACGACACAGAATGAAACTAATTTGAGATATTGTTCGTTAACTTTGAGATATTGTATTTCTTCAACTAAACAATTAGATATGACTTATTGTATATGTTCATATTATTACTAAATGAAATTAGAATTGTATCGTTGAAATTATATTACTAATTATATTTTGTTAGAATGACAACACGGCAATTTTGATTCATTGTCACTTTGCACACACCTAATTCAAAAAATACGAATATTGAGTGGCTCCTAAATGTGTCTTCAAAAAATAGTTTTTTATAATTGATTCAAGGAATCCAATACCACATCTAATCCAAAAATTCATTCTATTACACCTCCAACAATTCTACTTCAACTCCAACACTCAAGAACTAAGTCTCATTCCACATCATAGAGTCCAATTATACCAACACATGCACTTTCCACTCCAATAACATCTACTTCAATACGACATGAGAAAAACAACATCAAAAATTCAAAAAAAATTGATATACCAAGTTCTAAATTAATACCAAACTCAAAAAACACATGCACTTTAGAATCATATAACATTCTCAAGACATATAACTGTGCAGGCATGTACACCATACCAATTTCAACTTCAACAAGACATAAGTTTCTTAAAAATCATATAACTTTCTCATACGAAGTCCAATTTGAGCATATCATATATCAAAATTCATCTACTCGACGAGACCTTTCTAACTATGTGCCTATAATTTCGAAATTTCAAAAAATGAGTTTGTATGAGCCCGAAACAGCCGCTGCCCTATACATTACAACCCGAAAATTATTTTTTTGCAAATTTGGATAAGCAATCGCACAAATATGACATTATAGATTACGACAATACAAATATACCAATCTCAAGTTAAACAACATATGCGAATAATATAGAAGGATCTACCAAGGAAAAAAACAAAGCACATCTTCAAACAATCCAAAAATAACAACAAACGAATGGATTAAAAGTGAAGAAATAGCCAATCGAGTACCTTCGATTACTACACGAATGGAATGGAGAATATGTTTCGGGTGGAAAAAGACTTGGAACCGCAAGCCTCGAAAGGCCTCGGTTGAAGCTCTTTCCGGCGGAGAAACTGTGGCGGCGGCGGCGAGGCGGTGGTCGGGGACCGGCGACGACGGGCGGCGGCACGCTGGCGGTGGTCGGCGGTGGAGTTGGGGTCGGAGTCGAGTGGAGGGAGGAGGAGAGTATGTTCTGTTTTCGTATTCTGTATCCCCGATTTGGGGATTTTAATCCCTAGATTACCGACCCCAAATGGGGTCGGTAATGGGGTCGATATCACCGACCACAAAAAATGTGGTCGGTGATTTGGTTGCCAACTGCAGGGGGACCCCATAACGGTCAAAAAAATTACCGACCCCAGCTGGGATCGGTGCTGGGGTCGGTAAATCCGACCCGCACTTTGTGGGTCGGTAATTGGGGTCGGTAATCCTCATTTTTCTTGTAGTGATTACTTTTCCCTCGGAAAATAATTATGTATCATTCGATATTACCCTTGGAAAATAATCCATTTCTTTCGAACAAACCTCCATCCTGAAAATAATAATTTATTCTCCAACTCAATTGATTTTTTTTTTAGAAAAGTATTATCAACATAGCTAATTTTCAGGTATTACAATAAGGCCAAGATATTGGCTAACAATCAAGCCATATGTACGAATTCTTGTTAGTCGATATATTACAGCTTTGTGCTATATGCCTGCAGCTATATACACTATTATTATAATGACTCATTTTCCCATTATAGCAAAAAATAAAAATATATATTTTTTTTTTCAGGAAGAAATTGAGGGCCAAAGGCCAGTTTATTCAAGGCGCATTCTCTTACATATTCATTTAAGTTGATGTGTTATGAATTGAATTGATGTAGTATATCACTTTCAAGTATAGGATTATTTAATTTAATTTCAGTCAATAGGGTTACATTTATGATACCCCTGAACATGACTTAAAATAAGTGAAATAAACTAATTATCCCATTAATATATATTTTTTTCTTGGTAATCATTTTATAAAAATTTCAGAATTAAGAATGCTAACTCTGGAGTAATTCTACTATAAGTAATTTTTTGATAAAGCTCATAAAATGTGCGTTAAATAAGGTTAAAAAGCAGTGAAAAGAGTTCCTGTTTGTATTGTGCCGGACTACTTAGCTTTTATGTCTGCAACATATCCGAAATAATATGCTACTTGTTGTAGAAAATATATATGTGACCTATATGCTCTATAATACTATGTTGTGGTAATATAGAACTTGATACTAGTTGTAGTGGATGGATAGTAATAAAAGGTAGTAAAACAAGGAATATATGTATGTTGTAGAAAATAAGTGAGAGACCTAGAGAGATGGAAGGAGTATTGATTGAATGTTATTACTTTCATCAAGACAATTACATCTCCCTTTTATAGAGGTAAGTACATGGCTTAGTCACAATGATCATAACTTAAATTGTGGACAAGTGTATCACACTTGGGATTAATTTGTTAAACCATGGACATGCATTTTAAAATTATGCCACGTAACACTCCCCCTTGCATGTCCATTACACGAAGAATATGCCTCGTTAAAACCTTTATTAGGAAAAAACCCTATGGGAAAAAAATCCTAGTGAAGGAAAAAGAGTACAATATTCTTGTGTTTATTTCTCCACCTGATTTGGGAATCATTTCAAATCTCGAAGCCGTCGCATCCTAATTTTCTTCACGAGCTTCTCGAGTATCGTAGTTGGCAATGCCTTGGTTAATAGATCCGCTAAGTTCTCATCTGATCGAATTTGCTGCACATCAATTTCACCATTCTTTTGAAGATCATGAGTATAGAAGAATTTTGGTGAAATATGTTTAGTCCTATCTCCTTTTATATAACCCCCTTTCAATTGGGCTATACAAGCCGAATTATCTTCAAATAAAATAGTTGGGGGAATCTTTGTTTCAAAGATTAAACCACAATTTTTCAATATATGTTGGGTTATTGACCTCAACCAAAAGCATTCTCGACTAGCCTCATGGATTGCTAATATTTCGGCATGGTTTGATGAAGTAGCCATTAGTGTTTGTTTCATAGATCTCCATGAGATAGCAGTTCCTCCACACGTAAAGATATAGCCTGTCTGAGATTTGGCTTTGTGTGGGTCTGACAAATATCCTGCATCGGCAAAGCCGATCAATTCATGTCGAGAATCTTTTGAGTAAAATAACCCAAGGTCAATTGTTCCCCGGAGATAGCGAAAGATGTGCTTTATGCCATTCCAATGTCGTCGAGTAGGGCAAGAACTAAATCTTGCAAGTAAATTAACAGCAAACGCGATATCAGGCCGCGTGCTATTAGCAAGATACATTAACGCGCCAATTGCGCTTAAATATGGTATCTCTGGGCCAAGTTGTTCTTCATTTTCTTCTTTTGGCCTGAATGGATCCTTTATAGGATCAAGTGTCCGCACGACCATTGGATTACTCAACGGATGAGCATAATCCATTCGGAATTGTTTCAATATCTTTTGGGTATAAGTTGATTGATGAACAAATATACCTTTTTCTAAATGCTCAATTTGTAAACCAAGGCAAAATTTTGTTTTCCGAAGTCCTTTATTTCGAACTCCTTTTTCAGATATTCAACAGCCATTTTCAGCTCTTCAGGAGTTCCAATTAAATTCAAATCATCAACATAAACTGCAATGATTACAAATTCTGACCCATTTTTCTTTATAAAGACACAAGGACATACAGGGTCATTTATATAACCTTCTTTTATTAAGCTTTCGCTGAGGCGGTTGTACCACATTCGGCCTGATTGCTTGAGCCCATAAAGTGATTTTTGTAATTTAATGGAAAAAGTTTCTCTGGGTTTTAAGTTATAAGATTCAGGTAATTTAAACCCTTCAGGTATTTTCATATAGATATCCTTTTCCAATGAGCCATATAAGTAGGCAGTAACGACATCCATTAGTCTCATTTCAAGTTTTTCTCGTACTGCCAGGCTCATAAGGTACCTGAACGTTATCCCATCCATAACCGGGGAATATGTTTCCTCAAAATCAATTCCCGGTCTTTGGGAAAATCCTTGGGCTACAAGCCTTGCTTTGTATCTTACAATTTCATTATTTTCATTTCTTTTTCTCACAAACACCCATCTATAGCCAATTGGTTTTACATTTTAAGGTGTTTGAACTATAGGGCCGAATACTTTTCTTTTGTTCAGTGAATCCAATTCTGATTTAATTGCATCTTTCCATTTTGGCCAATCATCCCTTTGCCGACATTCATCAACTGATTTTGGTTCAGGATCCTCGTCATTTTTCATCATCTCAAGTGCTACATTGTATGCAAATGCTTGATCAACTTTGATTTCTTTTCGGTTCCAATATTTTCCAGAAGTGATATAATTGAAGGCAGTTTCAATAGTTTCACTTTCTTCTGGATTAGCATTTTCAGCATCAACTTCTTCAAAAGTTGAGTTTATTACCTCTTCAGGTTTTTCATCATCCACTTGCATAATTCTTTTCTTTCGTGGATTTTTATCTTTGGAACCCAGCGGTCTGCCACGCTTATGTCGTGGAGCAGATTCATTAGCACTTGGAATTTGCCCATCGGGTACATTCATTTTAGCTGGTGCATTTGCTGCTGCAATATGAGATTTTGTAATTCTCGCAGCATCATTGAAAGCATCAGGTAATTGATTTGCAATTCTTTGCAAATGCACAATTCTTTG
Organism: Hygrophila difformis; assembly: GCA_030278955.1. Classification (NCBI taxonomy): domain Eukaryota; kingdom Viridiplantae; phylum Streptophyta; class Magnoliopsida; order Lamiales; family Acanthaceae; genus Hygrophila; species Hygrophila difformis. Next base: position 16,339,427 of record JAOANR010000001.1, read on the forward strand.
AACTTCTAATTCACATTGTTTTGTACGAGGATCACTGATATCGAGTGGTATTTTCCATGAAATTTCCTTTTTCAGTTGATCACTTCCTCCCCCTAATGTCGGGAAATGTGATTCGTCAAAATGGCAATCTGCAAATCTCGCAGTAAAGAGATCACCCGTTGTTGGTTCAAGATATTAGATAATTGATGGTGATTCATACCCGACATATATGCCCAATCTTCTTTGAGGTCCCATTTTTGTCCGTTGGGGTGGTGCTATTGGTATGTATACCGCACACCCAAAAATTCGTAAATGAGAAATATTGGGCTCTTTTCCGGTTATAATTTGAGTAGGGGAGTAGTTATGATAGCTCGTCGGCCTTATTTTTATTAGTGCTGCTCCATGTAATATAGCATGTCCCCAAGCAGAGACAGGGAGTTTAGACTTCATCAATAAAGGTCTTGCAATTAATTGCAATCTTTTTATTAATGATTCAGCCAGGCCATTTTGCGTATGCACATACGGAACTGGATGTTCTACACTAATACCAATAGATGTGCAATAGTCATCGAATGCATGTGATGTATATTCTCCAGCATTGTCAAGGCGTATTTTCTTTATTGAATAATCAGGAAATTGTGCTCGTAATTTTATAATTTGCGCCAGTAGCCTAGCAAAGGCTAGATTGCGAGTTGACAATAGACAGACATGGGACCATCTTGTTGATGCATCAATTAGTACCATAAAATATTTGAATGGTCCGCATAGTGGATCTATTGGTCCACATATATCGCCTTGAATTCTTTCCAAAAATGCAGGGGATTCAATTCCCACTTTAGCTAGAGATGGCCTGGTAATTAACTTTCCCTGATAGCAAGCAACACATGTAAACTCATTTGGATTCAGAATCATTTTATTATTTAATTTATGGCCACTGGAATTTTCAATTATCCGCCTCAACATTACGCTGCCTGGATGTCCAAGCCTTTCATGCCAGGTTATAAATTCACTAGTAGCCTTTAAGCCTACTAGGTTATGTACTTCTCCGGCATGAATTTTTGTATAATATAATCCGGAGGTCAAAGATGGCAGCCTTTCATTGATAAATTTTTCACCATTGATTGTTTGGGTAAGTAAAATATATTCATTTCCTGCCTCATTTAGAGTTTCCACGTGATATCCATTTTTTCGAATATCACCAAAACTTAGCAAGTTTCTTCGAGCCTTGCTTGAATATAGGGCATTTTCAACTGCCAATTTTGTCCCTTTAGGGAGAAATATAATTGCTCTTCCAGAGCCTTCAATACAATTTTCATTACCGCTTATAGTTTTTACTGCGGTCTTTCCCAATTTTAAATGGGAGAAAAAGCTTTTGCTTTTCAAAATACTGTGCGTTGTTGCACTGTCAATGAGGCAGATTTCATTTTTAGCTTGGCCATCCATTTCTTTAACATTTCACAAGATAATAAAAACATCAGTCATATTATATAAACATAACCATTGCAAAATACATTATAAAACGGGGGATACAAAATGAGAGCAAAATACCAAAATACATCATAAGGCAAAATACAAAATGTGCAACCATTCTTTTCATTTTTTCAGTTTGTGCCACCAATAAAATCATCAGCTTCCAAATGGGTAATATCGTCATTCAAAACATCATCAAATGTATCGTCGCGGGTTGCGTGATGTGTCTCGGGATCGGATCGTTCTTTTCTTTTCGAAGCCTGATATAATTCAGCTAAGTGGCTAGCTGTTCGGCAGACCCGGGCCCAATGACCTTTAATACCACAACGATCACACGGTTCATCATTGTTCTTGTCTTTTTGTGTATTGAATCTTGGCTGCGATTTGTAATGCCTCCTATTGTCATTTCGGCGATTGGATTCAAATCGAGGCTTATTACGATATCTGTTTCTTCCAGACGATTCGGGTCTACCACGGCCACGATCCCGATTTCTATCACGATAATTTTGATTACGTCGATACCCACGATCCCACACTTGATTTTCTGTTTCAGTGGCATTTGTTTCAGGAAATGGAGCAGCACCAGTTGGCCTAGATTCATGATTTTTTAGTAGCAATTCACTGTTTTGCTCGGCCAAAAGTAAGCATGTGATAAGTTCAGAATACTTTTGAAAACCACGTTCCCGGTACTGTTGCTGTAGGACCATTTGTGAGGCATGGAATGTGGAGAAGGTTTTTTCCAACATATCAGATTCTGTAATTTTTTCTCCACAAAGAGTCAGTTGCGATGTGATTCGAAACATCGCCGAATTGTATTCTCGGACTGTTTTATAGTCCTGGAGCCTCAGATTATGCCATTCATTTCGGGCTTTTGGCAGCACCGTCATTTTTAAATGATCATATCTTTCTTTTAATTTCAGCCACAATTCAAGTGGGGATTCCAACGTCGCATATTGAAGTTTCAACGATTCATCAATATGGTGGCACAAAAAGATCATGGCTTTTGTCTTATCCTGGCTTGATGGTTTTTTATTGGGGGCAATAGTATCTTCCAGCCCCATAGATGCCAGATGCATTTTTACATCCCGTGCCCAGGACATATAGTTGTCCCCAGAAACCAATAACGGGATAAATTCCTGTTTTGCAAGGTTAGTCATAATATTATTGAAAAGTAGGGATAAAAGTTATACCTAAATTTTGGCAGAACTCTGGCAGAGTCTCCTCGTGCTGATAACGTGTTGTAGAAAATATATATGTGACCTATATGCTCTATAATACTATGTTGTGGTAATATAGAACTTGATACTAGTTGTAGTGGATGGATAGTAATAAAAGGTAGTAAAACAAGGAATATATGTATGTTGTAGAAAATAAGTGAGAGACCTAGAGAGATGGAAGGAGTATTGATTGAATGTTATTACTTTCATCAAGACAATTACATCTCCCTTTTATAGAGGTAAGTACATGGCTTAGTCACAATGATCATAACTTAAATTGTGGACAAGTGTATCACACTTGGGATTAATTTGTTAAACCATGGACATGCATTTTAAAATTATGCCACGTAACACTACTCAGCATTAACACTATAGTCGCGTTCAATTATTCAATTCTCAATAAATCAAAGAAAAAAATGAATTCCCATAATATAATTGGTAAGTTGGCAATTACACTAATAATCAGTACTAGTTTGTATAGGTTTTAGTTGTCCTTTTGTCAAACGAATATGCTAAACTTGAGAACAAATCAATCCACTTGATTGGTGGATAAAATAAACGAATTAATCATTGTCTAAATTAATTAATGTTACCCATATTCCTATAGGCATGTTTTTAATTTGACTTAAGCTCCACACTATCAGAATAATATACTCCTATCCTATATAATTAATTAATTATACCCAAGTTCCAGCTAAGTGGTTTTAATTTTCTATGGCTAGTGTGTGTGTGTGTATATATACATAAATATTGTTTTCAAGAATCTTTTGTCTTTGGACCGTACCCTAACCCACCATAGTATTAAGAAACTCTATTTAGGTACTTTAATAATATCTCCACATCTTGATAGCATTTTTTTTTAAACATTTTCTTTGCTAATCAATAATTGATGTTGTTTAGGGGTCTAATAATTTTCGTGTTCCGATAAAGTGCTTGTAAGATTCGGGCAACTCTTGTCGGATCTTAGAATAGAATTCCACATAATTCCCGTTGATTTCTTCCTAATTCCTATAAAAACAAATATTATTTCTACAGCAGCACTGTTTTGCATGTCGTCCTATAAAATTATTTACTATATATTTTATGATCAACTGTACATACATCAGTAGAAGAGGAACTTTAGGCCGCACTGAGTTTGATCAATTGATGTGGATTCGGTATGAAGCCAAAAACTTGAAGGAAAACAGTAGAATGATCAATTACTAATATTTCTATTAAGTCCAACAACGTCTTTAAAATGATTAAACTATGAGTCCTATTAACTTCGATTTAATTTGTGGACTATAAATATGTGTGGGAAAAGAATATCCTTGTAGTGTAAACAAGCAATTTAAAATCATGATGATCATTATCATTTATAATCGCGAATAAAAATACATGTGTAAAGTAGATGTTAGATGTCTGCATAATTACAAGTAATTATAACGTTGTTATGTATAGACGAGGATAATGAATGCACACAAATAGTAGTAGTATGTGTGTAGTGTTAACCGAGTGGGGACCAGGGGCGAGTGGCGGTCGGTCTGGTGGGCCCACTGAGTGATTCAATTCGTGTACACGTGGCAGGAGGAGGACCAGATAATGAGGAATATTTCAGATTACGAGGACAGGAGGGAGCTCAGTTGTGAGTACGTACATCGGAATCGGATTGTCGGAATTTTGTAAGGAGTTAGTGATGGATTAGCGCGTAGATTATACTTCGTCACATTCTTTTTATTGCAGAGCCTCCCGATACGTACGGTTAATAACTTCAATTTCGTACAATAAAAAGTTATAAAAGTTAATTATTTAAAACTACAAGATTAGACGAATCTAACAATATCTCACTTGACTATGTTTTCTCTACATAACTATGATAAAAATTCGAATCAAAATTAAACCGTGAATAGTACCAAAAACTCATCATTGACAAAAACGGTGAGATAGTGGTAGAATACGTATAGTATCGGGTAGGTTGTTTTGCGATGTGTAATATAGTTATGTGAAGTATCTAAGTGATTTTTTTTGTGATGTATATAAAGGTGATGTGGGGACATAATTTTGTGATTGTCATTTGTTTCATTAGAAAATCTCATTCTCATATCATATTTATAATCTCTTTGTGCATGTTGGGAGAGACAATCTTTCAATGCCCACAGATTCTATGGGAGTTATTAGTTTTGAACTTAATGTGGGCTGAGGATATCGGGTATCCACCCAAAATATTTATACACATGGATTTACAATATAAATTATTAATTTTATATTAAAATTATATTCTTATTATTAAATTTAATTTTAAAATATAATGTATACTGGATTAATCGTTTATCAAAATGGCAACCCATTACATTAAATAACATAAGTATATATTTATAATATAAACTATTAATTAATTTAGTTAAAATCCTATGAATTACTAATTACTAATTGAATCTTAAAATATATAGGATTAGCAAATGGGTCGATTTCCACTCGATCTTTATTTATTTGTTATTTAACATTTCTTTTTGGTAAAACTGACACATGTATGTCGCAAAGGTGTGTGGAAGCCCAAACTACACAAATTACAAATAAGATAAAAGGAATGAATAGGGGGCCGAATGGGAATCGAACCCTCAACTTATATGATTGAAAGACAAGAAACATGACCTTCTAAGTCAATTCTCATTCCCTTATAATCTAATTCTAACCTTTATAATTTGTATAATAGTTTGAATTCTCACATTTGGTTAAAAAAAAAAAAAAAATCGGGGTTGATCAACAGTTTTCTTTTAGAGTTTAGCGAAAAAAACAGTTCTCTTTGTGCATCAGAAATCGTTAGTGCGTAGGTCCCATTTTTGTTTGTTCAGTTTTCTCCATGCTCAAGTAAAGTATCTATCCACATCATCTTCCATTTTTCTTACCCTTTAATACTACTACTACTACTATTTATATACAGTGTATTTTTATAATAAATATACAATACACACATATATGAATACATACAGGAATCTAAAATAAATACTTGTCCTTCAATTATAAGTGTTGTACATGTACATTTCTTGGAGAACTATGATTAACATGCCCAACTCAAAACATCGCATTTATTGTTTTTCAACTTGTTCTGCTAAAATATTCTGTTTCAACCTTTGAGATTTGGGCATTGATCTCTCCCCTTTGATTTATTTCCCTTTTTATATTATGTGGTATGAAGTCGTACAAACTCAAAATAACTATTTGAACCTCATATAACAAATGTATATATTGCATTGATCTCCTAATTATCCCTAACACAACATTTTAACAACCGTTTAAAAATATTGAACTCTTCCAAATTTTATATTTGAGTTTTTGTTTCGTACATCAATCAATACAAATGAATGGAAACGGGAAATGCGTCCTATGGGAAATTAAACTTTCAATTATATGCATAGAAAATTAAATGTTTTAATTAACTCATCATTTTTTGTTTTCGTTTTCCTTCTTGTGAACAGCCTATACAGGCTTGGAAAATTGTGGTGGGAGCTCATACTACATAAATTACAAAGGGATGAAGGGAAGGGATATGGGGTCGGTGAGGAGTCGAACCCCCAACATATATATTAGGAGTCGGGGGACTTGACGACTAGGGTAAGTCTCAATCCCCAATTAACTTATCAGTTAAGACCACCCCAAAATTTATATTTGGTTTGGTACGATTTAATAGCAATATATTAAAATGATCATGAAAAGATTGACGAGTCTCCGTACTATGTTGAACTCATAATTAAAATTGATCAATTCAAAGTGTTTTCAAAACCATCAACTTAAATATTCCCTCCATTTCTAAATAAGTATTATGTTTCTAAATAAGTGTATTCAAAGTGTTTTCATTGTAGTACTTTGACTTCTATTTTTCTTATAGTTATACAAGAAAAAATATAGTCAAGTGAGATCTTGTTGGATTCGTCTCATCTTGTAGTTTTTAAATATCAAATTTTTAGAATTTGTACTTGTACCGAATTTGAGTTATTAATAGTTTAAAATGTGCATTGACAAACGTGCAAAGAAGAAACGTAACACTTAAAAAGAAACTAAGGTAGTATAATTTATACTAGCACCAAAGTTTCGTTGAGATATGACATTTAAAAATTGTATTATTAATTATAAGTTTTCTAATTATTACTGTATTTTTGTTGTTGTGCGTGGGAATATGTGACGCATAATTGATCAAGAATGTTATGGTAAACAAGTGGAGTATTACTATACTAGTAGTAGAATGCTGGGGACAAAAATTTGAAAGAGGATGGGTTTTGTTGTGTAATGGGAAATGAGAATGATGGGCATTTGGTTTGGGGTGTGGACAGAAGCATGTGAGATTGAAAATAAAATGGGCCCAAAATCAAGACCCAAAGTGGTTCTAACTTTGGACAAGAAAAGAAAGGGATAAGACAACTAGTGTTGCTGTTGGTGTTGTCGTGACATGATGATGCGCCAAAATTCGTTACCAATTAATTTTAGGACAATACTACTGTATCATCCCATCCATTTGGTTTCTTAGGATTTCGTGACATCTGAGTTTCCGCGTTTAACTCTTCAGTTTGCATCCAAACCACAATGTGATATTTTATTAGTATATATATCAATTCAATTACTGTACAACCATGACATTGTTCTTATATGTAGAATGGTGAGATGTAGAATGGTGAGAGGTACTCCAAAAGTGATGATGTTGACATTCTTGTTCAGTCGTCATCACATCTTGACCACGTGTCATTATTTATTGATCATGTGTCATCACTTATTAACTTATAATTTTTGTAGGCGCAAACATCACTTGTTCCGTTATATCACTTATTGACCATGTGTCATCATTTTGCATATGCATCTGACAATACACAAGCCAATCCCCCATATATATTACTCCTTTTCTTTCTGTTTAATAAGAGGTCATGTCGGAAGATAATAAAGGTAACCAACAGTCCAACACTATTTTAGCTTCAGTATTACGTGACTCTACATGTTTTATGAACGTATTTGTATTAAACTTTTTAACTTAGGAACAACTTCAACAATAACATCAAGAAAGAGAATAATACACCAAACTTGTCCTTCCTATAGACACATATCAAACCATTATATTCAAAGGAAGTCGAAAACTCCAATATTTGTTCTTGGAACCCAACAATTGCAGCTGTAGATCCATACATACAGCAAAGCAGTTGATGAGAGTAGAAGGATAAGGTTCACAGTGTTCAGTAATGAATTACCTACTGACATGACATGCTGCAACTGAACAAATTGCAATGGCCTAAGAATAGTACATGAATTTTGCACGTTCAAAATAAGCCTAATTAGGCAAATGAAATTGGATGAAACAATTTACACAGGTATTCCAGAGGAGACAGAGCCTTAAATCTTAAAACATACCCTTTCTTCTAGGGGGAGTGACAATTCTATCCCATTTAAATAGTGTAAATCTTCCTCACCCACACGATAAGGAAAACTCTTTTTTTGCCCCCAACAATCGGTAGTTAGGAGTGACAATCGAACTATCGTCGAGTAGCAATCGAGAACACCGAGTGGCAATCGAACAAAAAGCGAGGGGCAAACGAGTGGACGAGTGGAGCAAAGTTTTGGAATTGATCGAGAGAGCGAGTGAAAAATGGAACAAAGTTTTGGAATTGAACACCGAGTGGACGAGTGGCACTCAGTTGATGAAGGGAGTGGCACTCACAACCTTAGGAGTGGACGAGTGGCACTCACAACCTTAGGAGTGGAGGAGTGGCACTCATAATCATAAGAGTGGCACTCACAACCCTACGAGTGGACGAGTGGCACTCAACACCACCGAGTGAACGATTGAAACTACCTGGGAGTGAATTTTTAAGGTTGTTGAGGCATTAAATAATGTTGTTGAGACATTTAATGTGTATATGTAATTCGGAAGAATTGTTTAATAATGGATCACGTTCCTTTTTTTCTTACGGTTTTGAAATCAAAAACACTGTAGAATTTATAGTATTTGCATTAAGAAAATATGTTCCAATGGAAGAAAGAAATGGCATCCTCCTCATCACAAATGCCCCCCCATCATGGAGCAGAGGTATCATCATTATCCAATCTGTATGATAGTATTTTCGGAACACCTTTTATTAATGTTGATGGAGTCTTTGACAATGGAGAATATGGTGGTGTGGAAAAAAATATTTCCAATGTAGGAGATAAGGAAGAAAAAATGTTTGGTGGTGATAATGTTAGTAGAGAGTACATTGATGATATGTTTAAGAACGATGAAGTTGTTGCTGATGGTAGTGTTGATATGTTTATGGATGAGGAAGTTATTGCCGATGGTAGTAATGATATGTTTAAGAATGATGAAGTTGTTGCCGATGGTGGTGATGGAGGGGAAGAAATTATTTATGGTGATGATAATGATAGTAACAGTGATCCAGATCCGGAGTATGTTGCTGAAGAGGATGACAATGGGGAAGATGTAGAAGAGGAAATAGAGGATCTGGAGGACGATGAAAAAATGTGGGAGGAGATGGAAGACTTTTATGATTCGTGCCCATTTGTATGTCGATCGAGAGGACTCAATATTCCGTTCAAACAATCGGAAAACACGTCAGGAATCCCCGAAGTAGAGCCTTGCAGATACTATGATGGAGCAGACGGGAACGCAGGAGTTGGATCCCAACATGATAGGTGGATACTGCCCGAGCAGCCTGATTTTGTACCTCCGGTGGATGTTACGGACGAACGATTTGATCCGTATAGGCAACAAGGTTTGGGCATCGGATCAGTCTTTCCGACAAAGGATAAACTGAAGAATAAAGTAGTGCAATATCTACTTGGAAACAATATAGGATTCCGGACTGAGAAATCTGAACCGTCTCGGTATTGGATTAAGTGTCGCCACGATGATTGTGCTTTTAAAGTACGAGCATCCGGATCATCTTCTACTTGGAGAGTGTATCAGTTCGTGGAGCATACATGCGAGTTCAACCCGACTAGGGGTGCAGCACACACATTACCAGCCCGACAGTTAGGCGAGATTATTGCAAATCAGATAGTGACGAAAGGGCAATTTATGATCCCAGAAGCAGTGCGGAAGGAACTTTTGAACACACATGGATTACGGGTTAGAAATATCATCATATATAATAATTTTTTAAGTTTTATTATTTACTTTGTTTTGTTTTTTTTAAAAGTAATTAAATATTTGGGGATTTGTTTATTACATGTTAGCTATGCAATGAGCCGCAGAATAAGGGACTACGGAATTGAAGCCACATATGGTTCTGAGGATCAGTCTTTTAAGGATTTGCCTAAGTACCTTTTTGTGCTGCGGGAAGCTAATCCTGGTACAATTGTAGATCTAATGGTTGACAGAAGTACCAATCAGTTTAAGTACGCATTTATGGCGCTGGGGGGGTCGATTGTTGGATTTTCTAGTGCCAGGCCATACATCGCAGTAGATGCAACACACTTGAAATCAAAGTATCGGGGAGTACTATTTGTGGCCGTGACAAAGGATGCAAACAACCAAATATTTCCACTTGCATTCGGTATTGAGGACGTGGAGGATTTAGATTCGTGGACATGGTTCATGCAGCATCTGAAGCTATCACTGCCCAGCCGCAGAGGGATGTTGATAGTATCAGATGGATCAGCATCCATTCGCGGAGCAGTTACGGAGGTATTCCCCGATGCGCATCATGCCCTATGCATATATCACATTCAGAAAAACCTTTCGAAGTATGGGACACATGTGGTTGAACTGTTTAATCGTGCTGCGAGAAGCTACAGTGAATCCGATTACAACAAAGTAATGGCAGATTTGGAAGGATATTGTCCAGCAGCAGCACGACACCTAAAGATTTCAGTTGGTGAAGAACGGTTTGCTCGCATCAGATGTCCGGTACAATGGTTCACAGCTTAACATCTTTAAATTGTATTATTTTTTATAAATAATTTTATATTTCATCCAAGCTGTTATTTTTTAAAGAATAAAAAATAAAAAATAATATTTTTTAGTTAGAATTTTTTTATCTTACATCCTTTTACTAGGTATTTTTTTTATATTAGAATTGTTAAGTTTATTATTTTTTATTTGAAAGTTTCTTTCTTTTAATATCTTTTAAATTGTATTATTTTTATTTGAATTGTTTTATTATTTAAATGGTGCAACTTTTTATAGTCCATCATTTTTTAGTTCAGCTATTTATACCCATTACATTTTTTGTTAGGTACGTCGATACGATATCATGACTACGAATATTGTGGAGAGCATGAACAGTGCATTACTGTGGGCTAGACGGTTACCTGTATGTTCATGTCTAGAAGCTGCTAGGTGTATTGTTGAGAAATGGTTCGCCTATCGGTACGATCAGGCCATGAGGAGCGAAACCTATCTTACGGAATATGCGACGGTGAAACTGCGCGCGTCTATGAATGCTGGCTCAAAACTAGAGGTTAATCGACTCTCAAGTGTAGAATATCGGGTAAAGCATCAGTACAACACGTACAAGGTTAATTTGGATGAAAAAATGTGTTCTTGCAATGTTTACCAACACGAGTTGATTCCATGTATCCACGCTGCTGCAGTCATTAGGTATGATTTACAGTTTATTGTAAATTGTTGCTCATTTATAAAATATGATATTGTCATTCAAATATTGCAGGAAGCTGAAACATGCACCACACGTGTATGTGGATGAACATTATAAGTTGGAGAACCTACGTGAAATGTGGAGTGGTATTATCACTCCAGTTCCGTGCAAGGATGATTGGGCAGTGCCAAGTGCAATAAGTGACATGAAATGCTTACCCCCTGACAATCCAAGGCAGGCCGGGAGGCCAAAGATGACGAGATACCCCAGCGGACCAGAAAAATCAAACCGTGGACGTAAGACACAAAAATGTCGCAGGTGTGGAGCGATAGGTCATAACACAAAAAGATGCACTGTCGAGATGCCACCGCTTGAAGAAATGCCTAGGGAGAACATGGTTGAAAGAAGACGTAGACCCAAGAAGTGTAGGATTTGCAAAATAGAAGGCCACACCGCACCAAAATGTTCTATGCGGGGGCATTTTGATTTGAACGAAGAACCTACTTTTTAATTTACATGTGGCGAATAATAAAGGAGTCTCCTTGAGATCAATGTGCTCACTGAACTTCTGATCAGTACCTGTTTAATGTTGCACAAAGCCTTAATTCCTAAATTAGAAATCTAAAACGGTGGAAAGAAAATATATTAATTACACGTACCCCAGGCCGTGTGATTGTAATCACGTGTAGTCTGGGCAGCCGTGTCATCACCTGAACGGTGCTCTACAGCTGTTACATACAAGACCATACCACGATTATAAGCTTAGATGTATTGAAAAATTGCAAAAATAATTTATTAAAAAGATTAGACAAAGCAGGAAAAATCAAATCAAGTGCATGATTTAAATTAGAAATATATTTATTACAATTATCAGTGGCCGTTTGATCGCAATGTCGTGTCCTCCGGGCATAGGTCTCATCACGTGAATGATGCTCTGGATCTGTTAAATCAAATAAAAATCAAATAAAATAAAATTGATCATTTCAATTACAGGAAAACAAAAAATTTAAATCAACGTACCGAGTATTCGAAAACCCCGCCTAATTTCTTCCTTCAGCAAACTGTTCTCCTCCCTTAGTTTAACTAACTCATCCTTCTGCTTAGCCAATTCACCGAGCATCTCTGCCTTCTGCTTAGCCAATTCATCCTTCATATCTGCCCTCAGCCGGTTTAACTCATTCCGCATCTCTAACCGTATCTCTCCCCTCATACGATCCGTTCCCTGTAGCGCACGGTCTCCCTCCCGCCTCACATCGGCAGTAATGTGGTGTCTCTCCTCAGTAAGCATCAATGCAATGCGGTGCAATAAAGCCTCCTGCTCAGGAGCTACCCTCCCAGTGGGTGCATCATCCTCATCCGTGCGCGCATCTACCCTTTCTTTGTCCGCTCGTTCATCAACTTTCCCCGTCCCTGAGACATCACCCTTAGTCCCCCCACGTACCCCCCCAACTGGCACCTCCCCAACCTGACCTTGCGTCCCCTGTCGGACATGCTCAGGCGCATGTGCTCGGGTGCGCACTCTCTTGCGTGCAGGCTCTAGCGCGGCGCCCTCCTCATCATCATCATCATGAAAATCAAGAACACTATTGTTCTTATGAGCTTTACTTCGCCTTTTGGGTGCGGCTATATGCACGTAACGAGCACATGGTGGGAGAGGCACACCCAAATGCTGTAAATACACCGCCCCCGCTTCCTCCGGACGTGGAACCAACCTCTCTATACACTTTCTCTAAAAAAAATAAATAAATAAAACATAAAACATAAAACATAGCCACTTAATAGAAGGGATTGATACTATGTAGTAAATTAGGATTAAACTTAGGTATATTTTGTTACCTTCGAATCGAAAAAGGCGGTGTAATCGTATCCATGACCTCTTGGAAATGTATACCGCGTCATCCGCGGGATGAGCTCAGCTCCATCAATCTTCACAGCAACACGTCCCTCCAAATCTGGTACAGCCTCAACCGCCCATACCTAGTACATTTAAAATTATAAATTCATCAAATGTACAAAAAATGATCAGGGATTTGCATTTTTAAATTTAGATTATTTAATTGCATATAAATATATATGCGTACCAGCACTGCCAACAAATTATCATACACATGGTAAAGTTTGCGTCCTTCTATCACAATGGGTATATCCCGAATGTAGTGCCGTAGTCGGTCCCAACTGTATGCACCCCAAGGGAATGACTCCCACTGTTCCTCGTCCTCCACTAAATGCCACAGCCAATGATCAGGGATTTTCTTTTGTCCATCCAACCCCAAAACGAGAAAATATGCTGCTAGGACTTTTGCTACTTTCAGGGAGTCCTCTGCACTGCCCTTGAATACTCCACTCTCAAAATTATCCTTAAGTCTATCCCCCGTAACAGATACAGTGGCGGAATATCGCGTGTACACACTCTGCTGTGAATGAACCCTACTACTATTTATATCAAAATCGGTTGTCCCAAATCGGAGGCCCGTGATTAACGCATACTCCTGACGACCGAAAGTAATAAATTCTTCCCCTATTCTAAAGGTAAACAAATCCTCACCCGCACCAGGTATAATAACTTCGTTGGTGAACAACGAATGAATGGATGTGTACCCAGGGGCACCTGTGTCCCATGTCGGTCTTAAAAAATGACCGAAGCACGAATCCCTGAACCTAGCTACTAAATCCTCCCCGCCTGCATCCTTTAGCCCCTTCCTAATAATCTCTACAATAAATAGTCTAATGTATCCATTAATATTACATGCTACATGCCTAGTCCTCGGTCGCTTCCAACTCCACGCAACCTAAGCATATTTATATATATATATTTATATACACAGTTGAACAAGAATATCCAATTCATAAACAATTTACATATAACAATTGCAAACTATAGTGATGCTAATGCATATTTCTACAAATTATATTTTCGCAGGGATTGTCAAACATAATTTGACTACAGATATTGCCAAACTAGAGAGATCTAAATAAAACTACAGAGATTCCAATCCAACCTTGTCCCAAATTTACAGTTTAAAAATTTCACTAAACCACAACAAATTTGAATCTAATCCAAATCCAACCAAATTATTATTTATCCAAGGACCAAACTCATCAAACAGAACAAATAGTAAATGGCCTGTAAAGTTCAAACAGAAGCTTAAATTCCAAATTTATGCCCTAAAAAGTTCAAGACTTGCATTATCAAAGGGGTTTTATATCTGAATTTACAGCACCTTTTATTTCCAATGAGAGGATCAAAATTTAAACAAAAAAATAACAACACAAAACAACCTGCACAGAGTGTGTATGTCCATTGCAGAATTCATAACAAAGGGTACAAAATCCTAACCAAAAAAAGGAACCAAACATAATTTTTTCTCTGATTCAAAATCAAGACCTCGGCATACAAAGAAAACAAGGCATTTAGAAAATAAAATTCAATCGGATGCAAAAATTCCAACAAAAATAACAATGGATACCAAAATCTAATCTAACAAAGACTACAAAAATTTCTTAAATCACTAACCTCGCCGGATGCGGAAGCGGCGGCGGCGTTGCCTTCCATGTCACCACTCCAGCGGCGGCGGTAGTGAAGATGGGAAACGAGGGCGCGGCGGTGACGACGGGAAACGACGACAGTGAGATGCGGCGCCTCGGCGGTGACGTCGGCTGCAGCGGCCGGACTTCCAACAGCCTGAGCGAGATTTCAAACGGAGGAGAGGAAGGAGAAGGCTTTTCGACGGCGGCGTCTCTCGTTGTCTGAGTCGATAGCGGGAAGATTGGCGTTGCGGCGGGCGGCGGGCGGTGGACGTCGAAGTCGGGGGCGACGATCTACTCGCTCAATCTCCACACTCGCTCAATCTGCAACTACTTCAAGAGCCCACTCGCCCACTCGTCCACTCCCTGCAACCCTAAACCCATCAAGGCCCACTCTCCCACTCTGCAGCAAGGCCCACTCGTCCAATCGATGTCCTAGTGAGTGCCACTCTCCCTCTTGTGAGTGCCACTCCTCCATCAAGGCCCACATATGAGGCCCAATCTCTAAATTTTCTTTTGTTCCACACTTCCACACGTTCACTCGCTAAATTTTCTTTTGTTCACACGTTCACTCCGACACGTTCACTCGCATAATTTTTCTTTGTTCAATACTTCCACACGTTCACTCGGACACGTTCACTCGCCTAATTTTCTTTGTTCAATACTTCCACACGTTCACTCGGATCACTAGCAAACATTACTATTGGTACTCGGGTCCTTTTGATTGGCATGTGACTTAGACTCGTGCCATTAGGGCAAAAAAAGAATTATAACTAAATTGAGTGTAGAAAAGAATTTTACAAACTCTGATCGGTTTCTGTCATGTATTTCTTCTTTCTTCTATTCTAATAAAGGCCATTCACCTGGTCTAAGGGGAGACACTTTCCAATACTGACATCCCAAATTTTTGAACTTGCATATTGAAACCTTTAGATCAATAGATGGTTACATAAAGTGCTTGAGAAATACTTGCTCTTAGAAAAAAAAAAAATCCAATATTAACCAGCTACTATGGCTTCTAAATAGACCACAACAAAAGGGTAAATAGATGACATAACTTTTGACATTATGACATAGTATTACTCAACAATTCCTTTCATCCCAATTTGATCCAAGTTCCACAGATAAAATAATTTCTGACATTATGATATAGAATCACTCAACAATTCCTTTCATCCCAGTTTGATCCAAGATCAGATCAAATCAATCCTAAGTTAAGTTAACATTATGCATTCAGAATTCAACTTGAATCATAACAAATACAGAAGATAATTGTAACAGAAAAAGCCAGGAACCCCTCAGGATCAATTAACATACAACATATGATTATTACAATCAACAGACAACAATCGTGTATACAGATTTAAAAAGCAAAGCAACAGTTCACTGAAACGGAAGATTACAGAAAAGTACCAGATCAAATGCATAATAACATTTATTCTAGTGACAATTAAAAATAAATTTAAATAAGAAAATCCATAAATTAATACTAGGGCTGGAAAAAAATACTGAATATACCGCATACCGCACATATCGTACCGAAAAAATACCGAGAATACCGAAATTTTCGGTATACCATAATTTTCGGTACGGTATCAGGTACGGTATGATACCATACCATAAGATTTCGGTACGGTGACGGTATAAATTTTTTGATACCGCGGTATACCGTTACCGTACCGAACTTCGGTATATACCGCGATATCGGTTTGTCGGTATGTACCGATTCTTCGGTATGCCGGTATATACCGCGATACCGGTATATACCGCAATACCGATATGCTGGTATATAGTAAATGTTCGGTATGTCGGTATATACCGCAATACCGGTATGTCGGTATGTAGCGAATGTTCGGTATGTCGGTATATACCGTGATATCGGTATGCCGGTATGCACCGAAGGTTCGGTATATACCACATACCAAAATGTCGGTATGGCAACGGTATGGAAATATTTCATACCGAAAATTTTGATATACCGAACATCGGTATACCGAAAGGTGCGGTACGAAAACGGTATGAAAATTTTCATACCGTAAAGTTCGGTATGGTATACGGTACGTCGAAATTTTTTCGGTATACCGTACGGACCCACCCCCTAATTAATAATATGCTAGCTATTATGCATGTAAACAAAACATGTGAATGTCTAGTGTTCAACATCCATGTTCATGCCTTGATCATAAGGTTAGACATGTGAAAGTCTTGAAATGTATATGCCTTGATTATGAGGTTAGTAAATAGTGAGAGGATAAAAAAGTTTATAAATAGCCTATGTAATGTATTGAGAAGTTAGAAAAATTTTATGCAAGCTTAATACTTGTTTCATTTCATAGCCATAATTATTACACTTTATCCATTTTATTATCCCACCTTTAAACTTCCTTTCTTTCACCATTTAATCCCAATTTCCATTACAATACTTCCACTATAAACACAAGCTAATAAGCCATATACCATTTTATTATACACATACATAAATAAAGATAGTTATTTCTATAACACGTCATCAGCACGAGGAGACTCTGTCCAGATTATCATTTGAGGTATAATCTCTTATTTCTAAACTTTCAATAAGATTATGGCTAACCTTGCAAAGCAGGAATTTGCTCCTTTAACCGTTGAAGGAAGCAATTATATGTCCTGGGCCCGAGATGTAAAAATGCATCTTACTTCAATGGGTCTGGAAGATACTATTGCTGAAGGCAAAAATCCCAGCCATCAAAATCAGGCAAAAGCCATGATTTTCTTGTGCCATCATATCGAAGAGGCACTTAAAATGGAGTACGTGACTGTGGAATCCCCACTGGCATTGTGGGAAAAGCTGAAAGAAAGATATGATAATCTTAAAAAGACGGTGCTTCCAAAAGCCCTTGATGACTGGACAAACCTGAGACTTCAGGATTTTAAAACAGTCCGGGAATATAATTCCGCTGTGTTCAAAATTACGGCACAATTGCAATTATGTGGGCAAAAGATATCTGAAGTAGAAATGCTTGAAAAAACGTATTCTACGTTTCATGCTAAAAACACAGTATTGAGTGAGACATACCGTCAAAAAGGTTTTCAGAGATATTCTGATCTTATCACCTGCTTATTATTGGCTGAACAAAACAGCCTATTGTTGTTGAGAAATCATGAATCTAGGCCCGCAGGTGCAAAACCGTTCCCTGAGGTGAACGCGGCTCAATCATCGAAATATGTGCGTGATCGTTGGCACTTTAAAAATCAAAATGATGATCGTGGCCAAAATCGGTATCACAATCGAGGCAGAGGTGAATCATCTCGTCAAAATAATTATCGAAATAAGCCTCGATTTGAGCAAAATCGCAGATATGATACCAGAAGGCCTTACAAACCACAACAAAGAAATTATGCAAGAAAGCATAAACAAAATGATGAAATTTGTGATCGTTGTGGAATTAAAGGCCATATGGCTCAAACATGCCACACAGCTAAACACTTAGCTGAACTATATCAGGCCTCGAAACGAAAAGAAAGATCAGGTGTTGAAGCACACCATAATGCCCACGATGATACTTATGATGATATATTAAATGATAATATCACGCACCTGGAAGCTGATGATTTTATTGAGCCAGATACTGTTACTAAATAATATATTATATAGCTATATATATATATATTTTGTACTTATCTTTTATAATTCCTGTTTAATATAAATAATGATATCTTGTACTTCCCTTTTATTATCCATGTATAATATAAATATGCTTTTGCATTAATAATATTTATATTGCTGGTGTTTAATAACATTCTTATATTCTTGTAAAGAAATGGATGCTGGAAATTCAAAAGTCGGAGATGATATCTGTCTCATTGACAGTGCAACAACGCATAGCATTTTGAAAAGCAAAAGCTATTTCTCCAATTTAAAATTGGAAAAGACCGCAGTGAAAACTATAAGCGGTAATGCAAAATGCATTGAAGGCTCCGGTAGAGCTGTTATATTTCTCCCAGAAGGGACAAAAATGGCAATTGAAAATGCCTTGTTCTCATGCAAAGCTCGAAGAAATTTACTGAGCTTCAATGATATTCGAAAAAATGGATATCACATTGAAACTTCAAAAGAGGCAGATCACGAGTATCTTTTGATAACTCGAATTGAAAATGGCAAAAAATTTGTGAATGAAAAATTGTCATGTTACTCCTCTGGCTTATACTATACAAAAATATATGCCGCAGAAATACATAACCTAGTAGGCTTGAAAGCTACTAGTGAATTTATTACCTGGCACGATAGACTTGGGCATCCTGGCAGTGTAATGCTGAGGCGAATTATTGAAAATTCAAATGGCCATACATTGAAAAGGCAAATGATATTGAACCCAAATGAGTTCAATTGTGCAGCCTGTTCACAAGGGAAATTGATAACCAGACCATCTCCAGTAAAAGTGGGAATTGAATCCCCTACATTCCTAGAAAGAATTCAAGGCGATATATGTGGACCTATTGATCCACCGTGTGGACCTTTCAAGTACCTTATGGTATTAATTGATGCGTCATCACGCTGGTCACACGTTTGTTTATTATCAACTCGCAATTTGGCATTCGCAAGATTACTTGCACAAATTATAAAATTGCGAGCACAGTTTCCAGATCATCCGATAAAGAAAATACGCCTTGATAATGCTGGAGAATATACATCACATGCATTTGATGATTTCTGCATGTCGATTGGAATTATTGTTGAACATCCTGTGCCTCATGTGCACACGCAAAATGGTCTGGCAGAATCATTTATTAAGCGATTGCAATTAATTGCAAGACCCTTGTTAATGAAATCAAGACTCCCTGTTTCTGCTTGGGGACATGCTATATTGCATGCAGTCGCACTTGTGAAAATAAGGCCGACAAGCTATCATAGCTACTCCCCTACACAAATTGTGTTTGGAAAGGAGCCCAATATATCCCACTTGCGAATTTTTGGGTGTGCGGTTTATGTACCGATTGCGCCACCACAACGCACAAAAATGGGACCTCAAAGAAGGTTGGGCATATATGTCGGGTATGAATCACCCTCGATTATTAAATATCTTGAGCCAAAAACGGGTGATTTATTTACTGCAAGATTTGCAGACTGTCATTTTGATGAAACTCAATTCCCGACATTAGGGGGAGGAAATGATCAACTGAAAAAGGAAATATCTTGGCAAAGTCCACTTGATTTCCTTGATCCTCGTACAAGGCAATGCGAACTTGAAGTTCAAAGAATTGTGCATTTGCAGGGAATTGCAAATCAATTACCCGATGCTTTTAATGATGCTGCTAAAGTCACAAAATCATATATAAATGATGCAGCAAATGCACCAGCCAATATAAATGTCCCAGAAGGACAAATTCCAAGTGCAAATGAACCTACTGCACGCCTGAAGCGTGGTAGGCCTTTGGGTTCTAAGGATAAAAATCCACGAAAGAAGAAAATTATCCATATGGGTGATAAATCAATCACAGATGATACTCCCGAAGGAGAAATTGATTCAACCCCCGAAAAGGTTGAACCTGAAAATATTCACCCAGAAGAAAATGAAGTTATTGAAACTTCTTTCAATTATATCAATACTGGGAAATGTTGGAACCGAAAAGAAACAAACGTTGATAATGCCTTTGCATACAACGTTGCACTCGATGTAATGGAAAATAACGAGGATCCTGAACCAAGATCAGTTGAAGAATGTCGGAAAAGAAATGATTGGCCAAAATGGAAAGATGCGATTCAGTCTGAACTAGATTCACTGAATAAACGAAAAGTATTCGGCCCTATTGTCCAAACACCAAAAAATGTGAAGCCTGTTGGCTACAGATGGGTGTTTGTGAGAAAAAGAAATGAAAATGATGAAATTGCCAAATATAAGGCAAGGCTTGTAGCCCAAGGTTTTTCACAACGACCGGGAATTGATTTTGAGGAAACATATTCCCCAGTTATGGATGGAATAACATTCAGGTATCTAATGAGTCTAGCAGTACGAGAAAATCTCGAAATGAGGCTGATGGATGTTGTTACTGCATATTTATATGGCTCATTGGAAAATGATATTTATATGAAAATACCTGAAGGGTTTAAATTACCTGAGTCTTGCAACTCAAAACCCAGAGAAAATTATTCCATCAAATTGCAAAAATCGTTGTATGGGCTCAAGCAATCTGGCCGAATGTGGTACAACCGCCTCAGTGAAAGTTTGATAAAGGAATGCTATACAAATGACCCGATCAGCCCTTGTGTATTTATAAAGAAAAATGGGTCAGAATTTGTGATCGTCGCAGTCTATGTTGACGATTTAAATCTAATTGGAACTCCTGAAGAGTTGAAAAAGGCGGTCGAATATCTGAAAAAGGAGTTTGAAATCAAAGATTTCGGGAAAACGAAATTTTGCCTTGGCCTACAAATTGAGCATTTGGAAATGGGCATATTTGTTCATCAATCGGCTTATACCCAAAAGGTATTAAAGCAATTTCGAATGGATTATGCTCATCCGCTAAATAATCCAATGGTCGTTCGGACACTTGATCCTGCAAAGGATCCATTTAGGCCAAAAGAAGATAATGAAGAGCAACTTGGCCCAGAAATTCCATATTTAAGCGCAATTGGTGCGTTAATGTATCTTGCAAACAGCACGCGACCTGATATCGCGTTTGCAGTCAATCTACTCGCAAGATTCAGCTCTTGCCCTACTCAACGACATTGGAAAGGCATAAAGCATGTTTTTCGCTATCTCCAAGGAACAATTGATCTTGGGTTATTTTACCCAAAAGACTCTCGACATGAGTTAATTGGCTATGCCGATGCAGGTTATTTATCAGACCCACACAAAGCCAAATCTCAAACAGGCTATATCTTCACGTGTGGTGGAACTGCTATCTCTTGGAGGTCAATGAAGCAGACTCTAACTGCTACTTCTTCTAATCATGCCGAAATATTAGCAATCCATGAAGCAAGTCGAGAATGTGTTTGGTTGAGGTCAATGACTCAACATATATTGAAGAGTTGTGGTTTAATCATTGAACCACAAATGCCCCCAACAATTTTATTTGAAGATAATTCGGCTTGTGTAGCCCAGTTGAAAGGGGGTTATATCAAAGGAGATAGAACGAAGCATATTTCACCAAAATTCTTCTACACTCATGATCTTCAAAAGAATGGTGAAGTCGATGTGCAACAAATTCGATCAGAAAATAATTTAGCGGATCTATTTACCAAGGCATTGCCGACTGCAACATTCGAGAAGCTCGTGAAGAAAATTGGAATGCGGCGGCTTCGAGATTTAAAATGATGTCCAAATCAGGGGGAGCATCTGATACAAGAATACTGTACTCTTTTTCCTTCACTTGGATTTTTTCCCACTGGGTTTTTTCCAAGTAAGGTTTTAACGAGGCATATTCTTCGTATTGACGACATTCAAGGGGGAGTATTATGCATGTAAACAAAACATGTGAATGTCTAGTGTTCAACATCCATGTTCATGCCTTGATCATAAGGTTAGACATGTGAAAGTCTTGAAATGTATATGCCTTGATTATGAGGTTAGTAAATAGTGAGAGGATAAAAAAGTTTATAAATAGCCTATGTAATGTATTGAGAAGTTAGAAAAATTTTATGCAAGCTTAATACTTGTTTCATTTCATAGCCATAATTATTACACTTTATCCATTTTATTATCCCACCTTTAAACTTCCTTTCTTTCACCATTTAATCCCAATTTCCATTACAATACTTCCACTATAAACACAAGCTAATAAGCCATATACCATTTTATTATACACATACATAAATAAAGATAGTTATTTCTATAACACTAGCCAATTTAAGTTCCAAGAAGCATACATTGTTAGAAAACTCACAAAGCAACCTAGAAGGAATCTAAGTACATTAGCATCTTTAAGTCAAGGATATGCATTTGTTAGATCATGCAAGATTAGAGAAAAATTTCAGCTGAGCTTAAACCCATATTAAAATAACAAAATTCTGAAACAAATGACGAAGTTCCCAATGAGCCGTCACTAAACATGCCACCATAAGTGAATAATAAATTGTCATGTCTCCAAAGATTAGCATTCAGTCATTCACTCATCGCTTGCACTCAATTCACTCTGTCCAGATTCATTTCTACTTCCATTGTCCATTGTTCTTTCTCTTCTTGATCTGCTCCAGGGGTAGCAATAGGTGGGGCTACAACTTGTTCAGCCCGAGATAAAGTGTTGAGAATTTTCCAGTTTGTATCAAGAATTTGCTAGTTGACTCCTTCCACCGCCGTTACCCTTGCCTCCAAGTGATCTATCATTGCTCGAATTAAATCTTTTTATTCCCTAAACACCACACTATACAGTTCAGAAAACTTTTGCCTAGCATCTTCTCTGAACATGTGAGCCTCCAATGCTAAGTTCATAGTGGTATTTTTATCAAGTTTGTAATAGTACTACAAAAAAGTAAGTATATAATAGTAGTACTTTTATTAAGTCCTGAATGATACTTGAAACAAGTTTATAATGATACTACTTGGAAAAAGTTTATAAAGTTGTAAAAATATTATTTATTTATTTCTAGTATCAGATGATATGAAGCCTGTGTATACCTATATTTTAATTGGAATAATGCAGTCATGCAACAACATCAAGGTGAATAAAGATTATACTCATTGACCGATGTACAAGCAAAACAAAGTGCTTGTCTGGCATATCCCACGGTAGTGAGCTCAATATTATTGCAAGTTCTCCAAATGATCTATATATAGTACTAGTATAATAGGTTTATGTGGAAGCTTTATAGCTCAATAAAGATACCAGCTCTTGCCTTTGGTTTGGAATTCGTAGCACGGTGCAACATCGAACACATTACTTGCTATTTGGATTCCCTTTGGATGCTTTTCTATGCTTGATATTTGGGATGAACACAACCCTCAAGCGGCTTTGCTTATGAAGATCAAGACTTTGCGACAGTCCTTTATGTCTTGTCAGATACATCATGTGTTGTGTGAGGGGAACTCGGTGGCGGCGCGGCGTCTAATGCGGATTTCTAGGCATTCCCCAGATTTCATTTGTGGGGGTTTGGAGGTAGATTCTTTAGCGTCTGGTTCCCGCGCTTAATTCTAGCACATAACTTAGTAGTTTGTTTTTCAGCTTTTAGACTTATATTCTTTTTGGGATTTTGTTTTCCCCTTTTTCTCATGCTTGGTTATGTAAAATAATACTGAATAATAAATTTTACTTACTTTTCTTTTTTAAGAATTTGACATTTTTCAATAAATGAAAAAATCAAAATAATACCAATAAATAATTTTATAAAAAATAATTATATATCTTCTATCCTATAAGAGAAAGTCTTGCCAAGTCTGAATTTGGTTAACAGCCGTTGGATCCAAAACTCAATTGAGGCTGTGACCGCTCGATCAAATTTTTCCTTCGTCACCGTCAAATTTAGATCCGATTTACACGCACGTGCCCCGAGTTTGCCCCGATTTTTCCATTCTCTCTTCTTCCCCAACTGCGTCAAGGTTTCTAGCTTCTTCTCTGCTTCCCCAATCAAAAATTTGCCCTAACCCTCCGCCTCCGTTCTCTTCATTCGCAACACAATTTGAACTTTCCAGCGTTGGAGGGAGCCGGTGCGTCCGGAAACGAGGGAGTGGAGGAGAATTAGGGTTGGAGAATTAGAGACGGTGCCGAAAAACCCCTTCTCCTACTGATAAACCCTTCGGAGCCGCCGCCGCCGCTCACAGCCGTCTCCCGCCACCACCACCACCGCCTCACAGTCGGGCCAGTCGCTTGACTCCCGTCACCACCACCACTCGCAGCCGCTCCTGCTCACCACCACGCGGGTCGCCGATTTGCCGCTCCTGCTCACCACCACCGCTGGCGATTTACTCCCTCCGGCCTCTGCTCACAATAGGTATATGTTTCAAGTAAACACCTCAAAAACTCTGGATTGAATCTACATATTTAGTCAATTTTTTTTTCGGGGAAAAGAGGTCGACGCCATTTTTACCAAATAAATCTGTCTGAAGTAATATTTGTCCTAATTTCCTCAACCAACGAAAATTTTCTCTCAAAATAAGCTTCGCTCATAGTAATAGTTATCAGGATCGAGGAATTATAATGAGCAGAGCCCACACAGCTAGCTACATTCCACCCAATAATTTTCATTTCATATATATATGTGGCACAGAACTAAAGAAAGAGCTGGGCTATTTCTTCTATTTGTATATAATTACACTCATCAGTCGTGCAGTGAATTGGTTAGATCTGATCTAATATGGTACCATGAATTTGAGTGCAAGATTTTTAATAATTAGGAATCGGCAAATGGGAGTGGGGAAGCATTTACATAAAACAGTACGTCCTGTCCGCGCACTCAAATGTAGCTAGAATGGGGATAGATCATAGATATATGAAAACCAGACTGTAATCCATTAGTATTATATCTCTTTGTTGGATGTCCTGCAGTCTCATTGTGAAAGCCATTTCAATTCATGGGTTTTAATTTGTGGGCAGCTGCACCTGTGATTTGTGCATATCACATTATGACTATTTCCTTTTACATAATCGTCTATTTGTACCGCTGCTTTCTATTTGTCCAAACACCTAGGGTTCAGTTGTTGATGACGAAGACGATCTACTTGTGGTTGATGTAAAATGCTATCTATCATCATTGACTTAAAATTATCACTGTCAGGTTTCGATACTCTTAACAAATTACAGGAAGCTCTAAAATTATTCGAGGAAATAAATCTGTGTCCATAAACACTCGATTCAAAATTCATCTGTTGCCTTCTTTAGATTTTTATAGCCACTTAGCTTCTATTTTAAGTGGTAGGGAGCATAATATAAGGATAAGAAACTATTAGAATTGCCAAAATTTGGATTTTGATTAAGAAGCCTGTAACAAACAATTTGAGGCACTTGAGTGGTGCTTAATTTTTTTTAGCATGGGTCTACAGTTTTAAACCACACATAGCAAGGGATTGAACATTTGAATTTTGAAGCCACTTTTGTGTTTATTTAAATTCTGTACAGCAATCTTTTTTTTAAAAAAATTATTTGTGTATTTTTATTTTATGGTGCAATTGTTAAACCATGTGTTGATTGATGTGTACATAGCAATTGTTTAAAATTTAAGCTTAATTAATTATTCAAGCTGTACTGAATAGCTCATACTGGAATATAATTTGAGCTCTTTTATCTCAGAAAGTACATATGTCAAATAGTATAGACTTATTGAATCCGAAGTTGATGATACTGATATAAATGGCAAGTAAAGAGTTAAATGCTCCCAAAAATTAAAATTCCAGCGATATATTTGAAACCCAAGTACGACCATTTAATAGAGAACCAGTCAAAATTCAAAGGTATTTAAGAAAAGTAAATCCTATGATTTTTATTCTTGCTTCTATGAGAATGTGAAAGAATGTTTTATGCTTAATTTTTGGGAGCGCAGTTTGTTTCACTGGATGTGGGATTTTTTTATTTTTTTACTGGTTTGATTAGAATTAGAGGACTTCCAGTTTTATTCCAGGTTAGCAAAGGTATAATTTTCTTCTTGGGGCCCTTAGAGTTTGGGGTTTTAGAATATACATTTGATAAATTGCAATTCTGCCTCTGTTTATTTCAAATTCTTTTGTATATGTTTTGCATTTGTTTGGCAAACTTATGAATTTGATGAAACTTATGGATTTGTACACTGAATTTTCTCAGGATCTATGCCTCGTTAAAGTGAGTGGTCTCTTTGTGTCTGGTGGAGGTTGGCAAGCTTGATTATCCCACTGGCCTTCATCTCCTTGGTGTAAGTTGATTTTTTCATTCAATATGTATGTGGGGTGTTCAAGAAAGTTAGCAAAATATAATTTTTTTTCCCCTTTAAGAAGACACAGGAAAGTTTCCCCAACCCAATACCTTTTGTCTTGCCCAAAACTTTTAACAATGCTGGCATGACTGTTTCTCTCAGAAAATGCTCCACTTATATATAGCAAAATGGATTAGGGCTAGAAACAATTTTGAACATGAGTAATTTAAGGATATCGGATGTGCCCGTGAGAAGTTCCCCTTTTCATCTTCATGCAAATGTAGATTGTTTTGTGGTATCTATGACATTCTAATGTATCAGAGAAAAAAATTGTGTCTGGATAAAGTGAGTGACCTCTTTGTGCTTGAGGAATATGGCTCGCTTCAATTTCTGTAAAACTTAAAACCAGAGAAAGAATAAACGGTAATATAAACTTGCTTTACATTTAATATTGCTTTTTAAATTTTACAGTTGTGTAATTTGGGTCAAATTGTTATAGCTGCTCATGTGTTGTCTCTTAGTTATTTTCCACACTTGAACATTTGGCTAAATAGATTTTGCAGTCATTGAAGTTTAAACTTTCCTTTTTGCTACAGAAGGCAGAAACTTCAAAAGTATGAAGCTTTTACATGATATAACTATATACTTAATGAAATTATTAAATGGTAATTTTGTTGGGCCAACGGCCCGTCTGTCCTTCATTACACAGCCCCTTTCTCTTTCTGTTGAAGCCGGTAGAAAGTTTGGAAGCAGGTGTCTTGTCGGTGAGCTTTATTGGGATTTTATTCTTATTATGCCTTCGAGGTTTTTGATAAAATGTTGGATGATTATTTATGTCCTATTCTTTAAATTAGTAATTATTTTTGGTTTTGTATTTGTCGTTCTTTTGTAACCAAGAGGGCCTAGCAGCCTTAAGGGATGAAAAAAATTCCCATTACACAGTTCATGAGAAGTATAGTAGATTTGCCCGGTACCTTTAGGATTGGCATTTGTAATGGAGCAGTGGTAACATTACAATCATGCATGACCGGTACCTTTAAGATATTTTGTAGTGTAGTTGACACTTGACACCCATGTCTTTTAATATAATTGTTACCTGGTATCATTGTTTTGTTTCTTTGTGCACAGGTCCTGCTCCGTGTAATTACATTATGTGTCCTGAGCTGCTTTTATTATGGATTGTTCATCATCTTGTCTCTTTGAAGACCGCTTGGTCGATTGCCTTGTTCAATCTTCTCCATCTATGTTTGATTCGAGTTCTCAGGGTGTTTCTCATGCTGGCGACCCATGTACTTTTCTCCTTACTCTTTACTCTTTCCTTTTTGCTTCACCTTTTGTTAAAAGAAAACTTTAGTTTCCATTTTTTGCTCGTTCAAATTGGTAGGCCTGTTTGAACTGTTTCCTGGTGTTTTTTAAAAAGGTGTTCTTTCAAGCATTGATCCAGCAACAAATGTCCCTGTTGTTGTAACGCACATTGGATCTACCATTTCTTTAGGTTTGTTGAATTGTTTCCTCTATGCTTCGTATGCGGTCTTAATTGTTTCTGCATGTTGGGGTTTGTTATTATCTATGCTTTATATGACTTTGTTTCTCCTATGTTGGTTTCGTCACTTGTGCAGACAAATCAAAACGGCGAAAAAGGAATGGTCAGGGGTTCGGCCTTGCATTAGTTTACGATTTTTGAATTATCTTTCACAATATTTCTCACATTTGTGCAATGGTATTTATTGTAGCTCCCATGGCGTTCCCTGGACAGAGCATGCATTCCCCACGGAAAATTCCCCGTTGTAAAGTTTTGACTATTATACAAAGGTTCCTTACATGCTTTTGTTGTGGTGTTGTACCAATCTTATAGTTGTCCCTTCCTTCCTTTCTGTCCAGCTAAAGTGCCAGCTACCATTCCTAATTCTCCTACCATGCCCTCATTTCGAGCAAGTTCCACAACACTTGGTTAGCTGCGGATTTATTATATAATTTTATGCAACTTTGTTTTTTTTTTTTTTGGTCGTTTCTATACTTCTACAAATTAAGTATCGCATTCTTCGTATTCTCCTCATTGCTTTCTTTCATGTAGGTGTCGCAGGTTCTTCGGGTTGGCATTTGCCTTCGGAGCCATTTGTTTTGCAAAAGGTTCCAAGCTGTTTTCATTGTGGTGCATTGAAATTCCCCCGAGAATCGGCACACTTTTGTTGCATGGATGGGGATATCAGTATTTGTTTTAACCAGGTGTCTGCTCCGCTCAAGGAACTTCTACTTTCGCCTTCCCCAGAAGCTGCTGCCTTTAGGAAATATATCCGTGCAGTAAATAATGAGTTTGCATTCACTTCATTGGGTGTAAGGTATGACAAAGATTTGGCAAAGAATAATAAAGGTATTTATACTTTTAGAGTTCAGGGCCAACTTTTCCATTTCATTGATCCTGTTGCTACATCAAAAAATTTGCAATTGTATTTTTATGATACTGAACATCAGTGTGCTGAACGTTCTATGTCTTTTCCACGCATTCATCCAGATGTGATCAAAAAAATTGTTCAAATCCTTTCAGAAAATCCATACTCAAAGTTCTTCCGATCATTGAATGATGTTTTTAACTTGCCAGATTATAATGTTATTCTTCATGCTAATCCCACGATTGACCAGAAGACTTTGAACAAACCCTCAGTTTCCCAGGTTGCTGCGTTGTGGCTTGAAGATGAGGGTGATGCAGTTACCACAATACGTCATATTAAAGTGCATAGCCACAACGGTGGGAGCTATCCTATTTCATATTATTATGGGTGTTATGATCCTCTGCAGTACCCATTGTTGTTTCCATTTGGTGAAAGTGGGTGGCATCAAGGTATACAAAAAAATAAACGTAGAATGCGTGGAACAAAGCAATCAGTAAATAGCCCTCGTGCATTTGGAAATTTCAGTCCTGTTTCATGCCCGGATGAGCTCCTTGCGCATGAGGCACAGTGTCAGTTCTTTCTCTTCTCACTGAATAGTGTTTATCCAGCCCTCTATTTGTTTTCTGACTTTAAGTTTTATAACTTCTTTTACAGTGGCTGCAGCATTACCCGATGATTCTTCTTTTGTTTCAATCAGGGAGTATTATGCTTATATGTTTCAAATTAGACCGCATGATTCCCCATATGTTCTGCATTTTGGCCGGCTAACCCAGCAATTCTTTGTTGACCAGTACATAAAAATAGAGACCCAACGCTTGGATTTTCATAGATCAAAACAGGCAGACATCCGCAGTGAACTGTTACAAGGCATCCAAGATTGCTATGCAAGTGGTGAGAAGGAGGGCGTGCATTGTGGCCAAAGGACGTACCTTCCTCCTTCCTTTATTGGTGGTCCTCGAGATATGCGGCGCCGGTATGTAGATGCAATGGCCCTTGTTCAACACTTTGGTAAGCCCGATCTTTTTTTAACAATGACATGTAATCCCAATTGGCCTGAAATCAAAGAATTGTTAGTGCCAAATGAACAAGTCCAGAATCGGCCTGACTTAACTGCCCGTGTCTTCCATTCAAAGTTCCTTGAGCTCAAACATGATTTAATACAGGGACAAGTTTTTGGTGAAGTCATTGCATATACATACGTGATTGAGTTCCAAAAAAGAGGCCTACCACATGTGCACATTTTGCTAATACTGGCTCCAGATTCCAAATTCCATACAACTAATGAATATGATGCCATTGTATCTGCTGAAATCCCTGATCAAAATGATAATCCATATTTGTACAATTTGGTTAGAACTCATATGATGCATGGGCCATGTGGACAATTAAATCCGTCGAATGTTTGTATGCAGGGTGGTGGAATTTGTTCCTACAGGTTTCCAAAAAATTTTTGCAGAGAGACGACCAGAGGCCATGATGCGTACCCTGTTTACAGGCGTCGAGATAATGGGGTTACAGTTCGTGTCAGAGGCCAACATTTAGATAACAGATGGGTTGTTCCCTATAATCCCTTTTTGTTGGCTAAGTATAATTGTCATATTAATGTGGAAATTTGTGCAACAGTTCAATCAATTAAGTACATTTATAAATATATTTGTAAAGGACATGATAAAATACACTTTCATGTTGGTGCAGATAAAAACCATGACAGTGTGGATGAGATCAAACAATACCAAATTGCTCGATGGGTTTCGCCTCCAGAAGCTGCCTGGAGGATTTTTAGATTTACTCTCACTGAAATGAAGCCTGCTGTTATTCATCTTCAGTTGCATTTAGAAAATTTTCAATGTGTTCACTTCAATGCACGCGAGAAATTGGCTAATGTTCTGCGCAATCCATTCAATCGAAAGACAATGCTTACTGAATTTTTTTTCATGAACAGGACAAATAGTGAAGCGCAGCGCCTGAACCTGGCCTACCCTGACTTCCCCGTTCATTTTACCTGGCACGCGAGCAAAAAATTCTGGCAGTTCCGAAAAATACGTCAGGGTTCAATAGGTCGTGTCAATCTTGCACATCCTACTGAAGGAGAACGGTACTACTTGCGGATGCTATTAATGAAGGTGCGTTGTCCAACTTCTTTCCAGGACTTGCTAAGGTACCAGGGTAAAACTGCGCAATCGTTCAAAGAGGCTTGCTGTTTCCGTGGTCTATTTGAAAATGACAATAGCCAGGAATTATGCCTCCAGGAGGCTGCTGCATTTAGTATGCCTTATGCACTTCGGTGGCTTTTTGCAACTTTGCTTGTCTATTGTGAGCCTCAGAATCCTCGGGCTTTGTGGGAGATGTTTGAGGATTCGCTTTCTGAGGATTTTGCCAGTGTACAAATCCCAACATACATTATTCGGAAAAAAGTGCTCTCCCAGATCGGTTCGTTCTTGCTGTCAATGGGGAAAAGCATAGAATCTTATAATTTAATAGACCACCAACTGCCCAACATTTTCCATGAGCATTATACAAAAGAAGTTGATGCTGAAAGGAATATCATTGTTCATCCAAATGATTTACAAGCTATTCAACAATTGAATGAGGGCCAACGAGATGCTTTTGAGAAAATCACTTCTGCTGTTTATTCTGGGCAAAGCAGTGCCTTTTTTGTTGATGGGCCAGGCGGAACTGGGAAATCATTCCTTTATAGAGCTTTGCTTGCGGACGTCCGTTCCAAAGGATTTGTTGCCCTTGCTAATGCAAGCTCTGGTATAGCAGCTTCGTTGCTTCCTGGTGGCCGTACAGCACATTCTCGGTTTAAAATCCCAGTGGACACTTCAGCTGGGACACACTGTCGGGTAAGCAAACAAAGTTCTTTGGCGAAGTTGATCAGGGAAAGCAAGCTTATTTTATGGGATGAAGTTACCATGTCTAAGAAAGATGCGATTGAAGCATTGAATGATCTGCTCCAGGATGTCATGAGTTCAGATGTTTTGTTTGGAGGGAAGGTAGTTGTGCTGGGGGGTGATTTTCGACAAACGTTGCCAGTTGTTCGGAATGGTAGTGAAGCTGACGTAATTGCATCTTGTATAGTTCACTCTTTCCTTTGGCCTTCATTTCAGACCATTCATCTAACTGAAAATATGCGGGCTCGGTTCGACCCTGCATTCACATCTTACTTATTGCGTGTTGGCAATGGAGTTGAACCAACTGATCTCCATTCTACTATTTCAATTCCACCTGATCTTTGCATCCTATATGAGAATGACGTATCTTCTGTGGAAAAATTGACTGACTTTGTGTATCCATCTTTTGGAAGGACACAGGGCACCAATCCCATTCCTGAGAATACCATGCTTTTGAGCACAAAGAATTGTTACGTTGATGAATTGAATTCTATGCTCATTGATCGATTCCCAGGTGAATTTACTGAGTATTTTAGTCGAGATGAAACTGACTGTCCTGATAACCAAGCTATTTATGAGGACCTGTTGAATTCATTGTCTCCTGGTAGCCTTCCCCCTCACCATTTAGTTTTGAAGGTCGGTGCACCAATCATCCTCTTGAGAAATTTAGATTCAACTGAAGGCCTTTGCAATGGAACCCGCCTCATGGTAAAAAAACTATGCTCTAATGTTATCCATGCAACAATTTCCTTTGGTGAGTTTAGTGGTAAAGATGTCTTCTTGCATAGGATACCTTTGAAATCATCGTCTGACCTCCAATTTCCAATTCCTTTCAAGCGTGTCCAATTCCCAATCCGATTGTGCTTTGCAATGACCATTAATAAATCCCAAGGCCAGACACTCGATCGTGTTGGAATTTACTTGAAAGAACCTGTGTTCTCACATGGCCAATTATATGTTGCTTTATCCCGTGTCCGGTCATCATCCCACTTAAAAATCCTTATCTGTCCTACAAGTCAACTCATTGGTTTGAACAGGACGAAGAACATAGTATATAAAGAAATCCTTGAAGCTACTTCACCTGTATCAGGCCCTTGATTGCTTTTATTGTTAATTGTTTTGTGTCGGTCTTCTGCCCTGTGATTCATTTCTATATTATACTTTATTGGAGATGGTTAATTGTTTATTTCAGCTGTACCCCATGAACAGTCAGTCTTGCATTCAGCATTTATTATTTCTAAGCTATTTCCACTTTGCTATTTTCTCCTTCGGACCATGTGCTCACTTGTTCTGTTTTATTTTGTTCAGTGGTTATCACGGAAAGGTATTCCCTTTTCCCTCTTGTATTCTATTGGTCTGCAGGGTTATACTTTAATTTGTAGCTGTTGTACCTTGAGAAGTTTGGTCTTCGGATTGTATCTCCATTGTGTGTTCGAGGTCTTGTTGATGACACTGTTACTTTGCAGGATTATATGAATTATAAGAAATACAAGTACTTGAGGCTTGATGGATCATCTACGATAATGGATTGTAGAGATATGGTGAATGATTTCCCGCTCAGGTACATCCTCATTTGGCATTGCTGATTCTATTTCTTCTAGAGGCTAGCCACGCCTCCTCTGAGCTTTCTGTTCAATTTTCTTCAGGAGTGATATCTTTGTATTCTTGCTGAGCACGAGAGTTGGTGGACTTGGAATTAACCTGACAGCTGCAGACACTATCATATTCTATGAAAGTGATTGGAATCCGACTTTGGATTTGCAAGCAATGGATAGAGCTCATCGTCTGGGCCAAACTAAGGATGTCAGTTTTTTCTTCTGTAACTTCTCTAAAAAGCTTTGAATGGAAGGTGTTATTTTCAGTTAACCGGTTTCTAAGCACCATGAGCAAAAATTGATTTAAATACGCTGCATTTTATTTTTGATTGAACCATTTTTACATGTTTTATCAATTAATAAAACAATGTCTTATAGATGGCTTGCACGTAATTGTTTGCTTTTAACATTTGTTTTATTTTGAATTTTTTCAAATGCTGAAGTGTTTCATTTTCTTAACAAGTTAAACACATACTATTAATGCACAGTAGCTAAAACTGCATAAATTTGTACTACATACCCGAATGACATAGCACTCCAATTGGTAGTGATGAATTTTATTTCATGCTGTAAGTGTTGCTATAAATTGGAAAAAAAATTTAGCTTCCCAGCTATTTATTGTCTTCGTGTGTTGGATTTGTGGGTAGCTTTTATTCCAATTGAAAATTCTGCTTTTTTCAAATTTTAGAGAAATGTTTTTTTTTTTATTTATTTTTTTATTTTTTTATTTGGTCATAGATTAACCGACTTTATCTGATGATAACTACTTCCAACATCTTTCCTTTGCTCTGTATGTTGCTTAATTGTTGTGTGGAGGTTACATTTGTGTAGTTCATGTAGGTGCCAGTCATCTACAAGCACCGATGAAATGAAAACAACTAAAAAAATGAACTTATTGGACAATGCATGCAACCTCCTTACGAATTTCTTGAGCGGAGGAAAGATTGGATCTATGCCTACTGCAGCAGGTGCAGTTTCAGATCTTTTTGGCAAACCGTTGTTCTTCTCCTTGTATGGTTGGTTCATAGAGGTACTACTTTACTATCTACTCTGTCTTACATAATATTATGTTGCTTGTATATGTTGAGGCAATTTGTGTTCTAGGCAATTAGAATGTGGCAATGTGCACATTTTAGGAGCCTACTTTTCATTTTATCCAGTTACTGTTCTTTTTTTCACGTTGAGATAGCTCTATCCCTACTTAAACTTGCTTATGGTATTTGAACATCATTACTAATTTCTGAAGCAATGAACATTTTACAAATTGATCATTTGGTGAATTGTTTCTCTTGGAGTAGTTCTCTTAAAACCAAATAAATGTCCTTTATTCCGAGGAAATGATTTCTGGTATTTTGTTAGGTATGCATTGGTTCACCGGATAATGTTTTACGCAATCTTAAAATTTTGTTGATGGATATCTGCTTCATCAGTCATCTCTCTTTTCAATCTAATTGACTCTAAATCTTGGATGGATTTTTCAGTATGGCTCAGTATACAGACTGGCTTTTGGGCCAAAGGCATTTGTTGTTGTCTCGGATCCAATTGTTGCAAGACATATTCTTCGAGAAAATCCATTTTCATATGACAAGGTGTGTTTTGTTACTATGTTCAACTTTTCACTCATTCTCAATGTTTTATATTCAGCTACTCGAATTCCATTTAACATTTGTCAATTCAATTTTGTGAACATAACTTTCATGTCTCTTGCATGTGTTAGTGTCCAGTCTTGATAATCAGGTTTATGCTCTTGGTCTGAAACATGCGTAGTTCTTCTGCTATGTTGGTCCAAACCCCCCTCTCTCTCTCTCTCTCTCTCTCTCTCTCTCTCACACACACACACAAAATACAAATAGGCATTGTCCCTTTTTTACCACGATACAGTGACTTTCATTCAATTTTGTGGCCAGAAACTGACGCTATTTTAATGTTTTGTGTGTATTCGTTGTATGAAAGAGTCCCTCTTTCCTAGAATGTAAGTGAGGGACTGCTTTGTCATGAAAGATGGATTAATAGTTCATTATACTTTTGAAAGGGATTGATAAATATACAAAATAAAAAAATTTGAGGAAACAAAAATTGTCCTTAATGAGGAATAGTTAAACTTAAGTCTTAAACCTACAAAATAATTGTTGGAATCTCTGGTATTTGGAGAATTCTTTCCTCAGTTATTGAATGGAAACAAATACTTAATTTTGTATGAAGTTTTTAACTGAAACTGCATGCCTCTAACTAAAATTGTTGTATGAAGTTTTTAACTGAAAGAAATACTCAATTTTACATACCTGAAACTGCATGCCTTTTAACTGTAGATGCTGAAGAAAATGCTATTTCGGAAACTGAAATCAACACTCAACTTATTGAAAAGAATGACATACTAAAGATCGCGCCTGGTGCAAAAGTTCCTGTTGATGGGTTTGTTATTGATGGCCAAAGTCATGTGAATGAGAGCATGATAACTGGAGAGGCTCTGCCAGTCCCTAAGACGCCTGATGATAAGGTATGCACATTATCTGTCTATAAAAAAGGGCAAACAAAAAGAAAAGGAAAAGAATAAGAGAAGAAAACGAACTCAGTCCATTGATGATGCATATAATTTCTTCAACAGGTTATTGGTGGTACTGTGAATGAGAATGGATATATCTGTATCAAGGCCACACATGTTGGTTCAGAAACTACGATGTCTCAAATTTTTGAACTGGTAGAAGCTGGTCAGCTCGCCAAAGCATCTGTCCAAAAGTTGGCTGACCAAATATCAAAGATCTTTGTTCCTACAGTGAGTTCCTGGATACTAATTTCCTTGACTTTTTGTTTTTTTGAATGTGGCATGTCTGCACAAAAGGGAAGTCTTATTGTCTTTTAGGGAATTTTAATAATATGAGGTGGAGTTCTTACCTCTACCTCAGTCAGTAGAAATGGATACAAACTGAATGCTTCATGTGACAATTACTCAGGGAAATTTTGGGCTATTTTCTGAAAGTGCAATGGGATCTTTTAAAGTAGATGTTTTGTGTTTACTTGGTGAATCACTGACCAAATTTGTAACACATGATAAAACTTTAGTATGTATTATCGGCTTCTCTCAGAAATTCCCCTGGAAACATGTGATTGTGGATTCTTTTCCAATTGCAAGTTCTGGTATGTTGCATTTATGGTTGTAATCCAAACCAATTTGGAGCAATCATTCATCTAATGAGTGTTGAACTAAGATTAGAAAATTGAAGAAATTTATTTAACTAATGGGAAATACCATCCTTATATTCTAACATATACCGCTACATGCTGCAGTATATTCTTTTAGTATTCATCATATATACAACTATAGTTCTGATTTTGCTCTTTAAGTGTTGGAAAACAAAAATCCCATATATGATATATGAACTTTTAAATTTTTAGATTTAGGTGTAAATAAGGTTATGCCATGGCTTCTTCTTTATTCATCTCTTGGTGTACTAAAGTCGTGATCTCAATATCATATTTGAGTTGTCAGTATAGTGTGAAATACTTCTTCATTCTTGCTCACCAGGTTGTTCTGGTTGCTTTTGTAACATGGCTGGGATGGTATATCCCTGGACCAACTGGTTTATACCCTAGAGCCTGGATACCTACTTCTATGGATGCATTTGAGTTTGCATTGCAGTTTGGCATTTCAGTATTAGTTGCAGTGATGGTTGGCACGGGGAAGGGTGCTTCTTTAGGTGTGCTGCTTAAAAGATGAAATGCACTAGAAAGTGCACATAAGGTGCTTTCTCTGCTTATTTATGTGTTTTATTTTCTCTCTCATCATTTCCAGATATTCTCTTTGATGTTAATAAATTCGTTTCATAGTTTTCATAATCTAAATTAAATAATATTAAATAGAAAGAAAGGTCAAATTATCCTGAAACATTAATGGTTGGAAAGTGTAGATTTTGAAAATATTGATTGTGCCTACGTATTGGTAGTTTTTTGCTATACATGTCATTCATTTTCTATGTTACTGTGCCTTTGCAAATAGTTATGTGTGTCGGGAAATTGTTTATAAGATTTCTCATGGTCCTTTGAGAAAACAAATTCTAATTCAGTTTTATATTCATTTTCTGATGGCATCAAACTGTGTGCAAGTACTATGTTCTGTGGAATTGCTTGCATGTATTTCAAATGTTCCACTTGACCAATGCTGATAATGTTCATGAATGCAGGCTGTCGTTTTTACTGACATCAACTTAGAGAGGGCGATAGAGTTCGATGACTATTGTCACAATCATCAGCCTCCAATTGCTTTCATTAAGACAGAAGTTAGAGGACTTTTTGGAGGCATATTTTGTGATTTTGGACCTGACTTCATGGTCTCTGATGTTGATGGCGAGGAGCCTCATACTGGTATAATTGAAATAGCAAAAAAACTAATTTATTCTCCTTTCTATTAAAAAATAGGCCTTTGAGTAGACTTTCGTTGGAACAATTTGGTTGATGTTGCTTCCTACTTATTGATATCCCTCTGTGCTACTTTTTTTTGGCAGAACAACATAGGTGTGTATTGCATTTGGCCTCTTATACACTTGCATAAATTATGCATTGAAGTATATATTTTCCTGACTTTTATGGAGACACGAGTTTATGTTGCTTATTGTTGATTTCTCTACGTGCCCGTTTTGCAGCCATAACAAGTGAACAACATTGGTGTAGCTTGAATAGTGGGGAGGGATCTTGTGATTAGAGAATGCCGCTTATGGTGATGTTCTTGAGAGCTTGTGTCTCATGAGGCTGATGCAGTTATGGGAGGGACATTGAGGCTGTGTTCAGGTTGCTACCACAGGACGAATTAGGGACTCTTGGGGTAGTATTCGTACTGGAGCAGTTGACGACTTTGGAAGTATGGAGGAGTTTAACAATGAATCAGAAAGCTTGCTGGGACGATGGTGCATCAGGGAGACTTGATGAGGTGATATTATTAGACAGAGTCTTCTTCCTCTGGTAATGTATTGCTATAGTCCTGCTGTCACTCTCAAATAATGCTGGTGATTGGACGAGGTCAATGGACACATTGTGATTGGATGATAAATTGCTGTGCTTGGTGATCTGAGGATGTTGCAGCGTCTATGTTGTTTACTATGGTAGATGGGTGAATAGTTTAATTGTGCTTCTTTTTTTGTAAGAGAATATGTTTCTTGTCAGGATGACTGTGATATATGTAATGGGGATGTGGTTGCCAAGTGTAATCGGCTATGGATTATTTATGGTGGAATAAAGTTTTTTTCTCAAAAAAACATTGTAGTGATTGCATTACAAATAAGAACCTTTAGCCTAATCTTTATTGACCTTTTTTTTTTTGGGGGGGGGGGGGGGTTCTGAATCAGTAAAAGCATTGCAGTAGAAAGCCTTGCCACTACCTGTCTTAGCAAGGCAATTGAGCTGCCTTGTTTTGTGTCATAGGTTGTGTTTATATTAGAATCACCAAGTTTAGACCTTACTGCAGACTTACTCAAACCCATGCAATTATTAACACTCTTGAAGTGTTTTTTTTGTACTACTTTTTTTGTATGTCTCATTCTTGGTAATGTGATAGAGGTTGATATTTGGTAATGTGGTTTTGATGTTGCTGGTCAATTTGAAAAAATGGAGCTAGACTTTGAAGTTATTAAAATCTTGATAGAAGTTGGTTGATAAGGTGAAGTTATATTTGAGAATTGATTTATTGATTTATTTGCCACTGCACCTGTTGCGGTCCAGAAGCAAGATCTGAATTAAATACTGAACATCTACCGCAAAAGTGGAAGTAAGGCTTCTTTAATTCTCTCTTAGATCCCACACAGTCTTTTTATTGTTTTTGCCCATCAAGGCATTTTCTTATAATTTACTTGATTTTCTTATGATTTAAGGCTTTCGTTCCGGTATCCCCACATGCGAATGATGAATGGCTCCAGAGGAGAAAAATTTAAAAATTTAGAGTTCGTATGAGATTGTGATTTAACTGGCATCGAATGTGTTTGGTGATGAACTTTTTTTTTTTTCTCGTTCCCTTATGGATTTGTGTTTGTTAGTTCGGCCATAAATTTGGAGCCAGGTTAGGCTGAAGGAAGGATGACTGACTTTGCGTAATGAGAATTGTTGATTAAACATTCAAATAGAATATTGGTTGTACGTATAACTAAATTTCTTTGAACATAATAAGTATCATATAAGGAATAAGAAAATCACGTGCGCTCACCTACAATTATTTTTTTTTCTCCATGGGCAGTTGTACGCCCTCAGTACGCTGTGCATCGCACAGCTACTCTTACTAGTATATATATATAATGTACCATTAAATAGTCAAATTCAAATCAAACCTAATCCCTAACCCCAAATTGTATTCCACTCCGGTACAGACCGCCGCTCGTCCCTCTTCAATTCTTCCCGGTACCAAATCGCAATCGAATTCATGCACTCCTCACCTCTCTGACTGCTGGTCCTCCGACGACCTCCACCGCTGGTCGCCCGACGCCGACGCCGTTGCTCCATCCTGGCCCTCGTCCTTACCCTCGCTCCTCTCTCGCTACTCTACACTCCCCCGGTCATCCTTACATGGTAAAGGTTCTTTTTTTTTTTTGGTTTAATCTGAGTTGCTTCAATTCATAGGTTCTATGAAGTTGTTCAAGCTGTTAGATATGCTCTCGGTTTTTCAAATGTTTGGTGCCTTATTGCTCATGTTATTAGCTCAATCAGATTGGTTGGGTATGTTATGCTTCACCACATTATTGAACATTTTGTGCTTTTAGCTCAATCAGATTGTTTGCTTGTGTTATGCTTCACCACATTATTGAACATTTTGTGCTTTCTTGTTTGAATATAGATTTAAAGTCAATGGGTTCAAAAACCAACGGATGATGCCGTGGACGTGGATCATCACAGCAGACCTGTGTTATAATACGTCGTTCAGTTCGTTTGAGTAACCCTTTAATAGTATAATTTGTCTTGCGGTTAATCGCATTTTTCAGTACAGTTTCAGTTAATAAGTTCGAATATTTGCTCTCTTCGGGTAGCAAATACCTGAAAAAAATCTGATTAACCGAACCGTGCTCAGCCCTACTGCTGTGCATCACTGTACGCAGCTGATAATGGCGGCCACTTCATCCCGATCACCTATAGCCCCTCTCCATTACCGAATCCAAAACCCTAGCCCTACTCGCTGTTTCACTCTCAAATTCGTTAAACGTTGCTGCAATATTCCTCTACATGCCCGTGACACCAGCAGAAGCACCCATCACAAAGCCCAACCAATTGACTTGCGGATGTTGGTCGAGGATTCCAAAGATTCACCTTCTTCACTCCCGCGTACGTTTGCATAAATTGGGTTTTGCACAGAAACAATGTTAACTTCAAAGGGAGCCAATTTTGCTTGTTTTAAAATATGAGCATTCTTGTTTGTTTCAGGGCCCTTGACATCGGCTCAACTGTCCAATTTGTGCTCAGAAGGATCTCGTCTCCGTGTGGCATATCAGGTTTTGCCAATTTCATTTTCAGTTATTACTTAGAATATGTGCTGTGAATGTACAACCGTTGGTGCGTACTATACAAAGTCTAAAAAGCTTGACAATGCTGTTTGAAGATAGTTTTTGACTTATATTTTAATTCTTTGTGAAAGGGGGTTCGAGGTGCGTACAGTGAGTCTGCAGCCGAGAAGGCATATCCAAATTGTGAAGCAGTTCCATGTGACCAATTTGACACTGCTTTTGAAGTGAGTAAGCAAATATCTCTGTTGATGTATGAAACTAATCAATGCTTGTAAATATATTCTCTGATGCAGTGATGCCCATTGGTAGGAATATCTCCCTTTGATTTAATGAGGAATTTTCAGCTAGCTCATTAGTATATTAATCACATTTCTTCTCAGTGATTGATATCATGAGACATACAAACAAATGATATTAGAAATGCCAAAGTGGGAAAGTCATTGGCTAATAGACAATTTATATTAGATTGTCATAATGGTCATCTAATGCCTGTGATGGTTAAATTCTTAAATCTGACCTAAAATACCTAAAATACATATTCATGTAGATATTACTCAAATGGCCTCTGGACAGACTTTTGCTATTGTTCTATTAATAATTTCTGGAGGAAGCTTCAGATATTGAAATCTATTGATTTTTCGTCCACCTCTCCAATTCCATTATAGTAAGATTCATATTTCTTAAATATCGCCAATATAGGACATGTAAAGGATAAATAATATATTTCCTCAAATCTATAATTCTGTATGTGATGATTGTTGATTAATCACTTATACACTTTGAAAAGTGGCAATGCTCATTAAAACATGTTTTCACTGATTACTAAGGAGGAGGGATTGTCTGATCTCATCATTGCCCATCTTTGTTCCACATATTACAGGCTGTTGAAAGTTGGCTTGTGGATAGGGCTGTCTTGCCTATAGAAAATTCTTTGGGTGGTAGCATTCATAGGAACTATGATCTTCTGCTCAGACATAGGTTGCATATTGTTGGAGAAGTTAAACTATCAATCAGACATTGCTTGCTCGCAAACCCTGGCATTAAGGTTGAAGACCTTAGTAGAGTTCTTAGCCATCCACAGGTAATTATAATTCTATTTCAATTTATGCTTTACGCATTCATGGAGGATGCAGCTCACAATCTGTAAATTCTGATGCTTCAGGCTCTTGCACAGTGTGAAAACACCTTAACTAAACTGGGTCTGGTTAGAGAAGCCGTGGATGATACAGCTGGTGCGGCAAAGGTAAGTATGAATTGATGTTAATGTATTTGTTATCATAAATTCTTTGTATCTAGAGGTGTATCAGATGCTAAAACAGTCTTCAGCTGGTCTATCCAATTATTTGCCTTGTTGAAATGGTGGATACAACTTTTAACAAGACAAATTAAGCTAAATACTAGGCACATTTTGTTGTGGCCTTTGGAAAAATTTCAAGAATCAAATCTCAAAAATATAAGTATGTTTGTAAGCTTTGGAACATAGTCAATATATCAGTAAAAAACACTTTTTTAATAAATAAAAATAAAAAATCTCACTTTAAAAAATAAGATCTTGTGGGGGTGATTTTCATCAATTTGATTATGTTCTAATAGAAATTTTTTTGTTACTTGGGTGAGCTGTCAATTTATTTTTCATCACAAATAATATCTAAATACACTTTATCTCTCAAATACTCAACATTCACACAATATCTCCAATTTCTAAAAAATCTCACTTTATCTTATAAACTCAAAATCTCTTTAATGAGATCATTACCAAACTATATGTTATATGTTTCGTTGGTATATATTCAAACATTATGTTTTGTCTTGCTTATTATTTGGATACAGATCCCAGTCCAAATTTAGCTTGATATTTTAGGAACTTGGATTTGGAGTCGACTCATTTACATATTTGAAGTCAAGTTAAAATTATAGAGTTTAGTTTAAAATTATATTTAAATCTATGTCATCATTAAAAGGAGAATCTTAATAAATGATAAAAATTATAATAAAAAACATTTATAATATAAATTTCTAATTTGTGTGGCATGGATTTCCACGAACCCTAAGCAAAAGGCCTTGGGCCTCATGTAATCAAAAAATATTTATAATATAAATGTATTTATAAATGTTTAACATTCTGAAGTGCTAGCGAATGGGTTCGAATATTCTTAAGTGGTTCAAATTTGTAATGGAACTCAATTTGAATAACATAGAACAAGTATCTTCAAGACAAATCAAGTTAAACTTGAAACTGTTTGCGAATGGGTCCGTTCATTAAAAGCTCTATCGGTGGAGGACTTTGAGAACAATATTTAGAATTGCCTTTGTAAGTTGTGATTCTTATGTGTGATTATATTCAAGATGAACACATTTGCAGTTTTTACATATCAATCATAGGGAATTATAGTGTTCCTTACACTTCACTTTTTTGGATGTTTAGCATGTTGCTTTCCATAAACTCAAGGATGCTGGGGCAGTAGCCAGCATCGCTGCTGCTCAGATTTATGGTCTAGATATACTTGCTCAGGATATACAGGTTTGTAAATATAGAGTTTGTATGCATTTTCTTGGAACATACAAAGTTTCACCCACTCTAATTCAATGATTCTATAGAAGTGAAACACTTCGTGATTTTGTCATTATTTCACTTCTCTTTCCAGGATGATTCTGATAATGTCACTCGATTCCTTATGCTAGCTAGGGAACCTATCATACCAGGCGTCAATAAACCTTTCAAGGTTAGTCCTTCTAAAGAAGTACTCATGTCAATATGTCATTGATGAAACAATTTACCACACAGATTTTCAGTTTTACTCTCAAGTTAAATCATTGACATTTTGTCTCTATCGTCATAATTGATCATCAATGTGTCAGACGAGTATAGTCTTCTCACTTGAGGAAGGTCCTGGGATGCTTTTTAAAGCACTTGCTGTCTTTGCTATGAGAAATATCAACCTTACCAAGGTGAGTATAGGGATTCCGTACTTGTGTATAATGAGTTTTTGACTTTTTGTCCATGTATCAATAACAACATTTCATTGCTTTTGTTTATGTATCAACTTCAACATTTCTTTTTTCTGTTGATGTAGATTGAAAGCCGCCCACTCCAGAAGCAGGTCTTACCAGCACCTGAGGACAATTCCATTGGTTTTCCCAAGTAAATAATCTGCTTTCCAACTTTTGGAAAAGTGAAACTATAGAAAGCTTTAGTATTTTTTATATTTGTTTCTGGTAGTGAGGACATTAGTTATTCTCTGTAGAAATGCATGTATTTCTATTTTTTTTTTTTTTTTTCTAGTAGTATCTTGATTATCAAGTTCATGTGCTGAATATAGTTAACAGGTAAATTGGCATAAACGTCTGAAAATTTGATTTATCCTTAA
Source organism: Hygrophila difformis (assembly GCA_030278955.1). Lineage (NCBI taxonomy): Eukaryota > Viridiplantae > Streptophyta > Magnoliopsida > Lamiales > Acanthaceae > Hygrophila > Hygrophila difformis. The sequence continues at coordinate 16,383,683 of JAOANR010000001.1, forward strand.
ATTTTAGAAACCTTCCTGTTCTTACGTTTCCTAGTTTAACCTTATATAACCAAATGTCACATTTTTGGACAGATATTTTCCATATCTTTTCTATGTTGATTTTGAAGCATCCATGGCAGAAGAAAGAGCTCAAAATGCCCTTGGCCATCTAAATGTACGCTTAGTCCATTCCAATGTCCTGCTTGGGAATATTAATTTCGTGGAATGACCTATTACTTTTCTAATCTTGGCAGGAGTTTGCAACCTTAATGAGGGTGCTTGGGAGTTACCCGGCAGACAATGGTCATCCATAAGTAACCTCAAATTCTTGTAAGGTGCCAATGTGAACTATACCTTATGTGTGTTGCTGTGCACAACTTCTTTATTTTTAATCTGTTGTCATATGAACTACACTCAAGATTCAAATGGCAGAGTTGTTCCAACAATGAATCCAGAAGTAACCTCAATTCTTGGCGAACTATAGCTATCGTGCTACTGTGAGCAGCATTTTCTTGTTGATTTTTGTCATATAAGACCGCCACTCACAATTCTAATGGCATAGTTCAAACAAATTAATAGCAATTTTAAATTTAGATCATTAGATGTTCAACCGGATGTATGAGTGTGCAATTTTGGGATGGACAGCTCACATGGAAACCTGGAACCTGAGTTTTTGTGGCAAAGATTATAATATATCTGAACCTTTCTTTCATAATTATGGAGCATAACAGATAACAGTCATCTCGGGTCTTAATATCCATTCATTTAATTTGTTTCGAATTTTCTTTTATACTGCCAGAAGGATCCATGTACTCATTTACTTTTCTTTGAAATCAAATTCAAGCTGAGGACGTCAATAACCCCTCATATTCAAAAGTAAATTCCAGGGAGAAAGATTAAGACCCTTTTAATCAAGCCTGTAAATTTCCTTAACAATTTATTAATTTTCCTTTGAGAATTATTTTACAGTAGCAGTATTGTGTTGTTATATGGCGTAAAAGTATATTTTTGGTGCTTAACTCTACATCTCTGATACCTTTGATGATAATAATGGTGCAGGATTTCACATTTCCAAACAAATAAACGTACAAACAGCCAGAAAAGGAATTTGAAATACAGAAACTTACACAAGGTCATAGAGAAGGGCAAGTATCGCGGCACTTCCATGAGTTTCAATTTCCTCAAGATCTTATTCTTTCATGTAATTAATCATACCGACTTCTTTGTTTTCCCCATCTTCTCTTCTTTCTATAAAAGGGTGTGAGGGCATTCAATGGGTAGTTCATCCATCCTTTGCAGACCTGTTACATTTGTTTTATCTTTTTGAGTGTTGTTAGCGAGGGTTGCAGTTTATCGAGGTTTTTGGATAGGTGGACTAGCTAACGAGTCAAATGGTCCTTGACAATACTTTTGTGGTCGAATTACGTTTATTTAATTAAATAGTGGTATGTTTTCATTTGTTTTTAGCTATTATCAACTAAGATGGTTACATCTGCTGCTGCCTTTTCTATTTCTGTGAGCATTAAGATGCTGTAATCAAGCAATTTTGTTAGTGTTATGGCTTTTATTATGTTTCCACGGCAGCTTGTAGAACTTGTGGCCGATTTTGCTCATCCGGCCTCTTTAAGTTCCCCCATTTATAGAAATAGTTGAGATCCCTTTTAACTCTTTGCCAGAAGCATCTTTGTTAGGTGCTTTTAGTGTGCAGATGCTCTTCGAACAACATTACAAAAAGTTTGTAATGATGAAATTTCCGGACTTGCAGCATAGAGGGGTTTTACAAGGTTTCGAGCTTTTGATGCTAGAGGAGGTTTTACAGTTTTGTGGGGAATGATTCTAGCAACTTGCAGTTCATTGGTTCCCCAAACAGTGACATCACTTTTTGATGGTGTGGTATATTGTTTTAAGGAAGGATAACATCACTTTTTGGTGGTTTGTTATATTGCTAAAATCGAGGATGAGAATGAGGTGGATATGGTTGGATTTAGTACACCATGTTTTTTTAAAAGATTTTCTTATTCATCTGGTCCTTCAAACAACATATTCCAGACCATATTCATGCCATTCAGTGATGATCGTGTAATAGTAACTTCATTTGCTGATTGCCAGGTAATTTTACATTTGAGAGTTTTATAACACTGAATCTATTCTTACAGTAATTCTTTGGTGGCAAACTTATTTTCTGAGGGGGAGCCTAGCAATTGTGGTATGATAGTTGATTTTTTACCACTGTATCTGTATGACTTGTAAGGGCAACAATATTGAATTTAACCTCTGGATATATGTATCTAAAAATCCCATTCATTGGCCTGAGTGACAGGAGCAGGGGAGATGTCCTTATTCTTTATAATGTGCTCCTACTTCAGGTTAGGCTCAGCCAGGTGCTGGAGAATGGTTCAGTAGAAAAAAAATAAAAAAAATCCAAGCATCAAGGTCGCGTCCACAAACTTGCTGTGGAACCAGGAAGCCCTCAAGTGTTTTACAGCTGTGGGGAGGATGGATATGTCCAACATGTATGCCTTTTTACTGCTACTGTTCAACCCCACATTTTCTTTCCATACCTAATAGCTGCTGATTGGAATTCTTTTGCAGTATGATCTACGAAGCAATTATGCTTCCAAGCTCTTCTATTGCTCTGCAAATCCAGAACAAACTTAGCCTATTGGGTTGAATTCCATTGCAATTGACCCAAGAAATCCTAATTATTTTGCTGCAGGAGGTGCTGATATTGTATGCTCGCGTTTATGGGATCAGGAATTACCAAATGAATGCATCGTGTAAATCTGGAATACCTATTGAATCTTTTTGCTCCAATCACCTTACTGGGAAACATGAAGCACACATTATTTGATTAACTTACTCCAGCATGAGCAAATTGCTTGTCTTGTATAAAGAAGACCTCATATATTTGTTTCCAAGGAAGATGGTACATGGCTCAAGTCCCCACTCCCCAGCCTTTGTCATCGGAAGGCACAGATGGAGTGGCAGAGCCACAAGTTTATTCGGGTCATAGGAATGCGCAAACAGTCAAAGGAGTTGGTTTCTTTGGCCCGAACAATGAATACGTTGTAAGTGGATCTAACTGTGGCCATATTTTCATTTGGAAGAAAAAGGGCAGCGAGCTCGTCTGTATGATGGGCGGTGATAGACATTGTGAATCAGCTGGAACCTCGTCCGACAATCCCAATCCTTGCTTCTTGCAGGATTGAAAAGAACTATAAGGCTTTGGAGCCCATCAACTGATGATTTAATCTTCTGCCTGATAATGTTGAGGAGGTAAACTTTAACCCAGGCACTTCTTAATCCCTGCTTCAATCCCATTTGTTGTTTCTCACAATCTGTCCATAATGTGAACAAAATAATTGAAGACAATAAGTTAGGTGGTGAGAGCCATTCCCGGTTACTCTCACACCTGAGATGATCATGCGTGTTTTACAGCTGCACTAGAGGCAAGAAAAGTTGTATATCGAAAGAAGATGCAATAGATTTGCTACTGAGAGTGATAATGATGATGATGATGATGATGATGATGATGATGATGATGATGATGATGATGATGCTGAGGCATATGTCCTGGGTTTTTCAGACGGAGATCCTTCGGATGAGGTGGGAACACCAGAGAGTGTAACATTAGCAAAAATTTTGTGATTGTGTAAGCAATTACCTCATCTATCCATAAATCAGGTTCTTGTATAGTCCAAGTCAATCCCTGTACTTCAAGATTTGGCATTTGGCCTACAGTTTAAGTTTTGAAGTATCGGTTTGGATTCACTCAGATTTGTGAATGGATTTTGTACAGATTATAATAAGATTCATGCCTTTGTATCCTTCTATGGTTGCCTAAAGGTCTTAACAGTGGACTGAGAAGCAAGAGCCTATGGGACTAACAGAACTTATTAGTTATTACTATTAATTTGCATTAGGATATGAAATTGTCATTTTATTGCAAGTAGAGATTCTCAAACCATATATGGGGACTGCAATTGTTTACATATTCTGAACCTGAGATGCACATAGCGCTACCTTGCATACCAGATCAATCACAAGGATGCTCAAGTTAAACATCACAACGTTGATCAATCTGTGGTTGCTCAAGTTGAACAAATCACAAAGTTGCTCGTTCCGGTGAGGTGTATGGCGGCCCCGTAATTTGATTTTTGTAGGCAACAGGCACATGTATGTATACGAAATGGTCTATCTACACTTGAGTAGGAAAAACATATGTATTCAAACCTGCACCTGGAAAATGTTCTATCTACATTTTCAGCAACGTATTAAAAGCTCCTCCGAGCTTGCTTCTATTATCATCCGGTGGGGAACTTATTGCCTTGCCTGTTGTGGTGCCAGACATCTTTTGGTTACCTTGTTCAGTGTAAAAATGTAAAAGTATAATCTTGAGCTTATGGCATATACTTGTGACAAAAGACATTAAGTTGTGTGCAGAGATGAATACAAGTGTGTAATTCAGCATCAGAAGGTTGATTCTGTATCTTCTTTTATAAAGGAACCTGATCCTCAAGACAAGGAGAAAAAAAACCTGCAATGGAATTTTGAGTCTATTATTATTACTGCACAGGATGATAAACAGGTGTTTAGTTGCATCCCAAAGAGCATCCCTCTGTGTCTCCATATTCAACTTTTATTACAGCCATCTGCAGGTGTTTTCACATTCTGGTACTTGTACAGCGATGCACACACGAGATAGTACACGAAATTCAGCCCTCCCAGTATGCAGCAGAGCCAGTATACATTATCCAGCCTCCCCTTGTTAATATCATCCGGCAGCCATCCCGTCACCCTTTCAACCAGATCAATAATGGCATTGCTGATATAAAACGCAATGCCAATAAACATAGCGACAGCTGCAGTGGATGTGCTTTTCAGCGATTCAGGAAAATCTTGGTAGTACAGCGCCATTTGTGCGGGGAAGTGAAACGCCTCTCCGATACCTGCAGCAACCAGTTGAGGCACCAACCACAGAAATGACATGGGAACAATAGCATTTGTTTGGTTTAGGAGATTCCTGGATCTTGCTATGCTCAGTCGCTTTGACTCCACGATTGCTGAAATCGCCATGCTAATTATCGTGATGGCATGTCCCGTCCCTACCCGTTGGAGGAGGGTGAGAGGCCTTCGAGTAAATTTCAACCAAAAGTGAAATAAAAACCTGTCTGCAACTGCTATGAACAGGGCAGTGGATATTAAGATGAAGACCGGCATGGAACCAGCTGGAACTTTGAAATGGGGTGTTAGGTGACGGTTCATCGAAAGGGCCTGGATGATAGACAAACTTAGCTGGATGGCCAGCGGCGTGCACAGGAACAAACCAGTTGACCACAGAGGTAACATTTTGATGAGGCTTTTGAGATCTTCTACTTGTTGCACCGTACACTTTTTCCATGACTTTGCGACGCAGCTGTCGGGTGCATTATCGTCATCAATTCTCAATGCTGCACGGTTCAAAAACCTGCAAAATAGTACAGAATTTTTCCTTGTTTTCTTCTGAATAAATTGCAATAAGACAAGTGCTGATAAAGTTGGCAGGTACAAATGTATCTGACCTGAAGAAATGAGTTGGATTTGTGACAGGTATTTTCTTGGCATCTTCATTAGGGTTGTGGTAATAATCTTCACTCTTTTCCGAAAGAATCATCCTCCTTTTACTAAAAGCTCCAACGATGACACGTGCCAAGCTCATAAAAGGGCTTCCCTGAGGCATAACAAGGCGATAGAATCGTGTGCCAGACAAGAAAACAGCTAATCCGAGAACGTTAGCCACTGCACAGAGGGCGAAACCCACTGTCCAGCTCACGTTGTCCTCCACATATACTATGGCTGTTGAGCTTATAACCGTGGCCACGTACATTGTGAAAATGTACCAATTGAAGAAAACGCCTTGATGTTTTTGGCTCTCAAATTGATCTGCTCCCATTGTTCCGATGGTGAATCGGGTGCCTGCAGTTCCCAAAGATGCTAGAGCTAAACCAATGTATAAGACTGAAAACTGAAGTGCTGTCGGGTATCTGCAGAGAATTGATTCATTTTCACATGGCGGAGGTCTTAGCTGATCAATCGCAGCTGTTAATACTATCAGCAATACACCCTGCAGGAAAAGCACGCCATCACTTATCAGCAGTAACCTCAAAACATGAACCTTTTTGCTGCTTTTCTAGCACATAATGAACATAATTGAGTTAAACATGTTTCTATAGTTTGTGTCTAAAACATCAGGAAGTCAAAAGGAAATGAAGGGCACACCGAAAAAAACAAACTCATGACATAAAGTTCTACCTACTAGAGACAAATTCAAGGCAAAAGGATGAACAATCATGGAAGAAATACCAGAACAGAGACGAGAGATGTAAACCAGATGACGGAGAAGCAGCCTACGAAGGAGTCGGCGAGTACTGCTCCAACAATTGGAAACAAGGTGATGCTTCCATTGACAAAGTTGAAAATCTTAGCGGCACTTATACTCTTCATGTTGAACTCTTGAATCAGGTATACAATAAGGTTGTTGATCCATCCTCCAGCAGCAAGTGTCAGGCAAGCCATTGTCCCTAATTAAATTTGTGTCAAAAAACAATCATATGTTAGGGGCAAAAAAAAAGGGCAAAGCATCACTTGACATGTCAAATTCCTGTTTTCTGCCACAAGTATCATGTGAGGGAGAGGAGGAAACCTATGATGAAGGGGAAAGCAACCCAACTCCTTCCGCGGCGGTGGCGATCCGGTGACTGTGCTGCTGCATCCATGGAGGTAACTGAACTTTCCATGTTCTTTTCTGCCCACTCCAGTGTTTTCTCGTGCAGCAGCCTGTATATGCTTGAGTGTTTGGTGCAAGTCCTTCTGGTGTACCAATCTTAAGATAAAAAAATTTATATAATGACAAAAAGTCCATAATAGTTTTTGGAAGGATTCCAATGGCAACTAGCATATCAACATTGTTCACTAAAATATTTCAACTTGTCTAAATAATTGTTGAACATGCATGTTTATGAGTCATGCTCTGTTTGAATAGAAAAAGCTGTTTATAATATATGTTGTTTTCCAAAATTTTTGGTAAACTTATTTTTCCCCAGTTTTCTTATTATTAGTATTATTATTATTTTTTTGGAGGAGCGGCCTGGAAAATGAGTAGTGGGAGCCCATGTCACACAAATTACAAAGGGAACAAAGGGAAGGGTAGGGGGCCGTGTGGGGATTCGAACCCCAACCTGTAGCATTTGTAAGGCACGAGAGTATAAATTTTATTTTACACAGGCAGGGTTCTATTTTATGCAATAACATACTTATTGAACCATTATATGACAAAGCAAATGTAATGATTGGTGAGTTAACTAATACTAATCTCTACACAAGGGTATCTTTTATTGATCTTAATCTCATGACTGAAGTTTTTTGAAAATGATGTTTCCGCCACTTTTGCGTTATCTAAATGAGATATTTATAGCCACTTTGAAATTCTAGTGGATATTATTTTGCATGAGGAGGACATATTTCACAAGGAAGATCCAAATATTATGATTGGGGAATTTATTGGCATTCACTTGTTGGTTAGTTGCTACTTTGGTAAATTTGGGGAAGAAAATTGCGTAAGATGCACTATATTGTCTTTCAGACAAATAAGAAATAAAACACCTATGTGAAAAATAATACAAAAAGGATAACAAAACAAACATAATGGAAAAAGAAACACAAAAGTGCCAGCTGAAAAGTCATAAATATAATGTTGGTGTTATGGTATTTGGTGATAGCGTTTGATATTATCATTTTATCTGTGATAGTATTGATTGATATTGTTGTCGAATCATATCAGCGATCCATCACATTTCCAAAATGAAACATGTATTGGCGGTCAATTCATATCTTCAATGGCTGATATTTTGATCAATGATTAGGGCTGCTTACTCTCAGTTTATTTGTCTGTATTCCATTTTTTTTATAGGTCCTGAACCTAATGAAAATAGGTAATCTCCGCATTGAGGAAAAATTGTCGCTCCTGTGTTTTAGTAGTTGCAAATGGAGATTATCCGACTCCCCATATGTGGCATTTGAACAAATATCTCTTGGTATTGTGTGAAGTAGGAGATGCTGTCAAATATCTCTTTGCTAACTTGGATTTGCTCACTTTGTTGTTTATAATATCCACACTTATCGAATACCCTTGAGAAGTTTTCGTGTCCCTTACTGGCAATAGGAGGACAGTCCCATTTTGTGCCTGGAACCTTTTTTGCTAAGCTGAATAGCTGATGCAAGCAAAGGAGTAGAATGAAGGGTTGAATGAGTGGGCTTCGCCTTTGCTACTTTGATTGCATCAACTTAGAAAATAGGCCCAAGGATAGCATGAGATAGGGCTGCCTGTTATGAGATGGTGGTATGAATGGCTGGCATCCCAAATTCACAATGGGGACCCCATGACACAAAGAATGGCCACAACTTTGGGTAAACTGCATTAGTTGACTTATAGGATTGCACATGTCCCCTTCTTCATATTGTGGAGGACAAAATAATGCCAGTCCTGTAGGTGTTTTGAGTGCTTAGAGTGGTAACTCTTGATGGTGACACACTCCTTTGGGTTTTGGCCCATAAGGATTGTATGTGGTGCATTCTTCAGCTATAAGCAGAGGATTGTCCAGAAACACCTGTCTCCATTTCAATGAGATCAATAATGCCATTGCTGATATACAACACGATGCCAATAAACATAGCAACGGCTGCAGTGGATGTGCTTCTCAGTTTTTTTCTGGAAAATCTGGTAGGCATTAGGCAGAAAGGAAAACTACCAGAAGATGAACGAGGGATGAAAACCAGATGACAGAGAAGCAGCCCCCCCGCAAAGGAATCAGCGATGGTAGCTCTATAAACCGTGTGACAATTCCATTGACAAAATTGAAAATCTTGGTAGCCGTTATGGCTCCAGCTTTGACCTTGGATCAAACATATACCTGCTGTAATGTGTTTATCTTTGGGTTTGGTTTTGTTATGTGGGGATCACAAATTATGCACTCTTATGCTTTTTTACGATTGTGTTTTACGTTTGTTGGCGACGATGATCCAAACTATGCATTCTCTTATGTCTTCTTACCTTTGTCTTTTTGGCCTTTTCCCAAATCTATTGTTGTAGAATGAGGAAGTTATGTCCAAGTTTGTGAGTGTAATGAATTTATCACCCTCCTCAAGTGATATATAGATTACATTAGATATAAGATAGATTAGATTTGGATGCCTGCATATTTAGTGCTGGATAATTATATTTTGGAAACTATGCAATTGTGGGAATGTCGATCCAAATCTTGGCCAGATGCAAAATGTATTCCAAACTATGAGGAAATTATTGCATATCAAAATTACAGTCTGTACAAAACAACATACATGGCAAAAACCCAATACAAAAATAAAATAATAATAATACCAAAAAAAAAAAATGGCTGAGGGTACAGAATACAGCCTACAGCATACAACACATTGAGAAGATACTCTCCAAAAACAAACACCAAGAACAACCTAAGAAAATTCATAGTCTTGTTCAAGCACAAGTGGGCTGCGATTTTGTCGATGGGCAAACGCAATGCACAAGTGCTGGAATATGCATCTGATATACTACTATTTGATCGGCTTCTTTCGCTGTCAGCAGCTGAAATTCGCCTCCTATATTTGCTTTTGCTAGCTTTTCAAAACAGATAAAGAGAGATGGATAGAGTATATTATACATAATGTGGATTTAATTCCAAAGCCTCCCTGTAAATCATTTCCTTGATCTGTTCCTCTGTCAGCACTTGCTGCTCGAAATCAAAGGAAAATGGCTTGGCACACATTGGTTCATCTGCAGCATCGTGCAATCTTGCGAGGTAAGGATGCTCCAAAGCTGCATCGACTGTGACAATGAAGAAGAACATCAATTTGATGTGCATATGTGGAAAAATTTGTTCTCTGAGTAACCACTAATCAGACCAGCAGAAGGAAAGGAAGAAAGTTTACCTGAAATTCTCTTGGCAGGGTTCATTGTGAGCATCTTATCGATAAGGTCAATGGCCAGAGGATTCACATGTGGGAAAACCGTTGCTAGATTCTTACGAGAGTGCTGTGGGAGTTGGCGAATATACCTTCTTGCATCCTCATTTCGTGTGAAATCAATGTCCGAATCAGTTGGCGTGCCTAGAAGCTACACAACAGTTTATAACCAATATCAGGAACTCCATCATAAGTTTGCCACTTTTGGCCTGACATGAAAGTAGACCTAGACGTTGAATTTAATTTCAACAATAGCCCTGGATTGATATTTTGAGCAATATACCTCAATCAAGAGATGCATCTGATGAACATGATCTTTTCCAGCAAACAAGGGTTTACGATTCATGAGCTCCATGAAAATACAACCCACGGACCAGACATCGATGGCTGCAGTGTACTCTGAGGAGTTCAACAGCAGCTCGGGTGCACGGTACCATCTGGTGACAACATACTCGGTCATGAATTCGTTTTCTGTGTTTGGCCGGGCAAGGCCGAAGTCGCATATCTTTAGGTCGCAATTAGCATTCAGAAGCAGATTGCTAGGCTTCAAATCACGATGGATTACACCGGCAGAATGTATGTATTTAAGACCTCGTAGGATCTGATATAGGAAATACTGAAAAACCACCAGACAGATTGTATAACAACAAATTCAGTATTGGCTGGAAAAGTTTCATTAGAATAGTTGGGAGATTTTGAGAAAGTCTTATTTACCTGACAGTGTTCCTCGGACAGTCCTTGGTTGGACCGAATTATTTGATGAAGATCCGTGTCCATAAGTTCGGTCGCAATATAGACATCTGTGAACTCCCTCCTTAGCGGAGGAGGAACAATATCTCTTATAGCAGTCACCTGCATTCATTCATATATGCAAAAAAAATTCAATATAATCATCATGAACATCTTCCCCAAATTCACTATTATCAGTCTGATCAAAGATACCATTGAAACATAAATAATTATCTCTGTTCTGAATCTGATAAATTCTGTTCATTAAATCATAAGCAAGGATTATAATACATCAGAATAGAAAACTAGAATCTAAAAAACTTCCTTAAAGAACACAGCCAACAGAAACAAAACCAGGATTCAGCCAAAAAAGAAGGTTCTTGGGCCCGTATTTAAGAATTAGTTGTTTAAAAAAAAAAATGTTGGAAATAGAGCTCAACGAAAGCTAAATTAAAGTATCCCATAACCCAAATCGAAAGAGGGATAATTGAAAAACATAAAGAAAAAGAATACCAACATTTTCATGATCCAAATGGCGAAGAAGCTTGATTTCTCTAAGAGTCCTCTTGGCATCCATGTAATTATCAAAGGCATTCGCGATCTTCTTCATCGCCACCATCTCATTCGTTTCCGTGTTCAAAACGGAGCTTCAAGTGAAAAAGGCACCAGCCAAGCAAAGTCAATACTATTATATCACGAAACATTTCACAAACACTATGAAGGCATTAATTTCCACTCACCAAACGATCCCATATGCTCCTCGCCCAATCGGCATGATCGGCGGGCGATACTTGGCGGTGATCTCAAACAAGTTGCTGAATATATTGTACTGTATGAACTGGCCGCCGTGGGTGGCGACTGCCGGGAATTCCGGGTACTGGCCGCCGGCGCCTCCCATATCAGCCATTTAATTATGTTGGTTGGAAAGAATTTGAATAAAAACACAATCTTTGCGCAGTAAGCAGTAGTGATGGAAGAATGTGAATTGGTGCATCGAGTCTTTAATAAGGGAGGAAAGAAGATGCCGCGAAGGGGGCAGGCATCGGGGAGGAAAGCGCGTGTATGAGTGGATAATTGAGTTTGAAAGGGGGGAAGAGAGCCGCCGCTGATCAACGGCTGCCACTGGTCTTGCATTGAATCCTACGGATGTGGTTGACTTGACTGTTGGTGACTTTGTCAACGTTTTACGGTCTCCTCTGACATCTCCTTTTATCATACTCCTTCCGTCCCACGAAGTTTGAACCCTATTCCTTTTTGGGGTGTCCCACGAAGTTTGAACCCTTTCCGTTTTTAGAAAAATTAAATTAATATAAGTTTGATTAGAATCTTAATTATTGTCAAATCTCATTAAAAATACTTACTTTTACTATTCTGCACAAATTCCAATGCATTATTACTTTCCTACACAAAGTCCCTTATATTTCTTTAACTTTTAATATTACAAAATTGATACAAATAAAAATTGTATAAAATATATATTCTAAAACTACACGATTAGACGATTCTAACAAGACCACATTTGAATATTTTTCTCAAATTACATCACTACGATAATATTAAGTCAAAGTTAAACAATAAACAATATCAAAATTCATTATAATCTTAAACACAAATACCCACACCACTTTAACTACTAAACTCCACTACCTAAATTACCGTGCCCAAAAGAAAGGCTTCAATCTTCGCGGGACGGAGGGAGTATGAAGCAATGAAGCATTTTCCAAACAACCTATTACAGCAATAACTTTCACTTGGGCAATTGCCATAATAATTAAATTCATAAAAATAATACTCCTAATTATTAGTATATTATTATAATTGATCATAAATATTTTCATTTCATAATTACATTTAAAAAAAACTGTTTACTTAATAATATAAATAAGATACTTCTTCCGTTTCTAATTAATTGATACGGATGGTGTTTTGTCACTGTTCATTGAGTAAATTTTATTCGACTTTTTCATACAATTATATAAGATAAAATATAGTTAATTGAGATCTTATTGGATTCGTTTAATCGCATAAATTTATAATATCAAATTTTTATGAGTTTTCCTCATATGCAATTTGAGTTATTAATTATTAAAAATATATATTGGATTGCGTGAAATGTGAGTCTGTGTCAATTAAAAAGGAACGGAGTAAGTATTAATTTTAGTAACGGTTTAATATGATCAATGATTTGTTTAAGATAAATAAGAGAGTTGTTATTAGTGTTAAATGCACAATAACCTGTTTCATTAGTAATTTATTTGTGAGTTCACAGAAGATGAACATATGCAAGCAATTGTATATTTATTTAATTGGGGGAATAGAAGTTGCACGTTCATCACAAGTTAGCCGTGGAAACAACGGAGAACTTTATATTGAGGGCAAAAATTGCCTAAGCTTTATTATTAATTTTTTTTTACAACTTATACAGGATTTAAAAAAAAAAAAATGACTGCGAATACCCCCACAAAAAGATATGGTATTGTGAACTTGTGCCATACAAATTATAAAAAGGGGATAGAAGTCGGATGGGGAATCGAACTTCCAACATTTCTGCCTAAGCTTTATTAGAGATAATTTATGTGCTAATTATTTTTAATAAAAGACTTATACGAAGTACTTGAATAACATCTATCAAATCAGCATAAAATTGAGAGAAAAAAAAAGTATATGCCAAAAAGAAAATAATGAGAAAATATACGCCAAAAAAATCAACCTAAAATTTAATTGAAGGCATAATTAAATAAAATATTTTCCTACTGTTACAGATTCATTGAATGTGGATGACTTAGTCGCGAAGTATAAAGATGACGAAGAGAAGTTGTATTTGACTTCCTATTTGGCTAATCCTATCTTGTTGATAAGGAAGTAAATTTGTACTTGTCTACCTAAATCCTATCCTTTATAGACGGTTTGTAACCTCTATAAATAGGTACATTACTGAATCAATGAAATCATATTCAAATCCTCTCTATTCTCTCTTCAGTTTCAAAAACTCTCTCCCGTCTCCCTTTCATTACAGTTCTTCGTTATTATTACGTTTCTTCGTTATTACTACCTTTATACGCTAATAGGCTATAGTTGTTATACTATTACAACACGTTATCAGCACGACCGCTTGGAGTTTGCCATCCCTACCGAAGTTCTGTCCGAGTGCTGTTGGAGTTTTGCCAATTCTACCGAAGTTCCGTTCGAGTTTTTCTGAAAATCCAATTCATACCCAGGTTCTGCCGAAATTTCCAAAACCACAAGAAAATCCCGTTGGGTAATTAATTCCTACTATTTTCAATACAATTATATGCCTAATCTGACAAAACAGAAATTTATGCGGTTGGAAAGATCCGAAATTGAGGTAATATATTCCTACACATTTCAATATAAATTATGACTAACTTGTCAGAACAGGAGTTATGCCGTTGGAAAGATTCGGGATGAATTACTTATCCTGGAGAATGGATGTTGAAATCCATATGGAATCAATGGGTCTAGAAAAGACCATTATAAATGAAAATATGGCCACAGGCCACGACCGCAGAAAAGAAAGAAAGAAAATGACGGTCAAAAGATCATAGATCTATGGGAAACAAAAGGATCCATTTGAAGTTGATCAATATCCCAAGTGCTAGATATTTGCACATGATGACTGCAAGACAATAAGTCTGTAAATGATGTAATTCAGTCATGTTCAAAATAGTGTCACAATTGTGATATGTGACATGAATATTAATGAAAATGATATTAGAGAAGATATTCTCAATATCACATGCCCTAAATTTGATGTTGCATAGCGAAAGAAAAAAGGGCGATTAAAAGAAATACCATGAATACCAACAAGTCTTTAAATCTTAGTTTTGGTTATACCAACAGATTTAATAGATCTTTAGTTTTGGTCATGTGTATATGTTGATTGAAAGAATGACATGAATACCAACAGGGTCCATAAATCTTAGTTTTGGTTATACCAACAGATTTCATGAATCTTTAGTTCTGGTCATGCATACTGACATAGTCAGATTATGAAATGACAATACAATTATCAGAAATTGTGCCTAGAAAAGGCAAAGAAATTGAAGGAAAATCCTATCAATATGGCAGGAGGACATAGTCCCAAAATTTGTCGTGCAACTAATTATTTGGTACAAGTTTGCGAGAGTTATTGATACAATAAAGCAAACAAGCTGAAATAAACCTTGCCGAGGAAATGTTGACGACATTATTGATATTATAAATAGCCATTATTGATATGCTAAATATGCCATCCAAAGATGTGCAAATTTCTTCAACGATAAAATGATACAATCATTTTATTGTGGCCTTTAAATTATGTTATACCACTGTTATCTCGCGTACTACATATATGTTTTCAAATGTGATAAATGTATTTTTCCTACTTGAATATGGGAGAACACTATAAGTGAAAGTGCAAATATAATAGAAGGCCATGGCATAGCTAACCTTTAGCTCCCCAAGGGCAACACTATAAGTGGAAATGCAAATATAAGGTTCTAGCATAGCTAACCTTCAGCTCTCTAAGGGGACAACATTGATTGTGAAAAATGCACTTATATCTCCCAAGTCTCAAATGACTAAAATTTATCACCTGATAGACGAAAACGGCTATAAGCCAAATGATCGCCTAGGCTATAAGCCAAATGATAAGGCGGATCCTTACAAAATCCCATAGCCATTCATTAAAGGGACAAAAATGCAGCATCACAATGATTATATATGTGTTGCTTGCTCCCAAGGGAAACTGATTGTAAAACATTCACCCAGAAAAGGTGGGAACTGAATTCCCTAGTTTTCTTGAAAGAATTCAGGGTGATATATGTGGACCTATAGATCCACCTTGTGAGCCATTCAGATACTTTATGGTGTTGCTCAAATTATAAATTATGAGCACAGTTCTCAAATTGAGCATAGCTCAAAATCCATTTGGATAATTCTGGTGAATATTCATCCCGGACATTTGATGAATATTGTATATCGATAGGCATAGCCATCGAACATCCTGTAGCCCATGTGCATACACAAAATGGACTAGCTGAATCATTTATTAAACGATTGCAGTTGATCGCTAGACCATTATTAATGAAATCCGGGTTGCCAGTTTCAGCTTGGGGACATGCTATAATGCATGCAGCAATGTTGGTGCGATTAAGACCGACAAGTTATCATAGATACTCCCCATTACAATTAACATTTGGGCATGAGCCCAATGTATCCCATTTGAGAATATTTGGTTGCGCAGTATATGTCCCAATAGCACCACCCCAACGCACCAAAATGGGACCCCAACGAAGATTGGGAATATATGTCGGATATGAATCACCATCGATAATACGTTATCTTGAACCATTAGCAGGGGATTCATTTACAGCAAGATATGCTGATTGTCATTTTGATGAATCACATTTCCCTACATTAGGGGGAGAAAAGGATCAACCGAAAAGAATATAAATTGGAAAATCCCGTTGGATTTCCTTGATCCTCGTTCAAAAGACTGTGAAATCGAAGTACAAAGAATTGTACAGTTGCAACAAATTGCAAACGAACTGCCCGATGCATTATGTGACTCTAAAAGGGTTACCAAATCTCATATACCGGCAGCAAATGTTCCAGTCAAAATTGATGTTCCAAAGGAACACATTATCAGTGCTAAAGATGAGTCTGATACACGCTTAAAGCGTGGTAGACCTCTCGGTTCCAAAGATAAAAATCCTCGAAAGAAAAGAGGATTGAATAATGATATTGATAAGATACATAGTATCAAAAGTGACAAAACTGAGCCTTGCGGGGACTTGACTCTTGAAGAGCAAAATCATCAAAATGATGAAATATCTATAAATTTTGTCACAAATAGAAATGTTTGGAATCGAGAAGAAACATCTATTGATGTTGCATTTTCATATAATGTAGCACTTGAAATTATGAATGATGATGAGGATTTTGAACCAAATTCGGTTGATGAATGTCGGAAAAGGCATGATTGGCTCAAATGGAAAGATGCAATCCAATCAGAATTGGATTCCCTGGCTAAAAGAAATGTGTTTGGACCGATTGTTAAAACACCTGAAAATATAAAGCCAGTTGGATACAGATGGGTTTTTGTACGAAAAAGAAACAATGAAAATGAAGTTGTAAGATACAAAACGAGATTAGTCGCCCAAGGGTTCTCACAGAGACCGGGTTTTGACTATGATGAAACTTATTCCCCAGTAATGGATGGAATTACATTCAGATATCTTATCTGTTTAGCAGTACATGAAAAACTTGAAATACGACTCACAGATGTCGTTACTGCTTATTTATATGGAACATTAGATACTGATATCTATATGAAAGTTCCAAAAGGAATCAAAATGCCACAGGCATATGAAGCAAACCCAAAACAGATATATTCCATCAAATTACAAAGATCCTTATATGGGCTTAAACAATTTGGGAGAATGTGGTATAACCGCTTAAGCGAATGCTTACTTCAAAAGGGTTACATAAACGATCCAATATGCCCATGCATTTTTATAAAGAAAAATGAGTCAAGATTTGTTATCATTGCGGTATATGTTGATGATATCAATCTAGTTGGATCCCCTGAAGAGATTCAAATTGCTGTTGAATATCTCAAAAGAGAATTCGAAATCAAAGATTTTGGAAAAACAAGAAAGTGTCTTGGTTTACAAATTGAATATTTGGATAATGAAATTCTTGTCCATCAAAAGGCCTATACCCAAAAGGTCTTAAAACGATTTTATATGGACAAAGCACATCCATTAAGTAATCCAATGGTCGTAAGGTCACTTGATCCTAAAAGAGATCCATTTAGACCAAAAGAGGATGATGAAGAAATACTTGGGCCACAGGTCCCATATTTAAGTGCCATAGGAGCACTAATGTATCTCGCAAACTGCACTAGACCAGATATATCATTTGCAGTGAATTTATTAGCGAGATTTAGTTCATCTCCTACTGAACGACATTGGAAAGGAATAAAACATTTATTCCGCTATCTCCAAGGGACGATTGACATGGGTCTATTTTATTCATACGATTCTCGACATGAATTAATCGGCTATGCCGATGCTGGGTACTTATCAGACCCACATAAAGCTAAGTCACAGACTGGCTATTTAATTACATGTGGTGGTACTGCAATATCGTGGAGATCCACGAAACAAACATTGACAGCCACCTCATCAAATCATGCTGAAATCATAGCAATGCATGAAGCTAGTCGAGAGTGTGTTTGGATTAGATCCATGACTAACTATATAGAAACGAATTGTGGGTTATCGTCCGAAAATAAAAACCCTCCAATTACTTTATATGAAGATAATGCGGCTTGTATAGCGCAATTGAAAGGGAGTTATATAAAAGGAGATAGAACGAAACATATTTCACCCAAATTATTTTTTACTCATGATTTGCAGAAAAATGGTGAAATAGATGTACAACAAATCCGATCAGCTGATAATCTTGCAGATTTGTTTACCAAGGCACTACCGACAGCAACATTCGAGAAGTTGGTGAAGAGTATCGGGATGCGTCAACTGAAGAATCTCAACTGATGCTTTGATCAGAGGGAGAAGTAAACATACAAGAATCATGTACTCTTTTTCCTAACTTGGATTTTTTCCCATAGGGTTTTTTCCAAGTAAGGTTTTAACGAGGCATATTCTTTGTATTGAAGTCATCCAAGAGGGAGTGTTACAGATTCATTGAATGTGGATGACTTAGTCGCGAAGTATAAAGATGACGAAGAGAAGTTGTATTTGACTTCCTATTTGGCTAATCCTATCTTGTTGATAAGGAAGTAAATTTGTACTTGTCTACCTAAATCCTATCCTTTATAGACGGTTTGTAACCTCTATAAATAGGTACATTACTGAATCAATGAAATCATATTCAAATCCTCTCTATTCTCTCTTCAGTTTCAAAAACTCTCTCCCGTCTCCCTTTCATTACAGTTCTTCGTTATTATTACGTTTCTTCGTTATTACTACCTTTATACGCTAATAGGCTATAGTTGTTATACTATTACAACACCTACTATTTATTATAAATTGTAAAAAAGGATAAAGGAAATGAATATGGGCATGAATAGGAAATCGAACACTAACTATAAGATTGAAAGGCTTGATACTTGATCATATATATATATATGCTCTCATTTTAAGGCTTATATTTGTGATGCATGTTTATGATGCGTTTGTATTTTCCAGTGTGCCCATTAAGTAGCACTCGAATGTCATCTTTCAACACTAGAATTTTTGGTTATTTTAAAGTTTCCACTCGAATGGTTTTGAGAATACATCAAAAGGAATTCGATCCCTACTCAAATCGTTCTCTCTCCCACTCGAATGGCAGTTTTGGAGTGGGATTCCAACGGCATTCTTACGAGTTTCGCACTCCGTTTGTTTGAGTTTCATTCAATGTATTCGAGTCTCATACTCCGAAACATTATTTATTTATTGTAGGTGTTTTTTCGCCATTTTGTGCCAAAAAAATTGTAGTTAACATCATGCTGGTACTAAATTGAAATATTAAAGAAACAGGAAAAGAAAGAAAAACTACAGCTTTAATAGTAATAATAAGTGTGAGTTCTAGTGTTTTACATGCTAGCTAGGACTAGGAGCGGGGAATAAAAATAAATTGACTGAAAAATATATATATATATATATATTAGTAGTACGTACGTACCACTGCTAATATAACTAAGTTACTCTATCGATCTGGTAAGTTGAACCCGGCCGATTAAATTTCTTTCAATAAAAAACACTTAAAGTTTTCTACATGCAAAATTTAGGATTAGTTAATAATAAATCCCAGTCAAAATTAACGTCAGAAAAAAACTGTAAGCACGATGAGGTTTGAGGAGAAGAAAAAATCTGAGGTTTGACATACAGAATTTGTTCAACATGCAAAATTTGAATAGTCGAGACAAAGGTACCATCCACCTCATCAATGCTCCTCTAAATTATTACAACTACTACTACAACAATTAATCCTTGATAAGAAGAAATTCAACATAGACAAATATAACCTCTGTTGGTGGGTGACTTGCTAGGCTTGACCCAAGTTTTTGGAGGCAAATATGATTTGTGTATGTTTCCTTTTCAATAACATTAAAATTATACTAGTAGGAGTATATATATAAATTCAAGAACACTTGTGATGAGAACCTGGCTAAATGGTCCATTTATAATTTGTATTGTAAAGACTCTCATCGTCCTTTAATGTTTAGGGGAAAGAAAAAAATTGAAGAACACTCTATATATGCATCTGTCTGATTTTACTTTCATTTAATTCAGTGATCGGTTCAGTCAGTCAAACACACGGAGTATATATAATTGACTCCGTCAATGTTCTCTTGGAACTACTATTAAACTCAACAAATGATCATGAGTGACAAAAGAAAAAGAAAAAAAAATGAGTATTAATTTTCACACTATTACAGGAGTGAGTGGTATAGTATTTAATTAATTATTTATTTAGATTCAACCCATTTTATAATTAATTAATTATGCTGCACATTCAACACGCCGCAAGCCGTCGTCGTCAATTGTAGACTGTAGTAGTACTATTAATTAAACGGAAACACTTGAGGAAGGCAGAATTGTAGTATCCTAGTAGGCATTCTGCTAGGTACTTATTTTGTTGTTTTGAACTTGGAATCCTCAATCAGTTGACCCACCCTTTTTGCTAGTACCAAACAATAATGTCAAAATATTTCCAAATATATTCATTCCAAAGTCAATAATGCAGGCGTAATACGTGTTCATTATTAGGCCAACTATATCTGATGGTGGTGCACCTGCTGGCTGCCCTCCTCACGCACAATATAATGCTCCTCTTTTTGATGATTTAATTTAGGCATCAGCGAATCTGCAAAATGAAAAGCAGCGCAATATACCACAAAACATGAACAAGACAATATATATAGTAGTAGTACTAGTTTGTAGCCAAAAAGGACACTACAGTTGGGGATGGGATAACTGAGATAGATCCAATTAATGTAATCTATATACCCCAACTCAGACAGCTTCATGTGAGCCCCAGCGTAGTCTGCAAAGAAGGCGTCCTCGTCCTGATTGATATGCAAACAAACAATATAATAAACATATGTATATCTGGTTATAATAAAATGGGATGATCTGATCTGATCTGATCTGATCTATTATTAAAATGGAATGGAGAAGCTAAGCAGAAGGAGGATCCTGATCCTCCCTCCCAGCAGGACAGCAAAGCACCTTGGCATATTTCTCGACCAAGGGGCGGAATGCATCGTCAGAAGTAAGACATTTGTCTGTGGGCAACTGCAATAGACCTTCTCTTTCGCCATTCAGGAGCTCTCTGTGAAGATTATACTTAACAGTGTAATAGATAATTTTTTTGCAGAAGATATATAATGATGCATTTAGGTAGGTAGGTTGGATTAGTGGAATGAGAATTGATCTTACATAAAGTAAGAGTTATCAAAGATGAGAGGGTTGGAGGTCCAAGGTCCTTCGAATCCAGAACGATCCTGGTGGCATCTTCCCTGTATGTATGTATGTATGATCAGTATATGATACAAACAAACATGTTAGTATTTATTAGCCTAGCCTAAAAAAGGATAGGAATGTAGTGTAGTTAATAGTAGTATGTATATTAGAGGAGGAGGAGAGGACCAAAGTGTGGGCGCCGGAGAGAGCAACAATATCCTGGTCAGTCAGCCCCATTTGCTTTACAAATACATCCCTCAAGTGCTCTGCTCCTGATGATGATAATGAGGAGCCAACACAACAACAACAACAACAACATCAATATATACTAGTATATCAAGTTCTTCATGGATGATGATGACTGACTCACTCTCATTAATAATTACTATTATATGCACTGCACGTAAAAAAGGAAGAATGTTAAAACGACTACTCAGTAGTAGTACGTACCCTTGGTGGCATCTGGCAACCGACCTTCCACAGGGGGCTCATCTTTGTCCTGATCAGAATATATATATACAGTCAGATAGATAAAAACCAACTCTCAACTGAATACTACTAGTAAGTATCTTGCTGCAAGCTGCAATATTTATTTAAACACAATTGACAGACAGTGTGGAACTATACTCAATAGTATGATGGATGATCTACATTATTAAGATCTATATAGTACGGAGTATATTATTATGCCCTGCATTTTACTTGTCGTATTTTGATGTTTTGTAGAAATCAAGAAAAACTATAATTCCGTTTGTTTATACCTTCAAGCTTCATCATTATCAAGAATATTTAATAGTAGACACAAAAAGAGAATCGAACATTTTATAGTACAAGCTAAGGATGTTGTAACTACTAAAGAGTACAAACAAATCAAGAAGAACGTAATAATACTGAGAGAGTTTAAGCATTGTAAGATAGAAGAATCAAGCACAACAAATGCACCAAATATAACATCCGATCCTATAAAGCAGCTCAGATCATATCCATTAACAAAATGAGCACACACACAAAGCAAAACGTTCGTTATAAATCTTGTAGTAGTACATCTCTTGATGTTTGACTGCTAAACAATCTCACACTTGAGCTAGCTAGCTGTTGACATTAAACAATGCACTGTATATAATAATATCCAGTTCAAATTAAATGCAGAAGAACTTAATTTAGTCGTCACACCTACCTGTCGTCCAGGGTGGAATGGAACATCAGGTCCGCCAGTAACTTCAACAGCAACAACACCAGCCAACTGATACAAGTCTGCATAGGAGAGAGTGGGGAAGTGGTGCTGTTTCAAGGGCTCCAAAAGATTAACTGCTATTTCAAGACCATTGTTGGCTCCATGCCCCTGCTCCGCCTTAAATCTCATCGTCCCAAATGGCCCTCCACTCTTGCTCCCATGATCAAATGTACCCGCTGAATGCCACCTTCATACAATACAACAAAAGAAAATAATTGCATTATGGGGAAATAAATAAAAAGGGTCATTACAAGGCGCCTATTTTGCTTTTAGGCCACTCTTAATTGAATTTCCAGAATTAGGTCATTACAAACACATGTTGAATGAAATTAAGCCATAAGGACCAATTTGAAATTAATTAATAATCCAACAAATTTCCATTTTTTCCTTTGAAACCCCAAAAGGTTTGACTTTATATACTTTTGTCCTATTCCAAAATTGTCTATACAAATGAAATCCAAAGCGCGTGAAAATTGGTATCAGAGCCTAGGTTTTATTGAAGAACATATTAATTATATTTATTTATAATATTTTATCTCTTAATGGTGAAGATTTAATTATTTAATAGATTCATTTAATTTGAAACCAACGAGTTATTTCCAAATTTTGAAAATAAAAAAAAAAAGAAATTTCCAGAAGAAATTCTTGAACTTTCTATAAGACAAGATTTTATTAAAAGTAATTTCTTTCATGAAAATGAGAGGAACTGACTGGAAAGAAATTGATCCGGACAAGTGTCTTGCTTCCTCCATGAGGAGCTAAGTGTCTGTCTTCTCCATTAGGAGATATTATGTTTGAATAATATTTTTAACATTTCTTCAAAAAAAATCCAGGCTTCCAAATATTCCAAATATTCCGATATATAGTTAAAACACTTTACCCCAAACCTTGTTACATCCTAAGGTAGGAAACGAAATAGGATTGTGCTGTTTGCTGCTGAAGGAGACAAGAATCGGTGAACCATCGGTTGCGGCTGCGTGGTTGGAGGAAGTCCGTAAAATCCCAGAGTTTGAGAAACCCGGCAGTAAGGCGGTGAAACCCAAGGTATGGAGTTTAGCGCTTAATTTTATTATCGGAAGCATGATGGGCGGTTATTGGACTAAATGAGATGAATAAACTAAAACATGGGTCAAAATGTAATAAAGCAAAGTTGGTAGGGTGAATTGAAGTTTGAAAAAGTCAAAATAAGTCTAAATGGCCTTAATTTGGTCAAAGATGGTTTCTAATGGCCTAAAATTGGAAATTGATTTTTGCATGGCCCAAAAGCAGAAGGGGTGTCTTGTAATGGCCTAAAATGTTTATTACCTCTTGCATTATTGCTTGCAATCACAAACAAACAAACAAACAAAATCTTGCAGTTTTGCCAAAAACAGAAGAAAAACAAACAAACAAAAGCTTGCATTAATGTTGAGCTCAAGCCTCAATTAATTATTATTCGTGTATCAGTGACGACGGTGGAATTGGATTTCATTCATTAATTATACTGCGTGCAGATCGAGATGAATCATGAATCAAGAGTCATGTAGAAATCGAATACAAGAAAGGGGAAGTGAACCTCACTCCAAAAAGTACATAGATAGAGATCACCAAATCAATCGCACAAACGCACTTATATTCACCGATCGATTTCACAAAATCAAAAACTAACGTAAAAACAACAACAAAGCAATATATATAATGCTTACGCAAGGCGGAGCATGAGAGGAGCACATTGCTTCTCGGCAATGAAACCTCGCAGTTTCCTCCTACATTTCTCAACGGCCTTCATGTATTCATCACTGACAGCTGGGTAGTTCTTCGCCATTTTCACTCAACTCTACTCCAGCAAACACACACTATCAACATCCGTACGTGAAAAAAGGGAACAAATCAACAAAAACGAAAAATACAATCAAAAGAAGTAGGAGTAATATAAAGGATGATGCATCGACGACGGAGTAACTCACCCGAGAATTAATGCGATGAAATGATGAGCGTGCGTCGGGAGAGTGTGGTGAGCACGGGAGCAAATATAACAAGGAAAAAAAAAAAAAAAAAAAGGGAGGCAGCGAAGCCGTTGGATTTGGTGGGTTGTTTACTGAATGGATGGCTGGAAATGGTCCACATGAATCGAGATTTATGGTGACACCAGGGATTCATTCATTGAGGTTTAAAAATCAATTACACTAGCTTTTTTGACCCGCTAGTTGCGCACGAACGTGTTGCTTTCTTTCTTATTATGAATAGAACTAATAATTTTTAATTGGATGAACAAAATAAATACGTAGAAATTTAGAGTTTAGAATTTAGAATTCATAATTAATGATAGTTTAAATTTTGATAATTTTGAGTAATGGTTTAAAATTTAGAGTTCGAAAGTTAAAAGTTGAGGATGAATAGAGTTTAGAGTTTAACAATCGAGTTTAGAATTTCATTGTTAAAATAAAAAATATAGCATATCAACTATCTAATTCAGCTGGCTTTCCATCTTCTAGAATTATAAATTCAAGCACTTCAGCTGCCAATGGTGGATAGTCTTTTCACAAATGTTTGAACAATGTATTATATGTGAAGGAATCAGGTTGAATTCCTCGATCAAACAATTCCTTGTACAACTTGAAAACCTCCTGGTGATAGTACACATTCATTAAAATAGTGTATGTGTATTTATTAGGATATATTCATTTCATTTGCATTTCAGAAAGCAGCTTATAACCTCCATCTATTTTTCCAATTTTGCAAAGGGCATTCAATATAGCATTATATGTGATCACATTCGGGGAAATACATTTCTCTAGCATTTTGGAGAAATATACAAATGCTTGTTCTAGTGGCTCTTCAGCAGCACGTGCATGAATTAATATAGTGTATGCCACAAATGTCAGAGGATAACATCTTCTCACCATTTATTGAAACACCTCTAGAAGATGGCCGAGCAATCATGGATAATGCCTGTATAGGAAACAATAGCAGGCACAATTCCATCCCGAATCATTTTCTGCAGTGGATCATAAGCTTCCCCTAAATTGCTCAATTTAGAAATATCATCAACAAAGATTTTGTACATAATCATATCAGGTGGGAACCTCTTCTTGCAGTTTATGATGACAGCCTTTTATGACTGTCATTTGCGTCCAATTTAGTGTCTTAGTCATGTTCTTTTGTTCTTAATTCCATAATCATAATCATAAGATTTTTGATGAATATTCATAGAGGATCAGAAAAGATGGAAGAAGAATTAAGATTGTGAAGAAGTTGGAATTACATTGAAAATGGCTTGAAATTCTAAGTTTTCTTTGCAAATCTCGCACGCTGTGTTTCTATTGAACTGATCTACGCTTTGTCATTTATCAGGAAGTTAAGCTGGAAAGCAGCAGTAGGAGGAAAGGACATAGCGAGGAAAGAAAAGGAATAGTGCGAGGGCTTGTTTTTGAAATCAGGAAAAGATTCAAGGAGAATGTGCAGAGGCTGAAGTCCACGCGATGATTGTTTGACATCGCGAGGGAAGAAAATCTGTGCAAGACAGAAAAGTTTTATTCATCATGGCGAGAAGCAAATTCTTTGGAGAAATTGAAGGACCTCGCCTTGTTGAGAAAGATGATTAAGTTTCTGAACTCTCGCTTTGAAGGAACTGGACAAAGCGAGAGGAGAGTTATTCTGATGCGAGCGGTTATCATCCAAGGCTCAAGCAGTTACAACACCCATCTATAAATAAGACCCTTGGGGGAATCAGCTCAGCAGGCGGGAGATTGAAGAGAATAGCTTGATTTTACTCTCCAGTCCACTTTTTAGAGTTTAGTAGGTAGGTTAGGATTTAATTTTCCCTGCAATTTACTTTGAGTTCTTCAGATTTGTAATTTGAGTTCGTAGATTTGTAATTTGATTTCATAGATTTGTAATTCGATTTCGTAGTAGATTTCTTTAAGATTAGCTGTAGATTAGCTTGAGGATACCCTGGGAGGAGAGTTGCTTTCGGATCGCTTGTTCATCCATCCCGACGATCATCATCTAACTTCCGACTTGTTCGCTCATCTTTGCATTATTCTGATAGCAATCAGATTTCCAGGTGTATTCGTTTTTAATTCTTTGTTATTTGAGATACATGAAGAATGATCGGTTATCAGATTGTGAATTTCTTATCTTTCTGGTTTCCATTTCTATTTCTTAATTCTGTTTCAGCAAGTATAAACCTCAACTTCGATATTCAATTTGAATTTTGCATCATATCCTTAATTCGATTCTCGAAGATTATACATTTCCACATTTTTAATTCGTAAATTGTTCGTTCCAATTACGCAAGAAATTTGGATATTGTAACCGAGTTAGGTATGACCTAGCAGAATTATGAATTTACTCGATTTTCTGTCGATATTATGTTCACAAATGAGAATCATAGTGTTTAATGTTCAGAACTCTAAAAGGTTCCTAGAGACCCATGCAGTGTTAATCATCGCTTGATAATATTTAAGAATCAATAGCTCTGAGTTCATGAATTTGGATGCAAAAGATTCTATTTTCATAATTTTCTAAACGGAAATTCCAGAAGGTAGTTATGACAGTTATAAATTCTGATCATTTACTTCGAATAAGGGTAAATCCTCGCTTCATCCTAAAAGATGACGCGAGGAAATATCCAGATAGACTTGCTGTGACAAAGGCTATTCTAATACTCACGCGATGTCAATCTGACAAAGCGAGAGGACCAATCTATAATAGCGATAGATTTGACATCCATTTTACAGGGTATCAATTATCCACTTTTACTTCTTATACATATATAACCCCTATCTATAAGTAGGAATTGAGTACCTCGCCGCATTCTTGTAGAAATTACCGCGAGGCATTCAGTTCTTTGTATAAACAAAATCTGAGGAACATTCTTTGAATATTAGCTCCCTCCACGCTGTACAGACATAGCGTGCGGAAAATTGGAATGTTCATAGTTTGAAACCCAAAGTAGTTACTGCGAGCTACTTTGGACATTTATTTTGCAGAATTATTTCTCAAATCCTTTTTCTTGGGAAAGTGATTTCCTAATTCTGTCTAGTTTCCGATGTATATTTTGGAAACACCCTTGCATTTTGATTAAGAGGATTCAGAACCCTCAACATTTCTTTATACATATAATATTACATATACATATAATATTTTGGGATACTTCCCAGTCTATGATGAGTAATCTTACTTCATAATGACAGACTCACAATTCATATCTGCAATGCGTATTATTACTTTCACTGGTACACTGAGAAAGATGATGATATAGGTTTTCTCAATCATTATTTACGCAGGACTGATAAAGAACAAACTTGTTCTTTAGTTGGGCATTTAGTACCTGTCGTTTAAAAGGGAAAGATGTTTCAAAAACCATCTTTTGTCTTAATAATTAGTAGAGTATCAGGAAGATTAATTTCCAGGGTTCATGGCTTTATAGTTATCACTACATGCTATGAGTAGGAGATTAAATATTTCTCTTACAGTCTACTAATCCTGAGTCAAATCATGAATATTTGGAACTGTTTACAGAGATTTCTCGAGCTGAATCATTCATACAAATCTGAGTAGTCTGGATAAGTCAAGGAATTTGAATAGCAATTTCATCTTGATATACTTACAAGACTATTATTCCTTACGAATACCTGCAGGAATTACTCTGAGGAAACAAGTCTTATGGAAACATTGGATGATAGATTTAAATACTGGCTTTTTCACTTGTTGTAGAGGACATCCAATACAGGGTCATAAGATCAATTTGATCAGAGTAATAAAAAGAACAACTTCAAGTTCAGATAAATATAGTATGATTTAGAAGTGACATCGAGTTGTCAAAGGCTTAATCTGAGTTTGAAAGAAAAAGATTAAGTGACAATTCTGAAGAGCTTTTATCACAGAAAGAGTCTGACCGATCATTCTGTGATGACAGTATTCCATGATTTCAGAGCTTAGAATGTCATGACACTGAATCATAAGTACCTGTCTTGGGAAGTGATTTAAGACATGAAGATTTGATTAAGTTGTATAAAGGATTTTTCTATCTCAATGGACTTTCATTATGTTTTAGCCAATGAAGTATGATATTCTCATCATATTCTTATTTCATTTGATTTGGTCCGTAACATTTTAAACACATGAATATAACCATAATGTTTGACATCATTTTAATTGCTTTCTTAACTCTGTTTAAAAGCTTTGAGCATTTACCATTCAGCAATATTCTTTAGTAATCATCATTACAACATTCTTAAATCAAGAGTAGAGACAGATTCTAGAGCTAATGATTCTATTAAAACACTTCTATCGTGTAACTCTCTTTTGAACGATCCCGACAATAAAAATAAATATTGCAGCTTGATACCGTGCGCTTTCGGTAGGAAAAACTAGGCAAGCTTTTTAACAGCCCTATAGGATTTATAGTGTAAAGGCTGTCGGGGGCATTGCAGCGGGGTTTTACCTCAAAGCTTCATGGCGCCGTTGCCGGGGAGGGTGTAGCGTTATGAATTCTAGAACTGTAGATACTTTTTGGTTTAATTGTAATTATTTACTTTACACTATAATAAATTCATAAATTCTTTCATTTTGTTCACAGAGAAGTCTCAACAGTTTATGAGCGAGAGAATAACTCGATCTTCAAGACCACCTTTGCTTCCTTTTAATTGTGAGCTCGAGAGAACAGCAAGGCTGATCAGAGCAAGTGCAAGAAGGAGACAGAGAGATCTTGCAGAAGGAAATCTTTCAACCATAACTAGGATGGCTAACAATGGACAGAATGACGGACCTGGAAACTTACCAAACGGACAACCTGATAATCAGCAAAATGTTCCACTTCGAGGACCTTTTCAAGCACCGCAGAGAGCTGCTGCACCACAATTTATTCATCAACACTATTTTCCACCAAATTTTGCTAATCCTGTTCCGAATCCTCAAGAAGAGCAATACCAACCATGGCAACCTAATGTCGACCAATATTTGGCTGGAACGGATGAGGAGGTTGATATACCACCTGGTATATTAAACCTAGCATCTTCTAGAGCCTTTTATGGAATGAGTGCTGAAGATCCACATTTACATCTCAAAAAGTTTGTTGAACTAAGTAAGACAGTGAAGAAAGGAAGAGCTTCAAGGGAAACCATTCAGTTGGCTATGTTTCCATTCTCTTTGGATGGTTCAGAAAAGAATGGTATGATTCATTGAATGCTCAACAGAAGGCTACATGGCCAGAATTAGTCAGGAATTTCCTACTCAAGTATTTTCCTGAAAGCAAAGTAGACGAATGGGTAGACAAGATCTCTAGTTTCAAGATGCGAAAAGGAGAATCTCTAAAGGACGCTCGGGACAGATTCTTTGACATGCTAAAGAGATGCCCACAGCATGGCATAACAGAAAGAAGACTGTTAAAGATCTTCTTCACTGGACTCACTCACACTTGGAAGATGATGATTAATGCCACTGGAGGGGAACAATTACTTCAGATGCCACTTGATAGAGCGTGGTCAACAATAGACACCATGACAGCTAGCAGAGCAGTCCTCCAAGATGATGATCCACCATCTCCTACCAGAAAGAGTCTTGTCATCCATACAGACAAGAATGAAGAGAAGTTTGCAGCACTCACTAAGCAGATTGCTGAACTACAGTTGGCTCAGCAAACAAATCAACAACATCAACAACAACAGCAACCATTGATGATCCTTCAACCTGCTCCAATGGAACCGGTGTATCAGTGCGGAATTTGCTCAGGGCCACATCACAATGATCAGTGTCCACAAATTCAGGAAGCCCCAAAGCAAGATGAGAGTTGTAACTACACCGGATTTCAGAATAAACACCCGAATCTGAGTTATGGTAATACTCAGAACGCACAAAATGCACATCTTCTGAACCCACAACAACAAAATCAGCAGCAGTTTCGTCCTCCACAACCATTTTATCCACAACAACAGATGTACCCACAGAGACCTTTCCAACAGTTGAACCAACAGAATAGGCCATTTGGACAGTTTGCACCAGTCCCGGTGAACTTTCCACAACAACCTTATCCTGTTGCCCAAGATAATACTTACTCTTTAAAGGTGGAAAATGCTCTGAAGGAGTTCATTGTTAAGCAGACAGAGACGAATAACCAACTGCAGGCTTCAATCAAGAATGTTGAGAATTCAGTAACAGAGATGGCCAAATTACTACAGCAGAGAGAGAAAGGAAAATTACCAAGTTCTTCTGAAACAAACCCACAATGTAAGGCAGTTACACTGAGGGGAGGAAAAGAGGTTGTTGATCCTGAGTTTGAAAAGAAAAGAGATAGGTTACTGCAGCAGAAAAAGTTCAAGGATGTTCAAACAATGGAAGAAGATGATCACCCTGAACAAAGACAGATAATTGAGGATAAGGGTTTGGAAAAGAATGTCTCAGGATATTCATTTCCAAAGGAAAAAGAGGGAGGTAATGATAATCCTAACTCTACAGGTAACAAAAAGGATTCACTGGATGAATACATGCCCAGGATACCATATCCTGGGAGACTCAAAAATGATCTTCAAGAAATTAAATTTAAGAAATTTCTTGAAAAGATTAGGGCCATTGAAATATCAATCCCTTTGGTTGAATTAATTGCTGAAATGCCCACTTACGCTAAGTTTCTGAAAGAATTAATTTCAGGGAAACGAAGTGCAGGAGAGCAGCAAATGGTGGTCTTAAATCAAAATTGTAGCTTGGTTCTTCAACAAAGGATTCCTCCAAAGCTTGAAGATCCAGGGAGTTTCACTTTACCTCTGATTATCAACTGTAAAGAAGCTGGGCGAGGACTCTGTGACTTAGGAAGCAGCATCAATGTAATGCCACTTGCCATGGCGAGACGTTTGGATTTGGGAAAGATGAGGCCAGTTAATATGACCCTCTTCTTTGCTGACCAATCGAGCACCAGACCAGAAGGGATCATTGAAGATGTTATAGTAAAGACAGGAGGCCTTTGTTTTCCAGCTGATTTTGTCATTCTTGATATCGACGAAAATGTCAGAATTCCTATCATACTAGGGAGGCCTTTTCTGGTGACTGCGGGAGCCATGATTGATGCAAAGAATGGCATAGTGAAACTTCATGTTGATAACCAGGAGGTCACTTTCGACATGATGAAGATGTCAACATATCCTTTTAACGCTTTTGAAACCAATGTAGCGGGGAAGGAATTAGATGCTAGTACTATGGAGGGGGGAAATCTTTTTGATTACTATAATCTCTTTACCACTGATGTAACTGAGAACAATCTCACCCCACTCACAAATGCTAAAGATGCTACTTTTGCTTACTTGTGCGCGGTTAGATTCGCTGATCCTGAGACTGGTGAAATCAAGGATGGATCAGAAAGTGAGGATATGCCATCTTCAGAGCAATCTGAGGATGACATTGATAAAACAGACCCTTCTGATGAAGGATCTGATTTAAAGATGGAAGTGCAAACTCGAAGCAAATTAATTCCATCAATAGAAAACCCACCTGAGCTTGAGCTTAAAGTATTACCAGAACATCTTAAGTATGCCTTTTTGGCAGACAAAAAGAAGCTTCCGGTAATAATTTCATCCAAATTGAGTGAAGAACAAGAACAAGCTCTAGTAGGTACTCTTAAAAATCATATTCAGGCAATTGCTTGGACTATAGCAGATATCAAAGGCATCAGTCCACACATTTGTATGCATAGGATTCTGATGGAGGATGAATACAAACCGTCCAGACAACCACAAAGGAGGCTAAATCCACCAATGCAGGAAGTTGTCAAGAAGGAGGTAATCAATACTTGATGCAGGTATAATCTATCCTATCTCTGATAGTAAATGGGTGAGTCCAACACAAGTTGTACCCAAAAAGGGTGGGATTTGTATTGTGACCAATGAACGTGGTGATGAAGTAGCAACAAGACCAGTAACTGGTTGGAGAGTTTGCATTGATTATAGAAAATTAAACACTGCCACAAGAAAAGATCATTTTCCTTTACCATTCATTGATCAAATGTTAGAAAGACTGTCAGGTAAACCATTTTACAGCTTTTTAGACGGTTATTCAGGTTATAATCAAATAGTAATTGCTAGTGAGGATCATGAGAAAACAACTTTTACTTGCCCATATGGAACATTTGCTTATAGAAGAATGCCTTTTGGATTATGTAATGCTCCTGCTACGTTTCAAAGATGCATGATGAGTATTTTCTCTGATTTTATTGAAAAATGCATTGAAGTGTTTATGGATGATTTTACTGTTCATGGAACTGACTTTGAAGATTCTTTAAAAAATTTGTCAAAAATTTTGCAGAGATGTGAGGACACTAACCTAGTTCTTAATTGGGAAAAGTGTCATTTCATGGTTCAGGAAGGAATTGTCCTAGGACATAAAGTATCTAGAGCAGGAATAGAAGTAGACAAGGCTAAAGTTTCTGTAATAGCAAATCTACCACCACCCAAAACAATTAAGGCAGTAAGGAGTTTTCTTGGTCATGCTGGTTTTTATAGAAGGTTTATTAAGGACTTTTCTAAGATAGCAAGACCTTTGTGTAATCTTCTTCATAAGGATGTGACATTTAGCTTTGATGAAGATTGCTTAATAGCTTTTAAGACTTTGAAGGAGAAATTAATCACTGCACCTGTAGTTCAGTCTCCTGATTGGAGTCTACCTTTTGAGCTTATGTGCGATGGAAGTGAGAATGCAGTAGGAGCAGTTTTGGGGCAACATAAAGAAGGCAAACATCATGTTATCTATTATGCTAGTCATACTCTTAATGATGCTCAGATAAACTACACTACTACAGAAAAGGAAATGTATGCTGTAGTTTTTGCTTTTGACAAGTTCAGACAGTATCTTATTGGAGCTCAGACTATAGTTTACACAGATCATTCTGCATTACGATATCTTTTCTCAAAGCAAGAAGCCAAGCCGAGGCTGATAAGATGGGTTTTACTTCTACAAGAATTTGACATTATTATCAAGGACAGAAAAGGAAAAGATAATGGAGTAGCAGACCACCTTTCTAGATTGGAGGAGAAAACAGAGAAGGAGGAAGTTGTAAATGATAAATTTCCAGATGAACAATTGTATGCTTTGCAGTTGCATCAATTTGATTGTCCTTGGTTTTCAGATTTTGCTAATTATCTAGCTATCAAGATTGTCCCAAAGTTTAAAGACTCTCATCAGAAGTCGAGGTTTTTCAGAGAAATTCAGAAATACTATTGGGATGATCCCTTTTTATTCAAGTCTTGTTCAGATCAGGTTATTAGGCGCTGTGTTCATGAAAAAGAAGGTTTCCAGATTGTTAGAAAGTGTCATGAGAATCCTTTGGGAGGCCATCATGGTCCTGCTAGGACTGCTAGAAAAGTTTTGAACTATGGGTTTTACTGGCCGACTATCTTTTTGGATTCCCAGAAACTTATAAAGATGTGTGACAGATGTCAAAGACTGAGAAACATTTCAATGAGAGAAGAAATGCCTCAAAAAGGGATTTTAGAAGTAGAGATATTTGATGTTTGGGGAATTGATTTGATGGGACCATTTCCCCCATCTTTTGGGAATCATTATATTCTAGTAGTTGTCGATTATGTCTCAAAATGGGTAGAAGCAGTAGCCTTACCCAATAATGAAGCTAAACAAGTTACTAAATTTCTACAGAAGAATATTTTTATCAGGTTTGGAGCCCCTCGTGCCATTATATCTGATGGAGGATCTCACTTTGTGAATAAACTCTTCGAGAAATTACTGAAGCAGTATGGTGTTCATCATAAAGTTGGATCGCCATATCATCCTCAGACAAGTGGACAGGTGGAGGTATCTAACAAGGAAATCAAACACATTTTACAAGCTTCTGTGAATATTACAAGAAAAGACTGGTCAAAGAAGCTAGATGATGCTTTATGGGCTTACAGAACTGCTTTTAAAACTCCTATAGGAATGTCTCCCTACATATTAGTCTTTGGAAAAGCATGCCATCTCCCAGTTGAGCTAGAACATAGAGCGTATTGGGCCATTAAAATGCTCAACATGGATTTTCAGTCAGGACAAGATAAGAGGAAGTTTGATCTGTCTAAATTGGAAGAGATGAGACTGGAAGCATATGAAAGCAGCAAGATCTATAAAGATCGAACTAAGAAAATTCATGATTCAAAAATTAAACATAAGGAATTTTCTGTTGGTCAATTGGTTCTGCTTTATAATTCTCGTTTGAAATTATTTCCAGGTAAGCTCAGATCAAGGTGGACAGGACCATTTCTTGTTGTAGCTGTTCATGACAATGGAGCAGTTACAATTATGCTCAATGAAGGAGAAAAGACTGTAAATGGACACAGGCTAAAGGAATATATTGGTCAACAAGATCTAAATATCCAAACTGAATATTTGGATAATCCTTAGTTTTCTGTTTTCTTTAAAAAAAAAAATAGGGGGGTGGA
The DNA here is from genome assembly GCA_030278955.1 of Hygrophila difformis. Lineage (NCBI taxonomy): Eukaryota > Viridiplantae > Streptophyta > Magnoliopsida > Lamiales > Acanthaceae > Hygrophila > Hygrophila difformis. The sequence goes on from JAOANR010000001.1 coordinate 16,418,515, forward strand.
TACTACCCAGGTTAACTGAGTAGTATTTCCTTTTTCTTTAGATTTATTTTCCATCTCTAATTCTTTTATTCTTTATTTTCAGGAATTCGAGAAATGTAGCTGTGATGGAATGAAGGAGGATGAGATAAGAATCTTCAACCAGGTTTTTGAGTGATTAAGTTTTTGGAAATTAAGTATGAATGAATTCTAAGGCCACGCTCCTATAATTTTGTCAAAGCGTGAGTTAAAAAGGAATTACTCTTACTCACGCTTTGTAAAAGTTATGACGCGAGGTGATCAGTTCAAATTCTTATTCTGTTAAAACTGATAAGTTGTTAAGTAATAAGAGTTTGATTTCTACGCTTTGTTGAAAAAACAAAGCGAGACCATTTTACTCTGGAAATTGTTCAAGAATGTTTTCCTCGCGTTGTAATTAACAAAGCGAGAAAGGATTTTTATAGCCACGCGATGACAGTTTACAGAGCAAGAGTCTGGGAATATTGAACGGATAGATTTTCAAACTTCCCAAAGACCAAAATACCCTTTTCAGACTCTTCTTCTTCCCTTACACCAACCATCACACGTCGTTTCAATCGCTAGTAATTATGGCAGAATTTAGTTTTTCTGCTATAAAATCTAGTCGAATCCTCCTCTTCTTTCATCTCAAACATTTTCCATCCTAAGAAATTATCCTAAAACCTTTATCAAAAGTCAGAATGGCCGCAGCAGCTCCCAATGCTAGAACATCCATTCTAGAAATTCCTGATGAAATCTTGGGAGATATTCTCTCAAGGCTGGGAAGAGAAGAAATGAAGGATGTAGCCAGGTTAGCCCCAACTTGCAAAAAGTTCGCCAGAGCAAGTAAGGCGCCTGTAGTATGGAGGAGAGCGAATGTAGAAAGGCGGATGACTGCAGAGAGGACTCTTGACTCTCATTACGTCCAAATACTTCGAAGATGCAGAGAGGCGGGCAATTTCATGTTAAAACTAGAACCTGCACTCTCGAGATTCTGCAACACAGGGCTCAAGGAAGCCGCTTTTGAAGTCCTTAAGCCTGGAATCGATGACAACCATCACCCTTCAATTTTCATCAAGGCCTTCATTCTTCTGAGTTCGGAGAGCCTTGAAGAAATTGACGAAGGATTGTATCTTCTTGGATCAATCCTTAAAGATGAAGATCATATTCACAAGATTGAGGCGAAGATCAGCAAGTTATTCAACGAAAGTGAAGAAGAGCCTAATCCCTTTCGGGGACAAGGACATTGCGAGTACTGTGATTACTTAGCGCCACATAGTAGGGACTTAGTTAGGGAACCTCCACACTTTAATTATGGTGCCACAAACATTGATTGTTTGTGTTGTGAGGTTACTAGTTTGATTAGGAGATTAAGAGAAAATTTTAATGAGCATGTAATTGAATCTGAGTCAGAATTAGAAACTGATCCAGATTCAAATTGAATGATTATGTAATCTCTTAATTTGTATATAAATTCTAAGTCCTTTGATGTTGATATGTACTCCTCGCTTCATTCTTCCAAAAAGGAAACAATTTGATCTTATCTTTTGCATTAGATCTTTATCTGAGTCTTTTTAAATAAAAATTTTCAAAATAGGTTTACTCTAGGCTTAATCATTACTCTCTGCAGAGAACAAGATTTACTATCTTGACCCCTGCAGTCCTTAGATAAAAATAGGGCGTCTCTGTCCTTGTAGTCATTCCTCTCAGTTGTCATTTCAAAACTTTTTCATCAGATTTTCTTCTCTTATTCAAGAAGAGATCGCCATACACCATTTTTGTCATTCTCAATCATTTTCATAAGCAAGATCATTCAGAAAACCTATCGACGAAGAAAATGGCTGAGAACAATCCGTAAGCAATCTAGTTTATCCTATCTTTCTTTATTTTTAGTTCTATTTTGCAAAGTTTGTTGTCGGATTGCATTTCTAGACCTAGGGTTCATGATTCTGTATTCTTCAGGGAATGGCTGTAGAAAATGGAAACATTAAACATTTAAGATTCCTCATAACTAAGAGCCGTTTCTTTACACTCATTAATTTCAGAGAGTCTTTTCTGAAATCTTTAGTTTGTAACTGACGCATTATCCAAATGGGACTTCTGGAACTTCACAATAGGAATGATACCCCATTTTTGAATTTCTGGTTCCATCATTCTAGATAAAATATTCCCCTATTTTCCTTATCGTATTATTTTCTGGAAACAGAAATGCTAGGAATCCACAGCGTGTTGGAACTCAGATAACTCATTTACCCACCGAGTTGTTGGGGGATATTCTGTCAAGAATTGGAAAAGACAATGTTAGAGAGCTCTTCAGGGTAGCAGAAGTCTCTCCATCATTTTATCAAGCAAGCAAGACTCATCTTGTATACAAGAGAGTGGACTTGGAATCATGTATGAGATGGAGAGAAGATGTTTATCCTGACAACCAGAAAAGATTCATTCAAGAGTGTCAAAATGCAGGGAACTTCATGTTCAGTATTGAACCTGCATTGAAGGCATTTGTGGAGGAACAAGATGAGAAGGCATATGAACTCCTCAAGCCAGGACTAGATGATGGGCATGAACCCACCATTCTGCTCAGAACGATGCTCCTCTTAACAAAACAAGAGGATAAGTCGATTGAAGAAGGATTAGAGTTGATCCAAACAATAACTTCTAATGTCTTAGAAGTGATCTTCATTAAAATCTATCTTTTTCATTGGCTCATCCATATTCCTCAAATCCCAAATCCTTTTCAAGGGCAACCAGAGAGGAGCTATTGTAAGGATCATACCTTGCAGGTTCGAGTCCTTTTACCACCACACATCAGGATGGACTGTATCCCTTGTCAATTCTTTGACATGGGGAGGCAGTTTAGATTGTATTGTGGTGAAGTGTTTCCTGATGAGTTTATGTGGACCGACTCCGATGATGAGGAAATTGACCCTTGAGCAGTCCAGAGCTAGGAAATTCTATAGTATTATGTATGTTTGCATTGCCTGGAATCTTTTGATGTATTTTGGACCGTTTAAACTTTATGTATTATAATTCCCCTACTTTCTATCCTGTTTGATCAGTTTCTTTATTCAATTCAAACATGAATTAAAGATGAAACTGGAAATTTCTCTTGAAACTGAGAATGTTATCGAGGGAGGCTGGATCAGAGGAAATTTAGATCAAACACTCCACTGAATATTCTTCGGACTAAAAGAGGAAGTAAAATCAGGAAATGGGATGAAAGAATTGGTAATCTTAAAATAAAGAAGTTAAGGGTAGATTTTTGTTAGGCATTAAGATGAATTTGGTGAAGAAGATTTAACCAGACTTAATATACAATTTAGAAGCCTTAATCTCTTTCAAATGTTTACCCCTCGCTTTGTTTAATCCAATCTAATTTTAACCAATTTATGGTTGTTTGGGTTTATAAACTCAATTTTTAAACCAATAACCAAGCGCACTGATGTGGCAGGTCTAGAATGAATGAGTACAATCTAAATAAAATACTTGAGTACCCTACCCTTTATTCTTTAACTAGGCCAGCCCATTGTTTTATATAAGACCTATAACCTCCTTATCTTTTCAAATCATTCTCATACCTTTTCATATTTTCTCTCGAGAAGAAACCGCCATTTTTAAGTTCTTCTTTTTCTTCCATTGCGAAACCCTTCTTCAGAATCATTCAGCTTCAGGAACAATCCTAATGGCGAGCAACAACCCGTAAGCTCTCCGTTCATTTTTCATCGCATTTCTTCCTAATGTTTCGAGTTGTTACATTCTGCATTATAGTGTTTTAATTCATACTAGGGTTTAAGTTTTTCATTTCGTGCAAATTCTCTTCATCCACTCTCATTCTTCCCTAATTAGAAAACTTGGAGTATAATTTCAACTGATCTTTCTTCTTTTAAAATTCGATTAAATAACAGTGAGGAGCAGGCTTCTGAGTCCTCTGCTTTACACCTGACTGATCTTCCATTGGATGTCCTTGGGGAGATTCTGTCACGAGTAGGGCATAGCAGCTTTGAAGACTTGCTCAAGTGCAAACAAATCTGTTCAACATTTACAATAGTCTCAGAATACCCTATTGTTCTCCGGAAATTTAATGTAGAGGATCCAACCTTTAAAAGAATCTATAATGAATCCACTGGTAAAATCAAGTTTCTACATGCTTGTAGAGAGGCTAAGAATCATATTCTGAACCTATCAAAGGCTATGGAACTGTTTACACAAGGGAAAGGATTCAAGGCATTCCAGATCCTGGATGAAGGAATAGAAGATAACTTTAAGATCTCTCAATATTTTAAAGCTTTATGCTGTTTAAGTAGAACTTCTAGAGAAGAGATAGATGATGGACTTCGCTTAATTAGTCCAATTCTCAGTGATAGATTAAACAGCTATGAGTTTCGATATAATCTTCTCACCCTACTTTCAGAATGGGAATATGTTCCTAATCCATTTTCAGGGCAGAAAAAGAGGGAATTTTGTATTACAGAAGTTCATGATCAGGAAACTTTCCATAGGCCATTATACTTTAACTATACAGCCGATCAGGTCTGCTATCTCTGCTGTGACACAAATAGAGCCATAGCTGATTTTAGGATGGCAGCAGGGGAGGAATATGATACCTATAGCATTAATGAATAAGCTTTTGGATGAAAGAGGAAGAGATTGATGCATGTGACATGTCTTCTAATTTTTGACTTTGAAACTGTCACTAGATCAGATCTTTTGTATTATGTAATACAGCCTGATTTTGATAATAAAATCTAATCTCATTACTGCTTAAAATGTTGAGTTTAACTCTTTATTCTGTGTTTTTCCTCCTTTTCTTTTCAGAAATATCGAAAACCCTCAACTCTTGGAAACTTAAATACTTGATTTACCAACTGAGTTACTGGGAGACATTCTGTCAAGATTGGGAACGGAGAGCATAAAGGCACTCTTTAGAGCATCCGAAACTTCTAAGCAATTCCTCTCAGCAAGCAGATCATCATTAGCTCTAAAAAGAGCTAATTTGGAAACTTGTGCTGTTTGGAGAGGAGATGCTTACCCAAGTAACCAAGTCAGATTCATTAAAAGATGTCAGGATGCAGGCAATTATATGTTTAATATTGTGCCTGCATTGATAGCCTTTGTCGAGGATAAAAATGAGGAAAAAGCTTATGAAATTCTTAAGCCCGGATTAGATGATAAACACAAACCAACTACTTTCATAAGATCCCTTTTACTGCTTTCCCAAACAAGATCCACAGCTGGATGAGGAAGGAATTCAGTTGATCAAATCTGTGACTCAGGATCCTTTTGAACTTCTATTTTTAAAAATGAGTGTTCTCCACTGGCTTCTTTATGGTGAAAAGTTCCCAAACCCATTCCTTGATCAAGAGGAAAGGAGTTTTTGTAAGAATCACTCCATCCAAGAGCGACAACAACTACCTTTCAACGAAAGGATGGAGTGTATTCCATGTGAACTGTTTGATTATGTCAAGCAATACAGAAGAGCAAGTGGCGAACTAGGCATATTATTTGAATGGGAGCAATGGAACAATGGAGAGGAAGATCAGAATGAAGAAGAACTGCTAGAATTAGAATGATTTAGAAATTAAGCGGTTTCATAGTTTCTTTGCTTGTAATCTTTTGTGCTTTTTGCCTTGGGACAAAGAATTATGTGGATGATTCAAAACTGTACATCCCTTCTTCCATTAATGAATTGCATTCTTTAGCTTTTAATTCTATTTTTGTTTTTAATCTTATTCAGCTATGAAATTGGAACTTCATCAAAGTAACCAAGGACTTCAATAAAGAAATCTGGATCGGAGGAAACTCAGATCACAAATCTTCCTTATGAGATTCTTGGAAACATATTATCAAGATTGGCATTTGACCACCTTGAGACTGTCTTTAATTGTAAACTAGTCTGCAAAGAGCTCGAAAAAGCTACTCATCATCCTTTAGTCTTGAAAAAGGCTTCTCTTGAAGACTTTTCAGCATGGGGATGGCGAACTTTTGAAGAGACACAAAGCGTTTTCCTTGAAACCTGCAAAAATGCAGGAAATTGGATGTACCAGTTACATGAGGCATTGCGTTTGTTCGTTAAAGACAAGAATGAACAAGCAGCATTTGAACTCTTGAAACCTGCAATCACTGATAATCACCCCCCCATCCATCTATGTAAAAGCTCTTATGCTCTTAAGTAGGATGAAAGGGAAGAACAAGAGAAGGGAATTTGGCTCTTCGCTCCTCTGTGCAAGAATAGACGAAGACTCAAGGATCTTCGACTTCAAGTCAGAGGTGGTTATCAAGTTATGAGGAATTTATCTCACCCTTTCAAGGACAACCTAAAAAAGAGACTTTGTGACCTTAGGAGCTATTATGATAACAATCACGGTCCTTCAAGGAACACTTATGGAGTCGTGTCAATTTACTGTATGAGGTGCTTAGTCTCTGAGCATTGTAATCTGTTCCTCAGATTTGGAATTGAGGCAGAGACACCTCCTCATTTGTAATTGATAGGTTGAATGTCATAAGAAACACCATGCTTTGTAGTTCCATATTTTGAATCTGATGAATTCTATGTTTTTGCTTTTGATTAATGATGTTTGAGTTTAAGTTTTCTGCTATTTTCTGCATTAAAGTAGACTTTGTCAGCATTGAAATCTTCACATTTAGAGCAAACCTCTAAATGTGAGTATGGTGATATCATGGATAGAATGATGAATATGAAAAGGAAATCTGGTATTATGTTTCTTTTTATCATCTGCACATTTAGAGTCAAGCTCTAAATGTGAGTATGGTGACACTAACTTACCAGTTGTTCTTGTTTCTTAAGGATTCATAAGATGACCTATGAAGAACTTCAAGCTCGAAATATAGAATCGGATAAGAAAGAGAAATCATTCTTGGCAAAGACGAAAACGGTTAACATGGTAGAAACTATCGGAAAAGTGGTGGATGGACGAGAATGCAAATTTCACCACCAGACTTTTATATCAATCCATTCATGTTTCAACATATACCAGACAAGGAAAAGGAATCATTGAAGATTGATTTAGAAGAAGCATTCTGGAATAAGATGAATAGATTTTGGGATGATCAAATGATAATTCTGATCAATAATAGGCATCTGCCTAATGAAATCAGACTGGAAAGACTTTTGGAAAGGGAAAAGAAGTGCATGGCTGAGTGGAATCAGGAATGCTACAGAATTATCAATCCGAAAGATCAAACAGGTCTGGAGTTGGATTACTTTGATCCTCAACCACTACCAAAAAATGTGAAGCGACTCACCAGATATTGCTGCAAACTTAATGAAATCCGGAATGCTAGAGTCTATGATGCTCAGCAGGCACTCCCTGCATACATGCCTCCAACATTCCTGAACAAGAAGGGACCCGTTGAACAGAATTTCTTGACAAATCTGGCCCTTGATAGAATTATTGATGCTCGGATAAACTTAAGGCATGACCCTAGAGCCTTATTTCAAGAAAGCTAAACAAGGTAAGATGGTATGGAAAGATGTCCTTAGAATTATTCAGGAAGCTAGAAATACCTGGATCAGGTATATGAATAACTGGTCCTAAATGGACAGATCTAAGGAAAAGGATTCTTAACCCAGGGTTGATAAGGAAACCTGATGAGGAATTTCCCTTGGAGGAGTTTGCTGATTTGATGCCAGAGCAGCAAGCATGATTAAGGATGCAGAGGAGAGAGAAGCTGAGAGATCAGGCAAAAAACAGGAAGCAGAGATCAGATGCAAAACAGACACCACAAAATATAGTAAGGAATATTTTCAGAGATCAGTTGTTAATGAAGGACTTGAACTGTAGCGAATTTCAGAAAAGTTTCAGCCCCATCAATAACACCAGCAGATGCAGATCTACTCATTACAGATAGACCCAACAAGATCATGAAGAGATTACCTCCCACTCTCCAACAAGAAGTTCATGGATATGTCCAGGAGAGGAGAAAGAATTCATCGAGAAGTATGTCATGTATGATGCTATGTGCAGGGAAAATGCATACAAGGAGCACAGACCCTACACTGATCAAACACAAGGAAGAATTCAGCAGGTAATTATTGATGATTGGGATGCATGGAATGAGAAATATCTGAATAAAAGGGATGAATATCATGCTGAAAGGATTGGGCAAGAATTTCTATGTTAAGAAGCACGATTCAGATGAAGACAGTACAGATGATGAGCAAAGAATTGAGAAGATGAGAGTAGTTGATGAGGTTACAACTATTGTGGGAGAAAAGAATGAGGAAAATGATGAAATTCATCCGATTCTGCAAGAAAGTATGGATTGCTATTATGCAAACAAACGGAAGGCAGATCGTGAATGGGAGGAACTCATGAGAACTCAAGACAAGAAAGGTAAAAAGAAAGTATCCACCAAAAAGAGAAAGTCACACAATCTCAGTTCGAGCACTTCAGATGAAGTACCAATAGCTAAGAAAAGGACTGGGAGGAAGGTGGAGACAAGCAGATCTAAGGAGACTAGCCGAATTCCAAAGAAGAGGAAGAATGAAGACGACCTGGCAGCCAAGGAAATTCTGGATTTGACAAAGGACTTGATGGACGAAGATGTTGAGATTCTACAATTAGCCCAAGAAAAAGAAAGAAGTTGTTACTTATAAAAAGGAGAGGAAGTTGCCCTCTAATCAGAAGGAAACTTGATCTGAAGAACTTAAGCAGTAAGGGTCTTTCCTGGGAGAATGTAGAACAATTGGAAATCACTCCTGAGCAAGAAAAGCAACAAGAAAAAGAACCCTGAAAAACCTGTTAAGAAATTCAGGATAAAGATGAAAGCCAGGAAGGCCTAAGTATGGGTACCTGACACCCAGCTCTGAAGAAGAAAAAGTCGAACCAACTCTAGGGATAGTTCCCTACACAGAAAGTTGGAGCTCACTCCTTATACTAATTTGAAGTGGGGGATATAGATCCAGAGGGTTGGAGAGCATGTATTGAAGAACATCAACCTTGATGAACAAGGATAAACTAGACCGATGCACTGATCTCCAACTGGTTCAAGATTGCTGAAAAAGATGATAGAGATAGAGCAAGATGAAGATCAGCAAGCTCAGGTTAACAGAGATATTATTCAAAGTCAGAATTGATTTACAAGGATTTCAGAAAAAGACACCTGAACAAGATGTACCACCAGAACAAGCTGCAGATGAGCAAGAATTTGTGAATCAAATTAAGAAATCAGTGGCGGACACTTTTCAGGAACAGTCACTTGAAGATTTGCAAACTTTTGAAGATATGAACTTGCATGGAACTACAGTCGGAAACATGACTTACTCTCTGGAGGACTGATTAAAAAGTTCAGAAAATTGGCTAGAGAATAGGGAATGCACGCACTTCAGCGAACAAGGCAAGGTGAATATGCAGCTAAACTTGAGTCAGAATTAGAAGAAATCCAACAACAAATAAATTCTGACCAAGTAGTGAACCATCTCCATTAGCAATTCAAGCTATATGAAGAAGTACAGAGGAATGAAACTCAAGAATGTTCAACAGAGAAAATATTTTGTAGAAGACACTGTCAGTCAATATCTCAGAACACAGACGAATGCTGAAAATCAAATGATCAATGGCTCCTTCCACCTCAAGTCAGGGATGAAGTAGTTCAGAGAGCAATTGCAAGGATGAATGATCCTGAATGGGCCGCAGAACAGAAGAAGAAAGTAGAAGAATATTTTGGAATCAAAGGATTTCTAGATTCAGAACCTACTGCTATTCCTCTTCTACTGAATGAACCTGTACAGGAAGATCCCACAGAGATCTTAAATCAGCATAGCCTGGAAGTTACTGAGAAGGTAGATACCAGCACGTCATTGATACATGATTCAGGTATAGGCAATTCACAACATGATGACACTGATAGAGTTCAAGAAGAATATCCAGAGCCTGACCATGAACAAAACCCAGAACAAGTTCATGAAGAAAACACGGAACCTGCTCAAGAAGGAGGCCAAACAGAAGAACAAGGAAATGAGAATGCTGGGGATGAGCAGGAAGAAGCACAAGAATCCGAGGGAAATGAATCAGATACGTCTGAAGGATCATCCCCGGAAAAGAATGTTCCAGAATTGCTACCTTTGAGTTATTGGGGAAAGAATAGTCCAAAGGTGAGGCTGTCAATCCCTGATAGCATTGAAAAGAGGACTGAATTCACAGAGGAAGAAATCAAGATTAAGTTTAATGGAAGAAAGGAGGCATTGGAGAACTACTTGGGGATGTCCAAAATGATTGTTCCGGACAAAGGATTTCATCCCAAGTGGCTGGATCATAAGTGTATCAGCTACTGGAGAAGGATCAATGAATGGGACATTTTCATGAGACACAATAACAAATGTGGTTATGTGGAACTAACCAGGGAGTTCTATGCTAACTTTGATGTTGAGGCAGAAACAACATGGATTAGAGGGAAAACAGTGCAAGTCACTGTGGAAACTCTAAATGATCTGATACAGGCACCTTTGTTAGAACAGCCAGAAGTCAAATCTGAGGTTCTTTTGAGAGGAAGAAAACTCAAGGAAATAAACTTGTTAATGCTAGAAAAATGGCACTGGG